>CM054122.1:201910114-203155690 GCA_028751855.1 Ambrosia trifida | reverse complement strand
TAATAATAATAATAATAATAATAATAATAATAATAATAATAATAATAATAATAATAATAATAATAATACAAGAGAGGCTTACCTGAGAGAGAGTGCAGAGAGACGAGAGAGGCAGAGAGAGACTGCAGAGAGACGAGAGAGGCAGAGAGAGAGGGAGAAGAGGTGGGGGGTTGCAGACGGTGGTGATGTGGGTGTTAGAGAGAGAGGGAGAAGAGGTGGAGGGTGGTGGTTCGTGGAGGAGGCAGAGAGAGAGGGAGAAGACGAGTGAGAGAGAGGGAAATGAAAGATG
Source organism: Ambrosia trifida (assembly GCA_028751855.1). Taxonomy (NCBI): domain Eukaryota; kingdom Viridiplantae; phylum Streptophyta; class Magnoliopsida; order Asterales; family Asteraceae; genus Ambrosia; species Ambrosia trifida. The sequence goes on along the minus strand of CM054122.1, from coordinate 203,155,401 downwards.
GATGAAAAATTGAAACTGTCTGCTTGTTTTGGGGGTTTTTTGTCTTTCACAACGGGCCGTCCAGGCCTCGACGGTCCGTTGTTTTTTAATTTTTTTTTAATTAAATAATAAAGGAAGCTTCCCTTGGAAGCTTTGTGTTTGGGACGGTCCGTCCAGGCCTCGACGGGCCGTTGTTTTTTATTTTTTTTTAATTAAATAATAGAGGAAGCTTCCCTTGGAAGCTTTGTGTTTGAGACGGGCCGTCTAGGCCTGGACGGACCGTCCTGATAGATTGAGGACGGGTCGTCCAGCCTCAACGAGACAATACCTTTGTGTTTGGGACGGGCCGTCTAGGCCTAGACGGTCCGTTGTGGTCCACTAGTGACGGCCCATCTAGGCCTAGACGGGCCGTCTAAAAACCAATTTTTTGCCATAGACGGCCCATCTAGGCCTGGACGACTATAATGTATTTTTTTTTTTTTAAATTTTTAGTGTTCTTTGTATATTTTAAGCTTGGTATTTGTAGTTTTTATAAAAAAAAAAGGGAGTATATTTTTATAATAAGTATAAATGAACACATACAACAAATTTTTCCGTTCGTCCGGTCCGGTTACATACGATAAGCTAAGTTAAGTCGAAGTATTGAGGTGATCGAACATCAACCCTTTGTATACGGTCGTCATATACCGTCTCCTACTCACTTGCCTCTTCATATCGCCACTTACGCCATGCTGGATTCAGTTTTGGCATTGGGGCGCCTTCTGCCAACTCAATCTTGATGAAATGATTTTTGTTAACAAAAGCAAACGATACGAACGCATGTTCTTCAACGGTGTGTGGACCATCGAACATAGGGAAGTACGTCTCACTTTGATCATACGGAGAGAGAAATTGAACAACCACCTTAAATTTCTGAGCAATCAGTAATCCTGAGGCGGGCATCTCCATCCATTGGTCGTGCGTGGCTGGTCCCACTCCAGTGTGATCGAATGAGTTGGAGACTCTGTCGTAAGTATCGTAATCCACTTCGTTTAAAATTAGCCTCCACCGGTCTTCATTCTCGACGATCTCCTCCTTAAGCTGTTTGCGGATGAAGTACCACATATCCTGTTGCCACCCTAAGCACACAGCTACGGATCGAAAGCCACAGTGACCGTCTCCATGGACATCCCGAATGTCTGTAATGTATCTATGATATGCAGGTGGAAGCCATTTCTTAAACCTTTCGATCTCCAGTTTGTACCTGTACCCATCAAAAAGTGAGATTTAATATGTGTATAAATATGTATGCATGTGTGAATTTATATATTAGTAGTTTGTACCTCTCCCTTTCCAACAGTGGAAAATCTTCATCGTAAACAATCGGTTTGTCCCTTGATTGTTTACCTCTTCTAGAAGGCTTTTTGCCCTACGTGCAAAAAATTATATAACAACAACAACAACAACAACAACAACAATAATAATAATAATAATAATAATAATAATAATAATAATACGAACCGCAGCCTTATCTTCCTTTTTTTCCTTTTCACTTGTTGTTGGCCGACCCCGAGTATCGGTTTGTACCTCAGGAGGTTTATGTTTAGTCATAATCGGATTCAACACCTCCTTCATCTTCTGCAACATGCTTTTTTTCACTTGCACCGGTTGCGACCTTAGCTGCTCAGCGAATGCATTCATTTGGTGCTGAAAGTCAAACTCGGGATTCTCAGCTACTTCTGGCATAAAGTCAAGTCGTGTCCAGAAGACGTCGATATCAGCCAGTGACACTCGTGTATCTGATATATATATTCAATCACAACAACAACAAATCAATAATTTTATAAAAATTTGGCAGAGTTTCCTCTGTTTTTGTACGAACCAGACAACACAAGTCGTCTACAAAAACGCTTCAAACATTTATAATAAGTCTAAAAAATATACTAGTCTAAATTCATACTAGTCTAAATACCTGAAAATATATACTACTGTAAAGATATACTAGTCTAAATTCATACTAGTCTAAATACCTGAAAATATATACTACTGTAAAGATATACTAGTGTAAATAAATAAACGCACCTGCTCGGTTTCATACGAAACATCCGGGTTAGGTTCAACTTTTATGTTAGCATCTTCCTGGTTGTCATCATTAGCACGATTCCCGCGCGAATGGTAACTCCCGTACGTGTACTGCGGGTAGCTTGGTGGCACGAAAAAAGACTCCTGTTCCTCTACATATTCCTCGTTGAGATCGGGCAGCATGTTCCCGTCATTACCACGAACCCCGGATTTAACCTCATCTTCACCAACTTGAACCTCGGGTTCATACCCTACGCTTTCAGAGACGTAAGACTCGTTCTCAGACAGGTCAACGGTTGAAAAGCTGTGTAAATATGTCATCGTGAGACCGGGAAGTCGAAATGGGTCGAGGGTTTTGGTGGTGGTGATGTTTTAAAGTTTGGTTCAAATGGGGAAGAAGCTGATCGTGTAATGGTTATATCAGGAAATGTCGACGGGCCGTCTAGGGATTAAATGCCCTAACCTAACACGTTTCAACGGGCCGTCGGGGCCTGGACGGCCCGTCCTTAAGCACCTTTTTCAGACTTTTCAGTCTGAACTGCCTGCTTTTGCAGGAGTTCAGACTGATCACCTCGTACCTCGTACTTTTACGGGCCGTCTGGGCCTCGACGGCCCGTCAGTTTTGTCTTTTCTGTAAACAAACGGCCCGTCAAGGCCTGGACGCCCCGTCCTGAAACCCTAATTTTTCTTAACGGCCCATCTAGGCCTCGACGACCCGTCCAAAGGTTGTTTAGGGTTTTTTGTTGGTTGTGTAGATAGTATCACCCAAAAAAAAACAGTTTACTTCATCTTTCATATACTTAGGGTGGTGGGTATCCATCCTCACGTCCACACCATCCTCCTACTCTCTTTTCTCCACAGCAGCAGCACGACAGATTACTTTCATAGCTTCTTTCATTTTCAAACCATGGAAATAAATTCTTGCCATCCCAAACCATATCTTACATGTATAATATGAAATATATAGAAAATCATATAAAATATCTAAACATATAAAACATAAACAAAAATTATAAAATCTGTAAATAAAAAACATTTCATTTCTTTCCTAGTCTCATTCCAACATTGTGCTATTTCACCTTTTTTAAACAACTAGTATTTTAATTTTTTTATTCAATGGCTAATTGCATCCTTCATTGAGTATAGCCATCCTGATTCAACATTAGAACCCTAACTGGGCGGGCCATTGCGCTCCCATGGGTACCGCATCTCCACATCATCATCCTCATCCCTTACTTGACTGACATCGTGTGCCTTAGATTAATAAATAGTAAATAGGGTGACGCTTCTAAATATTTAATATATCTTAATAGTTGAAGAAAGCACTTCTTATGGATAAACATATGCAGTACTTTCGCTACCACGCCATGATTCTTCTACATGAGTTCTTAGTTTCATGCTATATACTTTCTTATATAATGGAGTTTTCTCCAAAATTTCTATATGTTAAAAAAGTAAGGGGGAATAGTAGATCTATAGTTTTTTTATTATTATTGTAAGGTTGAAAAGAGGAAATGAACTTTGTAGGGACTCATGAGGATGCTACACATAAAAGGATACCCTTGATGAACATCTATTGTAACAAGTGTACATGGAGAAATACCTTTATATTATGCAATTATAGAGCATATGTTAAAATTGGAATATACAATGGAAAACTGCATGAACGGGCTTGATTGATTTCAATCTATTTCACTTTATTTATTCTTTGAAGTACTCATAGTGTTTTAAATAAGTGAACCCACACATGAGATAGGTATGCATGACTATATGAGTGGTGAAAACATGCAATTAATATTCATGTCATTGTTGTTACAGATTGTTTCTGTTGTTCATTCTACCCCAATTTGTGTGGTTATTAAAAACCTTCTAGCTATATTTTCTAGCCATCTCAACTAGTTTGGAGTAGCATGCCTCGCTTCATTTCTTCTTTAGAACCATTGCTTAATGCATTAAGTCTTGTTGGATTTTGGATATAAACTAATGAAATGTACTATGTAAGACTATAAAATGCGGTTCCTGGCTATTAATATTTAACATAGTTAGAAGCTTTTACTTTATAAATTGTATGTGAAAATTACTAGTTTTTATCACATTCAACAGGATGCAGGACTGCAAGAAGCAACTGCAAATCATTCACAGGTTACACAGGTTATTGACTCACTGGAGAAGGAAGCTAAAGTTGATCGTTGTGATTATATCAAGGTACATACTCACACCAACAAAGTTCTCACAACACACCTTGTTATCCTGAGAAACTTTATCTTGGTTCTCCTTAAATTTATATTGTAACTCTTGTAGAGAAGAATGGAAGAGAATCGGATGAAACTAGCTGGAATCACTGAAAATAATCACAGGTTATCCGTAGAAAGAGGAAAATTAGGAATGACAAAGGGAGGTAACAATGACAATTTATTGACAAAGAGAATGAAGGATGCAATTGATATGAAAAATGGGGATGGCATAAGAACCATTCAAGAAGAGGAACATGCTTCGGTAGTTCTTTTAGGACATGGACATGAAGTCAAAAATTCTGTTCGGTCCACTAGTCTTCCAAAAGTAGAGAAAATACCTCCTTATACGACATGGGTTTTCTTGGATAGGTGAAGTTGCCTGTATTTATTGATTTCCTATTCTTATATATATGTTTCTTGAAAGCAAAAACTTATTCATTATTAATGTCATCTTATCATATGTTTTGATGCTTATCTTGTTTAGTTTTTTTTCTACATGCCACAACTTTTTTAAATGAATTATTGGTTATTGTTTCCTCTGTATTAATTGAATGAAAATGCAGAAATCAAAGAATGACAGAAAATGGATCCGTGGTAGGCAAAAGGAGATTATACTATGACAAAAATGAGGGAGAAACTCTAATATGCAGTGACAGTGAGGATGAAACTATTAATGATGAAGATAAAAAGAAGGAGTTTGTCGAGTCTGAAGACAAAATCATCCGGTTTGCATACTTCAATATATGTTTTGATGTTCCATGTTACACATATTCTTAATTGTTAATATGTTTCAAGTCACTACATGTTCTCGTGGTGTTATAATGTTTTCAGGACAACCATTGAACAGACTGGATCGTCTGAGATCGTCTACAATTTATTAGCCCAACGCTTGTCTAGAAAACCTTATGAAATAAAGGCAAGCACTTACTTGTTCTTTGTTTAATCTTAACTTTTATTCTATTTCGTTATTTTTAATTTAATTTATGAAGTATATATCATCCAATATCTTACACAGGAAAGACATGAAGCTCTAACTAAATGCTCTAAACCTGGGAATATTGAGTCCGATAGCAACTCATTTTTAGATAAAGATCTTGAAGCCGCTCAAGGTCCACTCAACAAGCTATTTTGCCGCAGATGCCTTGTAAGGATCGTAACAATGAATGTTATGTTATTGGTTTATGTTTTCCTGTGCACTACATGTTGTAACTAGTTAGTCCTGTCTTTGCATTTTCAGATATTTGGATGTAAATTACATGGATGTTCACAAGAGCTCATATATCCTGTTAGTTGACCTTTACTTCTTCATTCAGCCAACTTGACTTGAATCATATGGCTAAATATGTATACTTCAAACATTCTAATTAGGCTGAAAAGAAGAGCTCTAATATGAACAACATGGATGACCAGAATATCCCTTGTGGCCCACATTGTTATCTCCAGGTTTTTATTTTATTATACCAGAAGCAGCTCATAATTTGATCCCTTAATTATATGACTAATCTAAAACCTTCTAAATAATTTATCTTAATTATGTCCAAAAGTTGGAGAAAAAGTCAGGGATATCTCCCATGGAGCTCAAGAGTGAACAAACAACCACCTTTCCATCGGCTTTTGTATCCGACTATGAATCTTGGAGAACTTTGGAGAGGTCTCTACTTAAAATGGGCTTCGATATATTCGGAAAAAACAGGTTTGTACATGATTTGTGAAGTAGTTAATCCTGATTAAAGTTCACATGTGAAGCTGGCAAGCTTGAAAGAAGAGATAAATCAAATAGATCGAATATGACGTTTAAAGTTGTTAGAAACTGAGTCTTAGTTCGTTTAGTTTAAATATTAAGAGTTATCTGCCTGGGTAGGGTTGTTTGTTTATTGGTTTAACTAGTATTTGAGTCATAACAGGTTTAGTATTAGGTGTGTCAAGTTTGGCTTAATAAAGAAAAGAGTCCGTACATAATTTGTGACTCCAAAATCTGATGAGGTGTGTTTAATTATGTTTATCAATATACAACAATGTGTGCGCAGACTATATATCTTCATTTTTTTCCTATAATGATTGATCATTTGTCATTGTTATAGTTGCTTAATAGCAAGGAATGTAATGGGTGATCTGAAGACATGTGATCAGGTGTACCATGTCCTACAGTATCATGATATTCAAGAGCGTAGGACTGACTGCAAGGTTGAGAGTCATGAAAATATGGTAAGTATATTTTCACAATATGGTGTCATTCTATTGTATGTATATTTAAAATGTTCCTTTTATATCTTCTGTTAATTAATTACTCAACAGGGCACTGCAATAAGTAAACATGCTCGATCACATGCAAAGAGGAAACAAATTTCTATCGTTGATAAAGATTTGCTCTATCATCATTACAACCCCTGTGGATGTCAATCTTTATGTGGAGATGATTGTTCTTGTCTTCATAATGGCACATATTGTGAAAAATTCTGCGGGTAGTATATTAATGCTTTGTCATTTTATATATAAAGCTTTTATTTCTTTCTTAGTGTATGTCTTTAGTTAACAGTTTTCATTATTTTTTCATTAGATGCCCCAAAACTTGTAAAATTCGTTTTAAAGGATGCTCTTGTGTCAAGAGCAAGTGTAGAAGTCGCCAGTGCCCTTGCTTTGCTGCTAATAGAGAATGTGACCCTGATGTATGTCGACGATGCGGAGTTAGGTAAGATATATATATATATATATATATATATATATATATATATATATATATATATATGTTTTACAAATTGCAACACAATTGTGTTTTTTTATTTGTTAATAAGTATGCAAATTGGATCATAACTACTAATGTTGTTTTAATGAAAACAATACTTAATGATTAGATTTATTATATGTTAGAGAACAAATACATATAATGAAACTGAATATTCTATCAATCTATTGTCATAACACAAGGGAAAAAATATATTAATATTTTTTATATACCCTTTTTTAATTAACTTTGCAGTTGTGGGGAAAATGGTTTGGTGTGCCAAAATATGAAGCTTCTTCTCAAACAGCAACAAAGGGTACCTATTGTTTCCTTGTCCAGTTCATATACATGAAATCAAATCAGTGGTTGTCACTTCTATTTCAAGGTTAATAATATTATTTGGTAACCATGTCAATGTGACCATAGATTTTGCTAGGAAGATCAAATGTCTCAGGTTGGGGTATTTTCTTGAAGGTAAACATAACCGATACTATTATGCTTGCTCTAATTTTCTCGACGTGACTCACCTTGTAGCTTTTCTTTAGGATAACGTAGATAAAGATGAATATTTGGGTGAATACACTGGAGAATTGATTTCACATCGGGAAGCTGACAAGCGTGGAAAGATCTATGATCGTGAAAATTCTTCATTTCTTTTCAACCTTAATAACAAGGTATGATCTATTATGTTTTTCTAGGGGTGTAAACGAGCTGAGTTATAGCTTGCTTAAGCTCAAGGTCAACTCATTTAGCCTAACTTAATTTCGCTTGTTTGAAACTCAGTATCCAAGTCTCAAGCTAGCCAGACACGTGGGAATTTTTTGAAGCTTCAGCTCATATATAAATTATATTAATTATTATTTAGCTATCTAATTTATGTAGATATATAATATTTATATTAATAATATGACGTGTAGGCGATGTGTCGCGGGCCCGTTGCAAACATCGAATGGATTAAGCCAAGCGTTATGTCATGAGTTAAGCATATGAAAACCCATGTTTCGACGTATTCGATTCAACTCAGGGTAACATATATGAGCATCGTGGTTGAATCAAACGTAAAGTTAATAGAATTTATACAGTACAACTATAAAGTATTATACAACTATAAAGTATTATATGTGATCCAAATCATTCATAGGAAACGTGCCCAAAAAAAAACATTAACCATGTATAAAGGAATAAAAAATATAAATCGAATACCCTTGAATTGGTGTAATCATTACAATTACAAAATAAAAGTAAATGGGTGAAAGTGAAAAAAAAAAGATATAAAACAGAAAAGAAAGAGGAAAAAAAAGCAAAATAAACATGGTGAAAGTGCAAAAGGGAAAAAAGAAGAAGGGTGCAAAACATAAAGTCGGTGGACTTTCTAACTAATTTTATATGTAATATACATTTTTTATATTACATAAAATCTATTATAATTATTATAATTATAGGTTTATTTGGGCTCACTCCTCACGAGCCTAGCTAGGCTTGTAATATGAAACTCATGCTCAGACTTATTTATCAAACAAACTTATTTTTATGTTAGAGTTCATGCTTAAACTCATTTAAGCTCAGACCGATTCAAGTATTTTAGCAAACTAACCTCCGGTAGTTGAACTCGTTTACACCCATAACTTCTTTTACCACTTTGAGATATTATTCGTCTCTCCTTTTGAAATGCAATTTTTGTTGTCCTTGTGTAGTTAGTTGTCGATGGTAAACGAAAAAGCAACAAACTGAAATTCCTCAATCATTCTACAAACCCGAATTGTTATGCAAAGGTATCCCACATACTTATTCATCTTGTACCGTGATCAATATATGTATTGAGAATAACATGGGTGGATGTGTTGATGCTGACCTCAACAACCGCTTTTCCAAATTGCTTATTGCTTTTTTTTTTTTCAAAATACTTAGCTTGTCAACTTATATGATACGGTTATATTTTTTAGAAGATGATTTAGTTTTTTTGAATAACTGATCTTAGAAGAGTTTAGACACTATAAATACAATTTTGGTGAGTTTGGACTCACAACAAGAAAATGCTTCTGACTCGATGACACCTAGTTTCTATTTGATCAACTGGAGATAAACATAAACCAAATCAACGTTTGACCAAATGTATGACTTGAACACTTATTTAATAGGTTATGATGGTGGCGGGAGATCATCGGCTCGGGATATTTGCAAACAAAAAGATCTGTGCTGGGGAGGAACTGTTTTTTAATTATTGTTATGATCCTGATAAAGCTCCTTCTTGGGCTAAGAAGTCCAAGGTCTGTGATTTGAAGAAAAAAGGCATTGCTTCTTCTAGTGGATTGGACAAGAAGCTTTCTTAACATAGACTTGGATACATTGGATCTCACTAAAATAGGGGAATAAGTTCCCTAATCTTGCAAGACTTATTTATATTTGAATGATAAATTATGCAATTTAAGTACTAGAGTTTTGTGTTTTGCACACTTTTCAGTTAATTTAGGATGTGATTGAACTTATGGTTCTTTTTCTTTTAGTGAGAACGCTATATATATATTGAAATCAGTGGGTTTTTAATAATGTTTTCTTTAGTTTAAATGGCGTTTTGTTTTTGTCAAGTTGCTAATTAGTGGCTCCTTTCTTTGTTGGAATAATCGAGTTTGTTTATGAGTCACACAGGTCTCGATTCACAGGTCAAACGGGTCAGTAGTTTGCGGGTCAAAAGACTAAATGGTGTAGGGGTAAAAGGGTTATTTAACTTTGCAATTGGAGTGTTGACCGAGTAATAAGGAGGTCATGGGTAGAATGTGACCATAAGAATCTGTTGTTTTGTTTCTATAAGTATTTAGCCATAGGGTTTGTTTCATTGTAATTTCTCTTCTTTCCATCAATAAAACAACACAGTTAGTGTTTCGTGAGTTTGTGTGTGAGTAGTAAACATTACTATACGTGAGTGTCTTAATCGTGTGATTTGGGCCTGAAACCAACATTCTTATGGTTCTTTATTTGTGTATCAGACCCATACTATTTACACTTCTAAATCATTTCCACATGATTGAAGTCTTAGATTAAGTGCGTTTGGCTTAGGGTCAATCTTTGACACAGATAAATATATGTTGGGTGATGTTTGAGCTCACTAATGAACATCAAGCTACCTTTTATTTGGTAGAAATTGATGTTATATTTGTTTTTTATTTTGATGAAAATCTAGGGTTTTGATAAAAACGTGAAATTGATGGTTAAAAGAGGTTGCTCTAGCCTTGGGGAACCTCAAACATACCTAATTTGGTTATGAATCACATTCTACATGTGTATCGATTATAATCATATCATTATGTTAATGTGTAAAATTTGGGGTTTAACCTCTATGTTGAAACCATCTATGTCTAGTGATCTTGTTGACTCTTAGGAGTTGTTATAATGAGAAATTTAGGCTAAAGAGTCAAAACAATATGATATGATGATGATTAGATAAATGGGTATGCTTTCGCTAAACTTAAACTCATGAAAATCAATTGAATTTGGTGGGTGCATACTAAGTGTTTGATGAAACACCTCAATAGCCTTGTTTGCAAATTGAGGTGATAACTTGTTTTGGGTAATCATGGAATTACCCGCATATAAAACGTGAACCACATGCTTAAAAGATGAATCACACCATATGTGAAAATGTAGCCTAATGATGATTGGGAAATTGATAGTGTACATGATCATGCTAAGGGTAGTTGACTTTTAGAAGTCAAACTGACCCGAGCTTGGAATGTGACATAATGGTGTAAATAAACTCATCAGATATGTTAGTTATTGGACATGATGACTAACTTGATCAATCTTTTGAGTATAGTGAAGGTTGGTCTTGTCAAGCTAGGTACAAGCTTGGAAAGAATGGATCAACAAGCAAAACGGGTCAAGTGGATACAAGCCTAAAGTGCAACGAAATGAAAATGAATATAAAGTAAGTTTACTTGCACTATTAGACTATGAACATGGGTTAAGTGTTGTATACATTGGTTTTAAACTTTGAGATGAAATAAAGATATGACCTCAAGGGGTGAAACCAATTAAACGGGCAATCTATGTGAATTCATGTCAAAACAGAATTGATGGTAATAAATGAATCAAAATGTGTTGATCAAATGATGGGAATCATCAATTGGGTCAATAAATAAAGTTATGTGTTAAGCAAGAGACTTAACACAAGTTTTGATAAAAATCACTTGAATAAGGAAGTTATGCAATTTGGGTAAATGGGTCAAGTGGGAATGCTACTTCCCCATAGTTAAAGGTTGGAATGCCATAGGGTTATGAACCATGGGCCTTAATGGGTCAAATGGTGATTTTCTCACCATTCGAACTCGACATTCAAAGCCAGTAATCTAAGCTTTAGGAATCTCGTGGTTAACGGGTCAAATGGTAAATGCGTCACCATTGAGTCCCAAGAGACTAATGTGCTTAATCTGTATGCAGGAGAACACTTGGAAGTTGGGCACTCGATGCCTAAGTAATCATAATGGGTGCAAGGTATGGGTCAATGTCACCCGGTAAGTCCGTAGTTAGATAAAAGCCTTTGGACAAGGTGAATTCAATTCACAAACAACCCATAAGAGGTGTGGAGGCCAATTCAGTAAGTACTATTCTAACTAAGCTTATTGCGCGCCTTGGCGCCAAGTATGGCTAAAGCCATAGTTAAATCATGGGATTGTAATCAAACTAAGTCTGTATGGTCTTAGAATCTTTCAAATAAGTTTTTGAGTCGAAAACAATGTATTTGAGTCAAGTAGTGTCGGCATGGATGGCTAAATTGAATGATTTGGCTATAAGGGCATTTTGGTAATTTAAAGATTTACTAAAGGTTAAATCTAAGAATTGAATCATAATGAAACAAACCGGACAACGCTTTAGTTGAACAAGTGTCCAATGAGTTGATAACATTATTTTTATGCCTTATGTGCGGTTAAATAGTGTCTTGTATAGTCCAAGACTTTAACGGTTCGATTTAGGTAAAAATCGACATAAACATTCAAAACTAAGAACCGGGTCATAATGACATAAGCTGGATGATGTTTTTAGTTAAACAAGTGACCAAGGGGTTGAAAACATGATTGTTATGCTCTTGAATGGTCAAATAAAGTTTTGGCCCAGTGAATGGCCGTTCAGGCTTTCTAGTCAGCTTGTTGTTGTTCGTGGCCCAGTGAACGACCGTTCAATACGAGTGAATGACCGTTCAGGTATTCTGTTCAGCAGGATATTCCTTGTGGCTCTGTGAACGATCGTTCACTCTGGGTGAACGGCCGTTTAGGCCTTCTGAGTCGATTTTGGTAAAAATAACATAAGCCTTTGAACAACCGAAAGGGAGACTTGATGGCCGTAGCCTTCGGCGAGACATCTCCCAAACTTGTTTGATTGGTCATTTGACCATACTCATTCCGTTTTGACACGCGTTAGCGTGGTAACTATTCTAAATTCCTTATTATCAATCCCACTAACCATTCTTTGTGTAATGGTGCTAGGTATACATGTGATGGAAATTCCAGAGCAAGGATCAAGTCGCGAGGAGAACCGAGTACACCTGAACACTCAAAAGCTTCCGCAATAGAATGTCCCGTTTAAAACACAAACTTTAATACAAGTTTTAGTATATAAAAATGTAAAAATTTGTTATGATCAAATATTTAAGGGATTCATTGAGTTAGGTTTTCGTAATTACCAAAGTTTTAATCGGGAGTGATTTTAGTTAAGGCCTAAACTCAAAAGTTTAAATGGTAAATCTTAGGTTTACAGGTTAGAGTCTTACACATCATTTAACCGATTTAAACATCCTAATCCCGTTTATGAATATAATAACAACCCATTTGACCCGTTAAGACTAATCATGCTAAAAACATGGATTCGGGAAGGTTCCTAAGACCTTCCAAGCTTACCAAATAGGATATTTGTCCCATTACCTGCAATGTATGTGTGCTATAGGGCTAGGATCAACAACCAACGAGTTTATTCTATCTAACTAAGCATAATAGAGTTTTCTTGCATTTGCCATCCTTGTCGAATAACTTCTTGTGATTTCTGACTTTGGGTTATGTTCTACACATTCCCAATCAAGCCTTGACTTGACAAGGTGTGCATCTATTCAAGTCATTCTACCGTTGTGGAAATGCCTCGTGTCCATGGCCCCGTGTGCCACTTTACTCGGTTAATACTTGCATGGTCCGTGTGACTTGTGCTACTATATACCCGTCAATTATAAGTCGTTTGGAAATCACAATGGCATTTTGACATTCTAAGAATCTCTTATCAATATAACTCGACCTTACTCGCGGCCTTTTAACTTCAAATCCTTCCCCGCGTGACTTCCCGACACCTCTTGCTTAGTACCTAGAGATTATGATCCACATGGACATTCATGTAATTGTGATTAGACGTGGTTTTGAATAACCATATGAATTTACCAAGCATATCAATTCAATGTCTAAGATTAGATGAAATCGAGTTTCATTGTGGCATTTTATCATACACTTGGTGGGCAAGATTTTACAAACATCATATATGGGTCATGTAGGTCACAAAGATTCATTCCCAATTTAATTACACCCAATTTCATCAATTTCACAATTAAGGTTTTTAATCTACACAATAAGTTTCACAATTTGAGTTCTTAACATACAATTTCACCAAGAATCCTAGGTTTAGCATACAACCTACAAAGCCCATCATGGATCATCTCATCTAGGGTTATACTAACATGATTAACTGAAATTAACTCATTTTAAGGTTCCCCTACACTAGGGTTACCTTCTACAATCAATAAATTGACAAAAACAAGAACCCTAGAACATTACCCATCATCACCTAAGCCATCATACACCAATTTAGATGAAATACAAGTTACCTAGAGGTGTGATAAGTCTTATTGACTCAAATTTTGATCATGCAAGGTGAGACACATTGATTTATGGCTTATTTGGGCTTGATTCTTGGTATTGACGTTCGTGTGTGAGAAAAATGTGTGTCGTTTGAGGTGTGAATGTCGATTCCAGGGAATGGAATTCGACATCCCCTCTTTTACACCATAAGCCCTACACATAAAAGTATAGCCAATTGGCACAATTAGTCCCCCTAGTTAGTTTCATGATTAAGAATTTGTGAATCACTAACCAAGTTAATTCTTGTAAAGGTTTTTATCATTATTTAACTTATAAAATCTAATATTCGTTTGACTTTTGATTTAAGCCCCGTTTTATGTATTATTATGATTAGTCGTGTTCAATAAAAATTTGGGGCGTTACAAAATGTTTCGTTTGTGTGGCGCCCTGCATTTTCAGGTTCATACTTTAACTAAATTCTAGTTAACTTTATTTACATTCGCAGCATGTTACTTAACTAGGGTTAGTTAGGTGAGTCACACGTTGCACAGTTATAGGTTGATAACTGCATAAGAAGGTAATTCGAGGAATTACTGGACTACGTACACAAGTATCGAACCCCGAACGTTGGTGAAGTGATAAAATAGATAATTGTGAAATAATTGTTTGATATTAATTACAATTACGTGTTTATGTGAAACTATGTGTAAACTGTTGTGTGATTATGTTATTTAAACCGAACGTGTCGTCAAACTCGTAACCGATGAACCGATAGGATAGTTCGGGTCTAAAAAGGGGGTTACGCCTTGGTAGGGTCCAAAATAACAACTAAATCGAAGAAAACGTGCAATATGCTAAACCAGCCCGCCCGAAACGGGCCTTGTCTAGGTGAACGGCCGTTCGGCGGGCACAGGTCGGGAAACCGACTTAAACTCATTATAAAATCGATTTTTAACACCCTACTTCTCATAATCACAACCCTAATTGTCCATAACAGCCACCATACGAATATTATACCTCCAAACCTGTGCCATAGCCATAGTTAAGCAAGTTTTGAAGCTATACTTGTGTTTTTATCACCCGAGTGAAGAGCTTTCGGTATGTTATCAAACATCTTGTGTTTAAACTCCTTAATTATGTTTTTAATCACCATAAACTCAATTGTCCAGACCTGATGTAAACTTTTTATGACTAAAACAAGGATTTTTATTTAGTATTAACATGTAAAACAATGTGAATACATGTTATATGTTATGTTTGCGCATGATTATGATTTGTTAACTTGTAGGGTTGTTAGATGATAATATTTATGATAAACCTTGCATGTTTTAATCAGATTTATACAAGAAAAGTGTTGTGTTATGTTTATATGAGACGCTTGTTTGATAATACGCATGTAGGACTTGTTATAGTTAAAGTTTTGACATGTTTAAAACTTGGACATAATACATAGGTTGACTTGTAGCCTCTGTAATGTGACTTGAAACTGCTTGTTTTGATTGTTTCTTGACATAAGCATATCTTAAGTGGTCCTAGCTTTCTGGAATGGGTAAAATCGTGCGATTTGGTTATCATTTGATGTGCTTTTGAAATTTTATTTGAATAAAGGTCTAAACTGATTTTCGGATAAAAAACTTAGGTCAATTTTAAACGAGTGTAACTCGAGTTTTACAAGGATTTAGGCACGAAATTTGGTCAGTAGGTTGATATAAGAATAACTCGGCTTTTCCAAGTAGATTCATCCCGTTTGGATGAATAAAGCATTTTTGGGAATTTTTCTCGTAAACTGACCTGATGTGAATGTTTTCAGAACCTAACTATAGTAAATGATTTTTTTTTATAATTTTTTATATGGTTTTATCATGAAACAAAAATATGGACACGACGATGGACTCCTAGGAATATTCATTATAATTTTGGGAGTCTAATTCGTTGTGTAAGTATTTTTAATAAAATTGTTTTGGTAGTGCATAATGTGCCCTAAAAACGCAGATTATGACATACGTGTATATGTGCTTATTTGGAGTCTTGTATGACTGATGTTAAATACAATGTTCACCAACGGGTTCGTAGGGTCTACTTGTACATGTAGTTACACTAGGTGTCACTTAAACGTTTTCACATTATTAAATGTCTTGGACAAACGAGTTATGTGGTGTATTGTGTATACACATATACTCACGTCCTTATTATTTGCGGAGTTTGGATTTTTAGCTTGCAACCTAAGGTGAGTTTCACCACTCTTTTTTCTCAAAAGCATGCGTCTCGGGTTGAGACAACTTACTTACTTTTCTAGTTCGGTTTGGGACTGCTATTCTATCCCGGATTTTGGGATACATGGATTCACGGGGTGAATCGGGTTTTACTAGTTTCACAACTTTTGTCTTTGATGAACTAAACGGCACACTCTATCACTGAAGTCCTACCTTTATACCGAATGAGTTGTCGGGTTGGAAAACGGGTTACTAGTAGATAGCGCTATTAGGTTTAACAAACCTCACACCGTGCTGGAAGCCGGGCGTGAACTGTGACTTAACATATTATCATTGTTGATAGGCAATGATGGGAGGCACTTTTGCTCACTGTTGTGAGTGCACGTTATTTAGCAGTTCAGTATTACCTGTGTTTAGTTATCTTGTATGGGTTAGCTACCCTTGGCATGCGATTAACTAGAGGTGGCTGGTTTTGGAAACCTAAACATTTACTTAACTTATCTTGTGAACTCACTGACTTTATGTTGACACACGCTAGCATGCTTTTGCAAGTCGCTAGATTGGAGCACGCTTAGGTCATGCATCATGTTTGTCATGGGACACTAAACATTATGAACTATTTTATCGTTTACTTACTTTTTCTTTGGTTTGGGCTCGTTTGTTTTGCACATAACTATTTACTTAATTGTTTTGATTACACTTCCGCGTTTTCTTAAAACTTATGGTTGATTTTTAAACTTGGTTTTTGAAAACGAACTAAATGGTTTGGGCATTTAAAGTCGTTCATATGACTTATGGCTATGGGATCCCGGTGTGTCACGCGGCTCGCGGTAAAACCCCGTAGTGGAAATTTGAGGGTGTGACAGTTTATGTTCGTGAACGTTCGGTAACGTGTTCATTTATGTTCGTTTGTGTTCGATAGTTTATTAGAATTTTTCATTTCAATTTTTTTATTGTCTTTTATTTTTATTTATTTTACCCAAACAAATAATACATGTGAGGTAAAATATATGACTATATGAGATCAATAAATCTACTTTTAGTATCCAAACTCATAATATATTTCCACGTTCTAGCGCCAACGCCCTCCACCTCCGAAGCCTGCTGGCATCCACCTCCGGTGCCTTTCTCAATCCACCTCTAATTCAAAATTAGTTTTGGACAGTACTTTATTATGTTTACTAATATTATGTTAAGTAATATGTATATTTGGACAATTATATTATATTTTGGGTGGATCTAGCTAATATCTTAATGCATGTGAATTCAATCTTATTTGAAAGTTAATATATGTCCATGTGTAACACCCCGAGGTGTTACGGGTCTCGTAAACGGGTCGGGTCGTACCCGACCACCCGTTTATAAAATAATAATAAATTTAGTTTATTATTATAATAAACAAATCGGTAAAGTTTGCACCAAACGCTACCAAATCTGTAGTTAAATTCGTTGCCAAACGCTTTTATTCTGATCCTATACCTGTCCCCAAACACCCCGAGTTCTAGCTGTTATCCCTGTTGCCAAACACCCTCTCAGTAGCTCTGAACCCGACCCGACGACCCGGCTCCGACAGCCAGGGTCGTTACAGGTGGTATCAGAGCGGCGCTTAATGACAGTCTTGAAGTCTTTACTAATCCAGGATCTACCAGAATGTCTTCTAAATGAAATTTTGTTTAGAAAAATATTTATTATATCAGAAATATTAAATTTTTGGGTACCTAAATGCCTAACCATTATAAAGTTGGTGAAAACCATAACAGTATACTAGAAATTAAAACGAATCCACTACAGGATATTACTAGAATGATTTTGTGGGGTAAATTGACAATGCTGTACACAATTGTGAATCTACATGCACATTAAATTTCTGGGAAATCTTACAGGATATCAAGGCTATAAGAAATACGAAAGAATATTGAAGAGAAACCAGAATATTAAAAGAAAACTCGTTGATTTATAATCATTCGTCGCATATTCTAGAAATTTTGTATAAATTATCGAATCATTTCAGTCCCAGTAATTATTCAAATCGTTAACCTTACGGTTATTCCAAATATTTATAAATAGAATACAAATATTATGCTCCAACTTGAACATTCCTATGATCAAGTTTCCAAAGAATATATGTTTACTCCGTAAATTCTGAAATTTTTATAAATTCCGATATGCTAAAGACATATTAATATTGTGTTTCTAAAGAATTTCCCTCGATTATTTAATCAAAGATCAAATATATTCCGCGATTATTTAAAATGTTTTAAATCTTTTCAGTATAATTCTGAAGTTTATTGAATTTATTCTTAGTCATTACTATTTTTATACTAAACCAGTATTTCAGTTTTGAGTAAAAATATATAAATACCCCTCCGTTTAAAATTTTAAATAAACGATTTATTCAAATTTATAAGGTCAAGAAAATCCGTCAATATTATAATTTTTTTTATCAAATCTATAATTGATACTCCATACATTATTAAAATGTTCCGAGAATCTGTTTCAATTTGACTATCACGTTTTGATTAGCAACTAATCCCGTATGATAAACATTAAAATTTTAACCTTAACATTTTTGAGAAATCTATTTTGTTTCACTTTTTCTAAATCCATAATAAGAAATCCGTTTATTGAGAATTTAAGTATTTTGATATCAACATTAACCAGTATTATTATTTTAAAATTCCCCCTAGAAATTTTATTTCAAAATATGAAAGAACCACGGTCGTATCAGTTTGCCCGAATATATTTCACCCCATATTTAGTACCATTTTCGTAAAAGATCTTTAATCGAATCTGTATCCGTATATAAGTTAATAGTATTTCCGGCACGATTCTATATCTATATTCGATCGTATAACTTCCTTGATATTTTATTCCAATATGAACGATGAATATTATATATTCTGTTTTATAATCCAAATCTCTTTGTGTATATCTAAGAATCTCAGCTATATCATATCTTCAATATTTTCCTTCGAGAATTAAGTAATATTTCGGACAGAAACATCATTATCCCAGAATTCCGTGATAGAAATATTTTTGAAATCTATCTAAAGAAACCGAATTCTTACTCACTCGACTATGCGACAATATAAGTACCATCTTAATCTTATGACTCGAATAAGTCAGAAAGATTAAAAGATTGGATTGATATATTGGATATCTTTTGACGCGATCAAATTCTTGAACGATTGACAGTCTATTTCGTTAGACTTAGATCAACAAGTTTTATCCCGAATAATATAATTTCGAATCCAAGAGAAAATAAAAGATAATAGAATAATATGTGAAGGACATATACCTATTGTGATTAAAATAAATAAGTACTGGAATGTTAGGTGAGGTGGAATAGTAATTATGGTTGCAAACATCATTATGAACGCCACAGGCACAGGAACATTTGAGTAGGAGTTTATCGAGATCATAATAGGTTTGGGTCACGAACATATTAAGAGAAATAATAAGAAAATAAATAATAAGAAGAAATATAAATCCGAATTATCAGCATATTATATGTGGAGAATACGACCACAAAACTGGCAATATAGTTGAAATTCCTTCGTGAATACGACTATGAATATATTCGCAGAATAAAAACCATCGATTGGTTAAATTCTACAAATCATAGAAATCAGTTTATTGATTTTTGATTGCCAACCAAAATGTAAAATCAAATATAGCTGCATGTCCTCTGTGCAACCCCTGGGGCAAAAGATATCCGGACCCTTACGAAGGTATATCCGGACATTTGCCACCAAGCCACATGATTCTTGTAAGAATATAACAGATAAAAATCTATATGGATTCAGAAACCGGAAATGGTAGAATCCAACGAATTATCAAAGGAAATAATTTATCGAATATATCGAAATACGATTAATACCAAGTGGAATCATCTAGAGATTCACAAGGTATAATCGAAGTGAAAACGAAAAATGAATAGAATTATGCTCATTTTTCCAGTGAAACTCTCCAGCCAAGGAATGACGAATTTCCTGTCCCGAATTAAAGGTTCGTGAGAGATAATTTAAGAAATCACTTTTCTGTCAAGAACTATCTACATGAATATCCCGATGAAATAAGCCTCGCTTATAATAGGTTGGGTTAAGAAAATACGATATATTGCCTATATATATAAGTTTATTAGAAAGTGTTTTCGGACACTGAAAGTATAGACTTTGATCGAATCTGTATATATATATATATATATATTGCAAAGGGATTAATCCTACATGTCATACTCTTATGCAATCTCTCCTTTGAGAGATGCCACATAGGATGTGATGTGGCAACTTTAAACCAATTAAAAAAAAGAAATAAATATGATTTAATCTAATCTATTATAATCTTTAATCTATTAAATAACTAATCTACTAAATCTAAATATTAAACCTTTATTATTTTATTTCTCGTGTTTCCTCCTATAACTTTTAAACGTTAATATCTTTTATATACGAGATTTTTTAAAGAAAAAAATTACACCAAATTAACGAGCGTTTTATTATCTTTCCAACGAGTACCATAGTGCTATATAAAAATCGGATAAAAAAATGATTATTTTTTTAACCCGACAGGTATTGTGTCGGGTTTGGGATTAGTTTAAAAAATTGTGGGTTTGGGTCGGGTCTGGGATTAGGTGATACCCGACCTGATTACCCAAAACAACATACCCAAATACCCGAACTACATACCCGATCATATACCCATGAATTTTTTAATGCATCACATAACCCTTAAACTAATGCGTTCGATATTTCAATAATTAACTTTTTTTTTCTTATTTCATGTTAGTTCTTTTTAGAATGATCGATTACAAACTTCCGAATTCATTTGTAATGTGTGACACCCGGCAAATTCAGGTTAACAACGTTGTCTAAACTAAAGTCTACCTTAGCGAGTCACGCGTATATTATACTTAACTGGGTTAGTTAAGTCGTGTTATGGTTCGGGAACTGTTAGTTTAGTATAGAGGACCATTGGATGTCAGTCTAGAGGCTCATTAAATGTCAGTCCTTAACCAAGTGTACAAGTGGTGACGATTCGTAGAATCGTCAGAGCATAGGGAACATACAAGTCTCGAGTCCCGGGAATTGGTGAACGAGTGTGAATATGTTTGTTTGCAAGTGTTATGTGTTTACAATCATTATGTGACTTGTCGGTATGTGAAAATGTGTTAACATATGTTAAAACGGGGTTTAACGCGCAAAATACACGGAACCAACCCCTATAGGCGATTAGGGGAGGCTAATCGCCTATAGGGGATGCGATTGGGCCTCATTATAGGCGATTGGTATGCTAATTGCATGCCCGAGGGGGCGATTAGGCCCTAATCGCATGAATGTCAGGCGATTAGGAGCCCTAATCGCGTGTATCTGCTGCATAATCGCCTGATACGTACTGGACGACTAAAAACGACTATAAATACAATGCTTAACCTCCTAAACTTCATATTAACAACCCTAGTCGTCCCATAAACCGCCCCAACACACACACAACCTCTGGAACACGATTTTGGATCAAAACACAAGATTTCAAGCCTATTCCATCAATCTATCACAAATCTAAGGTGTGGTTTTCATTCATACAACCTTTATTAACGTTTTTATTGAATCCCTAATGGTCCAGACCTGTTTTAAAACAAATAAGTCTTCTGAAAATCGTTAATAAGCATTATTAATCGGATTCTAACTATCATGCATGTTGTATGTGTGTTTATGATTAAAAGATAGGGTTTTTATGATTCAAGAAGGATGATTAACATGTTATTAAGGTAGTTACAGATTGATGATGATGGCATGATGATGAAATCTGAGTTATTGTTAATTAGGGTTACGGTTTTGCATGTTAATGTGGTGTTTCATGCTATGTGTATTGTTGTTGGGATACATGATTGCATTCAGGGCTGATAGATCGAGGTTAAACGAAGGATTTTGATGGAAATATGTTTGATATAGTTTTTTGGTTGATATTTGATGTTTACACACGTTCTGGGATTGATTTGGAGTGTTAAACGCGCGAAAAACCGGAACAGCAATGCTGTAGGCGATTAGCAACCCTAATCGCCTATGCTATAGGCGATTAGGAGGCTAATCGCCTGATATGACACCCTAATCGCCTATAGTATAGGCAATTGGGGGCTAATTGCCTTCGTTGCATGCAATTGTGATCCTAATTGCTAGTTAAGTCCTGAAATGCATGTCTTATGACCTAATCGCCTATAGACTCATGATTTGCATGTCTTATGACCCTAATTGCCTATAGTATAGGCAATTAGCATTCCTAAATGCCTGTTGACTTTCATAATCGCTAGTTGACTTTTCATAATCGCCTGTACTGCTGTTGTAAGTATATTTTGACATATCGGGACCCGATTTGACACCTAGGAACATGCTAGGAACCCCGTAACATATCTAATAACTTGGTAACATGTGTTCGGACTTATTTATGTGATACTTGAACTACGTGCTATAACTTGTTGGACTTTAACGTATGTTAAGTGTGTATTGCATGATTGTATGTTTGTGAGTACAAGTATAACACGGGGAGTCTCGGGTCACCAATGGGATGTCGCGTCTTGTACTTTGGGTTAATTTAACAGTCACGGTGTTTTCAAACGAACTTGGTTATGGTCTGGACATCTAGGGACTAACTAACCTACGGGTTATTAGTCTAAGTACTTGTAACTGTCATATGTTAGGTCGCCGCTTTACGGGGCTAGCATAGCTTGCTGATATTATTCGTATATCGAAGTAACGCAACCTAAGGTGAGTTTACGGCCCCTCTTTTAACTGGTTTCACTTTTTGGGGGAGAAAACATGTGTTAAACTTATGTTTTGGTAACAACTGTCATACTATGGGTTTCTATGGTTTACTATACGATCTTTGGAAGTCCCGGGGGAAACCATGAATGTGCGGGTTAGCACAACGGGGAAATGTGAATAGATCTATTGGGAATGACCAACCCCGCTCGTCGGCTTGGAGGGCCGGGCGAGTGCATATTGTCTCAAACAGGAACAGGTTTACTATTCGGGCACAACATCTGGTTTGCGAGTTAGTAATGGTTTTCCAATCGTAGATGTAACAAAACATACGCCTAGCTAGCGTACCTTGGTTTGCAAATTGTTATAGTATGGACAGGTTGAACTTGGTACTTTGATTACAAAACCTGTAAACTCACCAGCATTTTTGTGCTGACGTAAACTCTTACATGTTTTCTCAGGTCGCTAAGGTAGCACTATGGAACTAGGGCGCACGCGTCTGCACGGCGTCTAGTTAGGATTGCATGGTTTTCAAACATTAAATAATTTGGTTTACTTTTGGATTATGTTTTGAGAATAAGCTTCCGCTGTAACTGGAGATTTAAACTATGTTTTTGAGAATGCATATGTTAATTTAGACTTGTTTATTGTGATCGTTGGTTTGGATCCTGGTTTGTCATGCGCCTCGCGGTAAAACTCCGCAAGTGGATTTTGAGGGTGTGACAGATTGGTATCAGAGCCAATGGTTATAGTGAACTAGGACTGCATGTAGAGTCTAGACTATAGCCGAGTCGCACACACTAGACGATCACTTAGTAATAAACATTATGGTGGATTACGTATGGGCTTGTCGGGGTGTCTCTAAATCATCTGACCTTCCTATGTTACATCATCCGTTCTATCTTAAGTCGGGTTACTTGCTTTCTAGGCAGTGTGGTATATTGGGGTAAATCGTGTACTCTTGAGATTTGTCCAAGGCACGGACATCCCCCTTTCATGCTCCAATAGAAACACTTGCCATAAACTACCGTAGCATTACGGTGTATAGCTAAGAGTCTATGTTCGGTGATTTGAACTTTGAACTAGGAGAACACTTGGAGGACCATGTAGAGCGGTTTATCATTTTGGGTGCACACAAAATCATAAACCGAAATGCATGAAAGCCCTAGTGAGCTCTGGGTTTGAATGGATAGTCCTGAGCTGGATCTAGCTTTAATCTTGTAAATGCTAGTGGTTACCATTAGCTGCGAAACTAAATTTTCTCGTTCTTTCTGTCAGAATCATGTCTGGAGTACGAGGAGGACGTGGAGGTGGCCGCAATGGTGGGCGTGGTGGTGGTCGCGGTGGTGGTGGTGGTCGTGGAGGTGTAAACCTATCACAAGAAGATCTGAACAACTTGCTGCAAGCTGCCTTTCAGTTAGGGCACAATGGTGGTGGTAAGTTGATTTATCCACTTTTGCCTCATTAGTGAACCTTGTTTATATTCTTCGTGGTTTCTCATGCGTTTCATTTCAGGTGGTCCTGTTAACCCACCCCCACCCATGTGTACCTACAAGATGTTTCGGGACTGTAAGCCCCAGGAATTCTCTGGCACTGAGGGTGCGGTGAGCTTGCTCAGGTGGCTGGAAAAGGTGGAGTCAGTGTTTCTGATGTGCAACTGTCTCCCAGAGGATCGGGTCAAGTATGCTGCCGCGTTATTCCAGGATGTTGCTTTGACCTGGTGGAATAACATCACCCAGAATATGGGTATAGGGGAGGCGTATGCTATGCCTTGGGAAAATTTTGTTCAACTGCTGAAGCGAGAGTACTGTCCAAGGGAAGAAGTTCAGAAGTTAGAGCACGAGGTGTGGAACCTCAAGATGACTGGGTCCGAGATTGAAAAGTATACGGTAAGGCATAATGAGTTGGCAGTGCTGTGTCCTGATCTGCATGTGCCAGAATACAGGAGAATTGAACACTATATCTCGGGGCTAGTACCAGAGATCGCAGGGTTGGTGGCTGCGGGAAATCATCCTACATACTCAGAGGTGGTCCGATCGGCTCACAGGATGACAAACTTGAAGGTGAATGAGGGTATTTTGCCTGCTAAGGGTTCGACTGTCAAGGCCCCGGAGAATAACAAGCGTAAGTGGGAAAATGAGGGGAAAGGATCTGTGCCAGCACAGCAGGGTAAGAGATTCGATAGCGGGGGTTCTTCTTCTGGTAACAAACAGGGTGGTTATGCGGGGAAATTACCTAAATGCAACAAGTGTGGGCGTCATCATCAGGGGGACTGCGACCGTAATCGTTGCCATCGTTGTCAGCGGCTGGGGAATTTTGCTAAGGACTGTCGGGCAACACTTCCATCAACCCAGGCTCCAACTACTAACTCGGCTCCTACTACTCAAGGAACTACGGGAAGACAGGGATGTTACAACTGTGGGGAGACTGGGCATTACAAGAAGGATTGCCCGAAACTGAAGCAGGGTGGGAACAACAGTAACGGGAACAACGGGGGCGGCGGCAGGAATGCACGTGCCTTCGTCATTGGAGCCGCTGAGGCTAGACAGGATCCTGACACAGTTACCGGTACGTTCCTTCTCAATAATCGCTCTGTTCGTGTTTTATTTGATTCCGGTGCCGATAAAAGTTTTATATCCATGGAAGTTAGTCGACTGCTAGATGTAGTACCCGTACCATTAGAGGCTAAGTATATAATTGAGTTGGCTGACGGTAAAAAGATTGAAGCTACTTGTATCCTTCGGGAGTGTCAACTAGAGTTGTCGGGTTTGTCGTTCCCCATCGACCTTATGCCGACACCTTTGGGTAGTTTTGACGTTGTGGTAGGCATGGATTGGTTGTCTTTGTATCGCGCGGAGATCGTTTGTTACGACAAGATTATTCGGATTCCTCTCCCTGATGGAGAATTTCTTTCTGTGTACGGTATCAAGGGCGGTGTTCCGCTAAATCTCATCTCCAGCATGAAAGCCCTTAAGTATCTTCGAAAGGGTTACTCGGCCGTTTTGGCACTTTTATCTGTTTCCTCTACCGATGAGAAGAAGATCGATGATATTCCTGTTGTACGCGAGTTTCCTGATGTATTTCCTGATGATTTATCTGGTCTTCCTCCCCATCGTCAGGTTGAGTTCGGCATTGATCTTGTACCAGGGGCTGCTCCTATTGCTCGGGCCCCCTACCGTCTTGCACCTCCCGAGATGCAGGAATTGTCTAGTCAGTTACAGGAACTCTTGGACAAGGGTTTCATCAGACCAAGTTCTTCCCCTTGGGGAGCCCCGATTCTGTT
The DNA here is from genome assembly GCA_028751855.1 of Ambrosia trifida. NCBI lineage: Eukaryota > Viridiplantae > Streptophyta > Magnoliopsida > Asterales > Asteraceae > Ambrosia > Ambrosia trifida. Next base: position 203,129,327 of record CM054122.1, on the reverse strand, counting down.
CGTTAAGAAGAAGGATGGAAGTTTTCGATTGTGTTTGGATTACAGAGAATTGAACAAAGTGACCATCAAGAACCGTTATCCTCTTCCACGTATTGATGATCTATTCGACCAGCTCCAGGGTTCTAGTTACTACTCTAAGATTGATTTGAGGTCCGGTTATCACCAGTTGCGCGTAAGGGAAGCTGACGTTGCAAAGACTGCCTTTCGTACACGTTATGGCCATTTCGAATTCTTGGTCATGCCTTTCGGTCTCACGAACGCACCGGCGGTTTTCATGGATTTGATGAACCGCGTTTGCAAACCATATCTTGACAAGTTCGTCATCGTGTTTATTGATGACATCCTGATTTACTCCAAGAACAAGACCGAACACGAGGAACACCTGCGTTTGGTTTTGGAACTTTTGCGACGGGAACAACTTTACGCTAAGTTCTCAAAGTGTGACTTTTGGTTACGCGAAGTCCAATTCCTAGGACATGTGGTTAATGAACTGGGAATTCATGTCGGTCCAGCTAAGATCGAAGCGATCAAGGACTGGGAAGCACCAAAGACGCCAACTGAGGTGCGGCAATTTTTAGGCCTTGCGGGCTATTATCGTCGTTTCATTAAGGGGTTCTCGAAGATCGCTCAACCCCTGACCACTCTTACTCAGAAGGATAGAAAATTCGACTGGGGTGAACCACAAGAGTCGGCATTTCAAGAACTGAAGACTAAACTTTGTTCTGCTCCTATTTTGTCCTTGCCTGAAGGCCCTGATGATTTCGTTGTTTACTGTGATGCTTCTATTCATGGTCTCGGTTGCGTGTTGATGCAACGCGAGAAAGTGATTGCATATGCTTCTCGTCAACTCAAGGTGCACGAGAAGAACTACACCACCCATGACTTGGAGTTGGGTGCAGTGGTTTTCGCGTTGAAAATTTGGAGACATTACTTGTACGGTACCAAATGCACCATCTACACCGATCACAAGAGTCTTCAACATATTTTCGACCAACAACATTTGAACATACGACAACGTCGTTGGATTGAACTTCTGAATGACTATGATTGCGCCATTAAGTACCATCCTGGCAAGGCGAATGTAGTAGCAGACGCTTTGAGCAGGAAGGAATCAATTAAACCTCGTCGCGTTCAGGCGTTGCAACTCACCATTCATTCCTCTCTACCTGACCAACTCCGTTCTGCCCAGTTAGAAGCTTTGAAGGAGGAAAACCTTAAAGCTGAGACTATGCACAGTGCCGACAAGCACCTCGAGCGACGGCCTGATGGCCTGTACTACTTCGCAGAACGCATATGGGTTCCTTTATTCGGGGGACTTCGGGAGCTTGTCCTAGATGAGGCTCACAAGTCCCGGTATTCTATTCATCCTGGTTCGGATAAGATGTACCAAGATCTGAAGGTGCTTTACTGGTGGCCAAACATGAGGTCGGATATAGCCTCATACGTGAGCAAATGCTTGACCTGTGCTAAGGTCAAGGTGGAATACTAGAAACCGTCGGGTCTCTTGCAACAACCTGAAATTCCGGAGTGGAAGTGGGAACGGATTATGATGGATTTTGTCACGCAACTACCTAAGTCACCGAGCGGGAATGATAAGATATGGGTGATTGTTGATCGGTTGACGAAATCAGCCCATTTTCTTGCTATTAAGGAGACCGACACCATGGATCGTTTGGCTCGTCTTTATCTGAAGGAAGTTGTTTCTAAGCACGGGGTGCCGGTTTCTATTATTTCGGATCGTGACTCCCACTTTACTTCTCACTTCTGGAAATCCTTGCACAAGGCTTTGGGTACCCAGCTGGACATGAGTACAACTTATCACCCACAGACTGACGGACAGAGTGAACGCACGATTCAAACCTTAGAAGACATGTTGCGAGCATGTGTGATCGATTTTGGCAAAGGTTGGGAAGCTCATCTACCGATAGTAGAATTCTCTTACAACAACAGTTACCACACGAGCATCAAGGCAGCTCCGTTCGAGGCACTGTACGGGCGGAAATGCCGGTCTCCTCTTTGTTGGGCTGAGGTGGGTGAACTGGGCCTGAGCTAGTGTACGAAACTTCGGAAAAGATCGTACAGATTCGTAACCGGTTGGCAGCAGCACGGGATCGGCAAAAGAGTTATGCTGATCAGCGTCGCAAGCCATTGGAATTCCAAGTTGATGACAGGGTACTTCTAAAAGTTTCACCGTGGAAGGGCGTCATACGCTTTGGGAAGCGTGGCAAACTCAACCCTCGGTATGTCGGTCCATTTACGATCCTGGAACGGATTGGACCGGTGGCGTATCGTCTTGATTTACCGACGGAGCTCGGCAACGTACATAACGTCTTCCATGTGTCCAACTTAAAGAAGTGTCTGGCTGACGAGTCTCTTATTGTTCCACTGGAAGAGATCAAGGTGGATGATCGTCTTCGGATTGTGGAGGAACCCGTTGAGATTCTTGATTACAAGATTCGTAGCCTACGTCATAGCAAGATTCGCATTGTTAAGGTTCGCTGGAACTCGAACCGGGGACCAGAGTACACTTGGGAACGAGAGGATCAGATGAAGTCTAAGTATCCTCATCTCTTTCCTAAGGAAGCGTTCGAATCGAGATATGTTCCCACTGCAGCTGAATGAATCTCGGGGCGAGATTCCTTTTAACGTGGGGATGATGTGATAACTCGGGTAAATTTTCTTCTTGGTTTCTATCTTTTGTCTGTTCTTTTGGTACTTGTGCAATTTTCGGGACGAAAATTCTTTTAACGTGGGGATAATGTGACACCCGGCAAATTCAGGTTAACAACGTTGTCTAAACTAAAGTCTACCTTAGCGAGTCACACGTATATTATACTTAACTAGGTTAGTTAAGTCGTGTTATGGTTCGGGAACTGTTAGTTTAGTATAGAGGACCATTGGATGTCAGTTTAGAGGCTCATTAAATGTCAGTCCTTAACCAAGTGTACAAGTGGTGACGATTCGTAGAATCGTTAGAGCATAGGGAACATACAAGTCTCGAGTCCCGGGAATTGGTGAACGAGTGTGAATATGTTTGTTTGCAAGTGTTATGTGTTTACAATCATTATGTGACTTGTCGGTATGTGAAAATGTGTTAACATATGTTAAAACGGGGTTTAACGCGCAAAATACACGGAACCAACCCCTATAGGCGATTAGGGGAGGCTAATCGCCTATAGGGGATGCGATTGGGCCTCATTATAGGCGATTGGTATGCTAATTGCATGCCTGAGGGGGCGATTAGGCCCTAATCGCATGAATGTCAGGCGATTAGGAGCCCTAATCGCGTGTATCTGCTGCATAATCGCCTGATACGTACTGGACGACTAAAAACGACTATAAATACAATGCTTAACCTCCTAAACTTCATATTAACAACCCTAGTCGTCCCATAAACCGCCCCAACACACACACAACCTCTGGAACACGATTTTGGATCAAAACACAAGATTTCAAGCCTATTACATCAATTTATCACAAATCTAAGGTGTGGTTTTCATTCATACAACCTTTATTAACGTTTTTATTGAATCCCTAATGGTCCAGACCTGTTTTAAAACAAATAAGTCTTCTGAAAATCGTTAATAAGCATTATTAATCGGATTCTAACTATCATGCATGTTGTATGTGTGTTTATGATTAAAAGATAGGGTTTTTATGATTCAAGAAGGATGATTAACATGTTATTAAGGTAGTTACAGATTGATGATGATGGCATGATGATGAAATCTGAGTTATTGTTAATTAGGGTTACGGTTTTGCATGTTAATGTGGTGTTTCATGCTATGTGTATTGTTGTTGGGATACATGATTGCATTCAGGGCTGATAGATCGAGGTTAAACGAAGGATTTTGATGGAAATATGTTTGATATAGTTTTTTGGTTGATATTTGATGTTTACACACGTTCTGGGATTGATTTGGAGTGTTAAACGCGCGAAAAACCGGAACAGCAATGCTGTAGGCGATTAGCAACCCTAATCGCCTATGCTATAGGCGATTAGGAGGCTAATCGCCTGATATGACACCCTAATCGCCTATAGTATAGGCAATTGGGGGCTAATTGCCTTCGTTGCATGCAATTGTGATCCTAATTGCTAGTTAAGTCCTGAAATGCATGTCTTATGACCTAATCGCCTATAGACTCATGATTTGCATGTCTTATGACCCTAATTGCCTATAGTATAGGCAATTAGCATTCCTAAATGCCTGTTGACTTTCATAATCGCTAGTTGACTTTTCATAATCGCCTGTACTGCTGTTGTAAGTATATTTTGACATATCGGGACCCGATTTGACACCTAGGAACATGCTAGGAACCCCGTAACATATCTAATAACTTGGTAACATGTGTTCGGACTTATTTATGTGATACTTGAACTACGTGCTATAACTTGTTGGACTTTAACGTATGTTAAGTGTGTATTGCATGATTGTATGTTTGTGAGTACAAGTATAACACGGGGAGTCTCGGGTCACCAATGGGATGTCGCGTCTTGTACTTTGGGTTAATTTAACAGTCACGGTGTTTTCAAACGAACTTGGTTATGGTCTGGACATCTAGGGACTAACTAACCTACGGGTTATTAGTCTAAGTACTTGTAACTGTCATATGTTAGGTCGCCGCTTTACGGGGCTAGCATAGCTTGCTGATATTATTCGTATATCGAAGTAACGCAACCTAAGGTGAGTTTACGGCCCCTCTTTTAACTGGTTTCACTTTTTGGGGGAGAAAACATGTGTTAAACTTATGTTTTGGTAACAACTGTCATACTATGGGTTTCTATGGTTTACTATACGATCTTTGGAAGTCCCGGGGGAAACCATGAATGTGCGGGTTAGCACAACGGGGAAATGTGAATAGATCTATTGGGAATGACCAACCCCGCTCGTCGGCTTGGAGGGCCGGGCGAGTGCATATTGTCTCAAACAGGAACAGGTTTACTATTCGGGCACAACATCTGGTTTGCGAGTTAGTAATGGTTTTCCAATCGTAGATGTAACAAAACATACGCCTAGCTAGCGTACCTTGGTTTGCAAATTGTTATAGTATGGACAGGTTGAACTTGGTACTTTGATTACAAAACCTGTAAACTCACCAGCATTTTTGTGCTGACGTAAACTCTTACATGTTTTCTCAGGTCGCTAAGGTAGCACTATGGAACTAGGGCGCACGCGTCTGCACGGCGTCTAGTTAGGATTGCATGGTTTTCAAACATTAAATAATTTGGTTTACTTTTGGATTATGTTTTGAGAATAAGCTTCCGCTGTAACTGGAGATTTAAACTATGTTTTTGAGAATGCATATGTTAATTTAGACTTGTTTATTGTGATCGTTGGTTTGGATCCTGGTTTGTCATGCGCCTCGCGGTAAAACTCCGCAAGTGGATTTTGAGGGTGTGACAGATTGGTATCAGAGCCAATGGTTATAGTGAACTAGGACTGCATGTAGAGTCTAGACTATAGCCGAGTCGCACACACTAGACGATCACTTAGTAATAAACATTATGGTGGATTACGTATGGGCTTGTCGGGGTGTCTCTAAATCATCTGACCTTCCTATGTTACATCATCCGTTCTATCTTAAGTCGGGTTACTTGCTTTCTAGGCAGTGTGGTATATTGGGGTAAATCGTGTACTCTTGAGATTTGTCCAAGGCACGGACATCCCCCTTTCATGCTCCAATAGAAACACTTGCCATAAACTACCGTAGCATTACGGTGTATAGCTAAGAGTCTATGTTCGGTGATTTGAACTTTGAACTAGGAGAACACTTGGAGGACCATGTAGAGCGGTTTATCATTTTGGGTGCACACAAAATCATAAACCGAAATGCATGAAAGCCCTAGTGAGCTCTGGGTTTGAATGGATAGTCCTGAGCTGGATCTAGCTTTAATCTTGTAAATGCTAGCGGTTACCATTAGCTGCGAAACTAAATTTTCTCGTTCTTTCTGTCAGAATCATGTCTGGAGTACGAGGAGGACGTGGAGGTGGCCGCAATGGTGGGCGTGGTGGTGGTGGTGGTCGTGGAGGTGTAAACCTATCACAAGAAGATCTGAACAACTTGCTGCAAGCTGCCTTTCAGTTAGGGCACAATGGTGGTGGTAAGTTGATTTATCCACTTTTGCCTCATTAGTGAACCTTGTTTATATTCTTCGTGGTTTCTCATGCGTTTCATTTCAGGTGGTCCTGTTAACCCACCCCCACCCATGTGTACCTACAAGATGTTTCGGGACTGTAAGCCCCAGGAATTCTCTGGCACTGAGGGTGCGGTGAGCTTGCTCAGGTGGCTGGAAAAGGTGGAGTCAGTGTTTCTGATGTGCAACTGTCTCCCAGAGGATCGGGTCAAGTATGCTGCCGCGTTATTCCAGGATGTTGCTTTGACCTGGTGGAATAACATCACCCAGAATATGGGTATAGGGGAGGCGTATGCTATGCCTTGGGAAAATTTTGTTCAACTGCTGAAGCGAGAGTACTGTCCAAGGGAAGAAGTTCAGAAGTTAGAGCACGAGGTGTGGAACCTCAAGATGACTGGGTCCGAGATTGAAAAGTATACGGTAAGGCATAATGAGTTGGCAGTGCTGTGTCCTGATCTGCATGTGCCAGAATACAGGAGAATTGAACACTATATCTCGGGGCTAGTACCAGAGATCGCAGGGTTGGTGGCTGCGGGAAATCATCCTACATACTCAGAGGTGGTCCGATCGGCTCACAGGATGACAAACTTGAAGGTGAATGAGGGTATTTTGCCTGCTAAGGGTTCGACTGTCAAGGCCCCGGAGAATAACAAGCGTAAGTGGGAAAATGAGGGGAAAGGATCTGTGCCAGCACAGCAGGGTAAGAGATTCGATAGCGGGGGTTCTTCTTCTGGTAACAAACAGGGTGGTTATGCGGGGAAATTACCTAAATGCAACAAGTGTGGGCGTCATCATCAGGGGGACTGCGACCGTAATCGTTGCCATCGTTGTCAGCGGCTGGGGAATTTTGCTAAGGACTGTCGGGCAACACTTCCATCAACCCAGGCTCCAACTACTAACTCGGCTCCTACTACTCAAGGAACTACGGGAAGACAGGGATGTTACAACTGTGGGGAGACTGGGCATTACAAGAAGGATTGCCCGAAACTGAAGCAGGGTGGGAACAACAGTAACGGGAACAACGGGGGCGGCGGCAGGAATGCACGTGCCTTCGTCATTGGAGCCGCTGAGGCTAGACAGGATCCTGACACAGTTACCGGTACGTTCCTTCTCAATAATCGCTCTGTTCGTGTTTTATTTGATTCCGGTGCCGATAAAAGTTTTATATCCATGGAAGTTAGTCGACTGCTAGATGTAGTACCCGTACCATTAGAGGCTAAGTATATAATTGAGTTGGCTGACGGTAAAAAGATTGAAGCTACTTGTATCCTTCGGGAGTGTCAACTAGAGTTGTCGGGTTTGTCGTTCCCCATCGACCTTATGCCGGTACCTTTGGGTAGTTTTGACGTTGTGGTAGGCATGGATTGGTTGTCTTTGTATCGCGCGGAGATCGTTTGTTACGACAAGATTATTCGGATTCCTCTCCCTGATGGAGAATTTCTTTCTGTGTACGGTATCAAGGGCGGTGTTCCGCTAAATCTCATCTCCAGCATGAAAGCCCTTAAGTATCTTCGAAAGGGTTACTCGGCCGTTTTGGCACTTTTATCTGTTTCCTCTACCGATGAGAAGAAGATCGATGATATTCCTGTTGTACGCGAGTTTCCTGATGTATTTCCTGATGATTTATCTGGTCTTCCTCCCCATCGTCAGGTTGAGTTCGGCATTGATCTTGTACCAGGGGCTGCTCCTATTGCTCGGGCCCCCTACCGTCTTGCACCTCCCGAGATGCAGGAATTGTCTAGTCAGTTACAGGAACTCTTGGACAAGGGTTTCATCAGACCAAGTTCTTCCCCTTGGGGAGCCCCGATTCTGTTCGTTAAGAAGAAGGATGGAAGTTTTCGATTGTGTTTGGATTACAGAGAATTGAACAAAGTGACCATCAAGAACCGTTATCCTCTTCCACGTATTGATGATCTATTCGACCAGCTCCAGGGTTCTAGTTACTACTCTAAGATTGATTTGAGGTCCGGTTATCACCAGTTGCGCGTAAGGGAAGCTGACGTTGCAAAGACTGCCTTTCGTACACGTTATGGCCATTTCGAATTCTTGGTCATGCCTTTCGGTCTCACGAACGCACCGGCGGTTTTCATGGATTTGATGAACCGCGTTTGCAAACCATATCTTGACAAGTTCGTCATCGTGTTTATTGATGACATCCTGATTTACTCCAAGAACAAGACCGAACACGAGGAACACCTGCGTTTGGTTTTGGAACTTTTGCGACGGGAACAACTTTACGCTAAGTTCTCAAAGTGTGACTTTTGGTTACGCGAAGTCCAATTCCTAGGACATGTGGTTAATGAACTGGGAATTCATGTCGGTCCAGCTAAGATCGAAGCGATCAAGGACTGGGAAGCACCAAAGACGCCAACTGAGGTGCGGCAATTTTTAGGCCTTGCGGGCTATTATCGTCGTTTCATTAAGGGGTTCTCGAAGATCGCTCAACCCCTGACCACTCTTACTCAGAAGGATAGAAAATTCGACTGGGGTGAACCACAAGAGTCGGCATTTCAAGAACTGAAGACTAAACTTTGTTCTGCTCCTATTTTGTCCTTGCCTGAAGGCCCTGATGATTTCGTTGTTTACTGTGATGCTTCTATTCATGGTCTCGGTTGCGTGTTGATGCAACGCGAGAAAGTGATTGCGTATGCTTCTCGTCAACTCAAGGTGCACGAGAAGAACTACACCACCCATGACTTGGAGTTGGGTGCAGTGGTTTTCGCGTTGAAAATTTGGAGACATTACTTGTACGGTACCAAATGCACCATCTACACCGATCACAAGAGTCTTCAACATATTTTCGACCAACAACATTTGAACATACGACAACGTCGTTGGATTGAACTTCTGAATGACTATGATTGCGCCATTAAGTACCATCCTGGAATGGCGAATGTAGTAGCAGACGCTTTGAGCAGGAAGGAATCAATTAAACCTCGTCGCGTTCAGGCGTTGCAACTCACCATTCATTCCTCTCTACCTGACCAACTCCGTTCTGCCCAGTTAGAAGCTTTGAAGGAGGAAAACCTTAAAGCTGAGACTATGCACGGTGCCGACAAGCACCTCGAGCGACGGCCTGATGGCCTGTACTACTTCGCAGAACGCATATGGGTTCCTTTATTCGGGGGACTTCGGGAGCTTGTCCTAGATGAGGCTCACAAGTCCCGGTATTCTATTCATCCTGGTTCGGATAAGATGTACCAAGATCTGAAGGTGCTTTACTGGTGGCCAAACATGAGGTCGGATATAGCCTCATACGTGAGCAAATGCTTGACCTGTGCTAAGGTCAAGGTGGAATACTAGAAACCGTCGGGTCTCTTGCAACAACCTAAAATTCCGGAGTGGAAGTGGGAACGGATTATGATGGATTTTGTCACGCAACTACCTAAGTCACCGAGCGGGAATGATAAGATATGGGTGATTGTTGATCGGTTGACGAAATCAGCCCATTTTCTTGCTATTAAGGAGACCGACACCATGGATCGTTTGGCTCGTCTTTATCTGTAGGAAGTTGTTTCTAAGCACGGGGTGCCGGTTTCTATTATTTCGGATCGTGACTCCCACTTTACTTCTCACTTCTGGAAATCCTTGCACAAGGCTTTGGGTACCCAGCTGGACATGAGTACAACTTATCACCCACAGACTGACGGACAGAGTGAACGCACGATTCAAACCTTAGAAGACATGTTGCGAGCATGTGTGATCGATTTTGGCAAAGGTTGGGAAGCTCATCTACCGATAGTAGAATTCTCTTACAACAACAGTTACCACACGAGCATCAAGGCAGCTCCGTTCGAGGCACTGTACGGGCGGAAATGTCGGTCTCCTCTTTGTTGGGCTGAGGTGGGTGAACTGGGCCTGAGCTAGTGTACGAAACTTCGGAAAAGATCGTACAGATTCGTAACCGGTTGGCAGCAGCACGGGATCGGCAAAAGAGTTATGCTGATCAGCGTCGCAAGCCATTGGAATTCCAAGTTGATGACAGGGTACTTCTAAAAGTTTCACCGTGGAAGGGCGTCATACGCTTTGGGAAGCGTGGCAAACTCAACCCTCGGTATGTCGGTCCATTTACGATCCTGGAACGGATTGGACCGGTGGCGTATCGTCTTGATTTACCGACGGAGCTCGGCAACGTACATAACGTCTTCCATGTGTCCAACTTAAAGAAGTGTCTGGCTGACGAGTCTCTTATTGTTCCACTGGAAGAGATCAAGGTGGATGATCGTCTTCGGATTGTGGAGGAACCCGTTGAGATTCTTGATTACAAGATTCGTAGCCTACGTCATAGCAAGATTCGCATTGTTAAGGTTCGCTGGAACTCGAACCGGGGACCAGAGTACACTTGGGAACGAGAGGATCAGATGAAGTCTAAGTATCCTCATCTCTTTCCTAAGGAAGCGTTCGAATCGAGATATGTTCCCACTGCAGCTGAATGAATCTCGGGGCGAGATTCCTTTTAACGTGGGGATGATGTGACAACTCGGGTAAATTTTCTTCTTGGTTTCTATCTTTTGTCTGTTCTTTTGGTACTTGTGCAATTTTCGGGACGAAAATTCTTTTAACGTGGGGATAATGTGACACCCGGCAAATTCAGGTTAACAACGTTGTCTAAACTAAAGTCTACCTTAGCGAGTCACACGTATATTATACTTAACTAGGTTAGTTAAGTCGTGTTATGGTTCGGGAACTGTTAGTTTAGTATAGAGGACCATTGGATGTCAGTTTAGAGGCTCATTAAATGTCAGTCCTTAACCAAGTGTACAAGTGGTGACGATTCGTAGAATCGTTAGAGCATAGGGAACATACAAGTCTCGAGTCCCGGGAATTGGTGAACGAGTGTGAATATGTTTGTTTGCAAGTGTTATGTGTTTACAATCATTATGTGACTTGTCGGTATGTGAAAATGTGTTAACATATGTTAAAACGGGGTTTAACGCGCAAAATACACGGAACCAACCCCTATAGGCGATTAGGGGAGGCTAATCGCCTATAGGGGATGCGATTGGGCCTCATTATAGGCGATTGGTATGCTAATTGCATGCCTGAGGGGGCGATTAGGCCCTAATCGCATGAATGTCAGGCGATTAGGAGCCCTAATCGCGTGTATCTGCTGCATAATCGCCTGATACGTACTGGACGACTAAAAACGACTATAAATACAATGCTTAACCTCCTAAACTTCATATTAACAACCCTAGTCGTCCCATAAACCGCCCCAACACACACACAACCTCTGGAACACGATTTTGGATCAAAACACAAGATTTCAAGCCTATTACATCAATTTATCACAAATCTAAGGTGTGGTTTTCATTCATACAACCTTTATTAACGTTTTTATTGAATCCCTAATGGTCCAGACCTGTTTTAAAACAAATAAGTCTTCTGAAAATCGTTAATAAGCATTATTAATCGGATTCTAACTATCATGCATGTTGTATGTGTGTTTATGATTAAAAGATAGGGTTTTTATGATTCAAGAAGGATGATTAACATGTTATTAAGGTAGTTACAGATTGATGATGATGGCATGATGATGAAATCTGAGTTATTGTTAATTAGGGTTACGGTTTTGCATGTTAATGTGGTGTTTCATGCTATGTGTATTGTTGTTGGGATACATGATTGCATTCAGGGCTGATAGATCGAGGTTAAACGAAGGATTTTGATGGAAATATGTTTGATATAGTTTTTTGGTTGATATTTGATGTTTACACACGTTCTGGGATTGATTTGGAGTGTTAAACGCGCGAAAAACCAGAACAGCAATGCTGTAGGCGATTAGCAACCCTAATCGCCTATGCTATAGGCGATTAGGAGGCTAATCGCCTGATATGACACCCTAATCGCCTATAGTATAGGCAATTGGGGGCTAATTGCCTTCGTTGCATGCAATTGTGATCCTAATTGCTAGTTAAGTCCTGAAATGCATGTCTTATGACCTAATCGCCTATAGACTCATGATTTGCATGTCTTATGACCCTAATTGCCTATAGTATAGGCAATTAGCATTCCTAAATGCCTGTTGACTTTCATAATCGCTAGTTGACTTTTCATAATCGCCTGTACTGCTGTTGTAAGTATATTTTGACATATCGGGACCCGATTTGACACCTAGGAACATGCTAGGAACCCCGTAACATATCTAATAACTTGGTAACATGTGTTCGGACTTATTTATGTGATACTTGAACTACGTGCTATAACTTGTTGGACTTTAACGTATGTTAAGTGTGTATTGCATGATTGTATGTTTGTGAGTACAAGTATAACACGGGGAGTCTCGGGTCACCAATGGGATGTCGCGTCTTGTACTTTGGGTTAATTTAACAGTCACGGTGTTTTCAAACGAACTTGGTTATGGTCTGGACATCTAGGGACTAACTAACCTACGGGTTATTAGTCTAAGTACTTGTAACTGTCATATGTTAGGTCGCCGCTTTACGGGGCTAGCATAGCTTGCTGATATTATTCGTATATCGAAGTAACGCAACCTAAGGTGAGTTTACGGCCCCTCTTTTAACTGGTTTCACTTTTTGGGGGAGAAAACATGTGTTAAACTTATGTTTTGGTAACAACTGTCATACTATGGGTTTCTATGGTTTACTATACGATCTTTGGAAGTCCCGGGGGAAACCATGAATGTGCGGGTTAGCACAACGGGGAAATGTGAATAGATCTATTGGGAATGACCAACCCCGCTCGTCGGCTTGGAGGGCCGGGCGAGTGCATATTGTCTCAAACAGGAACAGGTTTACTATTCGGGCACAACATCTGGTTTGCGAGTTAGTAATGGTTTTCCAATCGTAGATGTAACAAAACATACGCCTAGCTAGCGTACCTTGGTTTGCAAATTGTTATAGTATGGACAGGTTGAACTTGGTACTTTGATTACAAAACCTGTAAACTCACCAGCATTTTTGTGCTGACGTAAACTCTTACATGTTTTCTCAGGTCGCTAAGGTAGCACTATGGAACTAGGGCGCACGCGTCTGCACGGCGTCTAGTTAGGATTGCATGGTTTTCAAACATTAAATAATTTGGTTTACTTTTGGATTATGTTTTGAGAATAAGCTTCCGCTGTAACTGGAGATTTAAACTATGTTTTTGAGATTGCATATGTTAATTTAGACTTGTTTATTGTGATCGTTGGTTTGGATCCTGGTTTGTCATGCGCCTCGCGGTAAAACTCCGCAAGTGGATTTTGAGGGTGTGACATAATGGCACTAGATTTATACCCCGGCGCAGAGATTCATTTTTTTTTTATATTTGAATATGATAACTTATGGCAGAAATTTGTTTAAAATAATAATAATAATAATATATTTTATTATGTTATATTATATATTTCAACCCGGGACGCTCCCGGGATAAAAACTAGTATATAAATAAGAAAGAATTATTCCAAGCAAATGTATATCCTAGAAATAATGAATTTATAGTGTCTGCTATAAATGATTATCAGTATTCGCTTGGATATAAAAGAATATAAATCGATAAATAAAAGGAATATAAATCGAAAAATAAAAAGAATTATAATTCAGAAAGACATTCGATATGTCTGAATAATAGAAAAGCATTAGGAAATGCCAAATATTAACAGAAGGCATCCGATATGCCAAAAGAAATAAATACCAGAATAAAAATATATATTAAAAGAAATTACCCGATAAGAATATAAGTCGTAAGAAGAATAACTAGAATTTTATAAAGAATATTTTATGAAAAGAAGTTATAGAATATTTTATCGAGAGTGTCAACGAATTCCGAAATAGTATTAAGAAAGAATTCTATAGAAATACTTAATGCAATAAGTATTTAAATCCTGAATGATAATCATGATTTTGAGAAATAATAAGTGACGCATTATCACAAGAATCTTAAGTCGAAGAATAAGTAACGATAAATAATGCAGTCAATCATCAATGAAATAGTCAGTAAGATTATTATAGATGATTTAATAGAAATCTCAATAACCAATTTCAATAGGTCAAGATAATGAAAAGGAATTGTTGAAACCATGAAATTCGACATGTTTAATTAGTCTTTTCATGCACCTTTAGACTCTGGATAAGTTACGTCTAACGTGCTGAGAAATCTCCTAAGTATATATACGAATAGATGTTAACCAAGAGGTCAACCATATTACACCGATATAGATAGAACTTACAGGATAGATTTTGTAAGAAATAATCCGATAGTTACCAGAAATCATTTCTACTTTCTGAGAATCAGAATTACAATGATGGTAAATTCTAAAGTTCGAATATAAGAGGTAGTAGCTCGGATCCTATTCAAATCCAGATGACAACGAAAGGATGGGACTTCCGTATCTATCTCTTAAGAACCATATAGAATCCATCATTGTAAATAAATCTGAATATCAAGCGATGAATAAATCGTATCGATTTGAGACTCTAGCGATGTTTGCTGGAAGTTTGTGAACCTTTCAGAAGAAAAACAATTAGAATCTCAAAGTATGTTTAAATCGTCTTTATATAAGAATAATTTTCAGTCTATTTCTTATTCTAACGAGGAATAAGATTAGAAGAATGTTCACATTATAAATAAAATATCAATCTATATCGAAAAAAATCTTTGATAATCACATCAGAAACATACAGATAATCCATGTATCTGAATTAATGTGACTATTGCAAGAAAGGTTAAACATGATTAGTAGAATGATCAAGATGTACCATTACAGATTGATATCTCTAACCTGTGTAATCTCAGATTTGATATAAGATCGAGTTCGCAAACCACAAAAATTGATCATGTCTCACTGATAAATGCTCGGTTTAGACTTGTAATATCCTTAAAGGTTAAGGGTATAAAGGATAAGATCTCTCAAATTTCAGGGACGAAATTTTCTAAGGGGGGGAGAATGTAACACCCCGAGGTGTTACGGGTCTCGTAAACGGGTCGGGTCGTACCCGACCACCCGTTTATAAAATAATAATAAATTTAGTTTATTATTATAATAAACAAATCGGTAAAGTTTGCACCAAACGCTACCAAATCTGTAGTTAAACTCGTTGCCAAACGCTTTTATTCTGATCCTATACCTGTTCCCAAACACCCCGAGTTCTAGCTGTTATCCCTGTTGCCAAACACCCTCTCAGTAGCTCTGAACCCGACCTGACGACCCGGCTCCGACAGCCAGGGTCGTTACACCATGTTTGTTTGTTTCCGTTCATGAACACTTCGTATGTGTTGGTTTGTGTTCATGAACACTTTTTTGTGTTCATTAATGTTCGTTTGTGTTTGTGTGCGTTCATGAACAAAGTTAACAAACGAACACGAACACAAGTGTTTTCTTAACACACGAACACAAACGGAAAATCTTGTTCGGTAAATGTTCATGAACTGCTCATGAACACATAATTTCCTTAACAAACGAACACGAACAAGGCATTTTTGCATTCGTTTGGTTCGTTTGGAGCCCTAGATGTCAATAGATATAAAAAAATGAAATATATGTTGTTAATTTTGTCCCTTGTTTGAAGTTTTACTAAAACAATCAAAATCCTTTCAATCAAATTTCTTAAATGAATAATTGGCATCTTCATAATTAATCTAGCATCTTCATAAGTAATATTTTCTAATCCACTAAACAACATTCACCGACCACAAACTCTTCATAGTTCGATACCCTTATTCCCGCTACTACATAGCTAGAGGTAATTAGGACTTATAAATCTTATTTTTGACCGGACCACGACATCCAATCAGGAGACTGTTAGTGCACTTCGTGTATGTCCCCAGCTAGTTATTCGTGTATGTCCTCAGCTAGTGATAGGTCGTTATTAGTCGTAGGCTTAATTTTATAGTTGTTATAGGGTTGCATTATAGTGTTTATATAGGCTTAGGGGTATTTTGAGAATTATTATTGTGCCGTACACCTCCTAGTTATCTCATACATGTGCCCTTCCCCCCACCCACACATGTATGAAGGACATACATGTGCTACAGAGGGGGGTGTATGAGATCCACTATAAATACCACATGCCTTAGTCATTTTGTAACTTTTGTTATATTCTAATATAAGTGCAACCCTTTGTGTGTGTTTTTGTGCGTGTGCTCTCAAATATTATTAGTATTATCTTTTCCATAAACACCCACCTATAACAACTAATCGGGTTATTGCTTCCGCCTTTAATCTGAAACGTGCGCGATACTAATATCTTATCGATTCTACACAAATGAACATGAACAGAGGTCGCGTTCGTTCATTTATATTCGTGAACGTTTCATTTATTTTTGTTTGTGTTTGATAGTTTATTAGAATTTTTCATTTCAATTGTGTGTAGTCTTTTATTTTTATTTATTTACCCAAACAAATAATACATGTGAGGTAAACTATATGACTATATGAGTATCAATAAATCTACTTTTGGTATCCAACCTCGTTATATATTTCCACGTTTTAGCGCCAATGCCCTCCACCTCCGAAGCCTTCTACCATCCACCTCCGGTGCCTTTCTCAATCCACCTTTGATTCAAAATTAGTTTTTTTTAGACACTACTTTATTATGTTTACTAATATTATGTTAAGTAATAAGTATATTTGGCCAATCTATATATATATATATATAAATATATATATATATATATAAATATATATATATATATATATATATATATATATAGTACAAGGATAAATGGAAAACCCTCCTAAACTGGAAAACTTTGGAAACTCTAACTTCCCGACCTTTTTTTTATATGAAAATTTTAGGGTATGTAATATACATGATTTTAAGCATTTTGAGCCAAAAAATCAAATAAACGCCGAGTACTTTTTTTTAAAAAAAATAAATAAGTTTTTAGGTAACACATTGTTAACACATGTTAATTTCGCTTAACATGTGTTACCCGAAAACTTATTTTAAAAAAAAAAAAAAGTGTTCGGCGCTTTTTTGATTTTTTTTTTTTTTTTTGCTCAAAATGCTTAAAATCATGTATATTACATGCCCTAAAATTTTCAGGCCCTAAAAAGCTTGGGAAGTCAGAGTTTCCAGAGTTTTCCAGTTTAGGAGGGTTTTCCATGGATCCTTACCCTATATATATATATATATATATATATATATATATATATATATATATATATATAGGGTCAAGATCGTGTACAAAGTGGTTTTTTTGTGAGAAGTGTGAGAAGTATTAAAAATTGATACTTAGGCATCATTTTTTGAACTTAGTCGTGATGTTTTGGATTGTTTTGCCTATAAAAACACCAAACATAACAATTAAAAACCGAAAACAATGTATTTTAGGCTTAAAACTTAAAACACCATGCTAAGAACATTAGCAGTGTGTTTTAAGCGTTAAGTAGTGTGTTTTAGCTATTTTTTAAGTTTAATGACTATAATACATTGTATTGTGTTTTTAGATTGTTGTGTTTGGTGCTTTTCAAGTTTAAACAACCTAAAAAATCATTCCTAAATCCAAAAAATGATGTCTACATGTCAATTCTTAGTCCTTCTCACACTTCTCACGAAAAATGTACTTTGTACAAGATCCTAAACCTATATATATATATAGGAAAAAGATCATTTAGGAACCAAGGTACTAGTTAGGAACTTAGGAACCAATCTGAGCCATTCATCTTTTAATCTTGATCTAAGGGTAGGATGGTAATTGAACAATTATGTTTTATATTTTAATTAAAAAAAAGTTTTAAAGATGGAATGTTTATCACCATCAATGCCTTCCTAATATCACTCATAACTTCCTCCTAATATCACTCAATTGCCTTCCTCCAAAATATCAACATCACGTACAATTCATTAGACCCGGCTTCAATCGATTAAGATAAACAAGTGATGGATAATAATCATATACATGAAATCATTCAATCAGTTTCTCACGATATTGAGGATCATGATACACAATCACAACCTTTTTTTGCAAAATAGTGTTGAGAATCAAGGTATTTGTGTAATGTTTTTTTTTAGTTTTTTAATTTTTTTTTGTTCGCAATTAGGGTTTCAGTTTGCAGAGCAGTTTTTTTTTACGTGCAAAAATTTTTCGTACGTACAAAGTTTTGGAATTATACACCGATGTATAATTCAGATCATGTTGCGTTATAGCAGTTTTCTTACGTACAAAGAGTTATACAATTATTCACTGTCGTATATTAGTTTAGTTTTTGGAAGTATACACCGATGTATAATTCAGATCATGTTGAAGCGTACAGATACACTAACATTCATCTATACACTGATGTATAATTGTTGGAATATGAATATACACTGACGTATATTTGTTGAATATTATGGTACAGTACAATGTTTTTGTAGTACTAATTGGACTATACACTGATGTATAATTGTTGGAATATGAATATACACTGACGTATAGTTATTTAATGTTATCGTACAGTAAAATGTTTTTTGTAGCAATGATTGGACTATACACCGATGTATAATTGTTTGAATATGACGATACTAAACACTGTTCTATAGCATCAATTTTATTGGGGTCTGATGTATATTGTATGTATACACTGATGTATATGCTAAACAACTTTTTTCTTTGTTTCAGGTTACTCTTGATAAGACCAACCTATCAGTTCGTGTGAGTGCATGGAATATGAATATACACTGACGTATAGTTGTTTTAATGTTATTGTACAGTATAATGTTTTTGTAGCAATGATTGGAATATACACTGATGTATAATTGTTGGAATATGAATATATACTGACGTATAGTTGTTTAATGTTTATCGTACAGTATAATGTTTTTTGTAGCAATGATTGGAATATACACTGATGTATAATTGTTGGAATATGAATATACACTGACGTATAGTTGTTTTAATGTTATCGTACAGTATAATGTTTTTCTAGCAATGATTGGAATATACACTGATGTATAATTGTTGGAATATGAATATACACTGACGTATAGTTGTTTAATGTTTATCGTACAGTATAATTTTTTTGTACGCACAAATGATATTAGTTGTGGTTTTTGTCAGTTACAATGTATACTAAATAACCTATTAATACTCACATACCAAAAGACAATATTACCCTTGATTTAATTAAAAAGTTAATTAATGTTTAACATATTTACCATCATGCCATTGAAGATGGATGGATGAGATTGGTTCCTAAAGTTCCTAACTAAGGGTTGGTTCTCAATTGAACCCTACCCTATATATATATATATATATATATATATATATATATATATAGGGTTAGGATACTTTGAAAACTCGTGTGAGTTGCGAGAACCATAGGAACTCTTGTGGACCTTTGATCTTCTCAATCCAATGTTTGAGATTAAATCTTGAGAAGTTTTGTCATCACATGCTAATTAATTTATATTATGAATATTTTAATACAATAAAGTACATCAAGGGGTGTTTTGGTAAAATCACCATGGAAAGAGAAATAATTAATATAATATTATACTAATTTTTTATTTAATTATTCAAAATATATAAAATTTTTATTATATATTATTTTATAACAAATAATCAGATGAATATGACGACGATTATTTACACTGGTGTAATTATTTACACATGTGTAAATCTACCATGAAATACACGGGTATAATTATTTTACACTAGTGTAAAAACCAACGAAAAACATCTACCACCAAAAACATCTATACATTGGAATTACACCATTGCAAAAATGCCCCACAAACATCAACAAAAACATCTATACATTCAAATTACACCACTGTAAACAACCAAAAACATCTATACATTCAAAAACACCAACGTAAAAACATAGTTACACCATAAAATATACAACCTACATCTAAAAACTACCTCTACAAAAAAATCTTATTCACCAAAAATATACACAACCTACACCTCAAACAGGAAAAAAAATACATGAGTGTAAAAAACCAAAACTACAAAAGATCTATACCTTAAACATCTACACGTTTCATATTTTACACTGGTGTTATTACATCATCATCTTCACAGCATCTCCTGACAAAAACCAAAAAATTAATATTAATAATTTTACACTGATGCACAAAATAATATCAGAAATAATAATAATAATAACATAAATAATAATAATAATAAATAATAACAGGAAATAATAAAAATATTAATAATAATAACATAAATAATAATATTAATAATAACAGAAAAATAATAATAATAATAATAATAAAATTTAATAATAATAATAATAATAAATCCTAATACATGTTCCCTTCGGACGATCGAAGCCGATGAACGACCATCGTCGTACCTTCGTCGTCATTGGACCATCCACTCCTTCAGACGACCTTCGTCATCATCGGACCTTCGCCGACCACCATCAAACACCACAGCCCACTGTTATCTTCATTTTCAAGATCAAAAAAAAAAACCTGTTCATCATCATCATCAGATCCACAACCATGAACCATCCTCCCACAACCATGAACCATCATCCCCAGCCACCACACCCACCGGAACCACCCCTCGAAAACCAGATCTGTTCTTTGCTCATCGAACCTCGAAAACCAGATCGTCCCACCACCGTTCTTTGCTCATCGAACCTCGAACCAGATCTGTTCTTTGCTCATCGAACCTCGAACCACCCCCATTAGAAACCCACCAACGAAACCCCCATTAGAAACCCACCAACGAAACCCCCTGTCACCTCCACCCCATCGACCCACCACCGTTCATCGTCCTTCCCCCCACCCCGGTTTCCTGTTCGTCTGGTAGAGAGAGCAAGAGAGATATAAGGTGTGTGTGTGTGTGTGTGTTAGAGAGAGAAAGTCTTGTGTGTGTGTGTGAGAGAGAGAGAGAGTTTGAGTGATAATAATGAATTTTAAAAAAAATCTGCACCTTTTTATTAAAAGGGGTGGGGTGGGGTGGGTGTGGGTGAGGTAGGGGATGTGATAAAATGACTTTGTTGCCCTTTATTATTAAAATGATAGTATGCATATGTGTCATTTTATTATTGGTCTACATGAGTTCTTGAGTTCTCGCAACTCAGAGTAGTTTTCAAAATATCCGGATCCTAATATATATATATAGGGTAGGGTTCAAATAGGAACCACACCTTAAGTAGGAACCATAGGAACCACTTTATAACCATTGATCTCTAATAGCATGATTGTAATTAATTAAAAGTTAATTTAATTATTTATTTTAATCAAGGGGTATTCTAGTACTTTTGTTATCCAATAAATACGTAGGTTTCACATTATACAAAACCCTAAAATGAAACTGCCATTATACACTTATTAAGTATCTGACCAAGACTTTTGTTGATCCTTTTGTGATTGCGATCGATCATCTAAGACAGGTGTGTAAAATTACTCAATCTTTTTAGTTGTTGTTGTGATCTTCTCAAAATGGGTTTCTTTTTTATTGTGGTCATGGACAATCAATTAATTATGTTGTTGTAATGTGTGTTTCCGGTTGTTTAGGGTGGGAGGGTTTTGTATTGAGTTCCAATTTGTTAATTAAAGATTTTAATGTAGTTGATGTTGAAAATTATTGAATGCGCAGGGAGATTTGGTTGAATTTTGCAATCGACGGTTTAGGTTTAATGTTTTTTTTTATTGTACACCAGCGTATAATTATGGGTAGTTCAAATGAAAAGATTTGTTAATTTACGTGATGAACCATACGAAACATATGGTTTGTACACCTGTGTATATACAAGTGTACATGTGATCACTAAAACTCAAAATATACATAGTTCTGTACACCTATGTATATACAAGTGTACAATCACCGCAAAACAAAATGCAAGTACATTAATAAATCAGTGTACACTAATGTATATCCTTTTTGTACATCTATGTATATTAACATACACTAGATTTACTGTATAGTTACTAATAGTAGACATTTATACATTAGTATACATTAATGTATAACCTATTTGTACATCTATGTATATTAACATACACTAATAATACTATATATTTTCTATCAGTACATTAATACATCAGTATACATTAATGTATATCCTTATTGTACATCTATATATACTAACATACACTAGTTTTACTGTATATTTACTAACAGTAGACATTTATACATTAGTATATATTAATGTATAACCTTAAGGTGCATTTGTATATACTAACATACATTAATTTTGACTTTTTTTGTGCAGGTTACTCGTGTTGGATATCTTTGTTCGCATGTGTTTTGTGCTTGCATGGCCCCCTGATGTACATGTTATATATACACACTTGTACATATAAAGCAATTCCTAGTTTACTACATTTATGTATATGAACGTATGTTGTATTTTTTTAGTTCAATACATTTTCTTATTATTTATGTAGTAATGGTTGGATTTTTTTATGGTTAATATACAAATGTGAAAAACATTGATTTAAGTTTTGTAACCAATGTGAATACACTAGTGTATATTCCCTAATACACCTATGTATATTAGGTAATGTAAATTCCTCTGTGATATATTACAGGTTTGAGTATTCTTTTTTTGTACATCAATGTATATTCTATATATACATCAATGTATTTTAATGTTTTGTCCTATAAGAATTCTTTACTAGTAACGTATATGAATCACCTAATGGGGCGAGGTATTTGACGCCAAACGTGACATGATTTCTTATACGATGCCAAAATGTATCCTGGACAAAGGTTGTGGTAAACATAACAGAATAATTAGTCCAAGACAAAGGTTGTGGTAATCATTTAGTTGACGAATACAACGCATCCCATTCTATTACATCCCATTCAATTACGAGATAGAATCGAGAAGATGTTTTTAATCATCGAATGATTTAATTGCAGCAACCACTTGTGAAAGCGTAGTTAGTAAACCATTGTATCCCACAAGAATATTGGACGCCACATGTACCGGATGGATTTAATGTTTGTCTATATCTTGGCATGATAATGTAGTCATTGAAATAGAACCAAATTTGTTGTTTTTAGTTATGAATACATATACATATATACAACACCATCGTATTAACACGTGTAATGCTTTTATGTACACCAATGTACTTTTTACATATACACTAATGTACATGTACATACATTTATCTTAACCAACAATTACATTGCACATAATTATGTACACTAATGTACACCAATGTACTTTTTACATATACAGTAGCATGTTTTGTTTAATCCATATATGAATACATGATATATGGATTAGTGTTAATCATGTATGCTTGGATTCCATTATCATCAGCAATAGGTTTCTCACTTGCAGTCAACATCACCTTTGTATCCAAAACCTAAACAAAATCAAACATACATTATTATATACATTAGTTTAGTCGAGCATTATTATTATTGCCAATATATTTCAATTAGAATACAAAACTTAAATCAATGTTTTTCACATTTGTATATTAACCATAAAAAAATCCAACCATTAATACATATATAATAAGAAAATGTATTGAACTAAAAAAATACAACATACGTTCATATACATAAATGTAGTAAACTAGGAATTGCTTTATATGTACATGTGTGTATATATAACATGTACATCAGGGAGGCCATGCAAGCACAAAACACATGCGAACAAAGATATCCAACACGAGTAACCTGCTCAAAAAAGTCAAAATTAATGTATGTTAGTATATACAAATGCACCTTAAGGTTATACATTAGTATATACTAATGTATAAATGTCTAATGTTAGTAAATATACAGTAAAACTAGTGTATGTTAGTATACATAGATGTACAATAAGGATATACATTAATGTATACTGATGTATTAATGTACTGAGAGAAAATATATAGTATTATTAGTGTATGTTAATATACATAGATGTACAAATAGGCTATACATTGATGTATACTGGTGTATAAATGTCTACTGTTAGTAACTCTACAGTAAATCTAGTGTATGTTAATATACATAGATGTACAATAAGGATATACATTAGTGTATACTGATTTATTAATGGACTTGCATTTTGTTTTGCGGTGATTGTACACTTGTATATACATTGGTGTACAGACCTATGTATATTTTGAGTTTTAGTGATCACATGTACACTTGTATATACATAGGTGTACAAACCATATGTTTTGTATGCTTCATCACGTAAATTAACAAATCTTTTCATTTGAACTACCCAAAATTATACGCTGGTGTACATTAAAAAAACATTAAACCTAAACTGTCGATTGCAAAATTCAACCAAATCTCCCTACATATTCAATAATTTTCAACATCAACAACATTAAAATCTTTAATTAACAAATTGGAACTCAATACAAAACCCTCCCACCCTAAACGACCGGACACACACATTACAACAACATAATTGATTGATTGTCCATGACCACAATAAAAAAGAAACCCATTTTGAGAAGATCATAATAACAACTTAAAAAGACTGAGTAATTTTACACACCTCTCTTAGATGATCGATCGCAATCACAAAAGAAGATCGATAATATGATTCGGTCTCTTGTTGATTGGTGTGATGAACAGATTGTTGAAGTTAGGGTTAGACATTGTTCTGATTGGTATGAATTGCATTAGAGATAATGGATGAGAGATTTAAGGAAATCAAATCTCATTTCAAACAAAATCGTATGATAATATGTAACTGTCATAATACATTCATAATTAAAAAAAAAGATAATTAATTAGATGTCTAATTACACTTATACCCTTTAGATCAAAATCAAAGATGAATGGCTTAGATTGATTCCTAAGTTCCTAACTAGGGTATTGGTTCCTATTTGATCTTATTCTTATATATATATATATATATATATATATATATATATTGCAAAGGGATTAATCATACATGTTATACTCTTATGCAATCTCTCCTTTGAGAGATGCCACATATGATGTGATGTGGCAAGTGTAACCTAATATGTTATAATCTTTAAGCTAATCTATTAAATACCTAATCTACTAAATTTAAATATTAAAACTTTATTACTTTTTCTCTAATGTTTCCTCCCATAACTTTTAAACGTTAATATCTTTTATATACGAGATTTTTTAAAGAAAAAAATTACACCAAATTAACGAGCGTTTTATTATCTTTCCAACGAGTACCATAGTCTATATAAAAAACAGAGAAAAAAATGACTATTTTTTGTAACCCGACAGGTATTTTGTCGGGTTTGGGATTAGTTTAAAAAATTGTGGGTTTGGGTCGGGTCTGGGATTAGGTGATACCCGACCCGATTACCCGAAACAACATACCCAAATACCCGAACTATATACCCGATCATATACCCATGAATTTTTTAACGCATCACATAACCCTTAGACTAATGCGTTCGATATGTCAATAATTAACTTTTTTTTCTTATTTCATGTTAGTTCTTTTTAGAATGATCGATTACAAACTTCCGAATTCATTGGTAATGGCACTAGATTTATACCCCCGGCGCAGAGATTCGTTTTTTTATATTTGAATATGATAACTTATGACAGAGATTTGTTTAAAATAATAATAATAATAATAATAATAATAATAATAATATATTTTATTATGTCATATTAGATATTTCAACCCGGGACGCTCCCCGGATAAAAACTAGTTATATTATATTTTAGGTGGATCTAGCTAATATATTAACGTATGTGAATTCAATCTTATTTGAAACTTAGAGGGTGTTTGGGGTTGAGTTTCAAAACAACTTATTGACTTATTGGCTTTTTCAAAAAGCCAATAAGTCAATAAGCTGTTTGTGTAACCCAAAAGCACTTTCTGTTTTGACTTTTGGCTTTTAAGGGTGAAAAAGCTGTTTTTGAAAAGTTAGAAATCCTGGCTTTTGGCTTTTGGCTTTTGACTTTTTGAAAAAAATTACAAATATACCACCCATACAACCAATATTCACAATAAGTTAAGTGAAACACTTAAAAACAACAATTTATTGACTTTTTGACGTTTCTCAATCCAAAAGCTAATCCAAACACTTTTTTTAAAACTTATTTTCAAAAAGTCATAAGCTAATAAGCACTTTTGACCAAAAGCACTTTTGCATCTCCAAACTCAATCCCAAACACCCTCTTAATATATGTCCATGTTTGTTTGTTTCCGTTCATGAACACTTCGTATGTGTTGGTTTGTGTTCATGAACACTTTTTTGTGTTCATTAATGTTCGTTTGTGCTTGTGTGCGTTCATGAACAAAGTTAACAAATGAACACGAACGGAAAATCTTGTTCGGTAAGTATTCATGAACACATAATTTTCTTAACAAATGAACATGAACAAGGCCTTTTCGCATTCGTTCGGAGCCCTAGATGTCAATAGATAGATATAAAGAAAATGAAATATATAATTGTTAATTTTGTCCCTTGTTTGAAAAATTAAAAAAAAAATGCAAGGGGTCTTAATTTATTGGGCTTGGGCTTAAAAGAAATTGAAGAATTATATATACTCGTAAGTAACATAAACGGCTGTTAGGTTAGGGTTGGAGTTGGAGTTGGAGTTGGAGTTGGAGTTCGGAATTGCAGATCTGTGTTTTGATGTGGCTGAGGAGATACTGAAACGGTTGGATGTGAAAGATGTAATCCGATGCAAGAGCGTCTGTAAGTCATGGCAATCTTTTATATGCAGCCCTAGTTTTGTGAAAGCTCACTTGAAGCATAGTTACAAGGGTGATGGTGATGAATTTGGTCATAGAAGGATTGGTAACGGGATAGGTATAGCTGAATGGTATTGGTTGGGCTTAGGCATGTTACATGTTGTTGGTTCCTGTAATGGTCTTGTATGCGTTTCTCCTAAAGGTGCTGAATTTGTATTAACCAATCCTTCGACCAGAGAGTCGAAGAACCTCCCAACGCTAACGCCGCCCTATACGCCCAAAACTGGAACGCTAAGACGTGTAGTCTGTTGGGGCTTTGGTTTATGATTCGTCTGCAGACGACTACAAGGTTATAGCAGGCTTCAGGACTAAGCGTTTCTCAACCCTTTTCTATGTGTTCACATTGAAATCAAATATTTGGAAATTTATTGAACAAGTCAAGTATAGGTGTTGTGATACCTGTGTTACCGGTGTCTTATATGCCGGGGCACTTTACTGGTTTATGACTAGTGCAAAAAATAGAGTAATTATGTCTTTAGATTTATCTACAGAGGAATTCAAAGAAATCTCCAAGCCGCCTACATACAGAAAACATGACTATGCACTTGGGGTTCAAGAAGAATGTCTATGTCTATATAAACTTTCTTCCTATGGGTCTACTAAGAAATGGGTGATGAAAAACAACAACTGGGAACCACATAATAATGATCCTTGTAAGAGTAAGTATGATGTTGCACATGAGGTGCTGGAGTCGCAAACGAAGGGTGTCTACACTCATGATGATGGTATCCGCGTCAGCAGCACTGGCGAATATATTTCTGCTAGTATATTTGCCAAGAGCCTTGTGTCTCCCCATCCTTATGTTAGTACTTCTGAGGGGCGAAAGCGGAATGCCATGGAATGTAAGGAAAATGTTCAAGGTGGTGTCGAGGGCCACACAAGGAAGAGGTATTGTCAGCAGAAAAAGCGACTCGTATGGAATTAACAAGGTCCTCATCAGGAGCAACTTTTCTATCTATCCCGCATTCTTTAGTGGTTATGTTTGTTTGCTTGTTTGATATAAATTTATTTAATTTATGCACTACTAGCTGATTGTCGACGTTATTTAAACTTTACTGTTTTTTTGTGGTCTAGTTGTTTCTGCAGGATTTCACATAGGCTAGAAAGGCATGTATTATATGTAGCTAGCTATACACCATGTAGGCTTGCAACCATAGCTGCCTTAAGTAAATCATAAAACTCATTTATTCGATTTTGTTGTTACGCTCGTTAAGCTATAAACAAAGTAATCAAGATAAGTAGTCTAATCAGTTTTCTTCTTAGCATAACATATTTATAAGCACCATCCTCTCCGTAATTTTATGGCTCTTGGAAAAATTAACAATTAATTGAGATGGGAGAAACATAAATATGGTGAGTTCATCTTAATTAAAAAAAAAAAAAAAAGTAACATCAGAGAAAGTGAATGATGATCAGAAGGAGAATTGTTCATCATGGAGAATCGGACCTATCAGTAACGTATATACTATGACGGTCCAAACTTGACTGGGAAAGCGGATATGGTCCAGTAGAACTGTTTAAAGTCAAGGTAAGGTAAAGGCAATAGGGTTCCGGGACATTAGAAGTTCGGTAACATATAATCTGTTTACTATTTGTGCATTTCTCAAGTAAATTGTACCAATGTTGAAGACCATCAGGTAGTAGTGACGATCAGTGCATTCTCGAGTATTGTTTTCATAAAAAAGTTTGGTATCAGGCAGCATTAGCGAATTTTGACATGCAGTTTAAATTCTACGGATAGTCTTTATCATTTAGTATCCGTTTAACAAGTACTGTCATCCAGAGTCTTATTTTGCAACAAATGTTGAATATAAGTTCACTAAA
Organism: Ambrosia trifida; assembly: GCA_028751855.1. Taxonomy (NCBI): domain Eukaryota; kingdom Viridiplantae; phylum Streptophyta; class Magnoliopsida; order Asterales; family Asteraceae; genus Ambrosia; species Ambrosia trifida. The sequence goes on along the minus strand of CM054122.1, from coordinate 203,100,813 downwards.
GCAAAATATCTTAAATGGATACTTCCAATGATTTCAAAGAAACAAATGTACAAAACTAATCTCCCTTATTAAGTATTTGAGGCTGCTTTAAGTGTTATACCTTGAAACTAAGAAACTTGTGAGCCTTAGATCAGTGATGAATACTGACCGAACACCCCGAACTAAACTCCGAATTGAAACGAGAATCATGAGTACTAACTTTTGGCTTTTTGTTGCCTCAGAGAAAGCTCACAATGTACATGGATAGTGTCTAATGATCAAGTGCTCAGAATGAAACACGAACAATGCGTACATTTTGAAGTTGACTTCATATTTGGTAAAGTTGCCAACGGTCGTGTTGTTATATATAGTTTACGAACCTAAACCCAGTATACCTATATTGTTTTGAAAGTAAATGTTGATGATATCTTAATGATGCTATCAAGTTTTATGATGCAATAAAGAAAAGATATTGTGGGACTCATTTTCCCGAATTAAAAAATAATATCATGACTTTCAAAATTTAGAGTGTTACAATTAAGGTCTAAAACAAAAACACGTAAAATGATGTAAAAACACATACAGCTTATTAAATAGAAGACTTCATTCATTTGAAATGTGTAAATATAATATACACTTAAAACATTAATTTGAGGTTGTAAAATAAACAAACAATGATTAAAATGGAAAGGATCGAATAGTTGGCATGATCATGAGTGTGTAACTATTCTTTCCATTGGTTCATGAGTTGGGTTAGCATACACGACGACACAAAGTAATTCCATCACCCACCGGAAGTTGACAAATCTCGACTCTTGTATCGGCAGCCAAAGCTTTGTTAAGCTCTAGTACGAAATCTCTATAATACCTTACATACTTTCTAAGTGGCGCGTCTGGTGGCGCCACCAAAGACCCATTCCAAAGGGTGTTATCATACCCAATCACTCCCCCGATCTTGACAAGATCAATTAACCTTTTGTGGTAGTTAAGATAGTTATCTTTATCGGCATCCACAAATATAAAGTCAAATGATCCATGGAAATTTACCTGATTAATAAAAAATAAAAGGTGAATATTAGCTTTTTACTTGAAAATAAATACATATCATGATCATTAATGGTAGTTAAGCACTTACATCGTCAACCATTTGGTCAAGAAGAGGAAGGGCAGGGCCTTCTCTAAAATCAATCTTGTGAGCAACACCTGCTTTCTCAATAATCGGAAGGCCGATTTCGTAATTTTCACGGTTTATGTCCAATGCCAAAATCTTGCCATCTTCCGGGAGAGCAAGGGCAGTGGAAAGAAGAGAATAACCGGTGTAAACACCGATCTCCATAGTGTTCTTAGCGTTAATGAGCTTGAGTAGTAGATTTAAAAACTGTCCTTCATCGGCAGATGTCGTCATTAGATTCCTATATATATTTACTTGGAACATTTAGAAACTATAAAAAATAATAATAATAATGCAGCCACAATTATATGAAGTAGAAATTAACTATATATTTGGAATAAGAAGTAGTTAGTTACCAAGGGTGTTTGGCAGTGACCTCACGTAGCTCTTTCATGGGTTGTGGTTCTCTTGGATAAACACTAGTTTCAAGAATGTATTGGTAAAGAGCATCGCTTTGAAGGAGACTTTTGTGGCCAACTTCTTGGTGTTTTGCAGGTTGAGTTTCTCCTGTGGCTGCCATTAAGATTGATGGGTTGAATGTGTGTTTGTGTGTGTTAAATGAGTACTAAAAGGTGGTAGGATTTGTGAGCCTGAGATGTATTGAGGAGCGAACGAGACTTTATAGAGAAGTGTAATATCAAGAGATGGGAGTTGGTGAAGATGGAATAAGGATTAAGGAAGGTGGTAAGTTGGTGCTGGGTTAGAGTTGAATTCTGACTTGGCCAACCATAGTTGACAACATCTTAGGATAATTGGGGAGTTGGTAAGCTTGTTTGTTTTTATTATATGTATACTTTCGATTTTGACTAAGTTCACAAATTATAATATGAATGAATAACTCAGTCGTTAAATTGTTTAATACAAAGAATGTGATCAGGATGGTTAAAAATTTCGCTAAAATAAAATAAAATAAAAAATAAAATAAAACCCTTCCAACAATAAGGTCAAACCATGAAGATGCAATTCATTACTAGTATTTTTTACGCCCCTTTTCGCCGGGAATGTGTGGCAATCCTAGATTTCCGATGCATTTGCGATAAATAACTTATGTAACAAAATATCTAAGGGGGGCTCATGCGATGAATAGGCAGGAAAGAAGGGCGGATCTTCATGGGCCAGGCTAGCCCCGGCCCCTTCATACGAAAATCTTTTACACGTATTGAGTTTGGCACCTCCCGCTTTAAGGGTCTCGTGACTCCCCCTCCCCCTCCCATTTTTTTTCAAGTTCCGCCAATCCCCTCCTCCATAGTTTTTTCGTTTTGTAGTTTAAAGTTTATCGATGAATTTTCTATATATTGAGCCCCCCCCCCCCCCCCCCCATTTTTCTCTTAAAAACTTTTGGTCGCCCCTATTTAAATGTTCAAGATCCGTCACTAGCAAGATACGCATCAATTTGGTAGGGATTGCAACGAGTCGGGTATTGCTAATCCTATACTTATACCCGGTTGTAAATTCTTGTCCCATACCCGGCTCATTTCCCGTCGGATATTAGGCATACGCGCAGGTATCGGGTATACCCATTAGTGTTATAAAAAAATACCCATCGAGATTTTCACGTATATATATACTTTTTACCTTCTTTTATATCATTGTATATTTTTGTTAAAAGTCTTCATTGATTTTTATGTTTTAAAAATCACAACAATATATTAAATTATGATAAATAACATACATATCCTCATTACAATAATAATTGAAATAATAAATGTGTAAATATATTATAATGTTGATCTCAAAAAATAATTTTGTTTCTTATAGCTTATAAAGATACAAAATGTCATCAAAATACATATTCCAAAAGAAAAGTTTATTTTACAAACAATGAATTGAAGCTGCTAGAATGAAACGTTACTAAAGAATACTTAAGGTAAAATAAATATAAAACTTAAAAGTTTTGGTATATGTTTCGCATAAACAGGTATACAGTTTTGGGTGATCTAGTCGGGTATCACTATATTCAATAATTGTCCCATATCTGTGAAATAGTTGTTTCCAATCTCATAGTCGATCCCATATACTCGTCAAGTATCCAGTATAGCCACCAAAATGCTTCGGGTTTCAAGAATACTCATCAGGCTTGAGTTTGTTTGCCATATCTGTACATTTGTTCTTTTAGCTGATCAGAACCAGTAAGCTAGTACAGGTTTTCTTCTTTGTTTGAGTTGAGGGTTTTGAAATGAAAATATTATAAATATGGTGTTTGCTTACAAAATCAGAAATCATATTAAACTACCAAAGTAACAAACTAGATAAATACTCAAAGCAACAATCATGCATACCAATTAGTGAAAGCAATCATATGCATTTTCATCAAAATATATTTTACCAAACATTAAACCAACTTATATTATCCCAAACCGAAAGTCACAAATCACGAAATAATTATCAGTTCAGACAATACAGAACGTCAAAAGAATTGTTGGATGCCTTAAAGTAAAGTTTTGTAGGAATTGAACAACAAAGATAGAACAAGAGACAGATGTTGAGAAATGATTTCAACATGTTCATGCATAAGAAAAGTGAAACACTAAATTAGTTAGTGTTAAGGTTTAGTCATCATCTAAGCTAGATGGATGATTTTCCAATTTTCCCTGATATGGAAGAACCTAAAGAGAAATTGGTAGCGTCATTATGTAAGACCCTTACCCTAAAACATGGTCTAAAGGACATAATTGAGAGTAAAAACACGGGTAACTGTTTTTCTTAATGATAATTCAAACTAAGTTAACAAAATTTTGCCTCATCTTCATATACTACTTGTCAAGACGAACGAGACATGATCAAAATTACAACTAATTCATAAACAACGTTTTGACACAACAGAAGATCATAAGGACAACAATGGTAACCAAAATCCCACATGAAAAGTTTCTAGACAAAAGGTTAAACACATCTTGGTTTGTTCGGTACGCTTGGTTGCTTGATTGTCCATCTAGTAGCCCATCATACCCATAACCTAACATGAAAACACCACACAAGACACATTAACAAGAAACCATGTGAAAATAATAACTAAACAAACATATTCGTTTGTGTGGCATTCCGTCGTAAGCTATGGTCGCCTGACCATACCATAGCTTACGGTCCACCATATCTGAGGAGAATCGTCTCGCTGTAAGCTACGGTCGCCTCTGTCCCTTCTGATCCGTACTACGGCTTGGAGCTACCGAATTGGTGCACTTTCAATGCCTTAACATCACCTTTCCATCCCAATAGACATAGTTGTTGCTATCATAGGCCATAATGCGACTAATGCTCCTAATTTCACAAAATTTCCAAGGTTCTAAAGCTGGTCTTTCGATTTGATATTGAGTCTTTTAGTTTTCTTGGTCTATTGTTCGACTTGGGTTAGTCAACCCAAATCGATTCGTTATGTCCAAGGTTTATTTATTTCTCATATTTCTAGATTGTCTAACAACTTAGGCTCGTGATCAATCTACTTAATAATTCCAACACGTGCCTTGCACCCGTCATCGATTTGCATTAGTCCTTTTGGCTAAATGGACTTTGTCGATAAATTCGGTCATCACATGCCGAAGTCCTAAGTCTTAATTCCAACCAACACTTGGTCAAGGATTGTGTTATTCAATCGTTCAAGACATAGTCAAGATCGATTCCAATGTATGAATGCTTCGGTCTCTACAATCTGCTAAGGGATTGCTTATACCTCAGCCTTAGTTGCATATAGGGATGCCTCGGGCTCTACAATCCGCTCGGGGATCGCTTATACCTTGGTCTTATTCACCTATCACGCTACTTGAGCGTGAGTTCCCATTTTGACCCGTTTGGGTATTCAAAATGATGACCATTTTATTATGGCCATGTAGATTGTCGATTCTATCTTGGTTTATGACCATGTTAGGATAATTAGACAATACCTCCGCCTCTATAGCCCCGATAACTATTTATGCTTTGGTTGTAAATGTCTCTTATAAGTCCATATCTAAGTTTTCATATATCAAAATTTCCCAATTCCCATATCATGAATACTGCCATCTATCTCTAAATGAGGATTCTATAAGAAAATACATAAGAACCATAACGTACGTTATAACTTCCCATTTTGGCGAGTATCGGTTTCGCCTTTGGCTTCCATGGTTCCACTTGAGCCGCCTAAACGAGCACCCAAGCGATTATCAATACACTCATGTTTTTTCCATCTTAAGTTAACATATCCAACTTAACGTATAATTATCATTAGTGACATTTTCACCAATGATCTCATAAGCTAAGTACAACAATGCAGATTTCATTTAGACAATTCATCAAACACTTGGTAAGCATAAATTCTAATTCACCTTGATCTATAATTGGACTAATTAACCTACCAATTCCCAAATTCATATGCTCATACCATTACTTTGGGAAGCTAATATTCATTTAAATCAATTGTAAACATGGAATTTGTGGGGTTTGTACCACATTGATAAAACCCACTTAATCAAACATATAACTTCTTAGCAAATCTGCCAATTGTCTAGATTTAGCTTTGTTAAGGTTAGTTTTTTAGCTTCTAAGATCCGGCCAGCCTAGATTACATTCCTTATAATACATTTCACACCTTATTAATTCAATATCAAGCAACCCACATGCAAGAATCATCATCAAATCAGGAATTGTTACATACGTTACAATCATATTTCTATGAGGATTCATTTTTCATTAACATGCAGGGATTTAGGTGGTAATTCTCTTTCGATCAGGAGGTTTTTAGCATATTTGAGTTTGTAGGTGTGAGTGTGTGAGTGTGTGAGTGTGTGGAAAGTGTTTTTGTCGATCAAAACTCTGCACACCACCTCCCTTCTTTTGTTTCCTATTCCACCCAAGCTTTCAATCAACCGACAAGAATAGCCCTTCTTGTTTGGGTGAGTTGCTAACTTAATTAACCTAGAATGATTAACCTTGTTAGGTTATTAGCCCTTTTCTATAACACATGATTTAACCGAGTTAACGAGTTTAGTTATGATTTTGGATTTTATGATTCTTATTTTAATTAGACTCATCACATAAGTCCGTTAGACATCACGTGACACATGAGAACACATAGAATAAGGAAATTTGGGTGTTACACATTACCACCAGTTTGGGAGAGTTACATCACAATAATCAAGAAAGATGAGACTAGTTTTAAAGAACTAAATTTAATAGCTTAATTGGGAAAGTCAAAGCACAAAAGTTATAAATGAAAAAGGAATTATTAAATTCAACATCTTCCATTACATAACTCAATATCTATATGGGGTCTTCAATAGCTCCATTCTCAGGACAACAACTGTCAAACCAGAAAGTTAGTAAAGGTGAAATGGCTAATCAAATGTATCAAGTTACCCTGGTGAATCAAGTGGATCAAATGGACATAATGAACAAAAAAAAAGTTGTGGTATAAGATATTGTGGATCAAACTTCTTCAAGTAACTTTGCATTGATAGCTCAAATGTCTAAAGAACCCGAGGTATCTTCTAACTCATCTTCAGAGGAATTTGAGGTATTATCTAACTCGTATCCTAAACAAGTGTGTGAGAACTTTGTTGCGTGAGAGGCTAAGATTGTGAAGTACCTAGAGCATAATCAAAGTCTTGTTCATGATTTGAGCATTGCGCAACAATCTCTTAAGCTCTTCAAAGAAAATGAAAAAGTTTTTAACAAGAAAATTAAAGCAATCAATATTGATGCATCAGAATTAAAGAAATTTGTTTTAAAAAACAAGATGTAGTTGATGTGCTGAAAAGTTCACATGTTTTACACACGTATTTTCACTTTTTTTCCACCCAAAATCATGCTTTTATCTTAGTTTTATCATGATTTATCTTCCTTTGTTGATAATTGCATATTTTGAGGCCGAAAAGTGAAAAGAAGAGAAAAACGGCGAAAAAGGCAAGGAATTGACGACTTTCAGAGCTGTTTCAGATGCAACACGGCCGTGCTCAGGTAGTGCACGGCTATGCACCTGTCTCGGGTCAACAAGTCAACATTTCCAAGGCAGCAAGAGGCAAAAAGTCAAGTGTACAAAAGTGCGCGGGCGTGCCCACCAAGGTGCATGGTCGTGCTCAGGTCAACGCGTATTCGGGAATGTTCCGGAACCGACCAAACTGATAAGACGGTTGCACGAACGGACTCCTTATGGCACGGGCATGCAAGACCTGAGAACAGACAAATTTTACGTGAAAGGATTCTGCAACAGTACCCGTTGTCGAGCATGGGCGTGCCACATCAAGGAGCACGGGCGTGCACGACCTGATTTGACTATAAATAGAGACCTTCACTCCACACTTTAGCATCCCATCCTATCCCTTAACACATCAATTCCTCCAACTTCTCCACGAGGTTTCAGCCTTTTTTGGGACTTGTGAGTGTCCTTTGGAGCCTGGGATCACTCCATAAACACCACGTTCAAGAGAGAAACAACCCGAAATCACCCAAAACCACTAGAAATCTCTATACGACCCTCACCATGTTTTGTACACAAAACCAACCTTGTGAGCTTGTTGTATCAACCATGCTAGACTAGATTTCTCTTGGTGTTGCTAGGGTGATGATGGAACTTGGTATGAAATAAATAGTTTATTTTTGTTTAACGTGGTGTTTTGTGTTCTAATAATTCTCTCTACTATAAATTTGTTTAACGAATTAACTAATCAATCATCTAGTATTTGGTCTTGTGGGTGTTTTGATAGGAAATGGATGGACTTTTGAGTGTACTCGCGGTGTGTAACAACCCGCGCACTTGCAAGCTAACCTAATTCCACGTGTAGTGATTAGCCAATTTGTGGATAGAAATATACACACTTTGTGGCTTAATCCTCTACTATCAAAATCTCACTTAGGGTCGGTACGGTCTTTATACTTGGTCCTAGTGATTAGCCAAGACTTGGTAGTGTGACTTAGCTTCATTGTCTATGTGATAGCTTTGGTGCAAACCAAGAATTGGTGAACCCGTGTTGGAAGAAAACGGTCTGTATTTGCTTTCATTACTATATTGTCACACAATTAGTAATAGGCCAATCACTTTTTGAAAAATTAATTAATTCGAGTAGGGGATGAACATGAGCGGGGTAGCCACGACTCCCCTGTGATGTTAAGTGGTAGCTTGTTCGGTCATGCTCCGACCACCGACAAGTTATTCATAAAAGTTTAGAGTCGTTAGATGTCTATATCACAACATTGGGAGGTTGGTTTTCTAGGGTTGGGTGCACATAATCTTGGTTTATCTACCCCTCATTGTTGAGAGGTGAGCTTACCGGTTTGGGAGACCCTCACAATAATCTTAAGAACACAAATCGTTTTTATGGTTATGCGGTAATGCGCATCTTGAACACGGCACTTTAACAAGAGTTTACTATTGTTTCATACCAAGCAACATTAGATCCCGAAGCAACACCTTTGTTTTGCTATTGATTTCGCTTACATTTTACATTTTACATCTCTCTTCTACTTTTCTTCTCGCATTTTAAAATACTTTTAGTAATTTTTAGGAAGCTGAGTAGTAAAAATCGTGTCCTTGGATTCGATACCCTGTACTTGCTCATTTCTATACTATTCACGATAGGTACACTTGCCTGTTGTGTGGGGTTTAGAACGCTAAGCAACTATCGTTTTAGACTATCAATTTAAAACTTAAAAGTGTCTCACTGTTTTCGACTTAATTTCCTTTTTCACCCACTTTTAGCACTTCAATCAAGAACTTGTCATTTTTAAAGAAAATGAGTTTAAGTCTTGTTAAAACCCCACGCTATCCATAGTTAACAACCACATTGAGTTGTTAGAGAAAAGTCAGAAAGAGCTTGATATTGTAAAATATGACTATCAAGCTTTGAAGCGTAAGCTTGATAGTTATTCGAATTATAAGTTTGTTTTGGATCACAATTCACATCATTGACCAAAGGATAACCAATGGAGATCAGAGCCGGTCTAACATTTTTAAAGGCCCTAAGCGAACTAAAAAGTCGGGGCCTTTTAGATTATTTTTTTATATGCTCACCTCACTTACCTGGGCTTCAGACCGGAAACAATAAACTAAAAAAATTTTGGTTGGTAAGAGCAATGCCTCCTTTTATTATTTTTCCTTAATTTGTGCAAAAAATCATGAAGTTAAATTTGATGGCGTCTAATTTGACTTTTAAGTTCATTACAATTTACTAGTTAAAACCACTATAATGAACTAGAAAGTGAAAACTAGTTTAGATATATCGTTATGTAACCATATATGTAGACAGTGAAATCTATTTGATTTGATTTGAGACTTATTTTCTTCATGGAAATAGATATCTCGTTGGTCTTTCATCTTTGGAGTTGTCTCACAATCTGTAGAACTTGTTTTGAAACATCGCCATTGTCCAATTATGAATTTAAGATTAAAGGTTAGCAAAATTAGGGACCCTAGAACTTTGGGGGCCCTAGGCGCTTGCCTAGTTTTACAAAGCATTAGGGCTGGCCCTGATGGAGATCCAAGGGTCTCGGCTACAATAAGTGTCATCCTCTGTTGAATGAGAATTATACCTGTTTAACCGAGGAAGATGAATTGTTGAAATTCGAACTGTCAACTCCGTCCGTTGCTGATCCGGTGCGTGAGATTATTGAAACATCCTAAAAAGGTCGTGGATGACAAGCTAGTCTGTGATAGATAAAAGTAAATAAAATTGCGTGACCTTTTATGAAGGAGGTGTTGAATTCTGTGACACTGATTCATGATGTTGAGATTGAAAATGCACATTTAGGAATGATAATATTCCTAATGAAAATGACAACCAAATATTATTTTGAAACCATGTTTTGAAAATGATAAAACAAAATCTCAAGCATCGTCATCTTGAAATCAAAAAATCTCAAGCATCGTCATCTTGAAATCAAAATCTCAAGCATCGTCATCTTGAAATCAAAAAGACCATATGCCGGGACCTACGCTGTGTTCCCGAGTTAACTAAACGGGAGAAAAGAAAAGAAAGGAAAGAAATATGTGTTCCCGAGTTTCATTAAAGGAAGGAAAGGAAAGGAAAACAAACTATGGTGTGTTCCCGAGTTTCATTAAAGGAAGGAAAAGAAAGGAAATGGAAGGAAATGGAAGGAAAACTAGTTAAAATTCTTTAGTTTAGTTTTCCTTCCGATTTGGAAGGAAACGGAAGGAAAGAACATTTATCCTTTCTTTTCCTTTCCCTTCCCTTCCTTCAATTCTTTTCCTTTCTTTTCCCTCTTTAAGTTAACTCGGGAACACAGCGCTAGTGTTATACTAGGTGTCGCGCCCGCTGCTCCTGAAACGTGCGTCCGTAGTGGAAAAAAAATTACGATTTTTCAAAAAGCGTTACTACTGAAATAAAATTTACGTTGCTACTAAATTTTAATATATGTTACTACTAAATGAAATTATACGTTACCACGTTACGTTACTCGAAAAAATATTTACCGAACTCGACTAATGATAACCCAAAAAAATTAACTAATCTAATACCTATCCTACAATACTAAAAGCCCACCATTATCTATCTATACTACATTATAAAGGAGGAGAGATTGCTAAAATAGTCACTTCATGTCAATTTTAAGATGGCATACAAAAGGTCACAAGGTAAACAACTATCTTTTTGTCAAATCCTTCCCTTTATGCCCCTATGTGCAACATTTGATTATAATTGTACAAATGACTAATGCAAGTCATTAACTTATGCTTAATGAACTAAATAAGAAATTGATGGTTATGTCTAACATATTAATGGCCAATAAACCATCAAAGGTATATTCATAACCTTATCACTTTATCAAAATGTGTATATACAATATATCTTGATGATTATTTTATGTGGCATGTATAACTATATGGAAGTTTCATCATGGCATTAATTCTTTTTGTGCTATATTTGGAGCACTCACATCCACTTTATCATGCTTATTTTGCAATGACGGTATCACGCCACGGATAATCTCTTCCGTGATGCTCGCTCGTTTGACGTTTCAGCCTATTTTTAACTAGCAAGTTTTATAACAGTGATCAAGTTGTAAATTCTTGCCCCGTAGCACCGCGCGGGTTTCTCACTAGTTTATCTAATACCTATCATCTATTAACATTTTAACCCAACTACTCAAGCCCACCTGACCCCCTAACCCAAATCCAAAACCACCAAGCCCACCATTATTAATAAACCTTTACAAAACAAAAAATAAAATAAAACAGACTGTTGGGCAGCATCATATCAAGCAGAATTTGGAGAGAACCAACCCAAACCCTAACCCCAGCCCCTCCCCTGCCGCCCGTCCGCCGTCTCGTCGCCGCCCAGAGCCTCCTACAGTGCTGCCGCTGCTGGCCTGCTGCTGTAAGTTTTTTTTTTTATTTAATTTAAAATTACAATTTAGGAATTAGGAATTTAGTTGATTACTTGATTATGTGTTTTTTGAGAATTAACTTGAATACTTGATTATTGAATTTGAATGTATAGTTAACTACTTAACTTGATTGTTGAATGTTATAATTGAATATATTGTCTTTGATTAATTGATTAGGTTTGTGATTATAAAGATGAAACCCGTCAACGCATTACATACATTGCTTTGCTCATCAACTTCTAGTCCTCACAAATGCTCTATCAATACAGTTTTGGATTTGCAAATTCAAGAACTTGGAAGTCGATTCAATGAGGTATCAACTACTTTGATAGAAAATATGTCGGGTTTAAATCCTTGTGATTCGTTTTCTAAGTTTGACATACCTAAGATCCTAGCATTTTGTGAGATGTATCCGAATGATTTTAATGAAGAGGAAAGAGGATGTCTTTCGGGTGATCTTTCGGTATTTTATCACACATTAAAGGAAGATGATAAATTTGCAAAACTAAATGGAATGTGTGATCTTGCTCGTGTAATGGTGGAAACCGGAAAACATAAAACTTTTCCTTTGGTTTATCGGGTGTTGAAGTTAGCATTAGTTTTGCAGGTTGCAACCGCAACCGTTGAGATGTGTTTTTCTAAGATGAAGCTTATCAAGACGGATTTATGAAATAGAATGGGTGAGGACTATTTGAACAATGTTTTGATTTGCGCGGTTGAAAGAGACACTTTTGATAAAGTAAAAGAATATGACGTAATGGCTCGATTTCAAGCTTTCAAGAACTGAAGGGGTGAAATCTATTAGGTATGTGTCTAACATTATCTATTATCATGTTATTATCTTTATTTCCTTTACATTGTATGAAACAATGGCGAAATTTTTTTTTTTTTTTTTAACGTTGCTACTCAAAATTATTTCTAGATCCGTCACTGACCATATGTAATGGGAGCAAAATCTGGGCGTTATTGGGGCTAAAAACGCCCCAAGGATATTTGTACATCGCCCCCTTGAAGTTATTTGGGGCGTTTTTCGTGGGGGGAGGGAATTCCACCGCGTTGTTTTATTTTTTTTGGCCAATCAAATTGCATTCCTCCTCCAACGGTCATATTATTTGAACGGCTATTTTCTTTTTTTAACGGTCATTTTTTTTTCTTTTATATATATATATATATATTGTATATTATCAAACCCACACACTTCAAACCATAAAACCTTTAAAAGAATGGGTTCTCCCACATCCTCATCATCCTCGAAATATTATCAACACTTTTTAGCCGATGACGATGGCTCAACCGATGACGAGATCGAGCAAGATGCGGTTACAAGTGCTTGTGCGCTAGCGGCGACATATATGCAACATCTTAGTAATCCTTCACGTCATATTTTGCGAAGAAAACGAATTGAACACGACCGTCAAGAAGCAAATGCTCGCTTGATGAAAAATTTCATTGATGAAAACCCGACTTATCCAGACCCAAGGATTTTCAGGCGTCGTTTTCGGATGAGCAAACAATTATTTCTACGCATTTCTGGAGACTTGGAAAACCACTTTGATTACTTTAAACAAAAACCGGATGCTAGAAGGACGCTTGGATTTACCGCTATTCAAAAGTGTACCTCAGCACTATGCATACTTGCATACGGGAACATGACCGATATAAACGACGAGTATCTAAAGTTGGCTGAGAAGACCACACGCGACACCTTGGAGCATTTTTGTCAAGGTACACATAATTTTCTTACACATGATATGTATTTATTTTTTATGTTATTTTAAAGTAATACTAAATGTATTTTTTAGTTATTTTAATAATACTTTGTATGTGAATTTTTTAAAAGGTATAATACAATTGTACGGGCCGCGTTATTTGAGAAGGCCAACGTGGTACGACCTACACAAAAAAATATATGAGGTTCATTTAGATGTACATGGTTTACCAGGAATGATAGAGAGTATAGATTGTCGCCATTGGCCGTGGTATAATTGTCCAACGGCATGGCGAGGTCAACACACGAGGTGACCAGGGAGAACTAACGGTTATTCTTCAAGTGATGGCCTCATACGACCTTTGGGTTTGGTCGGCTTTCTTTGGTGTCACGGGGTCATGCAATGACATAAACGTTTTTGAGCAGTCACCTCTGTTGGAGGATTTCATTTCGGGTAGAACACCAAAGGCATCTTTCTATGCTAATGGAAACTACTACCTACACGGGCATTTTTTGGGCGATGGAATATATCCCAAGTATTCGATTATCGTGAAGACGTTTAGTAATCCGTACGATGAAAAAAGAGCTCATTTTAAGAAAGTTCAAGAGTCTGCGCGAAAGGATATTGAGAGATACTTTGGGGTTCTTCAGCAGCGTTGGCATTATTTGAGAAATCCTTGCCGTGCATGGACCAAAGTGAAAATGAGAGACGCTATGTATGCTTGTATAATCATGCATAATCTGATATTAGAAGATGAATGAAAGGCGATCTATCAAAATTATATACCAGAATCCGAAACGGAAATGCCTTAAGCGGACATGCCTCAAAGAATACAGAACGCGCTTGAAGTGCGTTGTTAGGAAACACATAACGCTTTAGTGATGGATATGGTCCAACATGCTTGGTCAGTTCGGCATATACAAGAAGAAGGGGGAGATAACGACGAGGAAGATGACGACGAGTTTTCCTCAGACGATATTGACTTTTATGTAACACCCCAACCGATGGCGGAAACATCGGGATGTCACATATTGATGATTGTTTCAGTAGCACATGGTATATATTGAAATTTTAAATACTTTATTGATAACATAAATATCCAAATGAAACGATGTCTAAAAATCCCAAAATATCTAATACATAACATCAAATAAAGCAAATAACTTCAAATAACTTCATAGAATCCATCAAGCATACTCTAAGCCTCAGCTTCATTGTTACCTGAAACATGTTAATTTTGAAAATATTTTTGGGTCAACAAAAGTTGGTGAGAATTACATAGGTTTTGATAATTGAATAAAAACTTGTACAATTCGAGTGTCATGGCGAGTCTAGTCCATATGTGAAAACAAAACAATCGGGTAAATCGAGTGCATAATCAAACCTTGTGACTAGAATATTGTGGTCCATCCCATACGCTCATGGTTCACTCGATTATGTTATAAATTCAATAACAATCACCCACGCTACCTATGTAGGAGGTACACGTATCCGGGTGGGATTGTCAGTCCAATAGATCTATCATTGTATACCGTCGGCTGATCAATGTTAATGATTATGCTAGAATATTGTGCTTACCCTAGTAATGTTTAAGACATAATGCAACATAGAATAACACATAGACACTTATGATTGAATTGTAAATTGAATGTTGTAACATGTTTCACCCCAAAATAGTGAAATAGAAAAGGGACTATGTAAAACTCACCTTAGTGTTAGAATGGAGACCCTTGTTATATAAGTAAATGTGGCTCGTGTGTATCCAAATATCACCCTATTTCAAGGTAATAAATAAGTGTTGGGGAAAACTTAATAAATCTAAGTTTTCTAGTCTAAAATGTGCTAGGGTTCCTAATTTGGGGATTAATAATTGATTTATGATTAAATTTGAGTAATTTGTTAATAACTTTAATAAATAAAGAAATAATTAATAAAAATATATTCTGACCAATATTAACTAAAAGTAGTTGAATCAAAATGTAATATTAACTAAAAATATTTTCTAAATTAATGAATATTTATATATTAATACTTATTTGACAAAATATAGACTTAATATTTAAAAAAATATTAAAATTTACAAATTTCGAATCAAAAATTTATATTTCTGATCTAAATGATCAATAATAATTTATGTGAAATTTTGATGCAAAAATAATGAAAAATGAATTTATTATGATTTATTTATGATTAAAATAACAAAAATTGATTAAAATATTAAATAAATGATTTTTCTGAAATAAAATTTATTTTAGAAATGCTTATTGATTTATAAGTTTAGAATATTTTTTGTGGAATTTTATAAAGTCGTTTTGATATTTTTATAGAATTTTAAAATTATTAAGAAATAAACTTGTAATATTTATTATATATAATAAATAAATGATTTTTGAAAAACTAAAAATTGTATGATAAACTTTATTATCAGAATATCATAAAATAATTTTTATAGAATTTATAAAGTAGATTTAGTATTTTAAAACCATTTTAAAAGTTAATAACAAAAATATAAAGGAAAAGGGGTTAAAAAAAGATTGTTGTTGGTGGGATTCGAACCCGGGCCTCAGGCCGGTTCGAGTCTAATCACAAGCCTAGCCACCAACTGCGCTAGACCCTGAGAACGATTTATGTTGGATTGTATTAATTATATAGCCTTACTGATTTGTTTTTAATAATTGATTATTTTTTTTTTTTAAAAAAAAAAAAAGAACCAGCGAATGGGACTCGAACCCAGGCCTTACGGCCGGTTCGTGTCTTTGAGTGATAGAGCATAACTAACTGATCTGTGGATCAGTTGGTTAATCTTCTCGTTTCGTAATTTATAAAAAGGATGACTGCAGACAGTCATCTTCCCCAAATCGTTACCCTATGAGCCCTAGCTTTCTAATTCGGCTAATTAACATCCAATAGCCTCTACAATGATGGGGCTTTTGTTTGTTAATGGCCGATTAACAAAACCAAACCACAATTTTGGACTTACAAACTGAAATAGATGTAGATCGACGAGTCAAAGCAGAAAGTCAACGGGGCTCGATTTCACGAATTAGAGAGATTAGCATAGAGTTTTGAGGGTTGGGAAAGTGTATTCGGCACTTTTAGGCTCTAGTGCAGGCTTCAATTTATACTATAACACTTGGTTTCATAGATTAGGAAAATTGGACCCGTCTTAAATGTTATACGCGTCAAAATGGCTCGAATTGGATGGTGTTAATTCTGATTTTTGCGTGGGAATCAATCATAGAGGGTCAGTCTAAACATTACCTTAAACGAATTTGATAATTAACGCGGATTGAAGCTCGAATTTGGAAAGGTTGAATCGCGGTTTGACTTTTCTTAAGTCAACTGCACGTCTGAACATGTTATAAATATATATGCATCTGAATGTTATACCAAAACAAACAGTAGACCAGCTGGTTATGTTGTGTGCTAGATTGCTGAACCGGTTTGGGCGCGAGTTCGAATCCCGGCGCAAACATTTATTTTTTTGGTAATAATTTCCAAGCTTTAATGTTAATATAAGTTTATAATATGGTTATGTGGGACCAAAAGTGTCACAAAATATTTTTTAGAAGGTACGGTGATGATAAAAATGCAACGTTTATTAATAAATGTCTCAAACGTACATGGAATTAATACGAAATGTTACATTTTAGATCGTAGTTGTTTGTGTTTTTCTTTTTGAGTAAAATGTCATTTTCGTCCCTGAGGTTTGGCCAGTTTTGCGAGTTTCATACAAAAGTTTATTTTTTTCTCATCTGGGTCCTTAGGCTTTCAAAATCTTGCCAGTTTCGTCCAACTCGTTAACCCCATCCAAATTTTCTGTTAAGTTTTTGTAAAAAGACCAAACTACCCTTATTTATTTGTTTTAAAAATAAATCGATAATAATAACAAATATAAAAAAATCCCACCCCACCCCACAACAAGTCTTTCCCTCATCTCTATCTCTCCCCCTCGCTCTGTAATCCTCCAACAATCCACTCCGATCACAACCATTCCTTGGGCAGCATCGAACACTACCACTGCTAACAAAAATCTAGCAACCAACCACCCTAAAAACTATTTCAGGAAAAATGAGGAGCCCTAAAAACCACCAAAACCTTCTCTCTCCGGCCTCAACAACTTCCCTGACATGATCGAACACCACCATCACAAAGAAAGAATCTGGTCGTCACAACCGCCACCCACACCAACTCCTTTTTCTTCAAATCCCCATGCACCCCCCCCCCCCTCTCCCTTTCCCCATTCAAAAAAATCGTAACATATCTGATTTAAATCGTATATGATTTTGTTTAAATCTCCCCCAATCAACAAAATATGGTTATGTTGGTGTTATGTTCCGATTATTCAGGTCGGTTTCGCCTAAAAATAAAAGTGAAGGGGGCGACTGTTATGAAAAAGATAGAGTGCAGGTGCCGGTGGTGGCCAGAGAGAGTGAAAGAGATTTAGATGAGATGTGATAACGAGATGGAGAGTGCTTGGTGTAGGTGGTTTTGGGGGCCAGTGGGTGGGTGGCCAGGAGTTGGGTAGTGGTAGAGAAGATTCTGTGGGGGCAATGGGGGTGTTTGGTGTATTTTTTAGAGAGAGAGTGACAGTGTGTATGTATGTATATGTATTTATTAAGGTTATTTCTATTTTTAATTTAATAAGTTATAAATTATTTAAAAGACAAATATGCCCCTCATTTAACCAGAAAATATGGATGGGGTTAACGAGTTGGACGATACTGGCAAGATTTTGAAACCCTAAGGACCCAGATGAGAAAAAATAAACTTTTTGATGAAACTCGCAAAACTGGCCAAACCTCATGGACGAAAATGGCATTTTACTCTTTCTTTTTTTTAGTATTATTTGTAAAAAAAATTATGTCTTTCTAACTATGTTTTTTTCATGGTATTGTAATCTTTTTTTTTAGTTTAATGAAAAAAACTTTTATAAAATATTATTTGTTTTTATTTTCAAAGATTTATTAAATAAAAAAATAATATATTAAATGATGTCATGTATGATGTCATGCAACGTGAAAATTTTCACCTACCACTACACCCATATCCTAATTTGATTTCCTTAATGGGCTCACATGCCACATGTCGATTAATGCCCCATGCAAGGTGAAAATTTTCACCTCCCAGGTGAAAATTTTCACCTCCGACTATACATGGTCTAACAATGCTTCAAATCAAAGGTCACAAAATTTTCTAAAACAAATACATTTTGTGATGATAATTCAACATATTATCAAAATCATAGAAGTCAACATTTCAATAGCTATCATTCACAAAATGATCATCGACGAAGAAATCACGAATTTCAACCAGTTAATTTTGTGAGATCCTGTGGCAATTATCTCTCGATTTATTCATGCTTGTTTTTAGTGTTTTTAGGTCAAAATCATGAAACGGATTGAGTACCTCATCAATTGAATGAGGTGAGGTGTGTATTTATAATAAACATTACAACCAATCACTTCTATAATTTAGGAGATATACAATAATAACAAGATACACAAAAGATATGATAAGAATACAAATTATTTGCTAATACCTCCCCCCCCCCCCCCCCCCGCCCTCCCCCTCCTCAATTGAAATTGTGGTGGCCCAAGACATAACATTGCACGAAACTATTCGAATTGCACACGCGGAAGACTTTTAGTGAAGATATATGCCACCTGAAGATTGGTCGGAACAAACTTGGTATAAAGCTTTCCTAAATGAACAAGTTCCCGAATGAAATGATAATCCAAGTCAATATGTTTTGCTCGCTTGTGAGAGACCGGATTTTGAGTCATGAACAAGGCACTTTTATTATCACAGAGCAAAGTAGGCCGATCGGGGGGCAAGGCATGAAGTTCTTGAAGAAGATGAGTAATCCATACGATTTCAGCTGCAGTGTTCGCCATTGCCCTATACTCTGATTCACAACTAGAACGAGAAACAGTAGGTTGTTTCTTAGCACTCCAAGAGACAAGATTACCGCCTAAAAAGATAGAGTACCCATAAGGAGATCGACGAGTATCTAAACAGCGAGCCCAATCAGCATCTGAGTAGCCAAGGATGGATGATGTATGAGGGCGATTATAGGTTAAACCAAAAGAAAGGATACCTTTAACATAACGAAGAATCCTTTTACCCGCCTGAAAGTGAGTAACTGTAGGAGCATGTAAAAACTGAGAGACTTGATTAACAGCATAAGAAAAGTCAAGACGAGTGATAGTCAAATATTGCAAAGCTCCAACCAAAGACCAGTAAGATGTTGGATCATTGCACGGCGGTCCATCAATAGTAAACGACTCATGAGGAGCCAAAGGAGTGCTAACAGGTTTAGCATCTAACATCTCGGGCCGCTGAAGAATGTCCTGAGCATACTTAGACTGGGTAAGGAATAAACCCGTGTCAGTGTAGGCAACCTCAAGACCCAAAAAATAATTGAGAGCACCTAGATCTTTAATCGCAAACTCCTGATTAAGACGAGAGATAAAGGCATTAATGCCTGATTCATTGTTGCCAGTAAGAATTAAATCATCAATGTAGACGAGTAAGTACATAAGGCACGAACATTTTTTGAAGACAAACAAAGAGGTGTCAGCCCTACTGCAAATGAAACCAGAGGAAACAAGAAAGGTACTTAGTCGTTGAAACCACGCACGAGGAGCCTGTTTAAGACCATACAAGGCCTTAGAGAGTTTGCACACATGATTGGGAAAACGAGAATCAGTGAACCCAGGTGGTTGCTCCATATAAACAGTCTCAGTAAGATTGTCGTTTAAGAAGGCATTTTAAACATCCAACTGATGAAGATGCCATTTATTTAAAACGACAATTTAAAGAACAATACGAACCGTTGATGCTTTAACAACCGGGTTGAACGTATGAGAATAATCAAGACCAGGAATCTGAGTAAAGCCTTGTGTAACCAAGCGAGCCTTATAACATTCAATGCTGCCATCAAAATGATACTTAATATGATAGACCCACTTTGAACCAACAATATTAGTAGAGGACGGACGAGGAACAAGTGTCCATGTATGATTATGATGAAGTGCATCAAGATCTTCATGCATAGCAGCAAGCCACTTAGGGTATTTGACAACAGTCTTGAAGCCACGAGGTTCAGTGCCCAAAGCAAGAGCCACATGAAGCGCATGCGTACTGAGAGAAGCAAGATCCGCTCGATGCTTTGGTTTGAAAATTCCTGCTTTTGAACGAGTTTGCATAGGATAAACCGAAGTAGATTCGTCCGATGCAGAAGCAGTGGGCTGGTTCGTAGCAGCAGTGGGCTGGTCCGTAGAAGTAGCAGTAGATGGACCAGAAATCGGAGCAGACTGTTGGGCCGATTGTTGGGCCGGATCAGAAGAAACAGCAGGCTCAGGCTCTGTCTGAGTAGTGGAATCAGCAATCGGCTGCTGAACCGGAGATGATGGGTCGAAGAATATAAATGGGAGTGGCCCAGTAGTATTCGGCCCTGAAGCATGATTCGGCCAGATAGAGGTATAGTAATCGGCTTAGAAGGAGCAGTTGCAGATACAAAGTAAGGCTCATCAAGATAGGTGGTAACATCCAAAGATGAGAGATTAAGATTCTTTGAGGAGCCAGCAAAGGGAAAAACCATCTCATTAAAGCGTGCATGTCGAGAAATAAAAATTCTCGAAGTAGAAGGATCAAGACATCGATATCCCTTGTGTTGCGGACTATACCCAATGAAGACACAAGCTAGGCTTCGAGGTTCAAGTTTATGTTTGCTGTAATCATGAAGATAAGGAAACACCTGACAACCATAAGTACGAAAATTATCATACAGCAGATGCTGCCGAAATAACAACTTATAAGGCGACTCATTGTCCAATAGAGGAGTTGGAAGACGATTGATAATATAAGTAGCAGAAGTAAATGCATCAACCCAATAAGTAGCAGGAATATGAACATTAAAAGGCATTGCCAAGCCGGTTTCCACAATATGACTATGTTTCCTCTCAGCACGGTCGTTTTGTTGTGGCGTATAAGGACATGAGAACCGATGAAAAGTACCATTGTTCTCAAAAATTTTACAAGCCGTGTGATTAACAAATTCAGTACCTCCATCACTTTGAAAAATTTTGACCTTTCGTGAACACTGTGTCTGAACAAGATTGAGAAAAACTAGCAGAACAGAGTAGAAATCTGTTTTTGCTTTGAGAGGGTACAACCACGTAAATCGTGAGAAATCATCAATAAATGCAACATAGTAACGATAACCAGCTTTAGAACAAATAGGTGCATGACCCCACAAATCACAATGAATCAAGTCTAATGGTAAAGAGGCACGTTTTAAATTAACATCAAAAGATAATCTGTGTCCCTTTGAAAGTTGACAAGGAGTGCAAAGTACAGGTTTTGGTAATAACGAAGTAACATTCAAAAAACCTAACTTATTCAGTATATAAATAATACTAAAAACAGCATGTCCTAAACGAGCATGCCATAACTCGTAGGAGGCTTTATTTGAACGTTCATGAGAGGCAACAAAAGCTTGTGGGGGGTTCCTTTAGCACGTACAAACTGTAATACTCGAAAAAAAATGTAATAATAATAATAATAATCTCATTGAAGTGAGGTGAGGTGCATTTTAATTTGTTTATAAAATGAAAGATTGGTTCAATTTCTGTTTATAATATAAAGTATATAAATCAAGATTGGTGGAATAGGTGGTCAATAAACACAACAAATCCACTAAACACATGAAGTTGTCAGCATACATATTCCATATTTAGCACATTTTTTTATCCATGCATACACACATGCATAATATACACGTACCTAAATTGTTATATATATAATAATATGGTTTGAATATTTACAAAGGAAGAGAAACAATTTTACTAAAATAAAGGTATAGGTGTGCCACTTTATTTGACTTTATCCTTAAATCGCTGCATAATTTTTGTGCATACCTAACCCTCCTCAATAAATGCATAATTTAACCCGTTTAGAATGAACTAACCGAACATTTTGGATATAGCATCGATAAGTTATTCCTATAAATTCGATTTAGCTTCTGGACAATTTGTTCTCTGCCATGAGCAAACCACCAAGTCTTTTCTGCCGACCAACCACGACCACCACAGGACTATAGTCAAAGATTTCTAGTAGTTCCGGTTTCGCAATCAAGCGTCTTTAACTCATCCATGTAGCGCCACTGATGTACACTCATGATTCGTTATGATTCGCGAACCCAGCCCAGGCGCAACCGTGATCCACTACTGCTGCTCACTTTAATCCGTTCATGTTTGCGCGTCTTAAAGCCCAAAACCGTTTATTTGTGTCCATCTAATTTGGTAAGGTACCTAATCGAACCCTCTTTTGATTTGAATAAAAGTATATGAATTCTGGTTCGTTTACGTGGTTCTGGCGACTAAAACTTTTGTAATTTGGAATTCCATTATACCCTGAATAAAGAATATGAGCCATAACAGTTCTCACTTCGATATAACAGTAGAGTATTTTGTGGGTCCTTCCATTTATATTGTTAATCTAAGCATTTTGTTATTGTAGTAATTAAAGTATTAAAACCATTATGATTTGGTAATATGACACGATGCAAATAATGAGATATCTTTAATTGAAACTATATGATCATTTAAAACTCATATGAATACGTTCCATCCATATGCATATTTTCTTTGTAATCCGTAAACTGAAGAAGATAAGTATAGGAATTGAACCAAAGCTCTCATTTTACTATTTTTACGGTTATTTAATATAGCTTTACATATAAATACTATTGAATTGAATGCGTGGTTTTATAAATTATGTAAATAAGAGATTGGTATGGTTTATGCACTGATGTCGAAGTATGTATATAGACAATATGTTTTCAAATATGTCGGTGACTAAAAGGTTTTGTATTGTAAGCATCATGTTGTTAATAAATCCATGCGGCCCTAAACTTCATTTTTGGGTGAACATAACTTTTGTATAATAAAACTTTGAACTGTTTTAAACCATCAAAATAACTAGTCATGGGCTCAGTCGCCAGAAAATCAATATGCCACCGAACCTGATGACCAACTTAGTGTTTCGTAAATTAAATTCATCAATAATGAATTTTAGGTTCGCATATTCATTGAAGACGAGTTATATTTCCTTGCTTTGCTAAACCTAAGGTACGGATTCCGTTTTATTTTACATCATAGTAGTTATTATTTTCCGTCATATCATGGTACGGATTCTTCGGTCTTTCCATTATACTATAAAATTATATCCGTTACTTTGTAGTACGGACTTACGTCTATGTTTAGAGTCTGTTTGTCATCGTTTTATACGTATCGTTGGTTCGTATTTGGTTCGTTATTTGGGTCGGTGTGTATTTGTCAATTTGTTGTTAGTGTGTCATAGCATGCCATACCTCTGACTTGTACTCATGGTCGCATGTTCCAGTTTGTGTCATTTTTAGTTTGCCTGTAATTATTTACATGGCCTTAGCTTTTGTACTCTGTCACCCAAGCAGTTTGTTTTGACTTGTTGTTGGGGCGTTAGCGACATGAACACTTTCCATGACAGTGCGTAATCAAAATCACGGCGTCTCTAAAACGGTCCCTTAGAGGCGTATGGATATATCCTAGATCTGATTCTGACTTCTGATATATGAGTTTGTTTTGTGGAGATTGGAATAATGGGTGCACGCCTCGCTCACCATCTCATAGGTGCATGGACTAGCTAGCTATGTACCAGTTTGTAAGTTTGTTTAGGCTCATGGGTGCTTCCGTTTGACGTGACTTACTTTATTTATATGAATAGTCACGTAGTTTGATGTATTTATCTGTTCTGATAAGTTCTGATGTTGTTCTTATATGCTTTGGTTTGTGTCTGATTATGTTCTGGTCAAGTATCAGGTTTTGCGTCGGATTATGTTCGTCAGTTGTTTCGATATAAAAGTTTGGTTTCGAGTTTGAAATAGTGTTCGTTTGGTTTTCGTATGCCTTTTCGTATGTTCACTTTGGTCTCAGTTCTATTATGTCTTGCTTTTCCGCTGCGTTGAGTTTACTTGTACTGTTGATTCCTCCGTTACTGGGCAATTTTTGGCTCAGCCGTATTTTCTTTTGTTGTGGTGTCTTATTTGTTTCGCAGGTAATATGGGATTTTTGGGGAATCAGTGAAGAGCGTTAAAAGAAGTTGAAGCTTCAGTTTCATTATTAACATCCGTAATGTTATAAAAATGTAATTAGGATTGTTTTTTTTAAAAACCTCTGGAATAGTTTTTGAATTTGATATCTGTAATGGTGACACGTCAGCCCTAGATGGGTTGGGGTGTGACACAAACCGTCTTCACAGGTGCCTTCAGTGAGTACCTGCTTGTTTGCCCGATCCCGAACATGAAAATAAGAGTCTGAATATAAAACATCTACCGGATGATCTTTAGTTAACTTGCTAATAGACAATAATTTCTTCGTAAGACCAGGAACCACAAGAACATTACGTAGAGTAATGTTGCGAGAAATTGTAGACGTCCCTGTATGAGAGATAGGAAGTGTCTTACCATTACCAAAAACAACACAATTGTTACCTTTGTAAGGAGCCGAATTGTAGACCGTATTTGTAGGAGGGACCATGTAGTTTGTGGCTCCAGAATTGAGAATTCGTTTTAGGATCGTAATCACGAACCGTGATCTCACGAATACCAACCGTAGGGTGCGGAATCCCCTCCGATCGTGCAAAATGATTCAGAAATAAATGTAATCGATCGTGACGAAAACAGATAACGAATCACCGAGTAATTTCCATAACTTTACTCATGTATTAGATCAAATGTTAACAATTACAGATCAAAACCTAGACCTAATACAGAGAATATCACACACACACAAACTAGGGAAAAGCTCCAAATGATAACTCTCCTAAAAATAACAAACTTTTCCCTTTATATATACTTCCACCTTCGCCCCTTTTGTATGGTCGAATGTGGAACTTTTCCACATTCGACCCTTTCATGTGGTCGAAGGTGTTCATTCGACCATTTAAGGGTTCGAATGAAACCATCTCTAACATTCAATCTACATTCGACCAGTTATAAACTACATTCGACCATCTGACTGGTCGAATGTATACTTAAGCTAAATTCTTGGTCGTTTTTCTGATTATCTGAACCTTCGACATTCAGTACTGGATCACTAGCTGGGGACATACATGAATAATGCACTTACAATCTCCCCCTTGGACCTAGCTAGTGATGTACCAAATTCAGAAAACTATCAATTCTTCAAGTCTTGCAATCATTATCTTGAACGAATTGAAAACTTTCCATTTTCATTCACGTTTGTATCGAGGTTCTTGTCTATCTCTACAGTAAGCTTTGAAATCTCAGACAGACTCAAGAAATCTTGGCTTTGTCTTTTGTTGGTCCAGAGATGAAGACAAACATCAAATCTTGAATTCTTCGATCTTTAGTCTTTTCTTTAACAAACTCTGACTAGTTTCTGTTGTTCTGGTGATTTTGATGTTCAGGTTTGGGTCTTTTTCAGTTACACACTTTGTCGATGAATCTTGAGCAATGCACCTGTTGTGTTTGATTCTGCAGAAAAATTTACTAAAAACTGCACAAACTACAACCAGCGTTAGACACGACAAAAATCTCGGAAGTACTCTTCACTTTCCTTTTGACCCTCAATAGTTCTCCCCCTAAACTATAAAACAATTTTTAATATGCACCAGAAACTTGAAAATCTGTAGTCTTTTTCAACTTTTATGTATCTGAGCATTC
The DNA here is from genome assembly GCA_028751855.1 of Ambrosia trifida. Taxonomy (NCBI): domain Eukaryota; kingdom Viridiplantae; phylum Streptophyta; class Magnoliopsida; order Asterales; family Asteraceae; genus Ambrosia; species Ambrosia trifida. The sequence continues at coordinate 203,074,913 of CM054122.1, read as the reverse complement.
ACATTAAGTATCCCATAATCGGTTATCAAAAATAAAGTAGAAACAAAATATTTTGATTTTTCAAATTTTATGCTAAAACACACCAAACATCTTTTTGAATTTTCAAATGGAATTGCATAAAAGTAAACTAAACATATTTTTGTGAATCTTCCAGTAAGAGGATCATATCAGTATTTGAACAGTCAGTCAAAACTCTTTTTGATCAATTTTCTGTTTTTGACATTGAGCATCCTACAACCATTACCAGTATGTTTGTCCATTTAAACTCAAAATCATTATTCATTGTTCAGCACTTTAGATACATTATGGTAATATTAGATACTGAAAAATCTATGGTCCCCGCACACGCGACACATTCCCGTATCAAGAATTGCACAAAGTTTCATCGTAACGCGTGATTATACTGTAGTTATCCGTTAGTTACAAGGTATAAGGCACAGCGGTGACAGGTCAGCAAATTAATGCTTCAAAGCGACTTATGCACTCAACCAGGGTGAGGACTAATATCATACATGATTTTCATCATAGTATTGATACGATGCATTAGATAATCTTTGATTATCATCACACATGTTAAGTTCCTCATTCGGTAACTTAAGGATTTGTCATTAAAGATCTTTTATTAAGATACCCTGACTGATCTAGGTCTGTAAATCAATACGACAAAAGATCAGTTAGGCTATCCCCAGATAACTTTCAATATAACGACCCGAAACCTCTGATTTTGGCAATCTATCAAACAAAATTTCGGTACTAAGACCATATGCCAACGAAACGTTGATCCACATGATTATCAGTTAATGTTTTTAGATTTATATCACCATGCTGAACTTTAACATTTGATTTCAAGCCTACCAATATATAATTGTAGTGGCTACTCAATGTTTATCAATACATTTTGTTTTCAGAGTAGCCTGACAATCCACTGAAGTACTATCATCTCCTCTTTTTCACCAGAAAAATTCATTTTTGATATTCTAATTTTTTTTATTTTGATTTTTTTGGATTTTTCAACTTTTGAAGAAAAATAAAATGATATCCGATGCGGTTTACTCATTGAATTTCAAAAACCATTTTCCCACTCAGACTACTTGACTCACTCTGTTCTTTCAATTAGTAAATCCATAGACAAAGATAAGAGAGTTTAGAATAAATCGTTTTGTCACATCTGTTGTAGAAATCCAAAACCTGAGAGCAATTGCATGAGATTGCAACTTTTTCCGACTTCACAGGTAGGAAACAGACGACAAACACTCACCTCTCTGTTTAAATCATGTTTTCCTTTTTCAATATCCCTTCTTTTGACCTTCACCTCTCCAATAAATAGCTTGTATACAGATGTTCCACTATCAACTATCAAAAGATAACTAATAGGTCTGTCTAGAACAACCTGCACACTTGTTAAACAATTAGCATGAGAGAGGCACCCATCCCTTCACAATGATGGGTCGTCCAAGGTCATCAATCCTCGGAACATCAATCCATTCTCCTTTAGAAAAATCAATTGGTTTTTCAATGGATTGATCTGAAGTTGAAATTGCTATTGATTTAGAAAGTGATTTGGGTTTCCAAACGCGTTCAGAGTTTATTTTAGATTTTGTTGAAATCGTTTTGATTGCTGACTTTTTAGATTTCTTATCTAAAACCTGCTTCTGAACTTTGTTTGGAACCTTCTCAGACTTAACTAATAAAGGTCCAGGTTTAGAGTTATTCTTAGGCTTAGCTTTAGAACTCCCCCTTACCTTAGCAACCCGTTCACTATCTACATTTTTGTTCAAGGCAATCTTGTTACGATTGTCATACACAACCTGTTTCTCCGTTTGTTTCTTGATTGATTTTGGGGATACAGACTTTTTGACATTCCCTGAATTTTTTGCAAATTTCACTTCGGTCTTTTTATGTTTAACATACGGACAGGCAGCAACTAAATGCCCACACTCTCCGCAGTTATAACAAGACCTATATTCCACAAAATCACATGCATACCCTTCATCCCAATACCAGTAGGGACAATGAGCAGCAATATGACCAACTTCACCACATTCAAAACAGCTTCTCCATTCAACATAACCATGAGAATACTGTGGTGAGTTGTTTCTCCAATAACCATCAAATCGAGAGTGACTTTGAGAATCATAAAAATCATGTGTTCTAGGTGAAAAACTTTTTGAATTCTTATGATAAAAGTTTTTCATCTGATCATTACCTTTCGATTTGTTTGGTTTTGGTCCTTTTATCTTTTGATTTTTCTTTTTGTTCCCAGACTGATCCATTTTATTTTCATGTTGGTTAGGACTGAGTTCAAAATGTAAATGATCAAATTGATTTCTAAATTGAGTTATCAAATCATTATTATCGACAAAAATACATTTAAGTAAAGATTGTTCGATATTATCAATTGGAAAATCTTTGTTGAAAATCAATTTGTCCTGTCCTACCAACATATAGGATCCTTCAATTCCTTCAGGAAACTTGAATATGGGTGTTTCTTCAGATTCAGTTTCTGAAGTGACAACCACATTTTCATTTTTCACTTCAAGTTTTGATTTCACTTCAGAATTATGATCAACAACACAAGGTGTTGTGATTTCCAACTCTGATGTGGAATTATTCTTTGAAATGGTGTTATGAAGTTCTGAAATCTCTTTTTTAAAAGATTCAATTTTATTCATAAAAATTCTTTCATTATTTGTCAAAATTTTATTTTCAATTTGAAATCTTTCAAGTTTATTTGTTAAGTTCTGTTTGTCCTCAAGAAGTTTCAGCACTTCATTTTTCAATTTGACACAGACAGAACAATTAGCACATTCAGATTTTGAATTTACCTCATCATCTGAATTATTACCATTCTCAGAACCATTCTTAGAATTTACATCAACATTTGATGCATCACTTCCTCTTGATTCACTCTGTTCTGAACTCGTATCAGAACTCAAATCACTCTTTGACAATTCACTTGAATCATCATTTCCCATTTGTTTGACAAGACACACAACATTACTTTTAACACTTTCTCTGTTAATACACTCATTCACATTAACCATTTTATCAGTTGGTTGCACAGCTGGTTGTGTAACAGATTGTTGAATCTTAGATGCAACAACTTGTTCCCATGTTAGCTTTTGTTGCATTGCAGCTTTTATCTGATCATCAGTTCTTGACATAGCCAAGTAATTCATCATTTTTCAACAAAAATTATTTCAAAAATTTTCGAAATTTTTTACACCTTAAAATTTGAAAAATATTATCCGAATATTCGTAGGTTCGAATGTGGAAGTAACCAGTCTTATTCGACCTTTTACAAGGGTCGAATGTGTCTCAGTCTTGGTTCGACCTTAAAAATCAAAATCTTTGAAAATCAGATTCTACGTTCGTATATTACGAGTGGGCGAAGGTGCACAAATGTTCACGTTCGACCGTTTAAGAAGATACGAATGTAGAAAATAACAGACTCAAATCACTTTCGACCGTTTAAACCCATGTTCGACCACTCGATTGGTCGAATGTACCCAAAATGGTAGAATGAACAAAATAACACTGATAAACTCTAGATTCGACCAAATAACACTCCACGTTCGACCAAATAATGCTACGTTCGACCAAATAATGCTACGTTTGACCCTCAAATCTCACATTCGACCGTTCTAGGTCTGTTCATCATCTTCAACCTCAAGAACACGAATCTGATCGGTTTTTGACAAAATTTTCACCAAATGTAATGAAATTTGATAGGTTTTGTTCGGAATTGAATTTAGACAAACATTTGTGAAATAATTTGTGAAAATAACATCAAATTCAACTCCAATTCAATCAAAAACCATGTTTTTTTTATGAAAAGCTTCAAAATTTCTTGGGTTTTGAACTTTTAAACCAGAATTCTAATATGTTTTCATCAATTCAGATCAATTTGCAATCGTGAAATCGAGCCTATGCTCTGATACCACTTGAGAATTCGTTTTAGGATCGTAATCACGAACCGTGATCTCATGAATACCAACCGTAGGGTGCGGAATCCCCTCCGATCGTGCAAAATGATTTAGAAATAAATGTAATCGATCGTGACGAAAACAGATAACGAATCACCGAGCAATTTCCATAACTTTACTCATGTATTAGATCAAATGTTAACAATTACAGATCAAAACCTAGACCTAATACAGAGAATATCACACACACACAAACTAGGGAAAAGCTCCAAATGATAACTCTCCTAAAAATAACAAACTTTTCCCTTTATATATACTTCCACCTTCGCCCCTTTTGTATGGTCGAATGTGGAACTTTTCCACATTCGACCCTTTCATGTGGTCGAAGGTGTTCATTCGACCATTTAAGGATTCGAATGAAACCATCTCTAACATTCAATCTACATTCGACCAGTTATAAACTACATTCGACCATCTGACTGGTCGAATGTATACTTAAGCTAAATTCTTGGTCGTTTTTCTGATTATCTGAACCTTCGACATTCAGTACTGAATCACTAGCTGGGGACATACATGAATAATGCACTTACAAGAATCAGCATGCCAGTCAGGAGAATCATCATTCATATGACATTGAGCATGGAAAGCCTTTGCCAAAGTCTGGTCCGAAGGGGCTTGAGAGGCAAATGAATGAAGCTGCGGACAAGCACTTGCATAATGGTCGTTTGTATGGCAAAGCTGACAGTGTGGTGGTCGGCGCTGCTGCTGCCCACGACCACGGGAAGACCCACGACCAGAAGAGTATGAACCACGACCAGAGGCAGAACAACGCAAAGATCCACGGGTCTGTTGTGCATTAAACGCAACAGTAGGGGTTCAGATCCATACAATGATTGTATAAACAGCTCCTGACTTTTGGTTTGGGCCACAAGATCACGGAATGATGGACGAGTGCGGCTCGTACGAATGGTAGTAGAATAAACCTCATAGGCCGGACCAAGACCACAAAGATACCAATGTAATCGGTCCATCTCTTCAACTGGATGACCAATAGCTACAAGCTGATCACATAGAGTTTTAAAACGACAAGAATATACAGGACGTAGCCTTTTTTATTAAACGGAGATAATCACATAACGAGTGGATTCGTTCGACTGAAGCATTGATGTAGGCTTGTTCAAGTGTTGTCCAAATAGCAGACGTACCTTTAAGGCCGAGTACTTCGGTAGCCGCTTTCTCAGTAAGAGAATACTTGATCAATAGAACCGCCTTCTGATCTTTCTCATTCCAGACAGCAGCGTCTGGGTTTGGAGAAGACTTGCCATCAACAGTAATCAAGGCTGGAGGCGAAGAAGCATCGGCTGAAACATGGGCCGATAACTTATGAAACTTGAGAACTAACAGCATTTGTTCTCGCCAAATAAGGTAGTTAGAGGAGGAAAGTTTCATGTGCATCATGGTGTTAAAGAAAGTCATGGAGAAAAGAGTTTCGGAAGGTGCAGAGGGTGAAGCCATTGGATGACAGGATCGAAGAAAAGGAAGACAGGAGGGCGACGGCTGTTTAAGAAATTAGGGTTATGATAGGAGAGGGAGGGAGATTATGGCTGATACCATATAAGAATTATATGATTGGCCTCATCAATTGAATGAGGTGAGGTGTGTATTTATAATAAACATTACAACCAATCACTCCTATAATTTAAGAGATATACAATAATAACAAGATACACAAAAGATGTGATAAACATTACAACCAATCACTCCTATAATTGTTAATAGAATGTATCCTAGTTCTGTCTTTTATTATCGTTATTAGTAACATTTTTGGATCTTCTCTAATTTACTAGGTTTTTTTACTGTTAATAGAATGTGTCTTGGATCTACTACTACTACCGCTGCCACCACCACCACCACCATGAATTCATTAAGATTTATCAAATAATCTTTTTACATATAAATCTTTTTTGCATGTGATTACTGCTTTGTTTGATTGAAACCTTTGATAATTATCTACCAAATATATCATGTTTATGACTAATTTTTGATTGAGTTTAGGAAACCTATCCATCAAGACTCAAGCGCAAGCACCACTCCAAGCGAGACATCTAGAAATCTCCAATCCCCAATATTTCCTCTTAATCCAATTGTGTCGATGCCAAATATTTAAACCTGAAACACATGCTAAGTAAAAAGTGTATCAGCAAAAAGCTGGTTTTTCCACATGTTTTTAAATTCACAAAATGAAGTCCCTTTAAAAACCATTCTCAAAGTATTGTTACAAAAATCTTGTAAAAGCATTGGAGAAAACTATCGGTTCCCTAGAACGTTTGAAAACCCAAGCCATTCCCCTGAAACAATTAAGAAAATTGTTCCCCTTGAAAGCTTGCGACAAGCCATTCCTGGGACATTTACGAAAAATAGATTTTCTTTTAAAAAAAATATGATAACGTGTCACTAAAACTTGTGAACCAATTCGCAAACTAGCTTGGTCCTACGACATGATCGCAACTAATAGCCCATAATCAACCTAGGACCCATGGTTTATTCCCAATTACCATAATTCAAAATATATTCCCTTGTAATCAGAACTAGGATATCAAAACCAGTGCGACTGGAAGCAAGGGGCGGTTGTCACACCCAATAGATCTACCAATATATTCATGTTGGTTAGGCTCGAAACCATAGTTAATGATTATAATGCTTGGGGAAATCCTACCGGGCACCGAATGCACTGGAGCGCACGTTGTAGGCCATCATATGGTCGCATCAACTAATAGTTACTTGTCATAAACTACAGCATGTTTCTTCCCCGATTTATAAAACATAAAAACATTTAAAGGGGGGTCGTGGAACTCACCTTAGTCTCCTTACAAACACTAGCAAGTAAAGTCCGAAGCTTTAATTAACCGAATTCCTCGTGCCTTAATACCAACAAATAACACCTTTTAAAGTGTATCACAAATAAGTCAAGCTTATTATCTAGTTATAAAGATAGTTTATCCAACTATCTAAACTTGTAATGCACTCATCTGAGCCTTAAGGTGTTCCAACTTAACGAACCAATCGTGACATATTTTAATTGTCCACGATATACAATTTAGTACCAAAGTTGTCCGCTTGTTACTAGTAATGTGAAAACCATGTTGGACTAATATAATGAAACATATAACTCATCTTAAGTCGTAGCTTAACTCGTAAGTCGGATAAATGTATATGTTTCGTATATTTATTTATGGGAAAATATATCTTGACGAATTAAAAATATTGTTATTAGAACCAATTAACAATAGTTGTTACTTCTTTAACCAAAACCCAAGTGTTTTAAAGATTATGAAATGTTATATTTTTTTGTTGAAAACGGAGAACCGAAACCCTCCCAAAAGCTATGTCAGAAGTCAACGGTCACCAAAATCTCCCAGGAGAACAAAAGGACCCAAAATTTTGCATAGAGACTTCCAAGGACCCGATCTTAACATGTATGGAGAGAAAAGCCCGAAACGAACTCGTCGGAATTTGACCGGAAGGACATCGGAGTTGCTCCAAAGCTTAAACTGTCTCTTTTAAAAAAAAACAGATTTCACCATTGCATTTAGGGTGTCAAGAAACATGGGGTAGATATCGCGCGTCCGAAAACGACCGAAAAATCTCACCAGAAATTGGTCAAAAACATTCGAGAGAGAGAGAGATGAGAGAGTTTTTTGTGTAGAGAGAGAAAGTAGATGAGAAAATGAGGGATTTAGGTTGGTTTTCTATTTATAAGTGGGTTTTTGGGTTGGGTTCCAGGCCCAGTACCGTGTACCAACTGCTCTGTTTTAGCCGTTCTCGCTTCTAGACTCTGTTGTTGCCTACAAATACTGTAGAAATTATTTTAGTAACTTCATATAATTATTTTTAATATCTAAAAAGGTTACTTCTTGTCTAGATGGTTTTTGTAGTAGTGTGTGTTCGATTCGCGCGTTAATTCGCATACTGATGTGTCATCATTTACACATGTTTTACATGTGTATTTATCATCCTTTTGGCAAGAAAAACATGCAATTATCATTGGAAAACATGGCTAAATCCTTCGTAATTGATAAATGTAGGTTTTTGGAGCTTAAAATAAAATATGAGTGAAAAACACAAGAAAACAATGTAAAAATGTACATCTACGACTCTACAAGGATGAGTGGAGAACAAGCTTGTCAGAAAAGACAAAATTGTTGTTAGAAAACAAAGGTACAACAAGAATCTTGTGTTCCACATGCATCTTGTGGGTGTACTTCGATAAAGGAAAGGAAGCATATGGGTATACCCATAGTGTGTAAAAACTCATGCACCTATAGGGGGCCATCTTCGATGGTCAAGTGCCCTCTCTCGAAACTTCACTCAAGATTGGTAGTGTCTACATAATTTATCTTGATTTCAAGCTAAGACTTGGTTCGTGACAATCCAGTTTTGGTGAACCCACGTTAGGATATAAGCGGTCTATATTTATTCCTATTATTATATTACCGCCAATTAATAAAGTTTAATCACTATTTGGTAAATTAATTAATTCAAGTAAAGGGTAGGCAGACTCAGAAGGAGACAAGGTATTTGCATTATCAAGTGGTGATTTGCTAATCGCTACGGCTTTTAGTAAGTCATTCACAAAATAAACAGGTAATCGAATGTAAATACCACAACTTTGGGTAATATGTTACCGGGACGGAAGACCTTCATAATAACCTCAATAACATAAATTATCTAAAAATTGTGGCGGAACGCTTTATTTTTAAACATGCCACTTAACTATTAATTTACTATTATTTCAACCCAGGTAAATTTTAATCCCGAAGCAACACTATGTTTGAGCGTTGATTATTCTCTAAGCTATATACTTTCCTTAGAATTAAACACTCCAAAAACCACTAAATTTATATTTGGTAACTTAAAATTGAGTATTAAAAGTCGTGACTTTAGGGTTGATACTCGTACTTGGTTGTACCTATTGCATAAACCATGATTTGGTTGTACATATTGCATAAACTTGTGTACCTTATTTAAACTCTTAGTATTAGTTGCTTAAAGATGTGTACATCGTGCATCAATGCATTATACCTCTTAAAAAAGTGACAAATAATCATTTCTATCTATACTATATTAATATGCATATAGCAAGGGCAAGATTGGTCATTTGGTAAAAACTCTTAAATTTGACTCTTGATGCACAATGTACAAGTTTCTAATGCATATTACCTCAAAACCCAAAATACTCCAAAATCCCGCTTAACCGATGTGTTTCAAAATTCAAATATCTCAAACTAAAACAAACAATCCCTCACCAAAACAAAAACCCTAAAACTTTTCGTTGCCTTCTTCATTCGTACAACCACAACCACTGCCTCCTCCCTTAACCTTCCTCTCAAACTCCCTCCTTCTCTTTCTCTCTTTACGATCAAGATCTAGGGTTTGAAGACACCAGATCAAGATCTAGGGTTCCACCACCATCTCCCTTCTTTCTCTCTCAATCCAGACACCAACTCATGGGTAGGATTTTCGCTGAGATGGACCTGCAGGTTGTCTTCCCCACACCGACTTTTGTATCGTTCCTTCTAATATTATATTGGTGCCGTTTTTAGCTAAATCTGCCGTTTTTTGTTTGTGATTTGAGTAATTTATGGTTGTACTTTGTTAAATTTTATATGTTATGAGTTTTTTTAAACTATTTTGCTACTTTTTTTTGGATGATTACATTTCAGATCTGTGTAATACTTTTAGATCTATGGAAATGCAAAACCATAAGTTATATTTCTAATTTTAGATCTGGAAATCAACTAATTTTGATATAATCGTCATATTGAATGAACTAATACAGTGTTTTTGTTTGGTGGCAGTTATATATTTTTTTTATTTTATTCCCTTCTACAGGTTGTTGCTGTAATTAGTTTCCAAATGATCTTGGGTGATACTCGATTTGCTGAGATTCCCCTTGCTGCTGTCAGTTTTGTATACCAACATAAGGTATTGTGTTATTGCATTATTTAAACTTACTTTTGTAGATACATATGATAGCAAGCCAAAATAGATGCATTGTGCAGTATATTAACTATGATTTTAATGTCTTGACTGTAACAACCAGTCTTTCGAACATAGAACATACATGGATACCAACTCTGTTTGTTTTTGCAGAGCTTGCAAATGATGAACTGAGGCAACACCAAAATAAAGCTTACAAGTTTGAATGTTTACAATTATATGGTCTATTTTAAAATTCAGAAGCATCCATGCACTTTCATTTTTTTTTAGTTTACTTTGTTCCACATCTTCGTTCTTGTGTTTCTTACTAGGTTTAAAAAAGCGCGGCTGAGGTGTGTTGCAAGGCGCCCTAAGGCGCAACCCCCATCTTCTCATCCTACACAAGGCACACTGTTTACAAGATGCACAGTAGAGGCATGGTTTTTGGCTAAAAATTGACTCTAAGGCGGCGCGACTCATGTATTTTCTGTCTTTTTTATGCAGCGGGTTGTTATTCAAGATGCTTCTCTGTATGGAGGATTGTTTGATGATGAGTAGGCTGGAGTCCTTAAATTTAAAGAACTTGAAGATCCATATCAGGTACATTTGGTAATTGAGTGATTATTTGATATAGAATAGTATGGTACTTTAAATTTAACAATAATAATATTGTTAATTGGCTAATTATGGTTGATGTTACGGTTAAAGTGATAATGATATTGATAATATGAAATGTTATTAATAATGAGTTTGTCCTTTTTAAATCTTTTAAACAGATGTGATAATGATATTGATATGAAAGTAACAGTGATATTCATTGTTAGATGATGATGAAAGCCGTTTTTCATCTGTTTGCCTTTGAGGCGCGCACCTTGGCCGCTTTTTTTCAACCATGGTTATATTTATAAAAGAACTTCACTAGACGTGCAGGGGAGGGAATTACTTGGTTAAAGTGATAAAAATTCATATAATTAGATGTCCATGTAATCTTTAGATAATCCGTTTTGTGAAGTAGTATAACAATTAGAAGTTCTAAGAATCTATTAAATTGATGTTCACGAGTTGAAATTGATGGACAAAAATTGGACTGCAAGTGTGAAAGGAACAATAGTTGTTGTTGGGGCCTGTTTGGTACTGCAATTCAGCATTAATAAATTTATGTAAGTTTAAAGTGCATTAGGTTAAAGGATTTTTACACCCTTTTATTGAGTATTATTTGATAATAGTAGAAAAATAAGTCTTTACTTAACCGAAGAAATCCCATATCTTTACACCCTTTTATTGAGTATGCGAAGTTATTACTGGTTTTTGATGTGTAGGTTCATCAACACTGTAATCGCCATCCAAAGGAACCCCCTTTAGGTTTTGATCCTATATTCCTTCTTGAATCGTATATGACCATGCTCCTTTCTTTGTATCATTTTAGGATGATAATCGACCTTCACCCAAACCTTTGTTTTTAAGCAGATTTGTCAAATGAGATACATGGGACACAAATCAACTTGCCAAGCATGTTTTATCATACTCACTTTGGCTCAAAAAGGCTCAGCATCTACTGGGTAATTCATTCTTCATTAAGAACTTAGTATAGGTTTATACTTTCGAATAACAAAATGATTAAAACTGAAAAATTGGATTTTTGTTTCATGATACATGTACAATTGTTTGACAAAGTAGCCGTTTTTAGTAAACGGGTCAAAATTACCCTTTTTTATTGAATGGCTCAACATTAGCATTTTAAACAAACAGGTCAACTTTTTTCTTTTAGTAAATGGGTCAACATTATCATTTTTAGTAAAAGGTCAAATTCGTTATTTTTTATTTTAGTGATTAATATCTTTTATGGGTAGGTAACAAATGAAAGAAACGAACTTGAAGATAAGACATCGACTCTCCAAACCTAATTAGTGAACTCTACAATTTTCTCATGATAATCAACTTTACATTCTTATATTTATATTTTTTACTATTAGAATTGTTGGCGTTTATGTTTTACAAATATTTATATTTTTTAAACTTTCCAACAATGTTATAGCTACTTAAGTCAACAAGTTTTCTCTTTATAGTTCTGTTGGGTTTCTCTTTGTACTAAGTGGCGATGTTGGAACAGAGACAGACCCGCGCAGATCTGAGTTGAAGCTAGAACAGAGGCTCTGCTGTTGTTACAGGGGAACAGAACCACGCTGATCTGTAGCTGCAGTTGGATCAGATGGAAGAGCTGCTGCATTTTATTCAGTTTCACGACAGACCAGAAAATGTCATGCAAATGTTAATAATGCGGATTTGGAACCAGGGAAAGGCAGCAGGTAGAAGCTAAAGTCCAGAATGCAAAACAATAAGCATAATAGTACATTTCAGATGAACCACAACCAACTACAAGAGGATACACGTCAAGTAATTGGTGTGTTTTCTTCTTCATTTGTTGGATATAAAGCTCTCCAATAACATTTTATATTGATTAACATGTTTTTGGTGAAATACCCATTGAGATGATTTGGAAAATGAAGTTACTAGGCAAAGAACGTGTGTTATAATTTTCATATTTGCTGAGCTTTTGACGGTGAACTAAATTTTTTAAAAAATAATGTTGAAGGCATAGTTTCAAAAAGCGCACCTCAGGCGCGAGGTGCAACTAGGCTCCAGCCCTGTTGCGTTATCGCCAGCACTTTGACAAAATATGCGAGGCACATAAAAGCAACACTTTTTAGGATTCTATCTAGGATTTTTGGCCCTAGAGTGTGCGCCTTTTGTATTCAGTAGCTTTTGTGTGCCTCTCACCTTTAAAAACCAAGGTTAAAGGTTAGTTTGATCTTATTTGTTGGTTAAGTTTTCTTTAAAAAGAGGCCATATATGTAATTTGATCATTATTTCTAATCTTGTAGTTCTAAGTTTGAAAATGTAATGTAATTAATAAATGCAGGGGTGTGTTTGTTTGATGCCTTTGGCTTTCTGCTATATGGAAACCATAAAACGGGTCGAACCCGAAAGGGAAACACCAAGAAGCCCAATAAATAAGGTATGTACTGGGTCGGGTCAGGTCAGGTTTCTCTTAACCGCCTTTTGTCCATTTTTTAAAATAATAGCATGTCAAAGAAATACAATTTAAAGATACCATTGAATACATTTGAATCTCTGTATAGGCGATCACACACTCTTAAACAGTCCGGGACATGAACCATCTGATGTATATACGTGCGTATGGATCAGGGAAATGGGATTTTAGTGATCAGTTGCAATGGATACTACTTGACAATTAAGAGAAAGCACCTAGATGCACTATGCATAAATGTATTTTTTAGTTAAAATATGTTCATATCATATAGATTGTCGACAATTTTATAAAAGTAAATCAGATAAATTAGATTATTGTTGTAATAATATTTGTTTTTATAATGATATTAACACATTAATTTGTAGAATTTAATTATGAAAGATAAAGAGAAGTGTTTGTGAATTGGTCCGATCCATTTCAACTAACCATAGAAATGCGAGTTGGTCCATCCTATTTCAACCTACACAAGAAAATGGATGTGGCAATTTAAGCTGTGTTGTGGATTTTTATAACCCAACCGCAACATAGTATTACTTTAATTTACTTAGTCGTGTTAATAACTTCACAAAAAATAGGCTTGTGACATGTGAGTTTGTTATGACCCGCTTTTTGACCCATTACTTAACCGGCATACTTTACCATCTCTTGTTTTATGGTGTATATTTGTAGCATAATGATGTGATTGAGGCTCATCTACACATGCTCGCGTAAATTATTTAATGGTTAATGTATAAATTTTAAAATATTAAAGCTTGGAAAATAGATAGGTCATAGATAAACCACACCAATACTATAAACAAGAAATTAGCATACGTACTATACAGTGTATCACGAAATGATTGATCGACTATCATAAAATAAGTACCGCTTTGAAATTATGTTGTCGCCGCCGCATCGCGCGGGTTCCCTACTAGTATCTCTTATATGCATATTATATACACTGCATAAAATATAGAATAAAAATAATAATATTATTTCGGAAAAGATAATTAAAAATGTAGTTAACAAAACCTTTTATAGAATATTTTTAAAGCCTATGTTACAAAAGAAAGCTTATAGTTTTTAAGAAAAAAAAACTAATTATATAAAGTCATAGTTTAAAATAACTAATTAGAAAGTTATAGTTTAAAAACAGTAATAATAATTTTTAAGTTTTTGAAAAAGACATAATTAAAAAATATATAATTTTAAAATAGAATAATTAAAAAAAGTTGTACTTTTGGAAGAAGATAAAAACTCATTAAAAACTTATTTTTAAGGCTTTAAAAGCACTTTTTATGCTATTTGAAAACGCTTATAGTTTAAAACGGGGGCTTCAACATAGAACCTTAAAAAGTTAGAGAACAATGGAACCATACATTTTACATATTAAATATATCATAAAAAATCAAATTAACATACAAAAAATTATTTCTTTCTAAACTTTTTTAGAGTTTTTACATATAAATGTATATAGAAGCCTTTTCAACAAAAAAAAAATCAAAAAAATAAAAAAAAAATGCTTAAAATAAGTTCCAAAAATAGTAAAAAAAATTACAAAAATGTTATAAATATATTACATTAATGTGGTTATCACCTCCTAAATTAGATTAGCTTATTCTCCAAGTTTTGTACTCCTATATATACCCTCATTGTACCTCATTGTAAATACACCGAATAATAATAAAACATCTCTTTCTCTCCCTATTATCTTATCTCATATTCTTGCTATTAGGCTAGTTTCACAACACGTTATCAGCACGAATTGCTTTGGAGTAGGATTACATCATCATAAGGTAAATGGGTATCGTCTTATCAAATTATTATTCATTCTCTCAAGCATAAAATCATACTGTAATTCATACAAATTTTAGTTGTCTTAGATATACGTTTTATTTATCTATTTGATCTCCCAAAATAATTGATATTGTACCTGATATAAAATTGGGTTATATTGATATTTATATTAATTACTTCTAATACGATTATAAACCATGTATGATTCAACAAATGAATAATTTTTTATGATGATTCTGTAAGATTTGATGGGCAAAAGGATGCGTGTGTATAAGCTGGTTGGGACTCTGATGAAATTAATTTTGGAAACCGAACAATATGTTAAATGAAAATTGTTTTCAATCTGATTTTGAATTTGGGCTTGGGAGACTAGTTTTGCTCAACAAATTTCTTTTCGATTCATGAATTCATATGCCCATTTAAACAACCAGTGGTGATTATCAATTAAGTATTTGAGATTTAATCTCTTTGTATAATTTAGTACAAGATTTTAAGCAAGTAAGACGTACATATATATTAGAAAATGGGAACTTGATTATGTGAATTGAAGTTTTTTCTAGCAATTGGTAATTGGCTTTGGATGGGAGTCGATTTTTTTTTTAATCTAACAGAGGCCGCCTGAGGTTCTTCTTTGAATAACACGATCTCCGGCTAAGCTAAAGGGTAAGCCAGAATTGGATATATATATATATATATATATATATATATATATATTTATAAGTGATTAGAAATCCAATTTCATAAGGTTGTATCATAACTTGTTTTATTTGTTAACATGTTATAACATCATGAAGTATATAATACAACTTTATGTATACATTGTTTTCGTATATTATCAGTTTTGAAGAGAGCATTATGGTATATTATCACACAGTTATACGATTAATTGTGATCAAGATTCATTTATAATATGACACTTGAGTTATCACACTCTCTAAGGTTTATTATAAATTTATGGAAGCTTGTAAGAATTTGGATCGATAAATCATAATGATTCGGTCATATAACTTCTTCTCAACTAATGTTATGTGATGAGAAGATTATTTATACAAGTTGATTAAAACAGTTTCCATTGTCATATTATGCTCTTGAAGTAGCAAATTATCAAAGAATATATAAGGGTTGAAATGACCACAACATATGAAAGTTGTCGTTCTAATCCATTCCTTGAAGTGAATGCGATGACATAATGATTGGTCTTAAAGTCGTGACAATGTACATAACTCAGGAAACTGTAATGGTGCAACCATGAAAATTATGTTGTTATAATCCATTCCCTGAAGTGAATGCGATGCTATAATAAAATCACGATTATGGTAATTGTGAAAATTGTTATGTTGCTCATGTTAATGAGATCAGTTTTGTTAATAATATGATGATTACAAAATGATCGTTATAGAAGTTATGATCATAGTAAATGAGAAAGTTGTAATGATCATCATGTTCATAACAAGATCAGCCCTGTTAATACTGAATGAGGAAATTTTAATGATCATCATGTGGATAATAAGATCAACGATGTTAATATTGAAATCGACCACAAGAAGTGGCACACTAAGGAAGTAATTATAAGAGAATAAGATATATTATTCTCTCGTATTTCTTGTTATGTATTAGACAAGAAAGAGTGTAACATGTCTAATAATTTGCCACATATGAGATGTGCTCATGAAGTAACCATATCATTAAGAGAGTATGAAAAGTTTGAAATCATCTCATATTCTTGTGGTCGAGTAAATAATGAAAAGTTATGAAGCTTGTTTCGCTTATACTCCATTCCCTAAAGTGAATGTGACTACATATTGATCATTGTAAAGGTAATGATCATGGACATCATTGAGACATATGTAATGATGAGATCGACCATTTGGAATTGTAATGATGGTCATGTTAATAATGAGATGATGGTTTGAAGATTTCATACATACTCTCATATCTTACGTTTGTATTACATACGTGCAAGTAATACATATTCGACCATAAACTAGAAGTTTAGTTTATGGATCATAATTATTTAATTAGTTGGCATGACCGGTAAGACCACACTGAGTCGATGATGATGTGAACATAATGAAAAACTTAAAGATTCTTCAATTTGATACATAGCATGTAATGTTTTCTCTTAAGCAAAATTATATATTTGCCATATAAAGTAGGGTGAGTACCACTATATATTTTGGAATTGATTTAAGGATACGCATATCCTAACGTGATACCATTTAGTATTTAAAATCGATGCATCGTCTAAATGGTTATCAAGTTTGCAACCTGAAGTTTGCTTGATTTATGGCTTAGCTAATAAGATAGCAAGCATATTATTCTAGATTGGCATATTTAATCAATTCCCAAGATAATAATGATCATTGGAATAAGTGTTGAACTTCATATAGCTTTTGTTCATACACATATTGCTTTCATTGAAATGATCACTAAACATCTACTATTGGTTGCAATGTCAATGATCTTGAGAGCAAAAGTTCATGTTTATGTTTAATTAAATGTGATTTACATACAGTAGCATTTATTCACATCAAGCCAATACGTGGTAATAGTTTCTCCCCATTATAGTTGGTTTTTGGTCAGAAACCAAATATCGCCCATCTAATATTTTTTGTTGTGCAACATATATTGAAATTGATCCACCATGACGCACAAAGATGGGACCTCAAAAGGTGGTTGGGATATACAATGATGAATATAGCCTTTAATAAGTTATTTATTTATGGCTCAATTAATTGTTATCCATCTCAATGGATTAACATTCCCAACATCAGGGGGAGATAAAAGGCAGTTGGTAATGAAAGGAGTTGGTATGAGTTATAATTGATCCTCAAAAAAATGAAGTTCGAACATAATTTCAAAGCATAACTCATTTACAACGATTAACAAATCATTTACCAGACAGATTAACTGACCTAAATATGTGGAGTAGCTAATTAAGTCACATATACCAACTGCTAATGCTCCAAATAATCTTATAAGTCTATTGCATGCCTGAAGCGTGATAGATTGGTTGATTCCATGAATAAAAAAAAATCCTCGAGAAATTGGAGCAAGTAATAAAGATAGTCAAGTCGAGGTTATAGTAAAAAGGTCTCCTGAAGAGACATTAGACATGATGGTTCAAGAAGAACCTCAGGTACCTGAAAATAAAGAGATCTCGTTATATAGTATCATGTCTACGAAATGTATGGAATCGAAATAAAATCGACGTCGTTATAAATTTTATTTAATGTTACGCTTGAAATGAGGATCAAGATTTAAGATCTGCCTATGAATGAATACAAAGAAATGATTGGCCAAAATGGAAAGACGCAAATACGGCAGAGTTAATTTCTCTATTGAAAAGGAAAGTTTTGGACCAATAGTCCATACAACAAAAGTTGTAAAACATATAGATACGAAAAGGTCTTTTGTGCGAATCAACATTTGAAAAGAAAATGATATAAGGTAAAATTGGTGGCACAAGAATTTCGCAAAGACCCATAATTGATTATGAGGAGACACATTCTCCTGTGGTGGATACAATGATTTTTCATTATGTTATTAGTTTGGTAATGCAAAGAGAGAATTGAAATGTGTCTAATAAATATCATGATTCACTTGACACTAAAAGTTTACATGAAAATACCAGATGAAGGATTTAATGTGTCAAAATCTTGTAACGTAAGTTCTTGAGAACGTTATGATCGGAATAAATTGATTCAATAATGAATACGTTATGTTTGTTATACGATTGAATCGAATATAAGTGGAACTCCTCATGAGTATCCTAAAGCAACTGAGTGCTTAAAAAGGTAATATGAAACATCGTAGGATGTAATTATTGTGCACCAATACACCACATGTAATAAATTGAACCTGGTGATTACAATACTTCAATGTATAAGAATGGTACTATATATATTGGAGAAATAGATGTTATTGTTTTTCCAATTGAAGAGTGAATGCACTTGCTTAATTGGTCAAGATGGAAAAGTCCTTCATGGATTGATGATGCTTGCAATAACATAAGGGGGTTGAGTGTTGTAAGACTCATGAGATATCCCGATAAAGAAGTATTTTGTAAAGGTAATATAATATGTATGGACTAAAATAAGGGGGTTGAGTGTTGTAAGACTCATGAGATATCCCGATAAAGAGCAACATAAGTTTGATTGTATTATCCAGTTTTTAACAAAAGTTCTCTCTTAAAAGTTCACTCGCAGTTTACAGTGATAATGTCTTAGCATTATCGAGAGACTCTGTAAAACTTTTAAAAGGGGGATTTTTGAAAGTCATTGACATAGTGCACTTGTTGCTTGCCTACAATTCGAGTACATGTGTAATGATATGTTTACCAATCCATCAAAGTATATCTTGAAAAGATGGTGAGACATTTTACAGTGGACATAGCTCATACTTAAAGTGCATTAAAGGTTGTCCAATTACTTGATATGGAAAATTATTCATTTCATCTCATACCAAAGTAGAGATTTTCATTCTAGAAGTACCATAGTTAAATGCACATGGGCATTAGTGTCTTACTAGGTATTCATGATTATTATATCTTCCACATGAACTTATTATCATAATATATAGCCTATGTCAAGTGAGAAGACACCGGAATGAGTTAAAACAAATATTTCAGGTATGAGCGATATTTGATTATATTTCACTAACCCATGAAAACAAGTTTGGTTAGTCTTGTAGATGCAGGGAATATAACACATCACATTTGTTGATATTGTGACTTTATTTACGAGAAGAGAAGACATTAGTTTTACAAACAGAGTTCAAGTTAAAGAATTGCACTTACAAGAGCACGGACTAAAAGTTTGGAATGAATATCATACATCAATGTTCGAATTAAAGATTTTCACGTCAAGTGATCAAGACGCAATTCATTGACTACAAAAGATTTGAGAAAATTCTACGGAGATCTACACCAGTCACTTAGAGAATAGATGTTCATATGAGGGGGAGCATTATACAAGTTGCACTCTTTTTCCCTTCACTAAGTTTTATCCCATTGGGTTTTCTTGGTAAGGTTTTTAATGAGGCAACATTATCAGGGGGAGACAATACGCGCTGCACTCTTTTTCCCTTAGCTATGGTTTTGTCCCACTGGGTTTTCCTAGCAAGGTTTTTAACGAGGCAGCATCTCAAAGCGTATTAAGTTGATAACCAAGGGGGAGTGTTATAAATATATTACATTAATGTGGTTATCACCTCCTAAATTAGATTAGCTTATTCTCCAAGTTTTGTACTCCTATATATACCCTCATTGTACCTCATTGTAAATACACCGAATAATAATAAAACATCTCTTTCTCTCCCTATTATCTTATCTCATATTCTTGCTATTAGGCTAGTTTCACAACAAAAAAATATTTTTTTATTGAAATGGCTTCTACGTATCTTTATATGCAAAACCTCCCAAAAAAATTGAAAAAAATAATTTTTAACATGTTAAATCAAATCTTTTATAAATATTTAACATGCATGGTTCCTCGGTTCCCCACTTTTTTGAGGTTCCCCATTGAACCTCACACTATATAAAACTAATAAAATCCTTTGTAACAAGCAATTTTTTAAAATAAATATTTTTTTTATTTTTCAATAATTAAGTGAAACCAATGGGGTGGTGGTCCATTAGCAAAGGCAAAGCCTTTAAAACACCTAGGTTGTGGAAGGTCTTGGGTTCAAGTCCCACAGACTACAAGATTTCAGGATTTAAAAGAAATTAACCTTTCAAAAAAAAATAATTAAGTGAAAAAAGGAAGTAATTTAGGGGGCGATGGTATTTACACACCCTCCAAATTATTTTCACACCCCACTATACTTCGCGTATAACACTACATGCAGCGTATAGGGGTCGCACAAACTTTCATGCTTCATTAATGCTTATCAGTCATAAACTTGTCAAAAACCTATACACGACGATGTATAGGCTTACAGGTGACGTGTAGTCTGAAAAAAAAAATTCTTATTGATAGACCGTCTATATGTCATTGTATAGCCCGTGACGTATAGAAGAGAATATAAAAGGCAGAGGTGTGTAAGTAACAAGGTGTCATGTCACTTGGATTAGTGTTTGAATAGTGATATTAATTGCTCCTTTTTTTATTGACATAAAACAATGTTTAGTTTGTTTGAAATAGTAGAAAAATTGTAGATCTAGAGAATATTATGATATGCCCTTCTTTTTTTCTTGAGTTAAATGCCAATTTCGTCCCTGACGTTTGGGCCAGTTTGCCACTTCAGTACAAAAGTTTTTTTTTTTTGCAATTCTTTCCCTGAGGTTTGGATTTTTTTGCCATTTTCGTCCTTTTCACTAACTCAGTTAAAAAATCTCGTTAAGTTAGGGGTATTTTTGTCTTTTTACCTACAATTTAAAATTTTAATAAAAAATCTTACTCCTCCCCCACCCCACCCCCACCCCACCCCACCCTATATATATATCTCTCTCTCTCACTGTCACTCTCTCTCTCTTGCCTTCTTCCCCAAATCATATTAACTATGGAACCCAATAACCAAAACCCAATCAATTAACTATGGGTTAGGATTCAACAACAAAACACTTGACCACTCTGTTCTTGAGCAAATCGTCGCCATCAACTGCTCCTCTTTTTCCCAATCAACTACACCACCATCACCAAACCACTAATCACCACTACACCACCACCAGACTTAAATCCACATCTGTCCTCCAACGACCGAACCACCAATAACACATCCCTAACCACCATCCGTACCAAGATCACTGATCCATCTGCGTCTGTACCCTCCCGTTCGTCACAATAACCGTCTTTAATCGCTGCAAACGCTTCTCCGGTCACCCGCATCTCTAAAAGCCCACCACGATTCTCAGGTCAATTCCTTCAATAATAATAATAATAATAATAATAATAATAA
The DNA here is from genome assembly GCA_028751855.1 of Ambrosia trifida. Classification (NCBI taxonomy): domain Eukaryota; kingdom Viridiplantae; phylum Streptophyta; class Magnoliopsida; order Asterales; family Asteraceae; genus Ambrosia; species Ambrosia trifida. Next base: position 203,053,283 of record CM054122.1, on the reverse strand, counting down.
TAATAATAATAATAATAATAATAATAATAATAATAATAATAATAATAATAATAATAAGATCAGCAACATCACATTACTGAGAAAGATTCTCAGGTCAGGTCAATCCCTTTAGAATGTGAAGTATTTGTCTAACATAGTGTGGGTCAAAAACGAGACGTTAGTATTTGAGATTGAAGGGACCGAGTTTAATTTGATCCTGAGGTTTATTATAGCAAAGAAATGGAGAGAGAGAGAAAGAGAGAGAGGGAGAGAGAGTGTGTGTTATGTGTCTGAGAGAGATAGATAGAGAGAGAGAGAAGTGGGGTGGGTAGGGGAAGATTATGGGTTTCTTTTTATTAAAATAATCAAAGGTTATCAAATTACAAAATTGACCTTCATTAAAATGGCAAAAAGACAACCTTACCCCTGATCTTAACGAGATTTTTTAACTGGGTTACTGAAAAGGACGAAAATGGCAAAAAAATCCAAAGCTCAGGGAAGGAATTGCAAAAAAAAAAACTTTTGTACTGGAGTGGCAAACTGGCCCAAACCTCAGGGACGAAATTGGCATTTAACTCTTTTTTCTTTATAATCATCGATTATAGACTTTATTATACCTCGCTATTATCTAAAAATATATATTACAAAATCAAAACCTAGAATAGTTTTTATTTAATCATCAGTATATTTGATGCATTTTAACATTTTAAAAGTCCAAAATTATATTCTCTAGAATTTTGGTGTCAGTTTTGATATGTTTTTAAAATGTACGTCTTATAAATGTTTTAATTAATCAATAAACTAGTAATAACCATGTTATAAAGGTGTATCTAGCTCATTGGTACAAGGTATCTCGTTTTTAATCATTAGAACAATGTATCCAAATCTTGGTTTTCATTTCTTCTTTACAGAGAGTATCGACGCATTATTGAATATTGATTACAATGTTCCCATTATCTAGTTTACGAACTTAATCAATTTTATGAGATTTTTTTAGATAAAACGGTTTAGTTTTTATTAGTTTAAAAATCAGACCGTAGGTCAAACCGGTCCACTGGTCCGAAGACCGGATGTAAGAACTGGAGGATGTCGTAAATAATGGCGGAGCTTGAACTTCAAGATTGTGGCGGCCGAAAGTCACGAGACTCAATTTCCTTTTAAAATCGGTGGGGGCCGGACTCAAAAAATACAAAATTTTCAGTTAAAACGGGGAAAATTTACACTACTGTGCTAAAAATCGGTAGGGTCGGGGCACCCCGGCCCTCAATAAGCTTCGCCACTAGTCGTAAATATTATAAAAATGTAAATTTGAAAATATAATTAAAACCGTTTCAACCCCCCTAAACCTTTGTCTGACTGCCAATTCACCAGTCCAACTACCGGTTTGATGCATATGTTGTCCGATTACCTGAATCAGATCGGCCAAGGTCCCTGTTTCCAGTCCAACCAACAAGTCCGATCTAGGTTTAAAAACATTGCCACATATAGAGACACAAACACAAATAAAGGTTGATTCTAGTACAAAGTAGGTTTCATCTAAAAAGTGTTTTGATTCTAGTACAAACAAAGCAGGTTTCATCTAAAAAGTGTATGAAGCGAAGATGTGACGACATGTGTGAATGAGTGGGTTAAATAGGTGATGTATACGTATGTCCATTTATATACTATACATCTAAAATGATATAACCGCATGTTATTAATGTGTAAGTTAATAAATCATTTCCAAACTCAATCATAAACACCAACTTCATCAAAAAAGAAAACTAAATATTAGAAACACCCACCATTTTTTTTTTGCAAGCAAGGGCGGATCTTAGTGTGTGACAACCGGGCCTCGGCCCGGTCTCTTTTTTCGTTTCGTAGTGTAAATTTTACCGAAAATTTCTGAAAATTTGTATATGTATTGAGTCCGATTAAAAAAAAGTTTAAAAACTTCTATTTATTTACAAAATTCTCATCGCCTTCCACGAATTTTATTATTTTTAAGAAAAACGTATTTATGGTAGTTAACTTATAACTTGTTTATAGAAAGAAATACTTTCTGTGGTTAAAAAAATATTTTTATATGAATTTTTCTCTGTATACTATAATATTATTCAATTACAAATCCATCTTCCCTTCTTCTTCTTCTTCGTTTCTCGTAGTTGACGCACATATATACATACATACAAACAGCTTCCTCTGTTTTCTTGTAAATTCTTTACATACATACAATGGAAGCGAGAGCCAAGATCAACGGCGGCGTAAAAGATGACCACCACCATAATCGGCCTCATATCAACGGACCCACCAATCCAATGGTTACCCCACTCCTTACAGATCTTTACCAGTTCACCATGGCCTATGCTTATTGGAAAGCTGCCAAACATAACGATCGTGCTGTGTAATTAGTTTCTCAAACCCTCTTTCTACTTTTATATATTTTATTTACATAATTCCTCTTTATATGCATTTGCTCTGTTTGAATAAATCATAAGAGTTTATCAGTGAGGCCTTGTTCGTGTTTGTTTGTTAAGAAAATAATGTGTTCACGAACACTTATGGAACATGATTTCGTGTTTGTGTTTGTCTGTTAAGGAAATGAATGTGTTCGTGTTTGTTTGTTAGTTTTGGGCACCGGACAAAAGTGAGCGTAAGCAAACACAAATGAACGTTTATGAATATAGATGCACAAAAAGTGAAGTAATACTAAATATGTAATATATGACTAATATTTTATATTTGTTATGTAATAGATTACTAGGAATTTTGAAGTACTTTAGTTAAAAATAAAAATTAAAGAACCGAATGAACTATCAAACATAATCGAACGAACACGGCCTCTGTTCGTGTTTGTTTGTTTAGATAAACGAACGAAATTTCTTGTTTGTGTTCGTTCATTTATTAAACAAACGGACACAGACGAACTTCCCGCTGAACGGTTCACGAACTGTTCGTCAAACGTTTAGTTCGTTTGCAGCCCTAGAGTTAATACCAATTGATTTAACAACGTTACATATCATGTTCATTCATTGATTGCATTGTTTTGTAGAATTATATGTTAAACTAATGGTAGTGATAGTTTGAGGTGAATCAGTTGAAATTGTATAACCTTATTGGATTGTATATGATCATGGGCTTGTTTCAGGTTTGATTTGTATTTTCGAAGGAACCCGTTTGGAGGAGAATATACTGTTTTTGCAGGTCTTGAAGAGTGCATAAGGTTCATTGCTAATTTTAGATTGTCAAAGGAAGAAATCGCCTTTGTTCGAGAATGTTTGTCTCCCACGTGTGAGGTAACTATCAACTTAAAACTATTGTTATGGTAATAAAGTGAATGTAATTTGATCTTAGATAGATATGAGGTTGGTTGGAATTTTGGATACTGTTAAGTGTCAAAAGGGTAGAAGGGTCATTTACAAATTACAACCTTTTTTGATGTTGTGCATAGGATGGATTCTTTGATTATCTTGGAGGGATTAACTGTTCTGATGTTGAAGTATATGCTATTGCTGAGGGATCTGTTGTGTTTCCTAAAGTACCCTTGATGAGGATTGAAGGTCCTGTCGCGGTGAGTCTTACAAACTGGTTTATATGTCCATTTTTTAAAGATGTTTTTGTATAAGGTAAAGACCCGTAAAGCGTATTTGTATTATTATTTGTCAGGTGGTTCAACTGTTGGAAACTCCTTTTGTGAATCTTATAAATTTTGCTTCTTTAGTAACTACAAATGCTGCAAGACACCGTTTTGTTGCTGGGAAAAACAAACTTCTTCTTGAGTTTGGGCTTCGGCGGGCACAGGTTTTAGACTTTCTTATTTTTTTTATACTATTAACTGGTTATGTGGTTACATTTTTTATTATTTTTTTTATATTTTTTGTTTATTTCATTCGTAGGGACCAGATGGTGGTGTAGGGGCATCGAGGTATTGCTACATGGGAGGATTTGATGCAACAAGGTAATCTTGTTGACCACGTATGCGTAATCAACATGTTCATAAGCATTGTAGCTCAATATAGCTATTTTTTGTGTTATATAGCAATTGTGCAGCTGGAAAGTTATTTGGAATTCCACTCCGTGGGACCCATTCTCACGCTTTTGTCAGCTCGTTCACGGTTGGTGTCATATATATAACCTTTGTATATGTTCAGTGAAAGTTCAATTACTGCATTGTGATGTTATTTCCTAGTGTTTTATCACTTATATTAGTCAATATGTTGATATTTAGGGACCTGATGAGATTACAGAGAGGTCTCTCAAAAGTCATGATGGGTCAAGAGTGTGCAAGGATTTTGTTGATCTCACACGCGTGTGGTTAGACAAACTCAAGGTGTAGTTGTAAATTGTAGTCTCGTGGATATCACATTTTAGCGTTTGCTAATGCTAATGATTATTCTGTTAAAAAAAAATAATTGCTAGACTTTAACAAGCTTATATTCTCATGCATGTTGGCTCTACTTCTGCATGTGTTACAGAGATTAAGTTCGTCAGAAGGCGTTTTTGGTGAGACTAATAAAAGTGAGCTGGCAGCTTTTGTTTCGTACGCGCTGGCATTTCCAGATAACTTTCTAGCCCTTGTGGACACATATGATGTATGAGAATTCCTTTAACCAATCTACATATGTATAATTTTTAATGTCATTTATTGGTTACCTAATATTATCTATGTCATTCCATCCAATTAGGTGATGAGGAGTGGTGTTCCTAACTTTTGTGCCGTTGCTCTCGCACTAAATGATATGGGGTGTGTTTTTTAAATATTTTTCCTTCCGTAAAATTTGTGTTTTAATCATTATTATTTCATATCTAGGCTTGATTACTGTTCTTTGTTCAGGTATAAAGCAAAAGGCGTTAGATTAGACTCTGGTGACCTTGCTTATCTGTCGTGTCAAGCCAGGAAGTTTTTTCACACCGTTGAAAAGGAGTTTCACATTCCTGGTTTTGGAAAGATTAACATTACTGCGAGTAATGACCTAAATGAGGAAACTTTGGATGCTTTAAACAAACAGGTGAGTTATCAACTTATCATGAATCTAACAATTTGGTTTGCTAGCATCGTTTAGCTTTGCTGATTGTTTGGTTCCATATTTGGACTCCTAGTTTTGGTTTATTGTTTCGGCTGCCTTTTGCGCCATATTGTTATTGCTTTTCCCTATATTAAAATCAAATTTTGGTTTCTTGCTCTGGTTAGGGACACGAGGTTGATTCTTTTGGGATTGGAACCAATTTGGTTACATGTTTTGCTCAACCTGCTCTAGGTTGCGTGTTCAAGCTTGTTGAGATAAATAATCAGCCACGCATAAAGTTGTCAGAAGACATCTCAAAGGTTTGGTATCGCTAATTTGTGTTATGTTTGTATTGTAAATTTGAGGTAAAAATGGATGTTGTGATGGTCTTAGGTCTCGATTCCATGTAAAAAACGGTCTTTTAGATTGTATGGGAAGGAAGGCTATGCCCTTGTTGATATAATGTCAGGCGAAAATGAACCACCTCCGAAGGTAAGTTCTATTTTATTATCCGTTTTACAAATTGTTCATAGCTAATCCTTTGCATTCATTTGTTTAAATACAGGAAGGCCAAAGGATTTTATGTCGACACCCGTTTAATGAATCAAAGAGAGCTTATGTGGTGCCACAACATGTTGAGGATCTGATGAAGTGTTATTGGCCTGGAAATGCAGGTGACTTGAATATTCCAATTTTTTCAATATATATATATACACACACACACATACATTTGTATTATTAAAATGTTTGTAAATATGTGAAGACAAAGCAAGAGAAGAACTGCCAACACTTGAACAGATCAGAAAACATTGTATGAAACAACTGGATCAGATGCGAACCGATCACATGAGAATATTAAATCCAACACCTTACAAGGTTTGCAACAAAATATGATATATGAATATAAACATTTTCTACAAGAAAGTTCTAATACACAAATATGATTTATTGCTTTCACTGGAACAGGTTAGTGTAAGTGCAAAGCTATATGAGTTCATTCATTTTCTATGGCTTAACGAAGCACCAGTCGGGGAGCTGCAGTGAGGATGCATATGTTACGCAGATAAACCTGATATCATAGTCATTTGAATATTTTTTATTGTTTATCTGAATACAATGAATAAACATTTCCATTGATGCAATGCATTGACCATGTTTTTGTATTACATCCAATCCAAAGTAATTAGATTGTATCAAAAAGAACATCGAGTTTCACCCAACCATAGCCGCACCGGTCCCTGACCTTTTGTGCTGTCATCAAGGCTGATTCCACCAAAGGTGTGATCCTAGCAGCCTCTTTCTCAACTGAAGCTCGAAACTTGGCCTCAACCTGAAACACATAATTCAAATTATTTTAACTGTTAATCTCTATTTATGTGGATGTCAATGCACTACTATAATTAATGCATCCGACGATTGTGACCCACTCATCAAGAAATGGGTTGATGTAGATAAAAATAAATCGGTTATGGTTCATTTAAAATTATACAAAGGGTCAACTTGGGTCTATTCAAATTATTCAAACGGGTCAATTTGGGTCATCATTGTAAAACTTACTGATGTAAAATAGGTTCCAACTAAGTGAAAACCCATTATGACCCATTACCCGGCCCGTCTGTTTTTTCAGGCTTTATACCCATCATTCAAATGCAGCTGGACTTTTCAAATTCAAATTTGCGTTAGGTGCAGCATAATAACCTTGTTAATGCACCGATCAACATCCAGAAGATAGCAGAAATAGGAGAGTTGTTTGTATACGTCTGCCTCTGAGTACTGGTCAAAGTAAAGTTTCTATTTTCAGTAAAATGTTATGGCATATAAAATAGATGGGAATTTTTCGTATTGAAACTTGAAAGGAGAGATTTACCTGTCTCACAAGACGACCATTGCATCGAGGATAATTTGGACATACGGTTCCTCTCTCAGAGTCCCCGATGACTCGCAGGTTCAAGCTTCGTGTAGTATAGTTGCAGGTTTCATCATCACACTGAATTTTATTCCAATCAACAGTCAGATGATAAATCATATTCTTGTACAATAATCACATCTTTAAACATTAAAGTCTTGCATACCGTCATTAAACCCTTATAGTATGTTGATATGAACAAATCTGCTCGTCTTTTTACCTGATAGCAACAATATATAAGAGTCAGGTTACACATCTTTACATTGTATTATAAAGGTCAAGCAAAACTTGTTGGCATTTTCTGAACCGATACAAATGTTAAACAGATTGTGAAATTTAGTTTACTAAAGTTCTTAACCTGGTTGGCTATTGAAACTGGAGAGACTTCCACTTGACATTTAGGGCAACATAACTTTTGCCAAAAACTGTTGTTGGATGATTGATCTTGCAAGTCAGATGGCTTTTCAAGGGTTAATGTACGTATGTAACTGAAGACAGATGGACAGTCAAAAGTATCTGAGCAACAAGGACATGACAAGCTTAATGCCTCACAACCACGGTACCTAAAATCCATATTAAAAGCACAATTACAGATACATCATTACCTAAAACTGTAAGAAAGCATCAACAAGAGCAAAACTGAGAAAAAGTTAATTTGTGATTACCTCTCTTCATCATCTGTGACACAGATAACTGAGCCAGAATGGTCGTTGTTTGCAGTTTCAATTGATTTGCTTTGGAACTGAAAGATAGGTCAACAGAAGACCCAACTTTGTTAGTTAATAAACAACTAATGACCATAAAAAAAGCGTGGAGAGAACAGTTCTGTACTTTGGAAGGATCAAGCCCTAAACAATCAGCCAAAACGGATGGACTTGTGCCCTCGATTGATGCACATAGACGTGATACTACTGGATGAATCTGAATTGACCATAAAAAGTTGATGAGAATTAATAGAACAAAAACTATATAACAACAAATCTAGAATATACAGATAAAAAGCCGGTACCTGTTGTGCAAGATAATAATCAATGTCAATCATCAATTTCTCATTATCCTTTGTCAATTCATCAGGGTGTCTTGCACGCTGAGCAATCCCCGCTGATGAACTTGAACCATTCCCCTGTTGACATACATATATAAATAAAATGACAAATCAAATATTATGCAAAAATGGGTAAACCTTTATTACAAACCTGCTCGCAGCAAATTATATAAGGAACTGTATCGCCAGCAGAGCAACCACTAGTGTATCCTAGTTTTCGCAGCCTGAGCGCCACCTATATATTGAGTATGGCGAGTGGATGATTAACCATAAACACATAATGAGCCAAAGATTGTGATAAAGAGGAAACAACAAATAAACAAAAGATTTGTGGTGTTACTTCAACATGAGGTTGACTTTTAGCATCTGGATAGGCTTCAGGTGGTTTTGTCAACGTTTTTGTAATAATATATTTCTCCAATGCTACTTCTCCATTCCTCATATCCTCTTGTACCTGCTTATACAGATAATGAGATTTGTAATGTTCGCTTATGAATCAAGATTCTATCTGAAAATAATTCAATGCTTGTAAATATACCTTCCTGAGTTTGTTGTGTATTGATTCAACAACTTCCTCGCAAGACCTATTAGTATAAGAGTTGGTGTAAGTTTCAAATAGTGACAATGTTTATTGTGGAGAAATAGACATATAAGTAGACATACAACTCAGATAATATTTGTTCTAAACAGAAATCTCCTGTTTCCTTTGATATCAAACTCCAGTCACGCCGAACCATATCAAGACCCTTTCGCTCTATAACCTATAGATTTCATAACAATTAAAAAACTACAAGTAATATTTTTTAATAATAAAAGAATATCAAGTAAAAAAAAGGCATATATAATCAAGTACCTTATGGACTTTCCCATCTCTTATTTGTTCTTTCACAGCTGCATATTTCTTCTTCTTAAGAAGTAGCATTCTCTTGTATAGACCGTCAAGATCAATTTCTAAACGCTTGTATCTCTTGTTGACCTAACATTTAAACCAAAATATGAGTCAATTCACAAAAACACAATACGACATCTGACGCAAGTTAAAACCCTACCTCTTTGATGACATTTCCTGCAATAGATTTGGCTTTGCTAATATCATCAAGTCCAGTATATATCATAATTGAATCAGTATCACCATAAATCACCTGTCAACAGAAGGAACATACATCAAGAAACATAAAAAGTGGATAAAAAGACGAAAATGAACTATGTTTGATATAAGATAAATCACCTCCAAGTTTAAATTGTTCTGAACAAGATCAACAGTCTTTTGTAAAATCTCTCTCCCCTGTAGATAATAAATAATTTGATAATCACATAATCATTTCATATTTCGGAAAGAAATTGTAATTGTAGCATTTCTTACTTGTAGTGTAATAAGCTCTGCAAGTGGCTTTGCATAGAACCTGGAATTAGAAAACCCCAAGCATCCATACATACTGCATGCAAAGTAGAAAAAAGAAGCTATTGAGAAAAACGAGGATGTAAAAAAGGGAACCATGACAATAAACAAAAACACAAACCTATTTGCTGTTAGTTTAAGAGCTTGCTGTTGTATATCAAATTGTTGGTACTTGAGACCCGTTGCAGTTTTCAACCACTCTTTTACATTTCTCCTTCTCTCAACCAAGTTTTTAAGTAGCTACAAAAAGTACAAGCATAACTACATTTTATCCAAACACTAAACCATTCCAATCATATAAGAATTTAGTTAAGATCAGTCTTTTACTTGCGTTATCAGTTATGTTAGATTACCTCAGGTAGAACTCCAGTTGCTTTTGAAGAAGGTAAGTGAGGAAGTGAACCATCTTCGGATCTGTCTACTGTTGTGAAACAGATATTATACTCCTGATTAAAAAAACAAACAAAAAAACACAAACATAAATGTTTAGCTCCTCCCATGTGAGGAATTGGGAAGTAACAGAGTATAGCAGATGTATAGTATAACTAACCTGGATAATAGAAGGATATAGACTGTTGAAATCCAAAAGTAAAATATATTTATCATATAAACCTTTTTTGGGTTCCAACACCAGACCTCCTGCATACGCAGGTCCTTTTTTGGATCTTACAGGCTCGTTTTCTATTTCATCGTTCACACCCAAATCACTGATTACTTTGTCCTCAGGGCTCTCTGACTTGCGCTTTGTTACTTTGTTTTCCTTTGGTGAATAAAACTTGTCTGGTACCATAAATTTCTTAGCATGGAATGCATGCAATAAGAGGTATTCAACTCTTTGAGCTCTAGCACCCTGAAATCAAATATATGAAAAAATAAATATGTGTGTAATGCAACACCTTTTAATTGTGTCCAATTAGAAAGTTTTGTGAAAAAACCTTTTCAATATTATACCTGAAGAGTTTTTCCCCAAAGATTACCACTAATATTAGTCAGTTGACGTGTGAGAGGAAGCACACTCAAATGAAACATGAGTTCCATTGACAACCAAGCATCTGTTTCCCCTATTTCAATCTGAAAAACCACAATAATAATGATTGTCCTTAAATCAATCAAATTAATGTTTTGGGAAAACTTGTCATGATTTTTTTTAAATGTAACCAAATTGAGCAGTAGGACATACAAGTTCCATTAGGGTTTGAGAACTTTGAAACATCTGAGGGATTTCATGTGGAGCAATCTCCTTCCGCTTTTTATTCAATTGAGTTTTTGCAAGTTCTGTCAATGAATAACTAACCTGGAAAAAAAGTTTTATCTGTTAATATTTACGTACAAAAATTATGATATCATCTTGATATACAACCCAACGTAATTTTCACACCTCCTTCAACAGATCACGAGAACACAAAAAGGTATCACATAAAAGCCGCCCTGCAATGCAAGACATAATTCCTGGACTTGCTCCAGAACCAAAAACCGTGCTGCCTTTACTAAGCTTAGGCATCTCAGACCGCTTAAGCCGTCCTATTTTCGACCACATGCTGTTAGGAACTTTGCAAGCCTGCAATATCATGTTATTGTTTAATAAATTAAATAGAGTTTTCTAACATTCATTGAATCAAGCATAAGGTAAATTTAATTTGATATTCCAACCTTCACTCTGTTAAGAAGAACATCCAAATCAAATCCAGATATGTTGTGACCAACAAGAATATCACTATCCAATTTGTGTAATTCAATCATCAACCGGTTTAACAAAGCTCTTTCACTGCAAACATGTGTAACCAACAGAAACATCAATTAATGAGCCAAAACCTGCTGCATTTAATAAACAGTTAGAAGACAGCTTGCCTGCTTTCCATGCTAATGATGTTTGACCCAGCCTTTGAGTTTCTATCTGCTGCTTCTTTGTTAAATCCCATCGGAAACAAGCCATCTTCAAGTTTACGCACAACCGTAAAATGACTCAGCATTCCAGGTTTTGTCCATTCAGATGCTAACATGGGAGTGTCAATCTGTATGGTTAAGTCATTGATTAGAAGCTGATCAACACATCTTAGACAATTGAGTGGCAGAATATATGTATCGCATTATGTACCTTGGCTCTATGACAACAAATGACGGAAGCAGAGGCAATTTCGTTTGTATTATGTTTTTGGTTTATTATAGTTTTCAGATTGATCGCAGTAACAACTACAGGAGGAATCTCTCCAGTATTTGTTGGGTTATTGGCAACTTTGATGTCTTTTGAGCAATCAACAGTAACCTCAAATTTGCACCAGCTTACCTGTTCAGGGAGTAATCAAGTCATGGTTGTGAAAAAAGTGATTTAAACATGATATGGAGAGCTCAGCCGTTAATGTGAAACAGAAAAGATTTTAATTTAGAAGCCTCACACGCTGAGCAGTGGAACAGTTAGAAAACTTTGAAACTGATAGCCATGAGGGTCCCTTTATCTTCCTTTTGATAAGAAAAAGCTCCAGAGCACTGCATGCAACAGCAGCAACACAATGATTTGCTTTCACTTTCTATAGAGTTTGTAAATAATCTGACGTTACTATTTAAAAAAAACAACTTATTATACCTTGTATGTGTTCCAAGCAGAGCAGAGAAAGTCTCTCCCTTAAGATCTGAAGAAAGTGGTGGGTCCTGCAGTTTCAACATATAAAATGTCAACAAAAACCTATATAAGAAAAGGAAGAAGAATCAAGGCTCATATAACCTACTTGATCTTTTTCACGAAATGTGTGAATACCTTAAATGGATAACTGATTTTAAGTACATAATGTTCTTTTCGCTCTATGTCAGATCTCTCAAATGCATAATTCCTCTGGAAATTAATAAAAAATCACAAACAAACATCCAGGAGCAGTTGGTTAACAGAAATGTGACATGCTGAAGTTAACATCAACTCTTTAGCTATTAATATAATTTGGCTAAGTAACAGACCTTCACAGGTTTCATGCTGAAGTTTGAGACATTCCGGTCAAGCAATTGTTTTGTCAAGTCGGCCTTCAATCCAGATGCCATTTCCTAATAAGGTAAATAAAATTGTCTATAAGCAACAGCTGAAACTAGGAAGTAAAAAAGCAAGAGAAGCCAGCCAAACCACCAATAATAACTGGACAGGACAATAACTAATAATACAAGTAATATGATTTGTGTAACTTAGAGGAATGAAATGAAGGTCTATTACATGAAGCTTGGTGAGAAAATCTGTAGGTGATACTTTTGATTCTTCAAGCTTCAGAATGACAGTCTCGTCAAATACAGGACCACTGGGGATAGCATGTATGCATCTCTGCATATTCTTCACAACCACACAACAACTGTGATACGTGTTTCCTGCTTTAACCTTCATTCAAATGAGAACTTTCAAAGATCAAAATCATTCTTTAATCACCAAGTGTAGAGTACAAGAGTTAAACTCTTAAAGAAAATCAACTCATCACGTCAAGCATCCACAAGACATGAGACAATTCTTTTAATATCTACTAATTTTTAGTAATCTGCTTTAAGTATCAAGTTAAACAGTAGGTGTCATAATGCATCATGATATTCACATTCAAATTTTTAGTTAGACCATTGCAGTGTAAACAAACAAATAAAAAAGAGATATTACAAAAATGTTTCAACCAAAGGAGCTGAATATCATAAAAGTTTCTAGGATTGTCTTCTATCTACTTAGAAATTATTACCATCCACTCATATTAATAACTGACATAAAAGTCCTAGACTATAAGGTAACAGGTAAACCATAAGGAGTAGAGTAGAAGAAACGGCCAATGGTTATAAGAAAGAACTAATTTCATGACTTCATCAGTGTATAAATAATGTGTATTTAAATATAGAACTGATGAGATCACTAACTTTAAGTTCAAGAACCCTAACAGGTTGACTTACATCCATTACCTGATACAAATGTGGCTCAACGTAGCCTCATCAGAACATTTATTGTTTCTATGCCTCTACCATCAAAAGTTCAACTCGACGCTTGATAAGCTGATATATTGATAGACAACAAAATAAAAAAAAAGCAGGGGGAAGGGGTGAATGAGAGGAACTATCTACATCAATTAGTGCACACAAGCTTCTACTATTCACTTACAGCCATGAGAATTGTCTACCTATCACCTCTTACTGAAACGTCACACACAATGCTAGTATGCTACAATACAACATGCCCCAGGTAACATGAGAAAGGCACGGCGCTTTAAAATTTAAAAACTTTGACTGTTTTTCAAATTATAGTAGATGCAGATGAGAAGAAATAAGCTCCTTCCTGAGTGTTGAATCATTGACTGAATAAGAATGAAACAAGTAGCATGGAACAGGATATAAAAGTGGGATTTTACTAACTACGTTTGCTTTTTGTTTGTTTGTTTCCTAAGACATTCATAAAACTAGATGCATCATCTTGTAGATAAAAGTACTCAAGCTTATTGTGCCTATCATCTAGGCCTAACAAACAAATGGTGCACTAACATATATTTAAAATAACCAAAATACCTTCCCAAACAGATAAATATTGCCAGCATTAGAACCATAAAACTCCTCATAAGCATCAAGCATATAGAACGGCAAAGACCCATCCGAATCCACAACAAACGGCGACTTCCCATCCGAATTCAATCCAGAACCAATCTCCTCACTCAAACCAGCCCCAACCACCCCCTGCAACCCTACACTTGCACTAAAAGCTATCTCCTTCTCCTCCTTAACTTTCGCATTCAACGTCCATCCATCCGCCACCTCCTTCACCACTTCCGCCTCAACCTTCGCTTCCTCCTCAACCTTCACTCCCCCCTCATCCTTCACCCCCTCACTTTCACTCCCCACCACCTCCACACCACCCAAATCCTCACCATTCCCATCTTTTCCCGCCAATTCCTTCTCTTCAATCACTTCATTTTTGCTCAAACCATTTAAAGATAAATCACTCTCATCCTTAACCTTAACTGCAACCTTATTATTATTATTACTATTACTGTTACTATTAGTAGTATTAATAATAATATTATTATTATTGTTATTATTAGTACTTCTCCTTCTTTTCTCTTTATCACACTGATCAGGAACAATCTCAGCAAGCACATCATCAAGAATACTATCACACGACACCACATTAGCTTTACTCTTATTAAACACAGCCGAAGTAAACAAATTAGAAATCCTCTGTTTCCCCATCAAAGCAGCCGCCGCTTCAAACGACGGCTTTTTCGCCTCTTTCTTCTCCGCTTTCGCCTTCTTCGGTTTCTTCTTCTCTACTCCACCTTCCGATTCCTCTTCATCAGACGAACCACCACCACCTGACTTCGTCCAATCAACCTCCTCTCCTTCATCAGCATACCCTAACCCATCATCATCTACAATAAACTGTTTGTAATCTTGTTGTCGTTTGGAGACTAGGGTTGCGTACTCGTCCTCGTCGACTGTGTCGTAGATTGGTTCGTCGATCTTGATCTGGTAACGATCTGTAGCAGTGGCGCCGCCTTCTCTTAGGGTTTTGAGTTTTTGAAGGGCTTCTGCTCGTTTGTCGGCGTTTATGCCACGCGTTTTTCGCTTTTGTCTCTGATTGTCGTCTGTCATGGTGTGGTGTTGAGATTAGTTGAGTTCAGGTGGTTGTTTGGTTGATGTTGGGAGTATAGATCTATGGAGGGTTTGGGTGAGATAGGGTTTGAATGTTTGATGAAGGAAGTGGGGGGAAATTAGATGTGGAAAATAGCGGGAATATGTTTGTTTGCCGCCAAAAGTAAAAGTAGATTGTGGAAAGGGTATGCTAACGTGACCCGGGTTTTATACCCGATATAAAATGTGAAATACTCCGGGGACCACGACCATTATATCATGGGTTCGATTTTCATAACATGTTTTTCAGATTTATTGGGTTTATTTTTTAATTGTTGTATATGCATTATCGTCAAGTGGAGATGGATATGATGGTTTAGTTGGTGACATGATGATACTCTAGCAGTCCTTCAGCGATGGAGAATTGGATTTTAATAATTCAAACTTTGTCTTGTTGGCCGGCAATAATTTATACTTAAAAAATTCATTATAATAGTCCCAACATTCAAAGTATTGGCCGACAGTGAACTTTAGGTTAACTAAAAACTAACCAAGTTGGTGGACGCTGACATGGTATGCCATGTCAACGTCCATGTTAGCATCGACATACCATGTCAGCGTCCACATCATCATCCACTAATTGAGTTAATTATCAATTAACAAAAGTTCATTGACGGCCAATACGTTGAAAGTTGGGACTATTATGCTGAATTTTATTAAGTACAGATTATTGTCGGCCAACAAGGCAAAGTTTGGATTATTAAAATTAAATTCCCCTTCAGTAATCCACATTTGTCGTTCAAAAATGGGTATGCAATTACAGCTTTATGATACCTTTCTTGTATACTCCAGCGTACATCGTACGAAAAGTTAAAACGCAAATGGTCCATTCTGGTGGAGTGGTTTGGAGGCCTAATGATAGATGACTTAGAGTTATGGTTACGAGTTTGAGCCTTGAATGATACCAGGTTTTACCGATTATTCACTGTCGTGCCTTCAGGCGGGTGGGTGGTCAGGTTTTCCATGAATTGGTGGACCTGGAGGACCGGGTGCCCCGTGGGTATTCTGAATTCGTCATAAAGGGATTTCCACGAGAGCCGTGACGACTTTGTTGGCCTTTCAAAAAAAATGTGAAAAAATATAACTGGTTGTAAGTGGTTTCTATTTAGTAAAACTAGTGGGAATACCCGCGCGTTGCTACGGGTACTTTTTTGTGTGTTTATGCTTCTTGACGGGTTTCACGTAATTTATTTTTAATTGCAATTTGTTAAGACAACTAATACATTAAGAGATAAAGAGCAAGTGTAAACCAAGAATTGACATAAAGGTAACAAAATAAGAGATGTGCGTTGTTACTAAGGGAAATTTGCATGCTCCATCTGTGTTTTTGTTTAGCCAAAACCAAACAATGTTCATCTTATGCATGACATGACATGACAAAAAGAAAAAAAAAATCTTAATATGCTATGAATGGCTAAATAGTAAATTGTTAGATAACTGTAGTCAAATACAATTAATGTAAACCACAAAAGTACTTTAAACAAATCTAGGTGTTACATATATTAGTCGTAAACTAGTGGGAATGCCCGCGCGTTGCCGCGGGTACGCATGTTTTATTGTCACACTATTATAAGGACCCAAGTCTACCTAAGTTAGACGACACATTCAGCGGGTACGCAATGGGACTTATGTAGTACCATTTTGGTTCGTTACGGTACTGGCACACACTATAACAAACAAAAGACACACGAAAGAGAAAACCCAAAAGATAAACGGCTGGGTTCTAAAAAATTAAAAGGTAAAACACACATTGTGTCGTAATTTTCAAAATCACTTGTCTAATGTGACATCGAATTTGTTTCATCATGTGCACAAAATTCAAAGCGAAATGACAAATCGTGATTATATAAAATATCTATTAATCTATTAATCTATTAATCTATTAATATATATAAAAGAATTGAACATTGCTGACGTGGCGTGCAATGGTGCTTTCAACCTCTCCATGAAACTGCCACATGGCATCATAATTGAAATATTTTAGTGTTTTTGAATTATTTTCCTTTTTAATTAAATTGAGTTATTTTAGGAAAAAAGAATTTAAAAATAAATTTAAAATTTTATCTCTCATGTTTCCTCCTATAATTTTTAAACGTTTATATCTTTTATATACGAGATTTTTTTAAAGAAAAAAATTACACCAAATTAACGAGCGTTTTATTATCTTTCCAACGAGTACCATAGTGCTATATAAAGAACGAAGAAAAAATCGACTATTTTTTGTGGGGTTTCGTTCATACAGGAAAAAAACACACAAAGTGTTCATGTTATTCATTAATCATGTTTTTTTCTTTTAAACTAGGTTCTTAACTACGATGTTGAAAATCAGCCCAATCGCCATGTTATCATTGAAATTTTACTAGGTATACTTCATCAAGAGAAGCTAGGAGAAAAAATCGAGCAACACTGCAACACATGGTGTCACCTTATAGCAAGGTTATTTTTTTATTTATTTAATTACAAGAGTATTAATTATTACTATTAGTATTAGTATTATTATAATGGTTATATTTTTCAACCCCGGGACGCTCCCAGGAAGAATTGATAGTTGTTGTCGTGGCGTTCAATGGTGGCCACAACCATCTCTTGATTATGCCACGTGGCATAATGAAATGCAATGGTTACAACTTCCAACTTAAGTGTTTGTTTAATTGATTAGGTTGAGAATTATAAGAGCCATTAGAATGTGAGAAATTAGAGAGATATGATGAGTTTTTGAATAGTTGCAGCTTACATAAGTGATTCTTTACATGATTACTGATTAGGTTTTAGATTAGGGAATATGAGTTATTACTGATTAGAATACTATGAACATGCAATGATTGAAAGATTTTGTGGTTAGTTAACTTGAGCCATTTGCAATAGGTTATGATGTAAAATTAGATTTTTCAACCCCGGGACCCTCCCGGGGTAATCAGCTAGTTTTATTATATAAACACATAGATTGCATCAAGTATGAGTAACCTTGTGAACCTGAAACTAATTGTGTTAACAATCTACCAAAACAAGGGTAAGTGGATAAAACAATGTTTGGGCCAAGTCAACAAAACGCCATTTACATTTATATGCGGCGGACTTCATATTCTTTCACATATGTATGTAACATTATCATCAGTGGCGGATCTAGAAATGAATTTCAGTAGTAACATTTTTCATTTTTGTAGCAACGTTTTCCAAATTTCGTAAAAAAAACCCCCAAATTTTTCACTAATTTTTCACTACGCGCGCGAAGTTGAGCAGCAACGGACGTGGCACCTAGCTCTATGCTAGTCCGCCCCTGATTATCATGTCCACGCCTTGGGGGAGGGGTGACTTTGTTTGCTTCAGTTAATTGGTACCCATAATTTACTAAGCATGGTCTAATAGATGTATTACCAAATGTGTTACATGGAGTACTCTCCTTTTCTTATTAATGAATACTATTCACGCATGATCAATAATATATGTCCTATAAGGAATACAGAATCACCAAATTAGTATTATAGATTTATAGAAACTACGTAAAACATCAAGAGATCAAATATCAGACATTCGGAATGAGAGTGTTGGGCAATTGAATGGCTGTAAAATGGGGGTTGAAAAAGAATAAAGATACTCTAGGATATGAACATTAAAATTTGTTATATAGTACAAATGACCCGAACCGAGTTAAACCAGGGTCAACTCGAGAAACCAAGCAAAGCCAAACTAAGTCGTGTAAGCCGAGCCAATCCTGAGCGAGTTATTTCCTAGCATTTGTGGAGCCAGCTTGAAGGTATTTCTAATAGTCCTAGCCAACACCCACGAGTGTCATTTTATCGTATACATTGGTTTCATTAGTTTCAGGACCGCGCTGTGCCGTTGTTATAACCACCATTAACATGACATAAATTTTAACTATAGATCTTTATTCATTCCACGTCACTCTTAATCACCTGATATTTGTCATGCTGTGTTATGCATAATCTTGTTTATATGAGTTGAAGTTTCTTTTAATAATGTGACACGTCAATCCGCTTCGTCTAGTTGGGGCATATGGCATTATGCATCTCATCTTAAATGGTTGTCCGTCGTAGCTTTCTAAGGTGAAATCATAGAGACGCTAAAAGATGATTTGATGCGTTATGTGGCTAAACATTTCTTCATGCACGGAGCAACACAGAATGATTGGATTCTGATGACAAGATTCACATAAGGACCGCGGTCAGTTTCTCAAAATATGATTACAGACATCGGATGTTCATGGAAACGTTTGAACACCAAACATGAACCCACAAACCTGAAACGATCTGTTTATTAGATCAACAAGTGACCATTCTTAGTACTTAGCACCTATAGATCAAGACTCTGTATTGTTAATACTATATATGTACATAGTGACAATGACAAGCAACGAAACCACTACTCATTTGCAACCAAAATGCTCATCAATTTCTTTAATGCATCCGTAGTTGGCGGCAATGAAAGTGCTTCTTTAGTCTCGTTAGCTGTTTTCTGTTCCACCGTGCCTCGGCTGTTGCAGTGTCGCCTAGTGATCGTTTACCTGAGCACATAACTGGAACTTTGTGAATTTCTCCTATAACCTGTTTGTTATCACCAACTGTATAAGTATCATCATGTTTAACTAATAGTTATTCACAACTCACAAGGTTTGTTGTCGCTCGACCACCACCACCACCATCTGGAGGGAAAGCGTTGTTCCTCGGTGCTTCCGACATGACAGGGAAGAACTGTTGACATTCACAGTGGAGTCCCCAGCCTGGAACTCCCTTCACAAGATGACGAATCGGGCTTATTGACATTGGCTGGTAAGATTGGGATATGAGAGGGTAAAAGTTTTACCGTAAAACTAATTCGGCCGGCTGGCGGACCACATTGTAACTGCACGGAATTTGGCCAAACGAGTGGCACGAAGGATGGTTGGATGTATTTGAAAAAAGGCGAGTTTATAGATGATGCGGACATGCTTGGTTCGTTCGTGGTGATGGCCTCTTCTCAGGTTTCCTTGGTTTCATCGTTCATTATCTTCATCTATAGGAAATATATCAGATTAAATGAGTTCTTCTGAAGTATCAAACAAATATGCTAAAATAATTATACTCACCTGTGCTTTTAAGTATTCGTTCTTCGCCTTCAAAGAATCTAAATGTTTTGAAGTCGTGTCCTTTTCCTGGTCACGTAAATAATACCATATTTGGTTTAACAAACTCGTGACAGTGCAAAAACACAGTTCCTATGGGCTTGAATAGGTTAAAACTATTCAACATTTTCTTTTACAGAAACAGATTATTATTGAAAATAATACAAAGTTTTGAGTCAAATTTAACATAGATGACAAGTTATGCCCTGACCCGTTTTTTACTTATTACCCAACCCACAA
This sequence comes from Ambrosia trifida, assembly GCA_028751855.1. NCBI lineage: Eukaryota > Viridiplantae > Streptophyta > Magnoliopsida > Asterales > Asteraceae > Ambrosia > Ambrosia trifida. The sequence goes on along the minus strand of CM054122.1, from coordinate 203,032,985 downwards.
AGCACGACCATATTCACACCTTAACTGGTATTCTATGAAGACAAGCAAAATACTATCTGTAGAACTGACAAAATCAAGGAGATGATCTGAACCCTTTTCAAATTCTCATTCTCCCAAGATAAATCGACCGCCTTTCTAGTTAGCTCCTCAAAAACCGCCTTGCAAATTTGTCACAAAGAGCAAAACTCAGTAACCGCGAATATTCACAAATCACAAGAGAAAACTTAAAAAAAGAATGCAGTTGGATACAATGATATGTCCATTATAGTAATAAGAAGGTTCGGGGTCAGGTAACGGGTCAAAACGGATTCTAGTCAAAACATAACATTTCAAAAACTATCAATTTGGTTAAGGTCAAGGGTAATGAAATCATGCATTGTTGTCACCTACAACAATCTTTTTTGTATTCTTGAAAGTTAGACACAAAAGTGAAATGGATCATACCTGTCTCCTTTGGATTGTATGTCGAGCTGACTCTCGGTTTGCTAGCAACCTACATATTTTACTGTAACACCCCAAAGTCTCGAAGTGATTACGTCACCTGACGTGTCTCTTAAACGGGTCGGGTCGGACTTGACCACCCGGTTATCCAAATTAAGTATTCAAGTTCGAATCTCGCGCTCAACCGTTTCAACCGAATATATAAATAATAATTAGTGAATTATTATTATCGCGGTTAAACGCTCCTTATCTGTTAATAACCCGCTACCAAACGCCCGTTATTCTTTTGTTATACTCGTTCCTAATTATCGCGAGTTCTAGTAATTATCCCCGTAGCCAAACACCCCCTATTATTAATCTTCTATATAAACCACCCCTCTCTCCTACCTCTCGTTCTCTCTCTCTGCTCGATACATACACACATATATAAAGTGAAGGCTCTGACCAGGAAGTAACCGGACAGCCATGGCCGGCTCTTGCCGCCTCCGCTGCTTCCGGCCAACCTTCGGTCACCCTCGCCTCTGCTGGACGCTACCTGCCTCCTCCGGTCTTCTTGCCCGGTAAGTTTATCAATAATCAGAAATCACCTCCGTATCATATACCGCTCTGTATCCATCTTTCTTCTACGATAAGCCACGCAAACCATCCATCAGACCCTTTAGTCCTTTGTTTCTGATAAGTGAAGCCAAACAGTCACCGGCTACGGTGACTGTTGGAAGGCCCTTTTAACCGGTAAACTCTATAACCTCTACCCGGTAATCCCCAATCTTTCTGTTCCTATTAACCGGAGACGGACAGTCACCGGATGTGGTGACTGTCATCGGGACTGATCTGTTCTTGACTGTCATCGCTAATAATCCCGAACCTGTGACCTTCCTTCTGTTACAGTTATAAACCGTAAACCATCTTCAATCGGGGTCTATCACCGCTGAACTGACCTCGAGTCATAACCGGAAACCTCTGTGTTAGCCGGACAGTCACCAAGTTGTGGTGACTGTCGCGAATCTTGATACCCTTTCATAAAGCTTCGGGTGTCTTGTAAGATTAGACATGGGTGATATTGAGTCTTGATAATTCTTTGATTCAGCCGGTTGATAGTTGTTATTCCGAGTCTTGTTTTGATTATAAAACAGTTGGTTCTATTGTCATGTTTCTTCGGTACCTTCGTTTCCGGGTTAAACGATGACCGGGTATGTCTCTGATCAACCGGAGGTTCACCTATTTGTCGGGGCCTGGTTAATCCTTGTTTCTCCTTGTTCGATTAATACCCGATTATAGTTTTATTGATTTAGTTGCTTATTCAATATTATAAGCCGATATTAACTCACTGGTTATGGTATTTGCGAGGTACCGATAATCAAGTTGGAGGATACAAATCGTCGCCGAGTCGACTCAGTGACTCGGTCAACACCGGAATAGAACCCGGTTTCAATACTAGACGAGGAATATTATTAGAATTATACGAGTATATATATATAATACGAGTAACGTACGGACTTGATAATAATAATAAGAGACTAATAATTATATATAGAATATATACGTTTATATATAAGATTCGATATATAAAACGATATACTAAGCTCGGGTAAGAATGTCTAGAGTTCTTATTAGGTTCGCGTGCCAAGCTGTAAAGGCCAGCTTTGTTTCTTTTTGCCTAGATTGCCCAAACCCCGAGTTTAGGACTATCTAATATATACTGAATTCTATATATATAAATTGTATATATGATATATATCCTAAGTATTATAATCTAACAAGTCTCACGCGTTAAACGTATCAATATATATATGAAATATAATTGTAATAAGAAGATTAGCTAGAAGATATAACGCAAACCTGTGAGTATCGTGAACTCCCCTCTTTTACAGTTTTATTAAGTGTTTTAGGGGAAATACATGTCATTTAGAAAACATAATGCTTTACATAAAAGAATAACGATTTATAGAAGATATAGAAAGGGGCAATAGAAACAACGAGGACAGTACTGGACGGTATCGCCATCTCCTTTCTTGTCTAACTAGAGGACAAGAACCAGTTTACCCGAGTAGAGGGTAAAATAATCATATATTATCACAAGCAGAGTGATACCATAGAAAGGAATGGCAACTTATAGAATCTAATCGAAATAATAGAAATATAATCGAATTGATAGAATATCTAGTTCCCCTCCAGAATATAGAATTGTAAAGCATATTTATAAAAGATGTTTATAAAAGAATTATCAATAAACGAACTGGCCATTCACTTTATAAAATACGAGACCTCACACAACTTTATGTTGACAGAAACTATTTTTGACATGTGTTCAGGTAACCCAACAGAAATGATGACGTGGATCCTGGAAGACTACAAGACTGTTATAACCCTGGATTCCGCTGTGTAACTCCGATAACCCGACCCGACAACCCGGCCACATCAGCCAGGGTCGTTACAGTTGGTATCAGAGCGGCACTTATAACAGTTTTAAAGTCTGTAGTCATCCGGGATCTACCAGAATATTTTTCTAAAAAGAAATGTTGCATAGAAAAATAAATTAGAAATATTTAGGATATCAGGATTAGTAAAGAAAATAATAGACGAGTAAATTTTTGGGTACCTAAATGTCAAATCAGTATAAAGTTGGTGAGAACCATAACCGTATATTAGAAATTAAAACGAATCCACCACAAGAAATTACTAGAATGATTATGTGGGATAAATTGACAATTCTGTACACAGTTGTGAATTTATATGCACATTAATTTCTGGGAAATCTTACAGGATAATAAGGCCATATGAAATAAGAACGAATATAGAACAGAAACCAGATATACTAAAAGAAATCAGAAAATAAATTCAGATATAAATAAGAAATGACAGAAATTTTAGAAGTATATATATAAATAGATATAGAATTACAAAAATTATTCTTCGATATTTTAATCGACTTGTACGAGAGTTTGAAATCGTATTTCATTCTCTAAGAAAAAACTCGTTGATTATAATTACTCGTTGCATCTCTCCGAAATTTCCGTCTTAATAATTATATTAGATCGTTAATCTCACGGTCATCCCGATATATATATAAAGAAAATACAAATATACGCTCCAACTTGAACATTCCTATGCTCGAGTCTCCAGAAGTATTATTTTATCGTAATTTGCGAAATTTTTATAAATCTGATATATAAATATTGTGTTTCTAAAGAATTTATTTCAATTATTTAATTAAAGATTAAATATATTTTGCGATTATTTGAAAGGGTTTTAAAATCTTTTTGTATGATTTCGGAAATTTATTAACTTTATTTTTAGTCATTGTTATTTTTATACTAAACCAGTATTTCGATTTTGGTAAAAATATATATATATCCCGATTTTTCAATAACGATTTATTTAAATTTATAAGACTACGAAAAGTCCGTCGATACTATAATTTACGTTTTATTAAATCTATTATTGATACTCCGTATAATTATTAAAACGTCCCCCGAATTTATTTTAATAGTACGTTTTCAGATAAATCAGTATAATTTATTTGACAGTAAAAGTTTGACGTTAACATTTTGAGAAAATCTATTTTTATCTTATTTTCTGTTACATGATAAAGAATTTTGTTTATTAAAAATATAAGAATTCAGACATTAAGAAAGTTTTTACCACGACTCTTTTGAATCTTAAATTTTATTATAAAACTCGAATCAGTATTATTATTATAAATTATTTCCAAGAATTTTTATACAAAAGAACTACGACCGTATTATTTTATCGAAACATATTTTATATCGCATTTAATGTTATTTTCATAGAAATTTATTCATCAATTTGTATTCGTATATATAAATATTAATAGCGTTCTTCCGTATAATTTTATATTTATGTTCGATTATATAATTCCTCGATATTATTTCAGTATAAACGATAAATATCATATATATTCCGTTTTATAATCTAAACCCATCTCTGTAATTATATAAAAATCTCGGTTAGAGGTCCTCCTCGATCCCTTCCAGAATTAAATAATATTGGGACAACAATATTATTCTCGAAATTCCGTAATCAACCTACGCGGGTATCTGTCGGACGAAACCGAATTCTTACTCGCTCGATTATACGAAAATATAACTATCATCTTTATCCTACGACTCGAACAAGTCAGGGACAGTCAAAAGATTGGAATGTTATATTGAATATCTTCTGACACGAACAAATTCTTGAATGATTGACAGTCTATTTCGTTAGATTTAGATCAACAAGTTTTATCTCGAATAATATAAATCTCAAATCTAAGAGAAAATAAAGAACAGAATATCGAAATAATATGTAAGGGACACATACCTATTGTGATTAAAATAAACGAATACTGGAATGTTAGGTGAGGTGGAATAGTAATTATGGTTGCAAACATAATTATGAATGCCACAGGCACAGGAACATTCGAGTAGGAGTTTATCGAGATCACAGTATGTTTGGGTCACGAACATATTAAGAGAAATAATAAGAAAATAAATAATAAGAAGAAATATGAATCTGAATTATCAGCATATCGTATGTGGAGAATACGACCACAAAACTGGCAATATTGTTGAAATTCCTTCGTGAATACAACTAAGAAAATATTTGCAGAATATAAACCACCGATTGGTTAAATTCTACGAATCAAAGAAATCAGTTTATTGATTTTAATTGCCAACCAAAGCTAGTTATATGTCCTCTGTGTAATCCCCGTGGCAAAGGAAATTCGGACCCTTACAGAAGGTATATCCGGACATTTGCCACTAAGTCACAGGATTCTTTATGAGGATATATACTACTATGAACAAATCTTCGCAGTCACTTCGTATAAAAACTCACTTGAGTTATAGTACAATCAAATTGGTAAAACGGTCAAGTGTTACCAAGTTTGAAATTTAAGAAGTGATAAAAGAATTGTTAAAATTTCAAGAATATAATAGATAAAAATATATATGGATTCAGAAACCAGAAATGGTAGAATCCAACGAATATATCGAAATATAATTAATACAAAGCGAAATCGCGTGGAGATTCGCAAGGTATAATCGAAGTTAAAACGAAAAATGAATAGAATTATGCTCATTTTTCCAGTGAAACTCTCTGGCCAAAGAAGGATGGATTTCCTATTCCGAATAACGGCTTATGAGAGTTATTATAAGAAATCACTGTTCTGGCAAGAACTATCTATACGAATATCTCAACAAAATAAGCCTCGCTTATAATAAGTTGGATTAAGAACCTATGATAGATTGCCTATATATAAGTCTATCGGAATGTGTTCCCGACACCAATAATATAGACTTTAATCGAATATATATATATATAAGAAAAGAATTATTCCAAGCAAACGTACATTATAGAAATACTGAATTTATAGTGTGTGCTATAAATATTATCAGTATTTGCTTGGATATAAAAGAATATGAATAGATAAATAAAAGAATATAAACATTAAAAAGAAATTATCAAGATAGAGATATAAGTCGTACGAAAACGACTAGAAATAGTATAAAGAAATATTTTACCGAGAGTGTATCGAATCCCGAACTAGAAATAAGAAAGAATGTTACAGAAATAGTTAATGCGATAAGTATAGTAATCCGGAATGATAATCATGATTTTGAGAAAGACTAAATGATGCATTGTTCTCAGAATTTTAAAGTCAGAAGAATCGTAACAACGACTGTTACCAGTAGATTCTGAGACTATAAAGAGAAATTTACATATATTGACTGTAGAATTGTGAAAGACCTCGTTCACGATAATACTGAGAAAAGTCAAATAATATGTATCGGATACAATGCAGTTAATCATCAATGAAATAGTCAGTAAGATTATTATAGATGATCCATGAATTAGTCTTTTCCGGTACCTTTAAGAATTCAGAGAAGATACATCTAGTAATCTGAGAAACCTCCTAAGTATGTCCATGAATATAGATACCTAGAGATCAACCATATAGATGGAATTCGAAGGATAGAATTCATAAGAAATAATCCGATAGTTACCAGGTTATCCCTACTCTTAAGAATCGGAATTACAATGATGGTAAATTCTAAAGTTCGAATAAAAGAGATAGTAGCTCGGATCCCGTTCAAATCGTAATAACGAAGGGACTTCCGTATCTATCTCTTGAGAACTATCTAGAATCCATCATTGTAAACGAATCCGAATATCAAACGATGGAAATAGAGTATCAATATGAGAACCTTTAATAGCCATATCGAAATCATATAGATAATCCATGTATCTGAAATAATATGACTATAGCAAGAAAGGTTAAAACGTAATTAGAAATATGATCAAGATGTAGTCATACAGATTGACATTTCTAATATTGGATTGATACAAAATCGATTTCCTCGCAAACCATGAGAACCAATCATGTCTCGATGACAGGTATTGTCGTTCTAATTGTAACGTCCTTATAGATTAAGGATGAAAAGGACTAGATCATTCAAATTTCGGGGACGAAATTTCCTAAGGGGGGGAGATTGTAACACCCCAAAGTCTCGAAGTGATTACGTCACCTGACGTGTCTCTTAAACGGGTCGGGTCGGACTTGACCACCCGGTTATCCAAATTAAGTATTCAAGTTCGAATCTCGCGCTCAACCGTTTCAACCGAATATATAAATAATAATTAGTGAATTATTATTATCGCGGTTAAACGCTCCTTATCTGTTAATAACCCGCTACCAAACGCCCGTTATTCTTTTGTTATACTCGTTCCTAATTATCGCGAGTTCTAGTAATTATCCCCGTAGCCAAACACCCCCTATTATTAATCTTCTATATAAACCACCCCTCTCTCCTACCTCTCGTTCTCTCTCTCTGCTCGATACATACACACATATATAAAGTGAAGGCTCTGACCAGGAAGTAACCGGACAGCCATGGCCGGCTCTTGCCGCCTCCGCTGCTTCCGGCCAACCTTCGGTCACCCTCGCCTCTGCTGGACGCTACCTGCCTCCTCCGGTCTTCTTGCCCGGTAAGTTTATCAATAATCAGAAATCACCTCCGTATCATATACCGCTCTGTATCCATCTTTCTTCTACGATAAGCCACGCAAACCATCCATCAGACCCTTTAGTCCTTTGTTTCTGATAAGTGAAGCCAAACAGTCACCGGCTACGGTGACTGTTGGAAGGCCCTTTTAACCGGTAAACTCTATAACCTCTACCCGGTAATCCCCAATCTTTCTGTTCCTATTAACCGGAGACGGACAGTCACCGGATGTGGTGACTGTCATCGGGACTGATCTGTTCTTGACTGTCATCGCTAATAATCCCGAACCTGTGACCTTCCTTCTGTTACAGTTATAAACCGTAAACCATCTTCAATCGGGGTCTATCACCGCTGAACTGACCTCGAGTCATAACCGGAAACCTCTGTGTTAGCCGGACAGTCACCAAGTTGTGGTGACTGTCGTGAATCTTGATACCCTTTCATAAAGCTTCGGGTGTCTTGTAAGATTAGACATGGGTGATATTGAGTCTTGATAATTCTTTGATTCAGCCGGTTGATAGTTGTTATTCCGAGTCTTGTTTTGATTATAAAACAGTTGGTTCTATTGTCATGTTTCTTCGGTACCTTCGTTTCCGGGTTAAACGATGACCGGGTATGTCTCTGATCAACCGGAGGTTCACCTATTTGTCGGGGCCTGGTTAATCCTTGTTTCTCCTTGTTCGATTAATACCCGATTATAGTTTTATTGATTTAGTTGCTTATTCAATATTATAAGCCGATATTAACTCACTGGTTATGGTATTTGCGAGGTACCGATAATCAAGTTGGAGGATACAAATCGTCGCCGAGTCGACTCAGTGACTCGGTCAACACCGGAATAGAACCCGGTTTCAATACTAGACGAGGAATATTATTAGAATTATACGAGTATATATATATAATACGAGTAACGTACGGACTTGATAATAATAATAAGAGACTAATAATTATATATAGAATATATACGTTTATATATAAGATTCGATATATAAAACGATATACTAAGCTCGGGTAAGAATGTCTAGAGTTCTTATTAGGTTCGCGTGCCAAGCTGTAAAGGCCAGCTTTGTTTCTTTTTGCCTAGATTGCCCAAACCCCGAGTTTAGGACTATCTAATATATACTGAATTCTATATATATAAATTGTATATATGATATATATCCTAAGTATTATAATCTAACAAGTCTCACGCGTTAAACGTATCAATATATATATGAAATATAATTGTAATAAGAAGATTAGCTAGAAGATATAACGCAAACCTGTGAGTATCGTGAACTCCCCTCTTTTACAGTTTTATTAAGTGTTTTAGGGGAAATACATGTCATTTAGAAAACATAATGCTTTACATAAAAGAATAACGATTTATAGAAGATATAGAAAGGGGCAATAGAAACAACGAGGACAGTACTGGACGGTATCGCCATCTCCTTTCTTGTCTAACTAGAGGACAAGAACCAGTTTACCCGAGTAGAGGGTAAAATAATCATATATTATCACAAGCAGAGTGATACCATAGAAAGGAATGGCAACTTATAGAATCTAATCGAAATAATAGAAATATAATCGAATTGATAGAATATCTAGTTCCCCTCCAGAATATAGAATTGTAAAGCATATTTATAAAAGATGTTTATAAAAGAATTATCAATAAACGAACTGGCCATTCACTTTATAAAATACGAGACCTCACACAACTTTATGTTGACAGAAACTATTTTTGACATGTGTTCAGGTAACCCAACAGAAATGATGACGTGGATCCTGGAAGACTACAAGACTGTTATAACCCTGGATTCCGCTGTGTAACTCCGATAACCCGACCCGACAACCCGGCCACATCAGCCAGGGTCGTTACATTTACGCGCTTCCACTTCAGCCTAGCTCAAGAAACATTAAGTCACAAAGTTAGAATCAAATACAAAATAGCGACACATATGTTCCTTATTAACCTCTGTTAGAATCAATATGTGCTCCCATTTATCTTGTGAAGAAGTGAGTACGAACCACAACCCATTCCGTGTTTATAACATTTTACGGTAGTAAGCATTTCGAGCCCATTGTATTACCAGCCAATACATTCATTTTAGCGCCAATACATTCATTGTATTACATTATACAAGAGTCAATCTACTAAAACATACAAGAATCAATACAATGTTATAATTGGAGGTTGTGTTCATAAAAAATAAACTTTGGATGACCTTTGATCTGTTCACATTTTAATTTTTAATTTTACCCATTTGACCCATTGAACTCAATTCATTCATAAGTAAATGGGCACCTACCCTTCCATTTTATATATCAAATACATCCCATGTATAAAATGAAAATTGGTCTATTTCTTCACCATTGCGACTCAAGTCATTTTGTCCAGTGAGTACTATTATGGGTAAACGAGCCAAACAACTCGTGCTCTACTCAAGACTATCCTTTGTAAAAATGTGATAACATAATACAACTGCATATAATTTATCAATATTGTTTCGTTTCGAAGTCACAAAGATATATATTTTAATTTCTAAATCGAACTTTGACATATATTATGTTAACCAAACGAAATGTGCACAAAAGTGGCATGGTTCTTCTTGTTATTACCTCTGACACTCTTCTTTCTATGGCAGCTTCAAAGCATCGGATCACTCTTTGCCTTTCAGATTCTGAGTTCATAGGGAAAGCATCGGTAAGTCTGATGAAACACCACATAATCCATATCCGTTAACGTGCAAATGGTATCAAATAAAAGTTTGGGCCTATCTTTACACCTAACACCATCATGTTTTGCTGGTGTTAAGTCAAATAAAAAAACTGATTTTCGATTCGACTATATAAGCCAAAATAGCAAATTCTCAATTGATTCTAAAAAGAAAAGCTCTCATTATGATCCAGCAATGAACCAACAGTATTTAACAACTTGAAACACACACAAAACACTAAAAATAAATCAAACCATAAAACGAACAAATAGTCTAATACCCATATGAAAAAAACTAAAGAGAGTAACTTACAAATCCAGCAACCTCTTGAAGACGAAGGCTGCTACTTGATACGTTTCCATGGCGGCGATTTAAACGCGATTCCTTCATCGCTCACTTCAAACGAAGACTGTCCCAGGTTCATTCAGTTAAGCATTTCATCGAACACTTGGTGAGCAATCAGCAAAATCGTTAATACAAATAACAAAATATAATTACCCAGTATAACTGTTCGTAACGAAAAAGGAGTTCAGAAATCGCGCCTATAAACAACAGGGTCAGGTAATAGCCATTGTAAAGTAAGCAAGTGTGTCGCCCTCCTTATATAATTCCTTCAACAAAACATATTCACCATCATAATAAAATATGGTGTAATAAAAAATACAGATCAATCGAAAGCACGGAAGAAAATCAAAAACAAAGAAGCATAAGTAAAAAAAAAAATAATAAACCTGTTTGCAGAGGCTGTCTGAGATTTCGATGTAATTGGGACAGTTGGGGGATTGATTCTGCTTCATCATTGAAGGATTGATGAACTCTAAAGGAATGTGGATTTGTAACAGATTATTATTATTAGGAAGGAATTAATATTTGTAACTGATAAACTCATGATCTCCTTGCATAGAAGTGGTTCGCACGATTGATTTTCAAGAGGGGCAGGAGGGAATAGATTTGAAGGATGTGAGTATGAGGTTGAGATAAAGTTACAATAATACCCTCCTAAGTGTCTTAATAGTCACTATTATTCCCATAATGCCCTTAAATTTCTTGCTTAAATATATTGTACATGTTGCTTCTTAAGTTGTACGAAAATGAAAATTACTATATAGGCCATCACTCCTCCTTAATAAGATAAAATAATATAGATAACCAGTGGAGATTCCCCTGTGCTACACAACGAGAATTCAATTGATGTCAGCTCGTTGTGTCATGCAACTAACACTCATTTTAGCAGTTAGAAACTCAAAATTAAAATAATAAAAAAATAAAGTCGTGATATGTTATGCATTTTTTTAACGGTCAATTTCCTTTTCTATTTTCTACACCCCTTTTACACCTTTTTTTTATTACACCCTTTTTGCACCTCCAATTTCTCTTAAAAAATGATATCCTCATTGGATGACTTATTTAGTTACTAGTGTGGATACATGGACACCAACCACCAACTGCATGTCTGCATATAACTGTATTTTTTTTTATTTTTTTTTTATTTTTCTTAGTTAAACCCAAGTGCCTAAGTATTTCTTTTTAAATGACCCAAGTGCCTCCATGGCCAATCTATTTATTTTCGAAACTCAAAAGGCCCAATTGCCCCAAGGCCCAGTATACTTATTCTCAAAACTCAAAGGGCCCGAGTTCCCTTTCAATTTTCCCTTGAACAACCCCAATATCAGGAAAAAAACGAAGAAGGCCATAAGCAGTGGGGATAACTGAGAAAGAAGCGCGTTGATACTTGAAATTGCCCCTTTTCGATACTCGAAACTGCTAGATTGAACTAAGGTTTGCACTCTTCCCATCAACTGCTCCTATTGTTATCTTGGGTTTTTAATTGGCGATTGATTGAATTATGATTGGTGATGTCTTTGTTTTCGTGTGTAGCGTGTTGAATGGTGGCAATAATTGCTTAACATGGATTCGGTGAGTTCTTTTGACTCCCCTACTCTCTCCTTTGCACAATACGCATGCACGCAGACAACACAATAGATAAATCACACGTATCATACAATAATGCATGCATTATAAACGTTTAGGTATAGTTTCACTGAAAAGTCTAATGTATAATGGTGGTGTCACATTGTGAAAAGGGCCCAATTTTGTAACTTTCTTTATAAATTTTACAACTTATCCGTAAAATGTTAAGCTATGTGATCCGATAGGTTTATAAACTACATAACTGTAACACCCGCTTCCCGGGACCTGCCTGCGTGCCTGTGGGTTATGGGCCCACAAACAAAACTGGATCCCACAGGGTGTCACGTTTTGGATTATCAATACACAGAGTTCTACACAGCGGAAGTCTTTATCTTATTTTAAATCAAAAGCCAAGCTTTGTACAACAACCTAATCTATTACATCATTTTGTATCTATATGCCAGCTCTTCCTTAGTCCTCGTTAGCCGTTCCAGATGCCATCCAACATACTTATCATCAATCCTGCATATAATAGGCACCTAGGATGTGTGCCCGAAAAAGTATTTGGGACTCAGCACAACGCTGGTGAGTTCATGAACATAACAGTATTCAAAACACAGGTTTATCGACTATAGCATCAAGCAGATATATTCATGGCAAACAGATAAGAACAGAGTAAGCACAGTATGTTCACATAACCAGGCTATGTATACAAACTCCACTGGCTAAAGCAGAATCATACAAGCAGCCCTCAAGCATCCTATCAAGCATTGCCACATATCACAGATGCTAAACATAGTCGATTCTACAGTTATTACCAATTAAATAGAACATCACATCCCGTTTTTAAAAACAATTCAGAGGAACTCACCTTGCTTCCATTGGTATTCACTGTAGTCAATCCAAACTATGTTCCCTGATCAGGAGCACAATAACCTTAGAAGCTAGTTAAATAAGGAGCAGGTATTAGCTAGTCATTATCGTGGTCTGCTTTGGGTAACCTTTCCTAGTTTAATCACGGGTGATCAATTCATGCCCAGTTTAGGTTTAGGTTACCCAACACCTACCTTAACTATGACCCTAACCCCTACTCCTAATATTATGTATGTTCCTAATTTGTTATATATAAAAATAACTATAACTAATTGTTAATAAGTAAGAACCTTACGTACCTGATTGTGAGCCAAAGGTGAGAAGTGAATATACCAATGACAGTGGCCTAATATTTATAGGAGCGTGACACCGACTTTCAATTAGCCGACTTGTGAAGTCGGTAATATGGAATTAATTCAATTCCATTCTCAATATGTCTTCACATCATGCACACGAGCACTTTAGGATTTAATTGTATTATTATTATTATTATTTCGGCAGCTTTACTCGTTTATCTATTATAACTTCTAAAGTATAACGTTTTGTAGAAATATGAATATACTGTTGAGACGAGCTAATCTTATCTATGCCCGCACCTAAGTTTCATTAAAAACGGAGCAGGACCACATATAACATAATATATTTATATTATTACTAAACGGTCTTCTATAAGACCAATTAATCATCTGGATCTCACATCTCCAATAATCATGTTGTCCGTCACTTATTCGTTTAACAACATATAAAATACAAACTTCATATTTCTCGCGTTTACAACTATTACTTCAAGTAAAGGTATTTATAGACTTTAATATCATGGTTTGTGTAGTCGTTTCTCTAATCGAGAAACCTCAAATTTTGGGGTTGTTACAATCTACCCACCTTAAAATAGGTTTCGTCTTCGAAACCTGTTATTCTCAGAATATATATGCTTCTATTCTACATGTGGCTATAACTGTTATACCTCCATTGATCCTTTAAGGAATTTATTTCCTTAATTTCAAGGTCAAAAATGCTCTTTTTAAACCTATTCGTTGCGATTCATGTGACATGGGGGATTCTAGTGGATTCTTGCAACTTCATTATCAAGTCCATGAGCTTGCACATCTTATGCGGTTGTATTTTACTATTGAGTTTGTGATGTCCGATATCCACTCTTTCACATACCGGGTGATATCTTTCCTTATGCTAGGCTACTAGTAACTATTCATGGTATATCTTTGTTGTATTGGATAAATATAATATCTTGACTTATAATCTCTTCAAGAATTACTTTTTCTTGATTTAACAAGTTCCCGGAATCCCTAATTTTCTACAACACATCTTAATCCTTGGCCAATCCAGTCCATACTAGACTTCATCCATTATTGTTCTTCTTGTTTCAGATTCTTTAACGTGAATAGTATTACACTAACTTTGGATTAAGTGTTGGGTATTACACACTAACTGTTGAGACGAGCTAATCTTATCTATGCCCGCACCTAAGTTTCATTAAAAACGGAACAGGACCACATATAACATAATATATTTATATTATTACTAAACGGTCTCCTATAAGACCAATTAATCATCTGGATCTCACATCTCCAATAATCATGTTGTCCGTCACTTATTCGTTTAACAACATATAAAATATAAACTTCATATTTCTCGCGTTTACAACTATTACTTCGAGTAAAGGTATTTATAGACTTTAATATCATGGCTTGTGTACTCGTTTCCCTAATCGAGAAACCTCAAATTTTGGGGTTGTTACAATAACAATTAACAATTGAGTTGCTAAAGAAAAAAAAAAGAAAGAAAATAGGTAACAACACTTAAGGGATGATGATATTTGGAATAGACATGTGAATAATATACCAACATTGAGGAAAAATCGCAATCATACTATGACAATTGAAGTGGCTTTAAGTATCTTAGCGGTACAAAAAGAGAGGTCGTGATGACATCATCTGCGTCTTTTTTCTTTTGTGGGATTATTGAGTAGTGTTGTTAATCCTAGACCAGACCCGTTGATTGAACTAGGGACATGATATTTTGCTGATTTGGTTTGGATAGATCAGATGATTATTAGGTGATGAGGTTATTTTTGTAGACTTGGCGATTGAATCGACAAACACATAAAGGACTTCGCAGACTGGTTTGGATAACGCTTAACTTGGTTTAAGAAAGGGTGCTAATATTTAGACACCAAAAAAATATTTTGACACCCTATATATTCCTCGTATTGATCAATACGAGGAGTATTGAAGTCAAAGGCTGCATACTGATATTCCAGGGAATGTCAGACCTGAAACCTCATATTGATATGTCTCATATTGAATAATACAAGGAATATCAGAGCCATATATTGAATTTGATACTAGGATGAGAAGTGATATGGGGTTTAATATGTCTCGTATAGACCTATATGAAACATATTGAGGTGGGTTTTTTTGTTGCAAACTCTGTACCTTTTTATACAACATTTAATTGTTTTGACAAAGTCTTATAAATGTTTTATTATTTTTTAAAACATTATCATGTAGTCTACAATAGTATACTATACTATTATAGACTATATACCATATTACATGATATGATACGATAAAAAAAATAAAATATTTATAAACTTTATCTATAAATGGTAAAAAAATTGCAAAAAAAAAACATTGGAATACATTGACCAATAGATTTGTTAAAAAAACCCTTTTCGAATGTATTAAAATATAACGATTAATCGATTTAAAAAAATACCTTTTCAAACCAACCTTATAACTTATTCTTCAAACTCAACAAGACAAAACAAACATATTCAAAACCAACCAAAATAAAACCAAATAAAAGAAATATTTTTTATAAAAATAATATTGGTAACAAAAAGTTGTAAATTTTTTAAGATAATATTGGAATGAATATAACTAATTTTTTGTTAATTATTGGATTTTATAAAGTTATTTTAGTATTTTTAGTTATTTAAAAACAATAAAAATACAAAATAATAAAAATAGTCCTTAGTATTTTTAGTTATTTGGGTAAAAGATTCCCCATATCACTTTTCACCTAGTATCAAACCCAATACGTTACTCTGATATGTATCGTAAATAAATTATATGTTTTTATGTTTTTATACTTTTAAGATTTTTTTATTTAAGTTTGAGTCAATTATAATATAATTTTTGTATTTTATTTAATAAATATTTATTACATCTTTCAATTTATTAGAGTGATGCAAACGGAAATCAGTGAACCACTGGAACGGTTGATGGTTTAAAAAATGATTATTTAGTTTTCATCAATGTTTTAAAAACTGGTTCATATGTGTCGATACTACCAGTTGAACTAACTGGCATACCCGATTGAACCGCCCAGTATGCTTGGTTAAACCGTTTCTAATCCAATCCGGTATAGTATAAAAACCGCTTTTTTTAAGCATTGGTTTTCTTGCATTCTAACATCTTGAAACTGAGTTGACCATCTTACGTTAGTTTAGTTTTGACTTTTGTTGGTTTATGTATGGAAATAATATTAAGCAGAAATATAAAGAGCAACTATAAAATAGGAGAAAAGCTAGTGTGCATGTGTCATGCATGTGGTCTAGTAATTCATATAGAATAAAACATACGCATACAAATAAAAAAAGCACCCATCTCACTAAACATGTTCAATGTATAATTGTCCCATTATTTATAACCAGTTAAGTCGAGCCCTATTTGAAGACTTAAATTGAACTAAAATTCAAGGTTTTTTTCTTCAGAAATAGCACGAATATTTATGATTGTTTAAACACGTAATTATACAATGATTTCACTTCTCTTGTTAGCTAAAACATTTGTGGTGTCAATGTTTAATTAAACTTAGTTTTCATCAAACTCTTTCGATATCATATAAATGAACAAATTATATATCTATACAAATATCACCTTAACGGAAACACTAACGGCGTTAAAAAAATTCGGCGCCTTCTTATCTCCAGCCCATCTACCCTGTTACACACCGTTTAAAACTCAAACTCTGATAACCGCAAGCAGTCTTTTTTCATCACCTCTTCTGTTTTGAACGTCGTTCCTCATCATTTAGAAAAAGTCACGAGGAAGATTTATGTTGCTATAATTCCTTCGTACGGCAGTTTCCTGGCCAACCATCGCATCGTTTCGTACGATGGTTCCGGCGTATGGCGTTTTCCTGGCCAACCATTGCATCTTAACAAACCATTGTTCACATTGTCTTCTTTCTCCTCCCTTCCGTTTCTTCATCATTTTGAAAAATTCATGAGGAGGACTTCTGATGTGATGATTCCAGAGTATGGTGGTTTCCCGGTCAAATATCAATTGAGATTAAGGTTGGAGGCAAACAGAGGTAAAGAGATTGAAGCCGGCGGCGGTTGCAGAGAGGCATCATTATATCCGACAGAGGGTAGTGGTTAAGTCAAGAGGATGTGATGAAGATTGAAACCACAAACTCGGATTTGAAAGTCGCAGATGTATCAATGCAAACCATAAACACAATCTTCTACAGAGAAAGAGAGAGAAGGAAATGGGGTATTAGTTTTTCTTTTAATTTTTTATTATGTTGCCTTTTGGCCACACATTTGAACATGAAGAGGTATTTTAAAAAAATATATTTTCTCATCTTTCTTTAGTTAATTAAAAATAAATTATAGATTCTCAATTTTGATAAAACACAAACATTAATTTTATTTAGACTTAAATCAAACATTTGCAATTTTCAATACAGAACATATATGTTATTATTCGAATAGCCATTTTTATTAGTTTAACGCTTTTAGTTAAGTTGATAACGATACACTCAATTTTCATTTATACAATCTTTTCATATGTTTAAATTGAAGAAGACAAAGAAAAACGCAAAATCAATCCATCCCAACATATACTTTTTCATGCTTGGTTATTTTGGATTGTGACTAAAGAGCTCAATAGAATTTTGAATTAAGTTTTTCGTAAATAATGTAGTGATACACTGATACTATAGAGATTCCTAATTAACATCCCGTCGCAACGCGCGAGGTAGCGTCAACTCGTATATATACAATTAGCAACTTGGGTCACCTCTAAGAGTCACAACCCTTCATCATTAATTGGCACCGTTTCACAAATTAATTAGTTGGGTCACTTCTAAGAGTCACCACCCTTCCCCATCACTTGGTACTGTTTCACAAATTAGTTAGTTAAGTCAATTCTAAGAGTCACCACCGTTCCTCATCACTTGACACATTTTTACAAATTAATTAGTTAGTTAAGTCACCTCTAAGAGTCACCAACGTTCCTCACCACTTGACGCCTTTTCACAAATTAATTATATCAACATTAATCTCCTCTAAGAGTCATCAGTCTTTCCTACAATTAGGAACTTAGGCAACTTCTAAGAGTCACCACCCTTCCTGTCCCTTCCCACCGTTTCACAAATTATTACACATACAATTTGCAACACCATAGCACAAAAAAACAATACATATCATAAAGCACTGATTCTGAATTCCAAGGTTTTTTTTTTCTTATTTCCAAATCCATTTGATTTTAATAACCCGCTCCAATATCTTTCTTTTCCATATCTCATTTTCAACATCACAATTTATGATTGTTTGCAATCGTTTCCAAATTCATCTTTCATGTAAGGATTCTTTATTATTTCTTTGAATAACAAACAAGTTCAAAAAAAACAACGAAGAGGTACATATTATTGTAAAATCCTAACCTATGCGTTGCATCTTTTATGAAACTGTCGTCTGTTCTGGTAGCATCGACATCAATTACCACATAACTGCTACACTTATAAATCACCGGATAATTACAATATGAATCATAAAAAGCCGAATTTTCCACCACGAGACCGTGACTTTAATTTGGTAGAATTGGCCGGCAATCCCAAATAAAAACATCTATACCATATTATGTATACCCTATTACAAACACTGATTGAAGAAGATCGCTCATTCAATTCCATTTCTGGTCTGTAATTATTATATGTACATAAGAATTGAGAGTGCAGATTCCTCTTTGGTCTTAGTCTGATTTTGAAGATTAATATGAAGATTGGTTCGTTTGAATTGGAAAATCGCATTGTTTTTATCAACGGAATTCACATTGATTCGATAATATTGTTTAAAATCAAATCGGTGTTATGTGGAAACAAAAAAAAAATCATATTTCGTTTAATCATAAAACATCAAAAGAAAAACTTTTGAACTGATCATACAAAATCAATATTTTGTCGGAATGAAAATCACAAACAACCTTGCAGAAAAAGAGTCTGAGCGGTGTTTTGAATTTATCACAAGTCAAAAGAATAAAGTCAAATATCAAAGGAAAAAACATGGTGTTATGAGTGCTTAATTTTTTTTATTAAAATAGAAATTTTAATATTTCTAATTTCAAAATAAACAACCGAACAAATAAAGCAACAAAAAGAAAAAAAATGTTTACTTAAAAAATAGTTTATTTAATTATATTTCTTAAACTATGTAAGACGTTAAAATTGGAGATTTTTGTTGTTGAATTAGGTTTTACCTGGACAATTTGTTTTGTAATCATGTTTATAAATGCAAAACTTTATTTATATTTGACTATTTGACATTATTTCTTTTATTTGATTGGGTTTTATTGATTTTGAATAAAAAGAAAATTAGTTTTCTGTTAATTGAGTTTGGTTGATTTTTCTTTTAGGTTATTTTAAAATATGCAAAAGATGTAATTTGTATGTTGTGACTAAGGCAATTTCAAATTTAAAAAAAAAATAATAACAACATTTTCAGTACAAAGTTAGGACCCCAAAATTCGGGTCATTCACAAACACTTTGTCTTTTGAAGTAGAATGCTTTAGGTGTGTTGGTGTGATTAGAGATAATGCAAAAAAAGATAAAAATAAAAAGGAAATATGGTTTGAATAAAGTTAAGAATTTTCGCACTCATATGATGATACTAAAACATTCATAATCAAGATCCCGCCGCAACGCGCGAGCAAACGCAACTCGTTAAATACAAGAAAAAATGTAGATAGAAAATGGATTCACTACACGTCAGTCGTCAGTCATTATGTTTCCGATAGTTCACCTTCAATCTATCACAATTAGAAAAGTTGTGTGGAGATAGAAAATGTGGATCCGTATTCTTCGCTTTAGACATGTACATCTTTCTATTCATAAATTACTTACACACTAAAAATGTGAAACTTTTACTCTCATCATATATCAAAACCGTAAAAAAAAAGCCTAAAGTGGTCGTCTTTTCTGGTGGGAGTTAATTGTCAATTTAATCCTGATGCTTGTTTAAAAATGTCTCTTTAGTCCAAATAGTTTTTTTCTCATCTGTGTCCCTAAAGTTTATCATTTTTTGTCACTTTCATCCAACCTCATAACTCAGTTAAGAAAAGTCAGTTAACTCATGGTATTTTGTTCACTTTGCATATATATCACTTTTTTTGTCATTTTCATCCAAACACCCCATAATCTGCTGGTAAACTCGTCGTCAAATACTCTAAGTGCAACTTTTATCCCCATTACCAAACACTCCTCTAATTGAACCACCTATATAAACCCTTCTTTCCTTCTCTCTTCTCTCTGCACAAACAACGAACAAACACACACACTGTGTGTTCTGAAAGTTTAACCGGTCACCATATCCGGTGACCGGCGCTGGTGCCATCCTCTCCGGTGAGTCCCCTTTCTCCGGTGCCATCCTTTCTGGTGAGTCCATTTTCTCCGCATCGATCTTAAATATTCCAACCGTTCTCATCAATTAACCCCACCACATCCATCTCGGATTATTGTCAAAGAAGAAAGGGGGTTGTTGGGTTACCTGTGTTTAACAGTAATCCGGTGACGAAGATGTCGCTGCCGTCGCTAAACATCACCGGTAAAACCTCCGCCGTCGTTCGAACAATGGAACCGTCATGTTACCACCTATATAAACCCATCTTTCCTTCGTTCCTTTCTTTTCTCTCTCCGTCGATCCATCTCTTCCCTGTTTCCCCCTCTCTCTAGCTTTCTCTCTCTAACTCTCTGTAAATGGGTTTGTGTGTATAAGTAAGATGTTGATGAAAGCGGCAAAAAAAATGGGATATATATGGTTTGAAACAATGTAAAATAGTGATGTGACAGTTTGGAATGGCTTAGAGGCATTACCATTGTGGATGTTCTAAATGTAGGAAATAGGGTTCACAATTTTATTAAAATAATAATAAAATAAATCTAATAACAATACTCTTGTTATTCTTAGGAAATATATTGGTACGAAACCGATTACAAAACTAAATGTACATAAAAATGAATACAAATACAAGTACCGAATCTTGATCCAAGCAGATGACTGTAGAGAACTTCAACCGTACCGTCTACCTAGAAAACTCCACTGCAAGAATATGAAAACCAAAAATGTTGATAATTTGGTTGAGTCACGTGTTTGACACGCTTCCCTTAAAACAGATTCCGCGCCTCCTCTCAGACGGTCTGTCTCCCAGGGTACAACAACCGGAACAGTATTGTACTGCCGGAGATGGCTCATGCGCCCAAGATTACATCGGGTTATTTGGTGTTCGTGAAAAATAAGAAAAAGAAAGTTGTTTATGTTTTGAGAGTACTCCTCACAAAATGGTTGTGAGTTTTTTCTAGTAAAGGATAATCATCTATCATGTACCAACGTTCAATTTATACTAGAAAAAAGGTGAAACTCCTTTCACCATTAATCTTGTAATTAACAAGATATTAATCTTGTAATTAACAAAATATTTAATGGAATTAAAGTGGTCAAACCTGTCATTATGACTGAGTTGAAACAGCAAGATTAGTGGAAGACTATTTGACTGGTCAAAACCCATCATTATGACTTAATTGAAGTAATCGTTTGACTCAGTCAACTAACCGTTCTAGTGTTGTGCGCGCCACTGGACGCGGACCAGGGTGATACCTGTCATGCGCGCATTCTAGACCCACTAGTGTTTGGCTCAAGCTAAACAATATACAAGGAGTGTTCCTCCTTGTAAACCACTTCATGTTTTGTCATCTCACCAATGTAGGACACGTTGACAAAACTTTATCCATTTTCTCATATTTGGTTGTTCCAACCTACAACTTTCAAGCTTTCGATATCTCATTCATCTTAGCTCTATTTTGGACACGGGTTGGTTCGTTGTGATGCTCTCACAATATAGTACACAAACCCGAAAACAATTATTTATATAACACATATATAAATACATTTATTTAAGTCCAAAATTAGTGAAAAATCATTTTTCACTACCATTTTTCCAACAATCCCCCACATGAATGGAGATCGAATAAAACACACAAATTCCCCGTTGAAACCTCAGCAGTCGAGTATTGCAGGATAGGTAGGTGTAGCCTTTGAACCTTCCTTTGTGAAGCATACTTAGCCTACTAGCGGTATGTAGAACTTGATGTCTTTGAACATACCCCCATTTGTGTAAACGACAATACACTTCACACAATACTTTTCCTAGCTGGGCCATCCCCTCATTATCGTGTCCAATAATGGTCATGGAACACTCTCCTGGTTCTGCGGGAGCTCTAGAAATTGTGCCCACAATTTCATTCGAAGCGACCACACTTCTCTCCAACATAGGTGATTTTAAATCATTAAAAGCATTATGGTGTACTATGATTTACACTAATCATTAAACCATATATTATGCTTAACCTCTCAACAATGTCACTGATATTATAGGAATGGACTAGGATGTAATTAAACACCCTTTTGTAATTTAGGGGATATGTATATAACCATATATACTAGCTTATATATAAACATATATCTTAGCTATGCCCCCACAGTGACTACCTTTCGGTTCATGATTAAGTTTGCCTATTGAATCTAGATCTTGGGATCTCCAGTCAACTAGATTAGGTTTCCCTCATGTCCCTTTTTCCATGGGCTTTAGTCTCATTCCATACAACTTCATCTCTTATCAACCATCAGGTTGTTGGATCCATTTTCAACTGAGATAAGTTGTTCTAACGTGTTCTTGACTCGCTAGTCAATTTAGCCATTTTGTCAATTCGTAAGGCTTATACCATGTGATCTAAACATAGATCTGGTTATGGTAGCAGGATAGGTAGGTGTTACCCTTTGAACGTTCCTTTTCGTCTTTAGAATGACATGAAACTCAATTCATGGCTAAACACGTTTCCATTCCTTTTGTCATGTGATTCAAAGTTAGCTAGACGTTGAATCTTACATATTGGCATTTGAGTCCAATCAACTTGATTGACTCACTCCATTTTCAAATGCAAGCCACCCCCACATTTAAGTGTTATTGGATAACATCCAATGGGGTGATGAAAGGTTCTCCCTTTCGTATGAAGTTTGAGAAAAAATTTCTCAAATACCATTTTCTACCCCTACGGGTGTTTCTTAAATGGCCTCTTCCCCCCCACATTGCTTGCACTTTGAGGAAGTTTGAGTAATACCACTCGTTATGACTCTACAAACTCGTGTTATTTAAGTCATCTATGTGTATTGTTCTACTCAGATTTCCATAGCTCACAGGAGCTTCCGAGCAATATGAGTACTCCTCATATGAAACCGAATAGAATCATAACCAATGAACTACATAATCGGTCCTTTCGAGTTATCCTTATTAATGAAATTGTATTCATAGTTTTGTTTATACAGAATCCATTCTCGTGTCGTCACATATTTTGAATGTTTAATTGTTAATTTAATCTCCATCGAGCATCTAAATTAACAAGTATTAGTCTAGCATGCTTTAGACTTCAATACTCTAGCATGTGAACAGAAGATGCATCATTCTGATTCTTCACAGCCTTAAGAGATAACGCACTATCTCTTTCAAACATTCACGTCTTAGTTAGACATAATAATGAGATTTTATTTTACCATTCCAAAACCTCTGTTTTAGGAATGTCTCAAAACCATAGTCAATTTTATCTATTAAGATCAAAACTCATTTTGCCTTTAATCTCCAACACTTCACCATTGACTCTTAAGAACTTAAACATAAGTCTCAATCTAAGTCACTTTGATGAACATATTCATCATCAACAAGATGAACAATCCTAGTATAAAATCACTAAAGTCTTGAGACAAAGTCAATTAGATTGACACTCAAAGACATAGCATTCACATACGTGCCTAAAGTGATTTATACATTTCCATGTTGTTTTGTTAAAACCATGTATTGGGGAAGTCTCCCAAAACTAAGGACAAATCCTCCACACAGGTCAAACAACATTGATGGTTGTAGAAACATCTACACATCCATCACTATTGTAATGTCTTACAATAAATTTAGCAAAATTTATTAAAGAATTTACAATCTTAACATATATATTTCTTTCATATGTTATAGTCATCGAAAATTCACAAGTGTGTATTTCCATGTTGATGCTCTCAACATTTGATGACATACCTTGTTTTCGTGTATTTAATCTCAATGCACTTGCCACGTTTGTCATGATTCGCTCATCATGTTGTACGTTTGATGTTTGGTATGCGACTTATTGCATAAGTCATGATCACAACCCGCTCACTGTGTTCTTGCAAGACACTCCTAGCATAACCCGTTAAATAAATATCCTTATTAAATCCGTCGAAGGTAAATCGTTAAAGAAAAAAAAAATGCCATCAGTAATTTCCTTTTACGTTTATCGTTTATTATATTTTAAATCACTTGATTATTAAAAAAATATAAACGAATAATCCAAAATATATATAATACATTACAAATATATTTTAACGGATTCATAAGGATATATAAACATCAATTCTCAAAGTGTTATTCTCTACAACACTTTATATTTCAACGAAATAATCACAATTATATCGTCTTGTGGCATGTTTCGAGGTTCTCCCTTAATACATTGTTCAAAACAATAAGCTTGTTTATAATTAACTACTCACAAGTAGTCGAACAAGTATATATGTCAAAAACAACATCGGGTTGTTTTCCTTTAAATAGTCTCTCAAGACTATTATATGGTTCAAGACATGATACTTCTCACACAAGTATCGAACCGATTGCAAAATCATGTTTTATTCGTTCAAAACATTTCTTGTCATTGCAACTGTTTTAAAAATTAAACTATATATGTTTATGCTTTGATTACGGATCAAGACCATAAACTTGAAAATAGTTCGTTATTTAAAACCGTACCTAACTCGTGCGTTAGACAAATAAAACGATTACAAATCATCTTAAATAGTTTATCACAGTGAACCCGATTCTAACCCGCTCGCTAGAAAATAAACGATTATAAATCGTGCATATGGTTTTTATGATAAATCTTTTCTAATTCGCTCATTAGAAACTATATGTGTACCAAATATTAAAAATATTTGGTTTCAATAACTAACCATTTCTAACATACTTGTTAGAATACAAACGATTATGCTAATCGTTATATGGTGTTTTGGTTATATAACTAATCCGTTTCTAACACGCTTGTTAGAAATAAACGATTACCAAAATCGTTTCACAACTAATTGGTTTATATATATACAACCATTTCTAACACGCCCGTTAGAAATAAACGATTACAGGACCGTTTAAAATTTTATTGGCTCATATATAAATATAATAAGCCGTTTCTAATCCGCTCGTTAGAAAATTAAACGTTTAGCTTGTTCGTTTTTACAAACATCAATTTCTAACTCGCTCGCTAGAAAAAAAATAAGTTTAAAATAACTTATGATTTTGTAAACAACCATTTCTAATACACTCATTAGATATGTTCTATGACACGTTATTCTTTCAACATCGTCGTTTCTAACATACTTGTTAGAACTACATGTTTCAAAACTTGTTGTTTACATAACTAATTTCTAATACGCCCATTAGAAATCTAAATGTTCTCAACATTTTGAAACTAATTATATTTTACTAAAATAATTACTTTCTAACACGCTCGTTAGAAAATACGCATGTTTTAAACCTTATTATTTACGAAAATAATATTTTCCAACTCGCTCGATAGGAAATATGAAGGTTATAAAACTTATTATTTTAGAATGATAGTAATATCTAACATGCTTGTTAGAAATTATACATGTTTTGAAACTTATTATTTTACAAAAAAATAATTATTATTTCTAACACGCTCGTTAGAAATAAACATGTTTCAACACATTGGATAACAATCACTATTTCTCCAAATAATGATCTCTAACATGCTCGTTAGATCGAAAACGTACACCAAACGTTTCTATATGGGTTACCAAAATATTTTCTAACACGCTCATTAGAAAATGTTTTACTAAAATTAATCTCTAACATGCTCGTTAGAGCTAATCTCTAGCAAATATTTTTCATGGGTTGACAAATATTACGTCTTTTCTAATACGCTCATTAGAAAAATTAGTATTTGAAAACGTCTAAATACATGTTAATATTTGTTAACACTTCGGATTATCGAAACCCGACACAAAAAACCCATGAAACTGAAAACTTGAATCAAAACTTTTCGTTTTGTAAACACGGTATTTAGGATTAAAGATTGTACTCCAATCATACATATTAATCCGATTTGTACTACAAATATATTTCCAAAAAAAAAAAATATATATTAGATTTTAACAAAAATCACAATTAATATTTTTATACTTTCGTGAACCCAAAAATCCTTTAATAAGAAGGTTTTTAGATTGTAGCAACAGTCTACACGAAAGTCTGTTTTAAGATTGTAGGAAATAGGGTTCACAATTTTATTAAAATAATAATAAAATAAATCTAATAACAATACTCTTGTTATTCTTAGGAAATATATTGGTACGAAACCGATTACAAAACTAAATGTACATAAAAATGAATACAAATACAAGTACCGAATCTTGATCCAAGCAGATGACTGTAGAGAACTTCAACCGTACCGTCTACCTAGAAAACTCCACTGCAAGAATATGAAAACCAAAAATGTTGATAATTTGGTTGAGTCACGTGTTTGACACGCTTCCCTTAAAACAGATTCCGCGCCTCCTCTCAGACGGTCTGTCTCCCAGGGTACAACAACCGGAACAGTATTGTACTGCCGGAGATGGCTCATGCGCCCAAGATTACATCGGGTTATTTGGTGTTCGTGAAAAATAAGAAAAAGAAAGTTGTTTATGTTTTGAGAGTACTCCTCACAAAATGGTTGTGAGTTTTTTCTAGTAAAGGATAATCATCTATCATGTACCAACGTTCAATTTATACTAGAAAAAAGGTGAAACTCCTTTCACCATTAATCTTGTAATTAACAAGATATTAATCTTGTAATTAACAAAATATTTAATGGAATTAAAGTGGTCAAACCTGTCATTATGACTGAGTTGAAACAGCAAGATTAGTGGAAGACTATTTGACTGGTCAAAACCCATCATTATGACTTAATTGAAGTAATCGTTTGACTCAGTCAACTAACCGTTCTAGTGTTGTGCGCGCCACTGGACGCGGACCAGGGTGATACCTGTCATGCGCGCATTCTAGACCCACTAGTGTTTGGCTCAAGCTAAACAATATACAAGGAGTGTTCCTCCTTGTAAACCACTTCATGTTTTGTCATCTCACCAATGTAGGACACGTTGACAAAACTTTATCCATTTTCTCATATTTGGTTGTTCCAACCTACAACTTTCAAGCTTTCGATATCTCATTCATCTTAGCTCTATTTTGGACACGGGTTGGTTCGTTGTGATGCTCTCACAATATAGTACACAAACCCGAAAACAATTATTTATATAACACATATATAAATACATTTATTTAAGTCCAAAATTAGTGAAAAATCATTTTTCACTACCATTTTTCCAACACTAAATAGTATACATTATCCCAAAAATATTTTCAAGAAAAGCCATTGAAAAGTTTCCAACCTACAACTTTCAAGCTTTCGATATCTCATTCAAGAAAAACGACCATCACTGAATAATAGAGAAACAACCACGTTGCTACGTCCGTCGTGTTAGGAAAATAGACAAGTTGTCTTAGGCCATCCTGGGCGCTCCCCGTTTTCAATCTGGGTACCCCTACCCTTCCGGGATCTCCACCCGTGTAACGAGTGTTTAAAGATATATTTGTTTATATTAAGTATATAAAGTTACGTTTATTTAACCTATTTAAGTTAGTAAGTAATATTTTAAAGGTGACCCAGCTAATAAAAAAAATAGTATAAGATATAGACCATCATTAACTACACCCATAAGAAAAAGAAAAAAAAAAGTTTTTGAATCCGCCGTAGTTCCGGGATTGCTTGAGAATTAGCTAAAAGCAAGACAATTACGTTTGCACTCCTGCAGGTTACTAATAAATATCGTTTAAAATACATTTGGTGCAGATTATATACAGCACATTATAGTTTAATTAAAAATATATATATCGTAAACAGTACGTTTACTATAAGAGAAAAAAACAGCTAGCACCTCCCAACCGATACACAATTATTTTGTCAATTAGTAACTTTGTCGGTGGTCGCTGAAATTTGCATACCAACCAGTAGTCCAGTATTAATAATTTAATATTATCGTCTCCCAACACAAAGCAAAAAACATCTACCAAAATAACTTCAAATTATATAATCTATATATAATTTAAAAAAAAAATCAATAAAAATAACATTTTATTGTTAAAACTCAACAAAATGAACATTGTTCTTTTGATTTTTTATATATAAAATTTAAATACTCCATCCATTATATCTATTAATAGTATCTAATTATTATTGAACACATAAACTATTCAAATCTTGACGGATGACATGATCATATGAATGGGTTCGAATGCACAAAAGTTTGCGGCATAAAATAAAAGGACCACAACAGACGAGCCACGTAGGAAGTTACGTTACTTACGTAGCAATGTACGTAATTCATTACGTGGTGCGTTTTTAGTTGTCACTTTTATTTTGTCGTCGGTTCATACACTTCATTGTGCGTTCCGACGTCCATTTGTGTTAGGTGTCAAGAATAGATCTCGTTGTCATTATTTTTAAATGAAGACCAAAAAATAAATTTAAAATTATTTTGTTAAGTTTGACTACTAAAATTTTATTTCATTTAAATTTTCTGATTTTAAACCTCGTCATTTTGTCTTTTATTGATTATAATCTATATCTATATCTATATCTATATCTATATCTATATCTATATATATTGCAAAGGGATTAATTCTACATGTCATACTCTTATACAATCTCTCCTTTGAGAGATACCACATAGGATGTGATGTGACAACTCTAGACCAATTAAAAAAAAGGAATAAATATGGTTTAAATATGATTTAACCTAATCTATTAGGCTATGGGGTGTGGTCACCCTTCCCCCTTCCTTCCCCCTTGTCCACGTCAGCGCCATGTCATTTCCCCCTTCCCCTCCCCCTTCTAGGGGAAATGGTTCCCCCTTCCCCCTTCCCTTTTTTATTAATTTCATTTTTATTTATTTTATAAATTAGATTTTCATTAAAATATTTTTTTCATTAAACATAAAATAAACTACATAGAAATTAAAAAAAAAACGAAAAATACAATTTAAACCTGGAAATAAATAAAAAAAACCATCAACTAAACGCTCCTCCAAACGCTCCTCCAAGCCATTTTTTGGCGATTTTGTCTTTTATTTTCGCCGCCACCGCACGTTCCGTTTCATCAAGGTTATCGAGCGGTTCTCTCATCAACGCCAATTCGGTTGTTTCCTGTCTCGCCATTTCCATTTTGAGGCGTTCCCTTTCCAACTCTATCCTCGCCAAGTCTCTCGCCGCGGCGTCTTCTTTGTCCTTCCTTTCCATCTCTAGTCTCGCCAACTCTCTCGCCGCCGTTTCTTCCTTCTCCTTCTTTCTTTCCAAGTAGCGATCCGTTTGCTCTTGTTTAAAATCGTTAAAATTTTTTAGCAACTCTTCAATTTTTTCCACCGCATTGTCTCTCGATCCGTGGCCGGTATCAACACCCTTGCCTTTTGAGGCCGCCGCTTTCTTGGCGCGGTCCCTACCAATCGGCCTCTCACTCTCACTTGGTGGAGCCTCGTCTTCAAACTTCGGATCGTCGTTTATGTTGATAGTACAACGAGCATCCGACCCACCACCACTATAACTCCCCGTTGCGCTCGTTTTAGACCGCTTCGCTTGTTCCACCTCATTAGGCACCGGTTTGAACTTTTCACACTTCGCCAAAATCTCATACGCCTTCATGTACCCAAACGCCCCGTGCTTTTTGGTGTACGCGTCAAGAGCAACCTTCAACACATGCTCATCGCTTTGCCCGGACGCACGATTATTCCAAGCTCTTTGATAAAAACCCCCAAAAGCTTGACATTTTGTCAACAAGTCCCGACACTTGGTACTCACGGAGTGAACCCGAAGGTATTCTTCACGTTGTAACAACTTGAAAAATTCCTTAACAACTTGGTTCCAAAACCCGTCTTTTTTCCGATTAGTTGCTACAATTATATAAAAAAAAAGTTAGTTTTTATAAAATATTAAAAACGAAATTTAAAAAAAAATATATATACATATATATATATATATACGAAACATTTATAAAAAAAATATAAAATTTACCTAGTATTGGGTCCGTAGAAGCGATAACCCAAGCTTGTGCTAGCGCCTCCAACTCGATGGGATTCCAAGGAATGGAATCGGCCTTGGTACTAGGACCGTCATCTTTGGCCCGTTTTTTCCCCTTTTTGACGGTTTTTTTGCTTGGGGCCGGTTCGGTTTCGGGTTGGGTTTCGGGTATGTGATCATCGTGCGAGGCCAAAGAAACAAAATCGTGCTCGTGTTGTGTTTCGGGTATTGGTTGCCATTGAGGTGGTTGCATTTGATGTGGATGCATTTGCCATGGTTGTTGTTGAAATTGCCATGGATTCAAAGGGGCGTTAAACGCGCCAAAAGATAGTGGTTGAGTCGCGGGAGTATCGGGTGTGTTAGGAAATCCGAACGGGGGTTGGTTTGAGGGGTTACCGGGTGTGTTAGGGAAGAAAGGACGCCTTGGATCAATGAAGATTTTTATAAAATCTTTTATAAAAATGTAGAAGTGTATAAAAATGGTGGAAAGGTGTATAAAATTGTGGGGTATTGTGGGGTTGGGTTGTTATTTAAATAGGTTTGAAAAATAAATTTTTTTTTTTTTAAAGTTCAAACGGTCAAAAATAGTGGGGCAATGTTCACTTTTTAAAAAATTGCCTTGGAAATCGCGTCGGTATGCTCAGGGGAATTATGCCGTTTGTGCCGATGCCCGATCGGGGGGGGGGGGGGGGGGGCGGTGTTCCCCGTCGGCATTGCCGTCCACCTCAGCTGCCGAAGCCCTCCCCCGACCCCATACCCCTCAGCCTTAAATACCTTATCTACTAAATGTAAATATTAAACTTTTATTATTTTCTCTCTCATATTTTCTCCCATAACTTTTAAACGTTAATATCTTTTATATACGAGATTATTTAAAGAAAAAAATTTACACCAAATTAACGAGCGTTTTATTATCTTTCCAACGAGAACCATAGTGCTATATAAAAAACGGAGAAAAAACGACTATTTTTTGTAACCCGACAGGTATTGTGTCAAGTTTAGGATTAGTTTAAAAAAAAATGTGTGTTTGGGTCGGGCCTGGGATTAGGTGATACCCATGAATTTTTTAAAATAATGATATGATAACTTATGACAGAGATTTGTTTAAAATAAATAATAATAATAATCTATATCTATATCTATATCTATTCTATATCTATATATATTGCAAAGGGATTAATCCTACATGTCATGCTCTTATGCAATCTCTCATTTGAGAGATGCCACATAAGATGTGATGTGACAACTCTATATCAATTAAAAAAAAGAAATAAATATGATTTAACTAATCTATTATAATCTTTAACCTAATCTATTAAATACCTAATCTACTAAATCTAAATATTAAATCTTTATTATTTTATCTCTCGTGTTTCCTCCCATAACTTTTAAACGTTAATATCTTTTATATACGAGATTTTTTAAAGAAAAAAATTACACCAAATTAACGAGCGTTTTATTATCTTTCCAACGAGTACCATAGTGCTATATAAAAATCGAAGAAAAAAATGACTATTTTTTGTAACCCGACATGTATTGTGTCAGGTTTGGGATTAGTTTCATGCTGGTAATAATAATAATAATATTCATTAATCATATATTGACAAGTCATTAATTATGTTGTCATATTGGATATTTTATTATGTCATATTAGATATTTTAACCCGGGACGTTCGCGGGATAAAAACTAGTGTTATTATATATTTTCATGCTGGAAAATGATTTTGTTTGGCGTAGTTGGTCACACGCACATGCTAATTGCTTCGGGCGGTGCGACGGCGCGGGTTTGTGACACAAACTTTCGTTATTTACGGACCGTTTTAAGTCAACAAAATTGGTCAAACTGATTACCACTTTTGTTCTATGGGTACAATTTATAATTCTTTTACTGTTTCTGTTTCTTTAAAATTTCATGAAACTAGTAGGTTCTGCCTCACGATTTGGTTTGGAATCAAAATAATAGATAAAAATAAATTAGATTTTAATAATCCAAATTATTATTTATTATTTACTTATCAATAAATTCATACTAAGAGTTTGACCTTATAATCCCAACTTTCAATTTTGTTGCCAATGGCAATACCTATAGTATAATCTTTCACATATTTACGCTTGATTGCCACTCAAATTTTGATAACAGTGAACAAAATGGGTAAACATACAAGCAAAATTAAGTGCAAATTTATGAAAATTATGCTACTTGGATTGTCTTTGGTAACCCAAGTTAAAACTGGGATTATTTTTTATCAAACTATTAGTTTGTATTATTGCCCAATGTCAAACAATGCCTAAGGAAAGTTATGGACGGTCACTTCACAACTGCTGTCAAAGTGTTGTGTTCCAGTGGGGTTGCTCCTTTTGGGGAATCTACCATGAAAGCCCTTATTGACAAACATCCGGTGATGCCTCCTCCGTCCTTGCCTGCCAACTCTGACGTCATGCCCGCCCTTATTGTAGATATGGATTGTGTGATTGGATGTCTCCGATCTTTCCCTAAAGGGACTTCCTGTGGGAGGGACGGTCTGAGGGCCCGACATTTGCTAGATGCTCTTACTGGAGAAGGGTCAGTGACTTCCACGGGGCTGCTCTCAGCTATTACTGAAGTCATCAACCTTTGGCTTGGTGGTTTTTGCCCAAGGGTTCTAGCTGAATTCATTTCTTCGGCCCCTCTTACCCCTTTATTGAAACCTGATAACGGGATTCGACACATTGCAGTAGGGGCCATTTGGCGCAGATTAGTTTCTAAAGTGGCTATGAGGAAGGTTGAGAAAGAAATGGCTAAGTACATTGGGGACTTTCAATTTGGGGTGGGAACTCCCAATGGGGCCGAGGCGGTGCTCCACAGTGCGAACAGGTTCTTAAGCTCCTTCCATGCGGACGGGTCCTTGGCTATGCTCACGGTGGATTTTTCAAACGCGTTTAATATGATCGACCGCACTGTTCTTCTTCGAGAGGTCCATCAACATTGCCCGTCTATCAATCCATGGGTCCAGTTCTTATATGCCCAGCCAGCTAGGTTGTATGTTGGGAATGAGTGTATAGGGGCTACTACGGGGGTTTAGCAAGGGGACCCTTTAGGTCTCCTTCTTTTTGCCCTGGCTT
Source organism: Ambrosia trifida (assembly GCA_028751855.1). Lineage (NCBI taxonomy): Eukaryota > Viridiplantae > Streptophyta > Magnoliopsida > Asterales > Asteraceae > Ambrosia > Ambrosia trifida. The sequence continues at coordinate 202,999,459 of CM054122.1, read as the reverse complement.
TACACCCTATGGTTCTCCGGGTACAAGAAAATTGTAAACTCCCATTTCATGCGTGGTACCTGGACGATGGGACGATTATTGGTGAGGCAACCAAAGTTGCTAAAGCCTTAGACGGTATCCGGCTGGAGGGGCCATCCTTAGGGCTTCAGCTTAATATTAAGAAAACAGAGGTTTTTCTGGCCATCTTGTAATGGGGTGAAACTTCGGGACGGGCTTTTTCCCAGTGAGATTGGTAGGCCAGAAAAAGAGGTGAAGCTCCTTGGAGGGGCCGTGTGCCGGGACTCTCATTTTATCCGTGAATTGGCAAGGCAGGGGGCATCGCGCGCGGTTGAACTTATGAAACTCTTGCCCTACCTTAGGGATCCTCAGAGTGAACTCCTCTTGATCAGGTCATGTGTAACACCCCAACCGATGGCGGAAACATCAAGATGTCACGTAGTGACGATTGTTCAATAGCACATGGACTAAAGTGTAAATTTTTTAATACATTGATTAAATAATTTATTACATTGAAATGAAATACAACGATTCTAACTGCCAACTAAATTGAAATACAATGAATCAAAATCTAAATATAAATCCGAAAGCTTAAAGAATGCATCTCAAAACAACCTGAAACATGTACAAAAATAGTATATGGTCAATACAAAAATGTATTGGTGAACATACCCTGTTTAAATAAATATAGTAGAAAAGTGTTTAGCAATTCATGTGCGGTACCATTTGCAATTATGTAATAAGTAATATCCGTTCAAAACCAAACCTGAGAATAATGACTAACACATGACTAACCAACTGAATAATGAATTAACAAGACAATGACCAAGATTCTCTCAACAGAGTCTCAAGGGGGTATACCATAGTACTATTCATTGAAATGCTAGGCCGCCCAGCGGTTAATGATTTTGACAAGTCATAGACACACCAATTAACATAAAGCAAACACACATGAGAATTGCATTTAGTAAAAGAAATAGAAACTTGATAGTAAGTACATGAGTCACCCCAAAATAGTAAGACATGAAAAAGGGGAAAGATATACTCACAGTTTGCGAAAGCGATCAAAATCCACTTAAGCGGTCGTGAGCTAAGTAATGGGAATTCCGAAGAATTCAACCTATAATGTGTAAGAATACTAACAAGGAAGTGTCTAAAAAGTCTAAGGTAACTAGGGTCTAAGGCATTAGGGTTTGCTAAGTCGATTTGGGGAATTAGAGTTTTTAGGATAAATCGCGTTAATGTAAAAGTTGTATAATAACATACCAAGTTTATAAATATGATTTAGGCAATATAAATATTACCAATTGAATATTTAGATACAAATTATGTTTGAATAATTAAAACAATATAATGTAGTTAATTACTTTAACTATTTATTGTAAATAAATACAATAATTATAAATGTATAAATAAATGATTATGAGTTACACCATGATCCATCAAATGGTAATTAAGATTTTCAAACATATAAATATTTCTATTTTATAAGAAAAGCATTTATAAAATAGATGTTTAAATAGTGTAAATAAATAAATGTTTAATTATGTCTAATTAAACATAATAAGACTAATAATTCAAAACATGACCCAAAAATGCTATTTTTATAGAAAATGGATACTTTCTGATGTAAGTTAATGAAAATAATTTTCCCATAATTTTTATCAACTTATATATATTTAAAACTGATTTAATGAGATTAAATCATGTTTAAATGACTAAAAATAGGAAATTCAATAAAAATAAATGTTTTCTAAACCAATAATTTTTATTTCAGATTAGAATGCTTAGAAACAATTATCCTAAAATTTTGAGATCAAAATCATTAACAACGAATTTTTAATCAATTAATTATGATTAAAACAATTTAAATTAATAAAATAACAAAAATTAAATATTTTTCAGAAAGTAAAAGTATGATAATTTTCTTTATGGTGTCAAGATGCTACACCTAAATTTTCATATTTTTTGGATCAAAAATGAATTTATTATGAATAAAATAAGATTAATGTACATAATAATGAATAAATAAAAAGGAAAATAGGTTTTAACAAAAAAAAGATTCCACGAACCCGATTCCTTGGAATTGAAATGCACCATTAACACCACTACAATACAAGGCTGTTTTGTTTATTTGATTGAACACTTAATATATTTAACAAATATTCAAACTTCATCTTCTTCCCCAAATACAAGCCAAGAACCCTAACCCTACCCTTCAAATTCAATTACCCCAAAACAGTACGATTACAAACTGGAAATAAGGGGCTTTTACTCGGGGTTAAATAACAATCAAAATGGCACAAGAAAAGGGGACTCACGAAGCTTAGAAGTGGTCGAAAAGATAACGAAACGCAACAGAGGACTTGCGCTGATTTGGGCTGCATCTGACGCGATTATCACGAAGTTGTAGTGGGTTTGTGATGTGTAAAGGTCTAAGAATGTTATGCAGGTTTCAATCTATACAATTGATAAGTAAAAAATAGACGTTTTTGAAGGCTTTACCACGGCCGATCGGTTACCCCAATAATTCGCCTTCAAATGAATTTAATCTCAGTTTTTATGTGTCTTTAATGTTGCGCATGATTTGGAAATATTGTGAAACCGAAACAAAGCAATAAAATCGGGTTTTATGGTCTTAAATGATAATTAAAGGAGTTAGCTGGAAGTTATTCCGGTGACCGGAATGTTTTGGCCGGAAAATGTTTTTTTTGCAGGTGGGAGTGAAGAGTTTCAAAATAAGTTTTCAGTTTTGACAGAACTAGCCCCTCATTTTTTAACTAGATTAGTTTATAAACAACTTGGTTACTTTATCTTTTTATAAAACACCAACTACCTTAACCAAGTTAACTTTAACATTTATAAAACTTTTATTAACTTTGAAATTTTATTAAAAGTTTTAATGTTATCCCTTTACATAATTAAAATCCATTATATTTAATTATATAAGTAACGAATATTGACTAGAGCTCGGGTTTGAACTTATAATATTAATTCAACGATTTGAAATGAAACGTTCAGAATACATGAGGGACTATAACTGACAACTTGTTGAAAGATGAGGGTGACGTTTGTCACATCATGTATTGGGGTTGCTAAGTTGCTTTTTGGGTTACGGATCTGCCAACCTCCCATGATGGATGAAGCAGGTGTCATGTTTTGACATGGGTCTAAGGGAAGCCATTGAAGACATAGTGGTATGTGGGGGGCCTTTATTTGGTGACCTACAATGGCGGATGGCATCCTTGACGATGCGTATGGGAGGATTAGGGCTTCTCTCCGCGAAGGATGTCGGCATGTATGCGTTTGTGGCGTCGCGAGCTCAGTCCTGGAACCTTCAAGACCACATCCTACGAAATAGCGGGGGTTTTCGGCGCAGACTTGGACTACGTGCAGGCCCTCAAAAAGCTAAATGACTATCTTCCAGGTTTTGATATTGGCGGTTTTTCTAACAAGGACACCCCCCCCTTAAGCCTCAGAAAACTTTGGCGAATGCCCTTTTTGGCAAAATCGCTCAGAGCCTGGGTGAAGTTTTTAGTCTGTCCCCCATTAGAGAGCAGTTATTAAATGCTTGCAAAGCCCCCACGCCCAAGATTTCCTGACTGTTATCCCGATCGAAGGTTTAAGCCAAAGCATGTCCGCTATTGAATACAGGTCCATTCTTAAATATCGTCTGATGATCCCTATGTACCAAGAGGATGGAATATGTCCGATTTGCCGTAAGGTCTGCCTGGATGAATACGGGGAACATCCGGTTCATTGTAAGGAGCTACCCGGTTTCAAATATCGGCATGATTGGGTTCGAGACATTCTGTGGGACATTTTAAGACGGGCTGGGATCTCAGCCAAGAAGGAGGCCCCTGTGAACTTCCTCTCGGATCCAGCAGAAGGGAGATCCACTCTACGACCAGTAGATCTCCTTGTCTTTGGGTGGGCCGGGGGGAAGCATACTTGTGTTGACCTGACGGGTGTATCTCCCCTAGTTGAGTTGAGGGATAGTGGCTTTGTTGTAGGGCAAGCAGTGCGGAAAGCAGATGCAAAGAAGGTAGAAAAACATGGTAAAACCTGCGAGGAGAACCAACATGTTTTTGTGCCCTTGGCCTTTGATACCTTTGGCTCATTGGCACCGGAGGCTACCCGTTTCCTGACCAGGGTCCAGCGGGTTATTCATAGTAGTGTCTCGGCTCCGGGTGGGCAGGGTTACGTTTTTAGTAGATTAGGATTTGCTATTCAGAAATGGGTGACGGCGCAGCTTGTTGCCCGCCTGCCCGCTATCTTAACGTAATTTTCCTTGTTCTGAAAAAAATAAAATAAAAAACAAATACATCACAGGTAGATTAATAAAAGACAATTTTTGTTACAAGAATCGGAAAACATAAAAATGATTGGCCTGTATCTTCGTCATGTTTTCAAATATGATTACAAAGTTTATAAAATTTAAATAATAAAATATTAATTATCTAAAAAAACAATAAATCTCATCTAACTAGGCCTATGCGACACAACTACGTCATAAAAAAAATGATACACACGACAAAACTTTTCATTTTTTCATAAATTAAACACCTTTCTTTTTTCGTATTTATAAACTTTCCAGTTGTTAAAACTTAAAAACCAACATGAAAAACAAATACGTCAAATAACACGGCATCTTTTCTTCTTCTACGTGTTAATAAAACAAATCCTGCATACCAACCCAACCCAACCCCAATGACACACACATAAACAAACATATACAACACATTTCCTTCATCTCCTGTCTATTACAAGACTCACAGTCGGTGCCCACTGTACTAACACCACTACTATATACACCTACTACATCTCTTTTCCAGTCACATCTAAACAACAAAATATGTCGATGCACGCAAAGACAGATTCCGAGGTAACCAGCTTAACAAACTCATCACCGACACGCTCACCACAACGTCCAGTATACTACGTCCAGAGTCCGTCACGTGACTCGCACGACGGTGGCAAGACTACCAACTCCTTTCACTCAACCCCTGTGCTTAGTCCCAGTGGGTCTCCCAGCCGTCAGTCACGGAACTCTTCTTCTACTAGATATTCCGGGTCGGTTCGACCCGGATCCAGGAAAGGCGGGCAGCATCATCTGAAAGGAGAGAAGGGGTTTGATGCGATTGAGGAAGAGGGGTTGTATGATGAAGATGGTGGGAGAGGGATTCCTCGTCGGTGTTATTTTCCGGCGTTTGTTGTTGGGTTTTTTGTTTTGTTTACGTTTTTTGCTTTGGTTTTGTGGGGTGCTGCTCGACCTCAGAAGCCTGTTGTTACCATGAGGGTAAGTAATGGCTGTTTCGTTAATTAAGTGATTAGTTATTAAGATGTCCGAATGGTTCAACTATGCCCAAGTCTGAATGATTCAACTATTGACCATTCAATTAAGAGCCGTTTTTAGGTTGAAACAAACAGTTTGAATGCTGAACCATTCAGAGTTTTTTTTTTTTTTTTTTTACTTTTTATATAATTAATTGAGTTGCAAATTTAGGAAATTTGTTTAATCAATCTTGTGTTTCGATTGGTTAATGTGATCTAGACATCGCTAACGTGTCATATGGGTCGCATGAAGGGAAATGTCATGTGGATTGTTTGAGGGGGGTGAAAAATGGTTTTTTTTTTTTTTTTTTTTGGGGGGGGGGGGGGGGGGGGGGGGGGGGGGGGGGGTTTGCCAAATCATACGGCCTTATATGGTGTTTTTGATTAACAAAGAAATGACTGATGGGACGATGTGCAAAGTCATACAGGGTGTATGGCTTGTATATCCTGTATGATGTGATAGACACACGCTTGCGTACGCTATTAGGGTGATATTTATTTGTATAGCGGCCCCGGATCAATTTCATCATCATTGCTAGATTTATGCTTATAAATCTATATTGATGTGTAGACTTAGTTGACTTAAAAAAACACAACATTAACTATGTGTTTTTTGTTTGCAGAGTGTTGCATTTGATCAATTTGTAGTAAATGCTGGGGCAGATGCATCTGGAGTAGCCACAGAGATGGTGACACTGAACGCCACAGTGAAATTCAATTTTCGCAACCGGGGTACATTCTTCGGGGTTCATGTATCATCCACACCACTAGATCTAGCCTACACCGAGCTAACCTTAGCTACCGGAACTGTAAGTGACACAACCTATATCTTAAGCCGTGACAATTCGATTTCAGTTTAAAAAATTAATACCCAAATGACATTCCCTGTATAGGTCAAGAAATTTTATCAATCAAGAAAGGGTCACAGAACCGTGAGCGTGAACGTGCAAGGCGTCCGTGTCCCATTGTACGGTGGAGGTGTGAATTGGAGCAGCGAGAACGGTAAACTAACCGCGCCTGTGCCACTGAACCTAAATTTCACGGTTAAAGCCAAGGCGTACGTGCTAGGAAAATTGGTGAAACCTAAGTTCCACAGAAAGGTCTCGTGTGCCATTGTATATAGACCCACCAGAGTCATCAATAAGCCCATGTCACTCAAGAACTCTTGCACGGTCGAGTAGCGCATAACATTGCACCTATAATTCTTCTGGCATGAGTAGGTTATACACTTATACTATCGGGAACTAATAACTGGATCGTTCAGGCATAAAAACAAACAGATTGGCGTGCAGAATGCACTGAAATGTACCACTTATGTTTTGTGAATTATACGTACAACCGATGATTTGATGCAACTTGAATACCTTGTTTGTGATCTTAGAAAGAATATTATTTAAGAATGGTGTGACAGTGTATTATAATTATATTTGTTGTACTATTATTTCGTGTTAAGGAATATAATATTTTTTTTTTATTTTTGTAATTGTATGTTTGTTTGGATCGACGTATCAACAACTTGATTCCATGAGTCAAACAAAGTAGTCGGTGTGTGGAAATTGGAATTGCATTTTTAAATTGCTTGATGATTAATTATTTTTATTATGTTTAGTAAATGGGCTTAGGTAGGCTTGGCCCGTTAGTCCCTTTCCAGGTCCAATTCACCCTATTGGGTTATCCACTATGGGTGTTTGGTATTGAGTTTGGAAAATTGCTTAGACCATTGGGTGTGGAGAGGAGAGACATCTTGATGATGGGCCGCCACGTAGGAGTGGGAGGAGAGGCATGTTGATGATGGGCCTTCAAGGGGGTGGTGCGCACCATGATGACGGGCCTCCTCATTGGTCAAAATTATTAAAAATAATAAAAAAACAATTAAAAACCAATAGCTTGGCCCGGCTTGAACGGCAAGGAGATGCCGGTGGTGCCGCCCCATGAAGGATGCCGCCCCTGGGGGGTGGTGTAGGGAGGCCCGGCAAGTGGATGCCACCCCTATGCCGCCCCCCATACCCAATGGTCTTATTGACCGAAAAAAGTAACAAATTTTAGCTTTTAGAAATGATGGTTTTTTCTAAAAAGCTAATAAGTCAATAAACAATTTTTCACCTCAATCCCAAACACCCACTGTATAGAATAATCCTATAGTTGTATGAAGTATATTAGTAGTATAGAATCTATATCTATTCTATCTATATAATAATTGAATACACTCGGGTCGAATGGAGGCCTTAGAGAGGGTCCTCATGGATCCATTCAACTTACTAGAGGTGGGCACCGGGTCAAAACATGCACATGAATGAAACCAAAAATGATACGACAGAACCCTGCAACTAGGAGGCTAGGTCCTTAAGATTCAAGGGTTGGGTCGGTCACGGGTTATTAAGGTTGGTTAGAGTCTAGTTAGTAATTTAACATGTTTGTGCAGGTTTGCATGGGGAGGTCCACTACACGAGGGTTAAAAGTTTGAATACTCCAACTAGGTCCCCGTCAAATTTGGTTGTTTACTTGGAGATTATTCCAATCCAATATCACGAAATCTTGTGTGCAAGGTCTTTGTTGGGACTCATTGCTTCGTGTTATTATTATTTGACGTGTTGGAATAAATATATGTAATGTCATTATAATCATTTATATAATGATGATCAATTATTAATATATCCTAAGCCCAATAACAGATATGTCTTTGATGGGCGGACTATCATTAGATGGGCCTTATTAGGGTGTCCCCTGGGTATGTATAAATATAAAGAGATATTATGAGATTAGAGTTGACACATTCATAACACCATTAGCCATCCCCCATCTCTCTCTCTCTCTCAATGTGTTCATAACTCAAGAACACATAAACCATCAGAACTGCATACCCTAAAGGGAACCCAATCAAGATGATGGTGTCTTCCATTACTGAGGTTCCTGAACGGTTAAGCATATCAGGTACACATGATTAATTCTTATGTTTATACCTTATGTTCTCACGAATATAATCAACATGTGATATTAGAGCGTATGTTGATTATATTGACTCTATCATAAATTTGTATCCGTGAAAATTATTGAGATTAATGAATTCTTTTGGATCGATTATTGAATTCTATATGCTTAGAAATAATTGGATCAAAATTGTTTTTTTTTGAGATTAGTGAATTCCCTTTTCATTTAAGTTACGGAGAACACTAATCTAATTCATGAAAACAATTAATTTATCACCCTTGGAAATTGTATTCAGAATTACCGTAATTTTTTGGTAATTCGGAAATATAAGGAAAATAATAGGAAAAAGGGTATTTTGATGGTGAATTTTATTAATGGTTTATGTTCTATTATCGAATTCGCTCCATAAATTCAATCGGAGATAACTACGGATTCATAAGATAAAGATTATATGATTATGTTTTTTTTTTCCGGTTGATGTTCTTCAAGAACATCATAAGAAAACCGAAAATTATTATGATTTTGGTTTAAAATTGGATTGAAATTCTGTTTCCGATAATTTAGGACATAACTTTATCTCCAAGGAAATTTCGAAATCAATTATGATTAAGTCAAGGATTTTGAAATCTTATGATATCTTTGGAGATAGTCATCATTTAAAATTGGAAATAGATATTATGTAAATCCCTAAAATTTCAAACCAATTTATTATTTTGATTATCTGTTTTCGATATTAATGATGTTTTCGGTTTATGATATTAATGAATTAAGTTCTCCGATCTATCAGTTTTAATATAATAGTTTACGAATGAAGTTTTCGGTCTATTAGGTTCTCGAATTTTGCAGTTTTCGATTAGGTTCCCGATAAAGGAGTTCTCGGTTATGGTTCTTAATTTCCTCTTTTTTTGAAACCGTAATTATATCCGAGAACTCATTATATTTTTTTGAGAACTATCATTTTTCGAGAACAAGCATATCAGAATCGAGAACCATTATGAAAAAAAAACCGAGAACTAATAATGACATCCGAGAACTAGAAAAGCATTCGAGAACATAAGTATTTTTTTCCGAAAACTCTTAAGATTAATTCGAGAACTCGTTACTTATTTGAGAACTCATTAGTCATTCGAGAACTCATTACTTATTCGAGAACTCATTATTTTTTCGAGAACTCGTAACATTTTTTGAGAACTCATAAGATTAATTCAAGAACTCATTATTTTTTCGAGAACTCATAAGATTATCGAGAACCCATTAGTTCATTGAGAACCCATTATTTTTTCGGGATCTCTAATAAAATTTACAGTTTTGATAAAACCTAATGTATCAAGTTTATTCAAAACATTATAAAACTTTGCTTAACTTGAAATAACATTTTGAGGTGTCACTTCTGCCCAAAGGTGATGTGTCACATTAGTTCGTTATAAAGATCTCGTTAAGCATTGTAGCTCGTTCACATAAGTGCCATAAGGTTTCACTTCTGCCCAAAGGTGATGTGTAACAGATTATGTTGGTGAACTGAGCGTATTGCATTAGGACTTTGAATGTCTCACTTCTGCCTAAAGGTGATGGGTTACATTCACTGTCAGCAATTCAATACTTAAATAAATAGCGTATAGCCAAAGCTAGAGCATGTTATTTAAGTAGCTTATGTTGGTGTTATGATATTATCACGTCTCCATAAAAAAAAAATTGATCCTCACAATTAATGATCCTTCATTAATATAATGATCATAATCTAAGTCTGCCTTATTTCAATACCCATAACTCGAAACTAATCTCACATTCTTCTATAAAGTACTATCTCAACTAAGTGATCCACTATAATTATCAAAACTAAGAAGAGTTATCTTAAACTTTGTTCTTATTAAGTCTTAAATTACCTTTTAAGACATAACATTCCTACGCTCTATCTGATAAAGTATTACAGAATAACATTGAGCATAAGAAAGTGGGATACACAAAATGTCTCTTATGGTAATTAAGAACTCCTTTTACTGATTCCTGTCAGGTGAGCTATTAAAGATTCTGAAATTCCTAAGACTAATGTATTATCTATGGAATGAAAGAATATAACAAATTCGTAAGAAGCATGAAACAAATAAATCTAACTTTATGGTTAAATGGCATCTGTGAATACATCTTAACATTGAATAACATGACCCATAAAGCTAAGGGGTTATACATGGAAATCAATAAAACTTCTAGTGCATAATGACTTTTCCACCAATACGATTAGATGCATTATGAATCAACTATAACACTCAGAAATATCAAAGTAAAAAAAAATGAGTGTGTTGATAGCAAATTACGTATAGGAAAAGGAACACATTAAACTAGAAAAGTTGATGTTATTCACCTTAGTACCATTAAACCTCAAAGAGGAAGAATAATTACCACAGAGAGGATAATTATAAGGTCTGGAAACAAAATACAAGTACTACTTTCAGCTATAAGTTTCTCTAAAGGGAAAGACTTACTAATCAAAACTGTGCCATTAAGAATAGGCATAAGCAATGAGATTACCCATAAGTAGAGAGAACAACTGGCTAAGATATGTAGTGACTAATTAAGGATATTTAACTCCACAAATGCTAATGAATTCCAATTAACACATGATGGTTGAGTCTAGTTTTATACGTTTCCTTACCAGAATTCAACAAATACTTAAGATAAGAGTTAGTGGAAAAATTAAGGGTCTATTAACCGTTAATAACTGTTCTTAGTATTGAAGCTTTATGATACCTTACAACATTCTTGAGATTACTCAGAATTTAGTATCAACACTAAAAGCTACAATTTTTTTACAGTTACAAGGTTTTTTATGACCAAACCAAAGCCACCATTAAGTTAAACTCTCATATTGTTTGTTGTCATTATCTGAATAGAAACCTTATGAAATAAAACTAGATGATACAATAACGTTTTTCACAACTTTGTTATCATGAAAATGAGAATTTAACAAAGGAAAATGAGACCCATGCAATTCATCCACTAAGACCAAAATTTCATGAGAAATCATGACCAGGTCACTAAAGGATGCTTGGCTATCAAATCTCATTCTCAGTGACTTTAAAGCATGTGTTAAACGCCCTAAACATTAAATGGCGAAAGGAATAAATGGGTTTCCATCATAATTCATAACTAATTGACATCAGTGGAGCTTAGATAAATATCTAATTGTATCTATTCCGTTTCCTACAGACCAAAAGTATTAAAGAAATCAATTCATATATACTTAATAAGATTCCATCTAAGTATGTTCTGAAAATTTCTTATGAAATCTGGACGATAAGGGAAATCAAGTATAAAATATATGAAATATTCTCGTTCACACGCATCGTTAAAACTTATTATGTGGAGATACTAAGAGACCTAAAAGATTAGTGGGAGCATTAGATGTCCTAATTATGACCTGAAAAAGTTACAGAGGTGGGGGGAACGACCATTTGATCTATCCTCAAATTACACCTCTTGCACTGGACAACGCTCTATCACAACTTGTCTCCTTAGCATTTAATGTACTCCTAACAAAGTTTTGTGGATGCTTAAATATGGGCGAACTTAGATTTCTTACTAAAGTAATCCTCATCAAGAGAAACAACAATAAACATCATTAGGTTGTTTTCTCTATTAAAATCTATGGATCTTCCAAATGTTAGAGCTTAAGCATGCTGAATTCATTAAGATCTCTAAGGTATGTGGGAGCAGTAAAAGTCCTTATTATGACTTTTCGGAAGTACAAGATGCGGGGGAGAGACTCGTTAAAATTCGAGACTCATTAAGTTTAACTCTGAAATTAACTTCGATTATTCCTCTTGTACACCTTACTGCACCAACTCTTACACACTTAGAAACTAATATTGCTCATTATATACCTGAAAATAAAAACACCTAACCAAAGTTAATTTTGTATCATAATAAACCCAATATTCAACTCAGGAGGTCATCTGGGTCTAAAAGTTCACTAAATTTGATGATTATGTAACCTGCCTGACCAACTAAAAATGGATGTTTGGAAAGTTTACTGATCCTACCTCTTCTAATTAAATCATTAGTATCAATCAATATTCTAAATGGAATAAAGCTACTATTAGCATAATTCATTCCGTAATTTAGAATAACGTTTTGGATTTGGTTGAATAACCTAAAGGTATTCATAATTAAACCAGATCCGAATAGGAACGTTGTAAGATAAGATTGATTGTAAAAGATTATACTCAAGGAGGGATTAGATTATCAACGAATCTTCTTATCTGTATTACAAAAGATTTCTTTGTGGATCATTACCGTCCTAGTAGCTCATAATAACTAAGAGCCACATTAGATGGACATTAAGACAACTTTCCATAACGATGACTTACTGTTCATTAAGCAACCTGAAAGTTCTAAACTGAAGGGTAAGAACACTTAGTCTGTAAGTCAATAAGATCCAAGTATGGGTTGATGCAAGCATAAAATGTGTTGGAATCATAATAAAATTACTCTTAATTAAGAACTAAGTGGATTAAAGAACCTACCTCAAGATGAGTGGGAGCAACTAATGAAAACTTGTCCTTACATAGATGACGTTTCTCTTGACAAGTATATGTTACCTAAGTCAAAGCATTGTTCATGCATAATTTTGACATGATTCGGGGATTCCTCTTACGTGATAGGAATCAAAATATACCGAGATAGACCCAACATGATATTAATTTCATCCCATAAGTTTTACTCTAAGCGGGTCCTTAAGTATGTAACATACAACATTGCTCTCTTTTAGAGGTTAATAGGATAATTTGAGATTATCACCTTATGCTTCATTCATTAGAAGACTGATGTAAATTTAAGTCTATGCTTGTTTATGATATTGTTCGTATTGCTTGATAGTAGACTTCATGTCTAGATTGATGAAAAGCATCTAATGGAACATTACAATATCTTTAAGAAACAAGAGACTATAATCTAAAGAAGAACTGAGAACCTAAAGTGATTGACTACTCTTACTCTAACTTTGTTATATTCAAAGGAAATCGAGTGTCAATTTCGGGGTATATCATAACGTTAGCAGACATAACTATCTCATGGAGGAGTCATAAGGAACTGTTAACAACAACCTAAGTTATCATGACATAATGTGTTGCTGATCACAACAGAATGGTCATTAAATGTTGTTGATAAATTTATCAGTTGACTCATAACTTATTATCTCCATATAAATACTAAGTTGAAGACTTACTGTGATAAAGTCAACTGCCCTAATTTCTCGAACAGTAACAGTTTGAGAGGAGCTGCACTAGAGTTCGATACGAAATTATTGTTCGCTTATGTTAAGAACAAATAGAGGAAATCAGGATTTTGTATCGAATGCATTCATGATATGCTTATGGATCCAATAACTAAAGGTCTATTACCCATAAAGTCTCACTAAGGGCCAACTAAGAGAAAAGAGTTTTTACTAATGACCATGTACAACTGCATATCGTACTATGAATGACTAATGACTAAAGATTAATGATTAATTTTCCTCATTATGATTTGTTTGTCTATTAGTATGCTAAGCTAGCATAATGGCATAAAGACAATAATATAACAAATCAACTAAGGGCATAACGTTAATTGATCCTAATGTTAAGTTTTAAATTTGGGTGTAGTATGATTAATGGGGGTCCTAAGTCGAATAAAGACTTAACGGCTGTATTTCTCTACTACATTTTGGGTTTAGAACTAAAATGAGTATTAATCTCTGCACACTTACGTAATACTCATAATAAATGATTACTCGGCTAAGTGGGAGAATGTTGGAATAAATATACGTAATGTTTGTATATTTATCAATAGCCATTATAATCATTTATATAATGATGATCAATTATTAATATTATCCTAAGCCCAATAACAGATATGTCTTTGATGGGCGGACTATCATTAGATGGGCCTTATTAGGGTGTCCCCTGGGTATGTATAAATATAAAGAGATATTATGAGATTAGAGTTGACACATTCATAACACCATTAGCCATCTCCCATCTCTCTCTCTCTCTCAATGTGTTCATAACTCAAGAACACATAAACCATCAGAACTGCATACCCTAAAGGGAACCCAATCAAGATGATGGTGTCTTCCATTACTGAGGTTCCTGAACGGTTAAGCATATCAGGTACACATGATTAATTCTTATGTTTATACCTTATGTTCTCACGAATATAATCAACATGACGGAGTTGGATACAAATCAGGTTTCTAAATTATAGAAAAAGTTGCTTGGTCCTTGCTATATAAAATATTTTGGTTCATATGGAAGGATATAAATGTCGTTTGTTTTCCAAAATGATGCCAACCATCTCAAAGGTGCCTGGATACATAAAGGTCGTTTATATGAATTGGTCTTTGTGGGCGTTATCCGGCATCTTGTGTGTTAGGTCTTTGTTCTTTCCGAGTTATGATAGGTTATTTGCTGTCATGGTTGTGTTTCTAACTTTCTAGCGTTGTTAGGTTTTTTTTTTTTTTATTAAATAAAGTTCAAGTTTCCGGTTTTAGTTGGGTTTCAATCGATTTGGACCATAGCGGCCAAAAATCAAATACATTGACCAAGGACCAAATCGATTATGAGTATATCAGGTTCATCACCAGCTAATTAGATGTTTTTATTTGATTTATACACCCCTACAGTTTAGTTATATCTAGAAAAAAACGTCCTTTATGTTTGCCAAACGATGCAAGATGCATCCTTTATGTTTAAAAGATGTCAAGTTCATAATTTAAGTTTAGTTTTTGTTGTAGGAATCATCTTTTAACACCAAGAAGGGAAGGGGCACTCAAGGGTATTTACCCTAGCCCCGATCAAGCCCACTCCACCATGTTAAAATAGATCTAAAGTACCATAGAACCACCATAACGCTGACGACACTCTATGGTACTCTCCCTAGAGGTTTCAAATTGTTTTAAAGGGTTTTTATTGGAGGAGAAATGGTTTTTTTGGTTAAAAAGCACTAACCACCTCATTTTCTTTTCTCGGCAACATGTTGCCAAATGAAATCTGTAAGTTTACCTTAGGAGTTACAACGATGTTGCTGTGTGGCAAAGAACCGTAAAAGGGATACCTTGGAGTGCCCCGTCCCCCTAACCCAGTTCAGTGACGTAATTCTAAGTCCAACAACACCAACATATTACGCCATTATGAGTAGTCATTACAAAATTATTAAATCTTTCAAAACTTTTCACACATTCATTGGTTTATAATAACTTATAAACCGACCACTTTTAATATATCTTATCTTAGCTTCAAACCCAAGTTACATCTCTCACTTTTAACACAAATGGGGCTGTTTGTATTTTGCTCAGAAGCACTTCTGAACTCTTTTGTCTGCGCCACGTAGACGTTTGGGGTCTGCATATTGTTTGTTTTTTGGAAGACCTTTCACTCAAAAAGGTCTTCCTGACCTCTTCTTGGTGCAGACTTGTTCCAAGGTCTTCAAAAGTCTTATCCTCTTCTCTTCTCTTCACCCACCACCACCACGGTCCACCACCACCCCCACGGTTCACCACCACGTTCTACCACCACCACCGTCCACCACCACCACCACTGTTCACCACCACGGTCCACCACCACCACCATGGTCCACTACTAGAGTGCTGTAAAAAATCAGTTTATTTAAGTTTCAGTTTATTTCAGCAGCCTGCAGATGTTAACAAACAAACAGTTTTCTTCTTGCAGACTGCAGACCTTTGGTCCACCTCTTCTCCTGCAGATGTCTGCAGATGTGGTCCGCAGACTGCAGACCTTTTCCTGCAGAAAACAAACAGCACCTAACGATACGAAATTGTCAGTGGTAGAGTGGTGGAGTGGCTTTTGTTTCACCTATGTGATCAAAGGTTCAATCCCCACTTCCATCATTTATGGTTTGGTATCCGGGTGAAGATTGAATACGGGTGGCGCCGATTCGAATCTGACGGGCAACGAGGTTTTGCCGAGTTCTATAATACTGTCGTGTCTTCGGGCGGGTGGGGCTCGGGTTTCCGCGCATCGGGAGATGGCGGGGGCTGCTGGAGGTCGAGTAGTCGATTTTTGAGCACGGCGCCCCGTAAGGATGGTTGCCACACAGTTATTTGCCGATAAAAAAAAATGATGGAAACTATGTAAATCAGTTGGCATAGAAATATGTTGAGGTAGTATGTTGATGAGTTGTGATCTGAATAACATAATTTCGTATACCTTTGAGACTAGCTTTGAGTATGTACAATTGAGACCCATATCTAAATACAAAATACTAAATACAAGATAATTGCAATAGTTATGTTGGTTTTAATTATATCTCTCCATCCTAATACAATTTGGTATTTATTTTCCCAATTCTTTTAACGTACTTTTTTAACATTCTAAATCTGATAGAACTAAAAAAAAGCACATTTACAACTAACAATAGAAATAATATTGACGTCATAAACCACCAAATCATTCGTTTCATCAAAACCATCTTTCTATACATCTTCAGCAAAAATATTCCATACCCAAAAATCCAAAACAAAAAAAACCCACTTCCTTAATCTACACCATCAAAATTTCTAACCTCACCTAACCCTGACCCAACCACTCTCATCAGACCAATCAGGCACCTCCACCGTCACTAACAGCCGCAACCTACTCACCACCGACACACGTGTCTCCACCCCATCCCAAAACCCCGACTCCTTCACACAAACCGGCGTCACCGTAACCATTTGCTCTGATTCCCAATCAGGAAAATCAAAAGGATCCCTAGGAGACCTTATTATTAACCTTCCATCCTTACCTTTAACAAACGGATGATTTAAAAGCATCTCAGCCGTCCATCTTTCACTCGGGTCTTTCACAAAACATTTCTTTAAAAAATCTTTTCCCGCGTCACATAATTTCCCGGGAATTCCCGGGATTTCGGCGCTATTACCATTACCAATTTTCATCAAAAGATTACATATGTTCGAACACGACCACGCAGGTACACCTGTCAACATCTCGGATACTAAACACCCAACTGCCCATATATCTGATGGCGCTTCTTGTTCCCCGCGTATAACCGTTTCTGGCGACATATAAAGTGGCGTACCTCGTACATCGTACCCTGTCTTAAAATCATTAAACCCTGGCGCCGCCTTTTTCGCTAACCCAAAATCCGCAAGTTTAACATTGTCATCAGAAAATAACAGAATATTCTGAAGCTTAATATCACAATGGACAAACCCTTGTTTATGAATAAACTGAAGACCTTTTAGTATCGATTTAGTGTACCGTCGAACATCGGACTCCGACAACCTTAAATTCTCCGAACTCTTTATCTTTTCGGCTAATGATCCACAAGAAGCGTACTCCAATGCGATATTATACAATCTCTCACCGTTTTCAACTGTTGAACAGTCTCCGTAACAGTTAATAACCTCAGGACAGTCTTTAAGCTCACCCAATATCATAAACTCGTTCTTTAAAGAAGTTGAATGTGACAACGAACATGATTTGACCGCCATTAATGGCGGAAAACGTGAACTCTGGCTTGTGGGTTTTGCTAGACTGACTCTTGCGAAGGTTCCGTGACCGATTTCTTGAACTCTGTTCCACTCCATTGACGGCGTATGCATAATTTGTTGTGGTTTTGTGGGGGTAAATAGTGAATGAATTGGGGAAGAAGGAATATGGAACAGGAGTGTATATATAGAAGAGTGTAATGATATTGGATTTATGTGAGATTTAAAATTTGGAAACAGAAAGAGCGCGTGATAGTTATTAAAAGCGTGGTTGATATGTTTTTCCGCGCGTAAAATAATATCCTTGATGGCAAAAGATACACTGTATCGGTGGCAATTATCCGAGTATAATTAATATCATTAAAAGATCCTAACTTAGAATTAATTTCGGATTCTAATTTTTAATTCGGATATTGTGTTTTTGAATTGGATATTGATGTTAATGTAATTAATGTTAAAGTGATGACAAACATTAAAATTATAATTGATTGTTTATTTCATGCGGAATCACCTTATCGTATCGATCTCCAATATGTAATAATACATATACACCAATTCATAATGAAATCTAATAAGTCTGAGAGAAACCCCTTGTAGGAATCGAACCCAGTATCAAATGATCTCAAAACCTTATCCCACCTCGAAGCTGACACTACGGTATAATGACATGGGCTAATGTGATTTTTAATTCTCCTTATAGTTATTTATATTATAAATATTATAGTACATATATATATGGGGTACTTGGTGTGTATCTCGTATAGGAATCAACACGTTCTCCTAAGTAAAATACGTTTAGAATTTATTGTTGACTTTTAAAATAACACTCAAGATTTTTAAACTTGCATAATTTTTTAACACTTTAATATTTAAAAAAACTTCATAAAAATAAGCATTTTATTCTTTTAAAATTGAGTATGCTATTAATATAGGTTTTTACACATAATTTTTTTACATGGTTGTAATTACCAGTGCTAGGCCCCACCTCTTGTGGTGTGGTGATAAAAGTGTTTGTGTTTTAAGAGGGAGGGTGGAAGTTCAAGTTTAATAAGAGGCAAAAAAATGTGTATTTAAAAAATCGTGTAAAGAATAGGGAGGAAACTAGCGGTTTAAAAAAAATTACCAGTACTAGATCGCGTAGTCAACCTTCTAGTCACTCAATATGTATAAGTGAAGTATATATTTATTGCGTAGCTCTGTTTAAGATTGATACGCCTTTTTGAATGAATGGATGAAAAATATTGCATTTAGGAGAAAATTATAATTATAACATGTTTATATTTTCGAATTTATAGTCTTGAAATTATTTATTTCGCATGAAATCTCGTGAGGAAATATATATAAAAAGGGAAGATATTGAAATATAATTAAGCTCTGTTTAAGATTGACACGCCTTTTTGAATGAATGGATGAAAAATATTGAATTTAGGAGAAAAATTATAATTATTACATGTTTATATTTTTTAATTTATAGTCTTGAAATTATTTATTTCGCATGAAATCTCGTGAGGATATATATATAGGGTACCCTTAAGTAGGAACTAAAGGAACCAATCTGAGTCATCCATCTTCAATGGCATGATTGTAAATAAGTAAAAACTTTAATTAATTGTTATTTTAATAAAATAAAGGGGTATTAATGTCTTTTGTTCAATATCATTTATTAGGTAATTAATAAGAAACTCATGTATATTTGGAAACAGCAAATTAGTGTTTATGGTATACCCAAACGTATTTATTGTATATACTATTAAAATTATATCTCGGTATATATACAACAGTGTACATTGGTGTATATTCGTTTTTTCATTCATCATCATCACCAACACAAGATATACATTGGTGTATATTCGTTTTTTCATTCATCATCATTCAACATCATCAACATAGATATACATTGGTGTATATTGGTTTTTTTATTCATCATCAACACAGATATACATTGGTGTATATTCGTTTTTTCATTCATCATCAACACTGATATACATTGATGTACACAGATATATATTGGTGTATATTCGTTTTTGAAGTGTACATTGGTCGAACGTGATTTTTTTTTGATTTGGGATTAGAAATGATAATAGATTGAGAGATTTAAGGAAAGTAAAAAAAACTTGCATATTAATTGCAGGAAGATAATTAACTACCATATATAAAATTTTTAATTAAATTAAAATATAATATTTAATTGTCTAATTACATAACTACCCCCTACATCAAGATCAAAGATGAATGGCTCAGATTGGTTCCTAAGTTTCTAACTAGGCTCTTGGTTCCTATTTGATCTTTTTCCTATATATATATAGGATCTGGATCATATGAAAACTCACATGAGTTGTAAGAACTAGAGAACTCCATTGGACCATACACAAAGTGACACCTCACCACCTTTATAGTTTTTTGAGTAAACTGCCATTTTCGTCCTTGAGGTTTGGCACTTTTTGCCAGTTTCATCAAAAAAATTTTTTTTTCTCAACTGGCTCCACTAGTTTTCAAATTCTTGCTGGTTTCGTCCAAGTGCCTAACTCCGTTAGTCAATCTCAGTTAACTGAGGGGCAGTTTTGTCAATTCAAATATTATATGTATAATAATAATAATAATAATAATAATAATAATAATAAACAAAAAAAAAAAAACAAATCCACCCATACCAAAAATACAACCCCAATTTCCATCTTCACTCGTCTCCCAGATCCACAATGCCACCACCGACACCACCACTCCCCACCACCACTTTCCTCCTCCTCCTAACCCTAACCTTCACCCTAACCCAAACCACCCACCAACAACCCAACCTAGACTCCGACTGCACCAACCGTTGGATCCACATCAGACCTTGTTGCCATCATCATAAAAGTGGTTCTGTTCAACAAACAAACAGTTGAACACGACCATCACCATCATCATCGTCTTCGACAAAACAGATGTGGCGGTGAGTGGGTTTAACGGTTTCAGGTTGGGGTTGAAGGTTTCAGGTGGGGGTTTAAGGTTTCAACAGAAATTGAAGAATTTGGGGGTCGGAACCACCGCCGACCACCGGAGATGATGACCAGAGATGATGACCAGAAATTTTGGGGGTCGGAACCACCGCCGACCACCGTCGTCTTCCTCCCCCGTCTTCGTCTTCCTCCTCCGTCTTCGTCTTCCTCTCTTCTGCTTCCTCCTCCGTCTGTCTCTCTCTTCGTCTTCCTCCTCCGTCTGTCTCTCTCTCTTCGTCTTCCTCTCTCTTCGTCTTCCTCCTCCGTCGTCTTCGTGGGATGACCAGAGATGATGACCAGAAAAATGTGTGTAGAATTAAAGGGCAGGGATGGATGGGTTGGGTTTTTATAAAGGTGATAGTGATTGAGTTGCAGGTGTGGGAGATGATGTTTGGTTGATAAAGGAGGGACAGATTAGGGGATGTTTGGATGCGGGTGTAGGAACTAGCTAGAGGGGTGTTTGGTGACAAGTTTAATAACAGGAATAAAAGGTGTTTGGCTACAATAAAATGACAAAACTGCCCCTCAGTTAACTGAGATTGACTAACGGAGTTAGGCACTTGGACGAAACCAGCAAGAATTTGAAAACTAGTGGAGCCAGTTGAGAAAAAAAATTTTTTTGGATGAAACTGGCAAAAAGTGCCAAACCTCAAGGACGAAAATGGCAGTTTACTCTAGTTTTTTGTATTTTTTAAATTAAGGGTAATAAGGTCTTTTACCCACAATAATTATGGGTAGTTTGGTAATAACATCCCACCCCCACCCCACCCCAAGTAAACTCTTTTAAATAACAAAAATAATAATAATAATAAAAATCTCACACCTCTCTCTCTCTCTTTCTCACAAAAAATCAGATTCTCTCTCTCACTCTCTCTAAAAAAAGAAGAAAACCAGATCTGGGTTGAAGACGACGGTGGTGGGAGACGACGGTGGTGGGAGACGACGGTGGGAGGCGATGGTGGTGGGAGACGATGGGGGGATGGATCTGTGGTGGGTTGGAGGGGTGGTTTGGTGGCTGAGGACGGGTTGAAGACGAAGGGGGGGGGGGGGGAAGACGACGGTGGTGGATGAGGTTTGTTTTGAGGGTGGTTCGCCGGTGTTTTGCAGGGGGTCGACGAAGGCTGAGGACGATGGGTTTGTTTTTGGGGTTTGATCGCCGGTGGGGTGTTGGGGTGGGAGACGAAGGAAGATGACGGCACAGAAGGTTTGTTTTTTTTTTTCTATTATTATTATTAAGATTGTTATTATTATTATTATTATTATTATTATTATTAAAACTGTTATTATTATTATTATTATTAAAACTGTTATTATTATTATTATTATTATTATTATTAAAACTGTTATTATTATTATTATTGTTATTATTATTATTATTTTTATTATTATTAAAGCTGTTATTATTTTTTGTAATTTTTTTTGTTTTTCTGTTATTATTATTATTATTATTATTATTATTATTATTATTATTATTATTATTATTATTATTATTAATGATGATGATGATGATGTTAGGGTGAAAAGATAGGTTTTTTATGTTGAACGTTTTTGGGTTTTCTTGTCAGGAGATGATGATGCGAAGAAGATGATGTTTTGCGTTTAAGGACTCGATGTTGTGGAGACGATGACGAATGGTGTAGTATCTTTTTGTAAGAAAACACTGGTGTAAACATCAGTTTACACCGGCGTAAACATTAATGTATAGACGTTTTTTTATGTAAGAAAACATCGATTGGTTTACACACAGTGTAAATATGAATGTATATTCGTTTTTATGTAAGAAAACACTGGTGTAAAACATCAGTAACACCAGTGTAAATATGAATGTATAATCGTTTGTTTTTTTTACACTTATGTTTTTTTTTTGTAGAAGTTATGCATGGCAGATTTACACCATTATATGTTTTATTTGGTTTTTTTACACCAACGTAATTGTTGTAAAAGTTTGTATTTTGGAATATTTACACTGGTGTAAAATAATTACACCAGTGTAAAAACGGGACTGATATGACAGAATGTTCAATTTTGATTTTTTTGTTTTAAAAAATTAAATTAATTAAAAAAATCAAATAAAGTTTAAAAAAATTAAATATATTATATTATTTTAATTAAAATACTAAAATAAAGTTTTAATAAATAAGATTGTTTTTAATAATGGAATAAAAAATAACATAATATTATATTTAAATCTTCTCTCTCATGGGTTTTTACTTAAATGCCCCTTAATGTACTTTTTTATATTAAAATATACTAATACATATTTTAATTAGCATGTAAAGACAAAAAACATCAAGATTAAATCTCAACCATAGGATCATGAAAATCAATGGTTCACAAGAGTTCTCTAGTTCTCACAACTCAATGTGGTTCTCACACGATCCTAACCCTGTATATATATATATATATATATATATATATATATATATAGGGGGCGGTTATTCTACAAAAATAAAGAATCGTGCGAAGCGTGCGAAGGATATTTGTACATGATAATTACGTAATGATAATTACGTAATGTTTTTTATGTTCATGAAAGCATTACGTAATTATCATTACGTAATTATCATGCATTTGTACATGATAATTACGTAATGATAATTACGTAATGTTTTTTATGTTCATGAAGGCATTACGTAATTATCATGTGCAAAGTGATCATTCGCACGCTTCGCACGTTTATATTACTTTGTATTTGATCCTGCCCCTACCTATATATATATATATATATATATATATATATATAAAGGGAAGATATTGAAATATTATGTCGAATCGAATTTGTAAATGAAGTAAAAGATTGTAGTGGTATTACTTGATTTATTTATGAATACAATAACATGGTTCATACCTAGTATCTTCATGGGATCTGTAAGGAAACATTTCCTGATTGTAATAAAGAAATCTCATCATGTTTTTAACAATACTTGTTTTATTTTCTTTAATTTAATTTTTTTACATTATTGATATTCGAATTTCAATATACAATTAATTTATTCCCATTGTAATATATACTAGAGATCTAATTACTTTTAATGAATTGAGTTTCTTAATTTAACGAATAACGGTTGTCTTTGTTCACACGAAAATCGTAAGAATGCATATGAAACACAACTTGTTAGTTTTCCGAATATGTTGGTGTATTGTCGTGTTAGCATTACAAAGAGTGTGACCTATTATTCAGTTTGTGTATTGTTGTGCGTAAGGATTGTTTGTTTTTATGTCATGTTATGTTTCTTTTGGAGCGTAACACAACTCTCTTCTCGTATTATATGATTAAACTATTTTTGCGACTTAAAAACATCATTTTGTGACAGGTTTTTGTTGTAAACCACATATATCGTAAAGTTGTGGCTTAAATTTGACATTATATCCTTCATAGTTACTATCGCAAATTATGGTCGTTTATGTAACCGAAAAACCGATATAGTTCATTGCAACATTATCAGCCAATTTAGTTATTGATTTTTGTTGGAATTTGTCAACCGTTGTCCACAAGCCCCTCATTCCTTATAGCGCAACAAATTTCGCTCGTGATGGATTCCATGCGTGGCTAGTGCTACGATGGATTTTACCCTTTTTGTACTTATTGATGTGTTTTATTTGTTGGATTGACTTTGGATATAGCATAGAAAACACTAGATCAACTCAATTGCACATAATGACTTTGAAAGATGAACATTTTTTTTATCGACCTAGCACTATAATAATGCGAAATAAGAACCATGGGAAAAAATTTTAAACCGAAAAGGGTCGGGGTTCTTGGGGTTGGGAGTATTGAAGATTTGAACTTAGCGCTATTGTCAAAATGGTGGTGCGCTATAAGAACTTGGAGGATTAGCTGTGGTATGAAGTCGTCTCAACCATTCACGCGGGTAGTTCAAGGTATAGTTTCGTTCCATGTAAGAGAAGCATCCCGGGCACTTGGATAATTATCGGCATGTTGGATTCAAAATTCAGTAAAAGAGGTTTCACACTAGAGTCGAAAATTTCGTGTGTGATCGGGAAGGGTAAATCGGTTGGATTTTGGGATGAGAAATGGTGTTGTGACAGCAGACTCAAAGAAAAGTTCCCAACATTGTTCGAATTGTGCAGAAGAAAAAGAATCAAAGTGGCGGATTGTTATAAAATACATAATGGGGAGGTGATTTGGGAGGTGTTGTGGAAGAGAAAATCATCTTCGGCTACTGAAATACAAGATTGGGACGCACTCAAGGCTATGTTAAACTCGATAAAGGTCAGCAGTTCGGAAGACAAATGGCGGTGAACAACGACGGATGTGGCAAAAGATTTCTCGGTCAAAATAGTCAGAGATGCACTAGGCTCGTTTTATGTAGGAGGAACCCCCTCGGGTTTGTTCAGGTGGAATAAGATTGCGACCCCGAAAATCAATTGTTTTGTTTGGAGAGCTATTGATAACAAAGTTCCGACCGCGAAAGCGTTAGCGTTTAGAGGAGTGACGGTGTGGAACAGGTTGTGTAACAGATGTGGGATGGAATCTGAAACAGTGGATCATATCTTCACCGAATGTATTTGGGCGAGAGCATTATGGTGGAACATTGGCGAATGGACTAGAATCAGAGTACCAGACTCAACTAGTTCACTGGGTCAGCTACTTGAGTTCTGCAGCGGGTTGACAATGGAAAGAATGAAGAAATGCGCCTTTCATGCAATTGTTCTCTTATCAGTGTGGAAACTTTGGATTAGTCGAAACAAAAAGATTTTCAACAACGAGATTATCGCTACGACTAGGTTAGTAGAAGAAATCAAGGCGGAATCATTTTGGTGGATGACAAAAAGAGCGAAGAGACCGGATTTAGATATGGCTAGGTGGTATGAATTTACGGTATTTGATAACGGTTAGATTTCGGATCATTATTGGGGGGCGGGTGGAACCGAATGTATGTGGGTAGTTTGAATATGGATCATTCCCAAGTAGCATCTAGCTTATTGGGTCTTGGGGTGTAACATGTAAAAATTTTTGGTGATGTGAATAAAAGGTTTCGTTGAATGTTCAAAAAAAGGTAAATATCAATTATAGAGATCAAATGATTGATGAACTTTATGTTTCATGGATCTAGTGAAGAAACACCGGTATAAATATGCTAAATAAGAGCAGAGTATGAATACACGTTTATTGATATTGGACCAAGTTATTGCAAGGATCTCGAATGAGCATAAATGGGTGAGTATTTCGACTATAATCTTCTTATCACAGTTTAGAGTAGCTATTCTAGGTTTTTCTTTGTGAGAATGGATGACCCCTTCTCTCTAGGAGAAAAGGGTATTTATTGTAGTAAAATTCTCGTGCTGATTGGCTACTTGGAGTACTTGGAGAAACTGTCTCGCGCGGGCCCACGGTTGACAACCGTTAAGGAATATTGTGATGCCCTTCTCTCATTGCTTGGATGTCCTTTTCGAGTGTCATTGCTGTCTGTCAGGAGATCGTGGGGCAGAGAATTCTCCCATTCGATTGGCCAGACTTCCCTTTCATTATCTCCCAATAGCTAGCAAGTCCTAGATGAGCCCATATGCACGCACGATTGCATATCTCTTCAACTATATATATATATATGTAAAGTTTTTTTTTTATACATATTGTACAACTAACTAACAATAATTGTATTCTAACAAAATAATATGGTTATCATTAAGAAAAAGAATGCATAGTGGCGTTAGATGATTGTGGTTGGTTAAAGAAGATTAAAAGGTTATAAAGTCATGATGATGGATGGTTTGATTAAAGAATAAAGATTGAAAAGGTATAAAGTCAATGGCGATGGAGTATGTATGATGTAATGGATAAAACATGTATGGGAATATGAGATGCATGCAATTTGGACACATACATGAATGCCCATACAAAGCCTCCACTAAGACGTAGGGTGTTCTTTTTAATCAATAACTGAACTTGACCCGAGGTGATTCTATTTGAGAAAGTAGCTTATCCGATTAAACCGAACCTGATGAACAGTTAAACCGAACCCGACTAGAACTAATTGGGTCTGTGTTTGGATTGAATATATGTATTTTGGGTTAACCCGAAAAACCCGAGGAATTCAAAACGTGCATTAATCAAACAACTGACTTTTCATATTCCAAGTTTACCGCCTACTTCATAGGTGAATAGTTTATACTCCATCTCACCGCATACAATACCGCTACCTACAATCAAACATTCTTTCTAACCTTAAATGTCAAATCCATAGACGTTAATATAATAAGTCGTTGATATTAGGTTAGTTTGTATTTACTTTTTTTAAAGCAACAACGCACATTCTTTAGTATGTATTTATATTTTTTTGAAATGAATGTTAGTTCAATATCATATTTTCAAAATTTAGTTAGTTGTTTATTATAGTAGTAAATATCATAAAAAAACACTAAATTTTCTGTTATTTGTTATTAAAGTCACTTCCGGGGTGTGGAATGGCATTGCGAGTTGGTGTAAAGTCCCGGGGTTCTTCGTCTTCCACGTTAAGGATATTGTTACGATGCATGATTATTATGGTATGGTCGGGGATAAAAGATCGGTGTTTCATGGTATTTTGATCATCGCTTGTTGGAGGTTATGGAAAGCTAGGAATGAGAAGACTTTCGAGAACAAAGAGGTGAAGGTTTGTGATGTTATAGCGGATATCAAGATCTTCGGTTTTCTTTGGTACAAGAACAGATTCAAGAATGGGGTTGTGGATTGGGAAAGATGGATTAGATTTGAGATTATGTAGTTCTTGTAGTTTGGTTTTCTTTTTTGGTTTTCCTGTATTGTGGCTTTCGCATGCTTTCTCCGTCTTGGAGATAGTTTGTTGGTGTTTGGTGGTTTAATAAAAGTTATCTTTCAAAAAAACTTAACAATTTATTTGTACTTAAAAAGAAGCACACTCTCGTTTTTTTTTTCTCACAAATTTCAATTTCGAATAACATATTGTTTTTTATTTATTTTAAATAACTAGGAACTCAAACACCCAATTGTCTTTGCTTACGTGTTCTTTTATTGCATACGCGACCTATATATTTTTATTCTTAAAAAAATTCAAAATGATGAAGTTGTTGATCAAGAAATTCAAGTAATTTAAGCATCTTACATTGATTAGAAAGCAATGTTTATTTGTAGTAAGATTGTATGATAATTAAAATTAGTAAGATTGATATTACTTTGATTGCAACAAGTGTTTTTTTTCTCATATAATATTTACAAAAATAAATATTGCAAAACATCTAGAAGAAACTATAAAAACAAAATAAAAAATTATTTGAATGACTTTTATAAGAAAAAAACATAAAGAACCGTGGTTTTTGTGTGAAAAAAAATATTTTTTTTTGAAAGTTTAAGTAACTTTATTAGAAAAAACAAAATATATAATGTTTTTTATGTGAAAAAAAACTATCGAGTGTCTTTATAAGATAAAACAAAAGTAATAGTATCTATACATATAATAAACCAAAGCCATTTTGATGACATGTCATAATATTATGAAATCTCTCTTTTGAGAGATGCCACATAGGATGTGATGTGGCAACTCTAGACCAATTAAAAAAAAGGAATATGTATGGTTTAAATATGATTTAACATAATCTATTAAATACCTAATCTAATAAATTTAAATATTAAAACTTTATTATTTCTCTCTCATGTTTCCTCTCAAAACTTTTAAACTTTAATATCTTTTATATACGAGATTTTTTAAAGGAAAAAATTACACCAAATTAACGAGCGTTTTAATATCTTTCCAACGAGTACCATAGTGCTATATAAAAAACGGGGAAAAAATGACTATTTTTTGTAACCTGACAGGTATTGTATCAGGTTTGGAATTAGTTAAAAAAAATTTGTGGGTTTGGGTCGGGCCTGGGATTAGGTGATACCTGACCCAATTACCCTTTTTTTAATATTAGAATATGATAACTTATGACAGAGATTTGTTTAAAATAATAATAATAATAATAATAATAATAATAATAATAATAATAATATTCATTAATCATATATTGACGCCAATGACCTCCAGCCCAGCTGGGGAGAGGTGGGAGGGTTTACCTCTTCGGAGGGTTCCCGTCCGGGCTTGGTCTTGAGTTCGAATCCTGCACACTACGAAAAAAATTCCCTGTAACGGTTTGAGATAACTTCAAAGTGGACACCGGTGCGTGGGTAGTGATTCGAACTCAGGTTGAGGGGTTGTCAGTCGATTGGTTTCACCGCTGAAGTACACCTTCCAAAAAAAAAAACATATATTGGCAAGTAATTAATTATGTTGTCATATTAGATATTTTATTATGTCATATTAGATATTTCAACCCGGGACGCTCTCCAACAGGTAATTGCTATATAGATGTCATTTTTATAGTTTAGATACTTCTAATTTTATTCACTTACTTAGATTTTTTCAACCCGGGACACTCCCGGGGTATAAGCTAGTATTTTATATCTACCTATATTCTAATTATTTTTCTTTTATTAAAACGTTTTAGGAATAGAGGGAGGACCGTGTGGTCCACCAAGCATTTACATGAGGATGAGGCTGTTTAACGTCCATGTTGTAAGAACGTGAACCCCGCACCATACATGTGTTTTTATTCGATTCAATATTTTTTTTATAGAATTTTGTTTGAATAGTTAGGCTATGGGGTGTGCAATATGAGAATGTTAATGTCTCAACGTCACCTAGGATGCCACCTAGAATGGCTCTTATGTTCTCTTGGTTGAGACATGGTAAGGGTGTGGAGACACCACAAGGTCATGTCTCAAATTTATAAACCATCAAATAAAAACAAAAATACCTAGTGGTTCAAATAAAAAAAGAGGAAAAAAGGTGATTGGAGCGTCCATTATGTTCTGAGCGAGACATGGGAGACGGGGGAAGAAGGGACAGGGGTAGGGGGGTGGTGTAGAGGTGGGGGACGGGGGATAAAGGTGGAGGACGGGGGGTGGGGATGTTTGTGCACCGCCTAGCCTTACAGTTTTAATTGAAAGTTAAGCGGATATATATACGGAGGGGAAGTTCTGGTGCAAATGAGATAAACGTGCAAAACGGATGATATGAAGTAAATAAAAGAAACGCACAATGATATAACTATAAAGCAAATATTGACAACTTTATATAACTAGAATTATTTATAATTACTCTAGGCTAAATGTTGTTGTCGTTATTTACAAAAACGCTATTGCATTTTTTTTTGTTTCCTTCAATTCATACGTTTTGTACGATAAAATCACTTTGTATTTGATCTGACGTGACTTATGAGTCCCGCAAAACCTTTCAGTTGCCAATTGCAGTGGTTTTATTGGAGGTGACGCAGTGGCGGACCCAGGAATCATTTTCAGGAGGTGCGATCGGAGAGTTTAAACAAATTTTTAAGGGATACGGTCGGGATTTTTGCTTACAAATTACACTAATTTTTTTTTCAAAGGGGCACCCACCCCCTTAAACATAACCTAGCTAGGTCCGCCAATGGGGTGACGTGATCTCATTGTATCAAAATTACATGGGAGTGAGGAGAAAACGACACCGCTCACGCACCTAAATATATCATACATATGTTGTGAATCACGTGGATTTAAATTATTACACATCCAATGTTTCATATAATATTTTCTATGAGTCGAAGCTAGCTCGAAAGTTTATATATTTATTTATATGATAAACTACACGAAAAACATGTAGTTAACATAACGGTAATCAACTATAAAAATATACAATCACATATTCTCTCCTTTAACGATTTAAATGATAAAGTAAAAATGCACGAAGTGGTCATGAATAGTTTGTTTTGCAACATACGCATGCATTATGCAGGTGAAGATACTCAAATCATCCGTTGGCTAAAATAACAAACACACACATTCATATTTTAGAAACAAAAGTCTATAAATCAAATTGAATAATGTGCAAACTCAAACCTATCTGTGATAGCAAAAAGAAAACTACTCAACTTATAAATATAATTGATACTAACATTGTCACTCCGTAAATTATTAAGGGGCTGTTTGGTTGAATAAGTGCTGAATCATTAAGAGGTCTGAATGGTTAAGAGGTCTGAATGGTTAAGCGCTGAATCATTAAGTTGGATCTCTTAATGGTTAGTTTTCTTGTCCCACGTTGGTAGGGGAGCCTCATTAAGGTTCAGCCTAGTTCAATACTTAATAGTTCAGTGCTTAATGGTTCAGCAACATCCCAAATCTTAATGATTCAGACTTAACCATTCCATTCAGAGGCTGAAACAAACGCGCTTAATGCTGAATCATTCAGCACTGAATGGTTAAGAGCCTTATTAAGAGGCTACCAAACAGCCCCTAAATGTAAGGTTTTGTATATTATGATACTAGGTTATCTCCGAGAGTGTCTCAAACAAATCAAATATGATATGATAAAATATGTGTATTATAAAAGTAATAGGCTTTTTTTTCAGGAAAAAAAATTGTAAAGAATTTGGTATCAAATGATATATCATGATGATGATGATGATAGGCGATTCCAATGTGCAAAGTGAGCATTTGTTGAAGAAATGACATACATGTTCAATCTTTATTATGGATACACAATCAATCATGTTTTCACGTTTCCCGACTGTTTTCTTCACTCATACATAATTTAAGTGTCTATTTCAATAATCACCACATAAAAAGTCATTTTCTTTTTTCATTTTTTGTATAACACTATGATACTCGTTGAAAGATAATAAAATGCTCGTTAATTTGGTGTAATTGTTTTTCCAAAACAATGTCATATAAAAAAGTTATTAACGTTTGAAAAACATGGAGAAAAGTGAATGTGTCATACACATGAGAGAGAAATACTTTTTTATTTTATTTTAAATCACTAATGCCATAGCATGCCACATGGCACACTCAACGGGGAGGTTGCCAGAGGCGGACCTAAATCAATGCTAGGTGTTGCGCCCGTTGCCCCTCGGGTTCGCGCGCCTAGTAGATTTTTTTTTACGATTTTTCGAAAACTTTACTACTAAAATAAAATTTACGTTGCTACTAAAATTTAATATACGTTACTATTAAATGAAATTATACGTTACTACGTTACGTTACTCGAAAAAAAAATATTTTTCGAACTCGAGTAATAATAACAAAAAAAATTAACTAATCTAATTATCTAAACAAGCTCAAAATCAATATCCCAAATTATAATACAATTAAACAAGCCCATCCCATTACCCCAAGTCCAACAAGCCCAACCCACCCCACTTTCACCTTCATAGATAAAAAAAAAAACGTCAGGATTTTTTGTTTGTTTAGATAGCAGCAGCCATTCAACAAGAAATCACCAAACCGTACCCCCGCCCTCCTCTGCCCTCCACCGCCCCACTTCCCTCCCGTCCTCCGCTGGCCCAGCCAGCAGCAGCGCTGGCGCCGCTCCTGCAGGCTCCATTGGGAATTCTTTCTCTGCAGCCTCGCCCTCCACCAAATTGTGAGTTTTTTTTAATTTAATTGAATTGCTCATGTGTTTTATAATTTGTGAAGGCTTTTGTTAATTGAACTACTCATGTGTTTTAGGAAATTAACTTGAATATTGTTAATGTTGAATGTACAATATGTTTGGAACTTGGTAACTTACCAAGTCTATGTGTTTTAGAAATTTAGTAATTATAAATTGGGTTTTGGATGTTATAATTGATTATATTGTTTTTATTATTTGTCAAGTTATTAGCTAGTGTTTATAATATATGCATACCAAATGTTTGATGAAATTTTCGCCTTAGTTTTCCACTTTTCTCCTCTAATTTTAATCATATTTTGTCTAAATACCTTGGTTGCAATTTTTCTTGATTGTCTGTAGATTGAGTTGGACATGGTGAATATTCATGTTCACAAACGATAAAAAGACATGTTAGAAGTGTTGAATGCACTTCAGGTTTGAAAACCCTCTTAAAGCTTTACATATACTATCTTTTTTGCTTCTATTTTTGTATTATTTTCTTCACAATTTAGTTAGACTAATTTGGCATTTACACTTATAAAAGAATATGACATAGTTTGGATAGTATAAGTTAATTCTACCATGGTGTATAACTTGTCAATTTTGGGGCTGAAATAACCAACAAAATGTATTATGTTTGATTGATTCAGTAACGCACTCCAACTGTTTGATAAAATGCCCCAATGCTGTATGTTGTACAACCTTAAAAGCTTGTTGTACAACATTCTATTGTAAAAACAAGGGCAATGTACCTGAGCCGCGCGCTTCACACCAATTTTTGCCACATAAGGCAATGCCCTTCACGCCTTAGTGTGCTTTTTTAAAACCAAGAATATATGAAACAACTGCGGTAAAAAAATTGAACGTTACTCCTAAAAATATGTTATGGATCCGCCACTGAGGGTTGCCCTTTTTGAGTGTCATGTGGGATTTTAGGCTTTGGTTTATTATAATAGATAGATAATAATTATAACAAAACCTAAAATGACAATTTAGTTATGATAAACTTTAGCCTCATTTGATTATCCTTGATTCTATGTCCTAGTTAGGGCTATCTAAAAAGCTCGCGGTATGAAGCTTGCAATTTAGTTCAAAAAAAGCTCGCTTAATGTGATTTGGTTTGAAATTGAGCAGCGCTGGCTCGGTTTGGTTAGAAAGTGAGCTTAGCTCGCCTCGAATTTTTGAGATGTTCTTATGCAATATGCATGTTGATAGGAAACAAGTCTTTATTTTTGCCTTAAACATAAGTCACGTAAAGCCCGAGGCCCATAAAGCCATGTAAAGCTTGAGGCCCATAAACCAAGGTATGCGTGGTTTCTTGGTGTTTGTATAATTTGAAATCGTTAACTTATTATTTGAGACTTGTATAAAAAACATATAAAATCACAAAAAAATATGAAAAGGAATAACAATTCAACTTCTCGAGCCATGGGTTGTTGATTATAGAATGCAAGCTTGAGCTCGGTTGAAGATCACAAGCATGGTCCTGAGGTGGTGTTGTTGAACAACCGTTGTGGTTGGAGACACACAAGCTATCTGGGGTGCATCATCCTATTGAATTTGTCATTTTGTGGAACGTCATTGAAAATAATTTATCCTAGAGTAAGCAAGCTAAATATGACAAGCTTTTATTATTATTATTAATTAAGTTTTAACTTTTTGAAATGTTAATTGGTAGGAAAACAAGGTAGGGGCTTGTCAAAATCTGCATCTTCTTTTAGTGTGTGATTTTAATTCGTATACAACTATAAATATTGCTAGGTGTAGCTCGGTTCAGTATCGATACCGAAAATTGTCAAAATTGGGTACCGAAATGGGTATCGAAAATGCTCAGTACGGTACGGTAACAAACAGAGTACCGATCCCGAAAACAACAAAAAGTGGGGACCGAATTGGTATAAAAAATCATTCGGTACGGGAAATTCAGTACTGATACGGTACCTGTTTGATTTTGGTACCAGGTACCATTTGTTCATCCTTTTTGGGTGTATTTGTTAAGTGATACGAATGTTCGATGTTATACATGGACCAGTATCAATCGCTGACCGATCTTCAATCACCAAGTTCATTCCTTTAAAAAAAAATGTACATAAACGAACTTCTACCAAGTAGTTTACGAATAGTTGACTGAAAATTCGGTTCGTTTACAAGCCTAATTTATGATGAAGGTTTGTCAAAGCAAAATTGATTTTTTTTTTACGCTGACATGCTAGCACGACTCCGGTAGGGTGCTGCCCCAGGCCCATCAAGGGCCGGTGCTCTTTGGAACCCCCTCATGGTACCAATGCTATAGAGGTTCCTTAGTTGTGAAGCCATAATAGCATTGAATGAGCGTGCACTCCACACCTCTTAACTCATGAATATTTATTATGATTTCTCATTTGTGTACATTACTCAAAATAGTTTTTTTTTTTTTTTTTTTTTTTTTTTTTTTTTTTTTTTTTTTTTTTATCAACCATCACTTTATAGCTAAATATAAAGAATCAACAAGAAGCTGGAATAACACCGACACTCCAAAACACAAACCACAACAAAAACAGACACCAAACAAACTAAAAAGGCTTAAACATACCCCATCAAACAAAAACCACTCCTCCCAACTTAAGCCCAACCTCTTCCCAATTCCCATGGTTAGAAATCCAAAAGAAAGAGTCCTTTTGATGAGATCAGTCACAACACGAACCGCGATAAACTTGCCGTCGAACACTCAAAATAGCTTGACGACACTAAAGTCACCAACATGGCACATATTGGATCACCAAACATAATCGATTCGTGATGATCACACTTATAAACTCTATAGAGTCTGACCCAGTGTTACCAAATACAATTCTCAATGTAATAAAACATATTAAATAAAAATTTTGATGGAATTAAAACGTAATTTGTTTCTTAGAGATAAACATTTGCAACAAGTGTCATCGAGTAAAAGTCCAGTGAGGCATAGTTAACGGTAAACAAAACGATCACTTAATTTTGATATGGCGTTCAATTTGATTGTATACGCTTTGGATTATTTTTTGACATAATAATTGTTCATGTTCTGTATAGGTTAATGAAATATGTGATATTTTAATTATTACATCACACTCCTAATTCAATCAGGGACGGATACACAATTTTTTTTTCCTAGTAGGTTCGCTGTTTTAAATGCTTTAATTTCGTAGGAATGGATTTAAATATTTCGGGTTGGTTCGACTTTTCGGGTCGGACATGGTTTCATCACATGATAAAAAATATGATATAACAATCCAAATTCAAGTTTCAACAAATTTAACATCCAATTCAAATTTCAACAAACTTAACATCACTATTTTTTTTAATATTAAAACGGAACTGATATTAAACCCAAACAAGCAAAGCACATGCTAAGGATACCCAAAGTACAACCAGAAAAAAAGTAAAAAAAAAAAAAAAAACAGCCAAGACACAATAGATTAGAAGGTGCCCACAAACTAATTAGATGTTAACAATTAATCTTATTCAAACATAAAACTTATAACATATATAATATAAGGCTAAAGTGACTTAACAATTTACTTTCCAAAAATTTGAAGTGGAGCAAGAAATTGGAAATTTGGAGGTGGGACGATAATGAAGATTGAAGACATAAATAAAAAGAACAAGGAGTAGTTTACTTTGTTTAATTTGAAAAATAATAAAAAGAACACGCCCAGTGGGACTCGAACCCACAATCGCCTGATTAGAAGTCAGACGCCTTATCCATTAGGCCATGGGCGCTTTATGCTTTTTGTCTTATTTATTACTTAATAATACGGAGTAAAACTCGCTGCTTCTTCTCGCTGACGCATTAGAATTCTCATACAATAAATTGACGTGTTTTAAAAGCACAAAAGTAAACCCTGTAATGTATGACCATATGCTGATGATGTCAATACCATAAGCACTGGCTACTTTATGAGCATGCACTAATAATGATGATATCAAGGTGTTTGAAAGATTGCCTTAGTGAATTTGGTTGCATCATCTCGCACTCGTGTTGGTGTAACCTTTTCACTTTATATTGGTTGGCATTTAACTCATCTGATACCCAAAAGTTATTGTCTGTTTTAGAAACAAGTATTCTAGTTGGAAAATGATGAAGTCATTGTCTGTTAATTCTGAGCAACCAATTATAGGCTTTCTCCAACCAATTAGCCGTGAGGAGGTGGCTTGAAAGGCAAGGGCTGTGGACAACGTACCGCCTGTTAGGAGACGCCACATGTATAATGATGATGTGCTACGGATTTAGGTGGGGCCGACAGTCGAGTTTTTAAACTTTTTACTATCGTTTTTCTATCATACTTGATTGTTGTCATAGGCAGGCAGTGCGTCGCGGTGGTGACGCCTTAGTTGTCTATTGATTCCTGCACGTTATTTGTGCATTATTAACCATATGAAAAAAGTGTGTTTCTATGGATCTGATCTAACTTTTTTTTTTTGATCGGCGAACAACTGTGTGGCAACCACCCTTGCGGGGCGCCGTGCCCAAGAATCGACTACTCGACCTCCAGCAGCCCCCGCCTTCTCCCGATGCGCGGAAACCCGAGCCCCACCCGCCCGAAGGCACGACAGTGTTATAGAACTCGGTAAAACCTCGCCGCCCGTCAGATTCGAACCGGCGCCACCCGTATTCGATCTTCACCCGGATACCAAACCATAATGTTGAAAGTGGGAATTGAACCCTTGATCACCTAAGTGAACATAAGGCCTCTCCACCACTCCACCACTATGGATGGATGGATCTGATCTAACTTAGTGTGACCTATATAAACATTGCGGTTACATTGTATGATGATGACATTAACAGTGGTGCCCGCACGTGACATTACAAGTTTTTGACTTTGTTACACATGTTATGCTCGTCACATTAACGTCATACATTGCATTAGTGACTTGTACATCAAGTTGGTTTTTTAATAAAAAACATTTTAAAGATAGTAATAGGGTAAAATAAAAAGAAGTGTAATGGTTTTTTTTTATTTTAAAACCATTCGTTTATATAATTTTTACACGGTTTTCATTTGCTTTATATATATATATAGTTTATATAATACTTTAATTTATATAAATTTTTTAATTTACTAAGTGTTTTTTATAGTAAGTTATACAGTTTTTTTATAAATAATTTGATGTGGTATAAAACATTTTGAGTATATATGAAAAACAATATAAAAAGTAATGATGTAAAAATGTTAGATTTGTAAGGTTGGGGCGAAAATGAGTGTTTTTAAATAATGGGCAGAAATATTATAGTACTGAAAAAACTAACTAGGCGCGTTTTGAGGTTTTGGGTAGTTGTATGGAGTGTATGTATATCTCTTATATATTGACGTGCGCGCGAGTACGCATAATTTAGCGTTGATTTTAACACGCGATTGGTTTTAATATTTATAAAAATGGTTTAGACCTTAACATTAAAACACACACAAAAAGGCAAGTATACCCTGTCATACATGTAGTAAGTACAGATAAGAACTAGATATCGATCCATGGACGCGAGCGGATGCAATAGTACTAAAACTCTATCCCCGATTTACCAGTAAAAGATAATTGGAAGTTTCTTTAACTACATTAATTCTAAAACAGTAAATTAACATATGTAAGACTCAAAATACAAAATATAACTATAAGGACAATATAATACCATCCCTAACATGTCATCTACATATTATATGATAATAAGGCGTGTGATCAACATTCCCATTTTCCGACAATTAGTATCCCTTTCGGGAATCCTAACATGACAACTATACAGAAAGCTAACACAAATACACACGTTAACCACCTCAAGTTGTTTATTAGCGAGCAGCTGATATGAACTCATGCAAATCTTCTAAAGATAAGTTAGTCACCTGTTAAGAGTTTTATAACCCCACTAATCAAGGAAACCAATACCGAATACATAATACAACCACCCAGACTAGCATAAAGTAGAGCATTTCACAACCTATTCCATTTTACCAACTTTGAACACAGATCTACTAAGATCGCTATTTTCACCAAAATAACTAGTAATGATAATCAACCGTGTCAAAGATCAGTAACAACACCATTAAGCTTTTAAAGTCCTTTTACGTGCCGATAAGCATTTCTAATCGTTATTCGACTGACTTTAACCAAACCAATACCCGGTTACAGTTTCATGGTGTAAACTTATTAACAAGTTAACTAGTTTACTACCGATCGATTAAACAGACGGTTTTTCAGCATGTATCTGACTAACACAAACGATAATCATCAAAGTCAATCCAACATAACTACAAATCCATTAACAATGAAACAAGGTTGCATTATGATCATCAAGATTAAACATGAAAAACGTCAATATCATACGAGACATGATTAAACTATACAAAACGATTGTTTTTTACATACTAAATACTAGTGTTTTTACCCGTAGGCGTACAATCTATAACATAAACCTCACATTAAACATACAAAATCAGATTTGAATAAAAAATAGATTATAAGATCAAACCATAAAAATGCAAATGTGATGGATCGGATGATGATAGATGAATCGGACGGCTTCCCGAGCTTGTTCCTTGCCTTCACAACAGCTCTTTAGCTCCAGAAATCGCTCCAAATCGTCCAACCAATACCCAATATTTGATCAGTAAGTTTTGCTCTGTTTTTATAGAAATTTTGATTTTGTGCACGGCCGTGCACTTTAACTTTTGATGTGACAGGCAAGTGGGCAATTGGTTCATGAAAATATCTTGGGTCTCGCACGGTCGTGCATATAAAGTGCACGATCGTGCTGATCAGGTGTGTTCGAGAACATTGGCTGCACTGCCTCGTGCACTGGCAGTGCAGCCGAGGAAAGTGAGTCGCACGGTCTGTTGCACGAGAGTGCTGATCAGGGTGCCCGGGAACTTGGTGTGCACGAGCTGCTGCACTGGCAGTGCAGCTTTGTGTGTCCGAGAACAATGAGTCTGCACGGTCGTGCAGAAACCTTGCACGACCGTGCACATGGTCCATATTCGCCTGATTGTGCAGCAACTGTCCGTTCAGTCCAGATTTCGTCCGATTTCTTCGACTTTGTCTTTGGGGCGTCGTTTAAGACCTGCAATAACAATATAAAGCGGTTAAGTACCGAATTCGTGCAATTATGGTCGAAAACGAGTAATTTGGGAGTTTAATCGGGGATTTATATATGTAAATTTTTTTGAACATAAACTTTCAATAAAAAACGACGAGCCCTAAAAACAGAGCCGCCCAACAATTATACACACATATACAAAGGGTACTTGATCCAATCATTCCAAACTATATCATTAAATCGAGATCTATACTTTAGCCAAAGAAAAGCCTTGGACTTCACTTCCGCCACCGCCTCCATCACCTTACAAGATTCATTTTGAAAAACCTTCAAATTTCTCTTGTTCCAAATAACCCAAGTCGTGATTATAACTATACCCCGGATAATCTTTTTTCTCCATTTACCTCCATGAACATTCTTATAGAGCATTAACAAATCGTCATAATCGTACGCATAGAATGGGTCCAACTTGCACCATTTACAAATGCCACTCCAAATCCCATAAGCAAAAACTATATATGTATATTTTAACGTATATCATTTATAATCTTAGTTTTATTAGCTTGTACTTAAATGTAGATTTTAGATAGTTAACTTCATTGAATAAATTGTTGTTGTTGATGAATTGATGATGACAATGAATGGTACGTAGTTGAAATAAATTTTACACCTTTGAACTTCCATGCTTGATTGATGAAATTCGAATGTTAAAAATACTATCTTTTTTGCTCATACACATGAAGGGTAAAAGAACAAAAAAAATGGTTCTTTTTTCTTTTATAATTTACTTTTTTCTATATAACCATGTGACAATGTCAGCGTGTTTATGCGTGTGGTGTGGATTGATTGTTTTTCCATTCAAAACATATAGCAGCGTGTGTGTGTGTGTTCTCAGGCAACCATGCATGTGCTTTTTCTAAAGACACTTTTATCATCATTGTATTTACTACATCCATCTACTTTAGTTTACCCTTGGTCTTGCAATATTCAAGATTATATATAATATTATTATAAGTTGTCATCATTTAATGAACCTATGAATCAATAATCTGAGTCTTTCTTAGAAATTAACCCTGTGGGTTGTTTTGGTGGGGTTAACTGTAAATTGTTCAGAGTTAGTTGTATGTAGTAACTTAAGAACTGTGTTTTTGCAGAGAGATATGGCAGAGTGAAAAGGGTGAGAAAGAGAAATGAGAAGCAAAATGGGCAGACAATCTGAAAAAGAAGGCAAGTCTAGTAGTGGAATAGGGGCTATCCAAAATAAGTAAGCAATTTAGGTGTCTCATATTCACAAGGAAGAACACCCATGAAAGGAAATAACTTGAAAGCAAAAGCCTGTTTAATCAAGGAAGATGAAAGATAAATGGTCCAAATGGACCACTTGTTTCTTTATAGCCTGTAACACTAAAACATAATTACAGTCAATTGCCATCTAATTTGATGTTTCTTGAAAAAAAAAAAAAAAAAAAAACTATGAATCTAAGGGGCTGTTTGGTAGCCTCTGAATGGTTATTAAGAGGCTACATCTGAATGGTTCATAATCTCTTAATGTTTAAGATATAATCTTAAGTGTGAATGGTAAGACGTAACATCTTAATGGTTGCCTCTTAACCATTCAGACTTAAGGCTACCTCTTAATCATTCAGAGGTTATGAACCATTAAGAGGTAGCCTCTGAATGGTCATTAAGAGGCTACCAAACAGCCCCTAAGACTGTTTTTTTTTTTTTTTTTCGCTTTGCATCTACTTTTTTTTTTTTTTTAATATATGTGTGGTCTTTGGGGGGCAAAAGTAAAGTTGCACTAGTTTTAACGTTATTTTACTAATTTCGTAAAAAAAACGTTAAAAACAAAGGACGGTTAATCATGCATCATGTGGTGGTACACGAATCATATGATATGTCTGATGTAATTAAAAGTCGAGGTCAACGTAACCCGACCCGGTACGATCCGAAGAGTTACACGTTGGTACACGAATCAGATAAGTTCACGTGTCGGTGGATTATGATTTATGAAATAATAATAGTTTTGAACTCAAGGGACTTAATATTAATTAGATTAATATTAAGGAATATTATGATATTTAACAAGGGGGCTTAGTGTAAGATTGTGTTCTATAAAAGGTGGTTAAGGGGTAAACCATAATCATACCTTTTAACACAAAACAACTCCTTGCCTCCCAAGAAAAATGTTTTGGTCGCCACCCTTAGGGCCGCCGCCCTTGTTTTGGCCAAACCACCACACGCCGCCGCCTTCCTCTTGCAAAGTGTTGCTTCCCAGTTGGTTCGTGCTCGGTTGTGAACTTCCTACTAGCGACGATTCGTTGTAACCCGCGTGTTACAATTCCGGTGTAATCGTCAAAGGTTGATTACTAAACCCCCTATGGTTGTTTATTATTTATTTGTTTATACGCGTTTAACTAAGATCCTGATTGGGAATATTTTATTAATCGGATTAATAAAATTACATATATATTTATATATATAAATCGGTACACATATATATTGTATATATAATCCGGTTTTGTTAAATATATAAACCGCTTCCGCTGTGTATTAGATACCATGATTCCCAACAGTGGTATCAGAGACAGGTTACGCGCGTATAGATGGTAAAGTTATAATTTTGATCTATATTTTATTTGTCAAAAAAAATATTTTTTTTAACAAACGATCAAAAGCTTTTTGTTGTTCATGGATTGTGATTTGAATCGAGCCCTAGGTAGTTTGACCCTTGTCATGGTTGTGTTTGTGATGTTTTATTTTTTTTATTGATTTGTATTTTTATTACGGATATTGGATCCGGTGTAATAGATAGGATTAGAATAGATTTGTTTTATTTGTATTTCAAATTTATTTGTAATCCTACAAGTACAAGATCAAGACGAAGATAAAAAGGCGAACAGGTTCCATAAAGATAGAGATCTCGGGTCAAGTGGGAGCTATATCAAAATAGTTTTGAAACCCCTTTTGACTAGTTCATTTCGTTTCTGGCTAAAACGAAACGGGCGACCTATTAGGGGCTCGATTCGTTTAATTTTATTATTATGTTTTG
Organism: Ambrosia trifida; assembly: GCA_028751855.1. Classification (NCBI taxonomy): domain Eukaryota; kingdom Viridiplantae; phylum Streptophyta; class Magnoliopsida; order Asterales; family Asteraceae; genus Ambrosia; species Ambrosia trifida. The sequence goes on along the minus strand of CM054122.1, from coordinate 202,957,218 downwards.
TGGTTGTGGTTTATTTATTGTAAATAATTTAGATAACCCAAAATAAATAAAATTTTCACAATCATGGCAACGGTTTTATTAAAACAAGTTTTATAAAAACCGAAAGCATATTTAATAAAAGGAGTTTTATTAATATTAAAACAAGTCCATTCGCGATAATACGACCAACATAGTTTAAATAGGGTATTTAAAACTATACTGTGTCGAGTGTTGAAAGGAGTTTCAATTATCACGAACAATATAAAATTGGATTTTATAAACTATTGTGTGACTCACATCATGCTAACGAGTCATTCAATATATTTATGGTAAATATTAAAATTATATCCCAATTTTAAATTGATGTTTTATGCCACCCTTAACGAGTTAACACTTCGTTCTAAATCGAACCCAAATGTTAGTGCTGACCCTGCATCTGGGCGTTGATCATGAGTGAAGGTAATCATCGCGTTTCCTGTGTAACATAGGCCGGTGTTACAGTTAACAGTAAAGGACCAAACATCGCTTGTTTGACAAGTGGGCATAGTTGGGGTTAAACATACATCGCTCTTAGCGATAACCCCAAATGGAGAGTTGTGTAGTGAACACAATTAACAATCGTTGTTTACCTACCTAATCGTACCAGTGGACAGTGTTAAGCTAGTTCACTGTGTATTGATAAATCGGGGTCTCATCCTAATTAATTTTGCTTTTGGGTCATAAGATAAATTAGGATATTTAAAACATAAAATACTAACAAATTAGATTTTGAACTTTGTAGATGTCAACTGAAAACAATTCTGCCTCCCAATTCTCTCTCAAGTCCATCTTAGAGAAGGACAAACTTAACTACTCCAACTTCATGGACTGGCACCGCAACTTGAAAATTGTTCTCAAGGTGGAGAACAAGTTGTATGTTCTAGAAATGCCAGTTAGCACTCGTGTGCTAAAAATGAAGGCATATGTTGATCACTTGGTTCGTCTGGAATCCCCCTTGAGCGATGAGTTAGCTGGGGATATTATCCTAAACTCATTACCCAAGTCATATGACCAGTTCATTATGAACTACAATATGAACGGGATGGAAAAGACACTTGCAGAACTGCATCAGATGCTCAAAACTGCTGAGGTAAACATACCTAGCAAGACTGCACCAGTGCTAGTGATCAAGGAGGGTCAAGTTAAGAAACCTAACACCAAGAAAATGGGCAATCAGGGCAAAGGCAAATCTGTTGCCAATAAGAAACCTCGGAAAGATGCCAAGTGTTTTCATTGTGATGAAACTGGGCACTGGAAGAGGAACTGTGCTAAGTATTTAGCTGAGCTGAAGCAAGCTAAGGCTTCAGGAGAAGAGTCCTCAAGTATATATGTTATTGAAATCTTTACTTTTCCTAGCAAAACATGGGTGTTTGACACAGGATGTGGTTTCCACATTTGTAATGTTTTGCAAGGACTAAGAAAGATTAGAAAGCTGAAACAAGGCGACTTGGAGGTCCATGTTGGAAATGGACAAAGAGTTGTTGTGAAGGCTATAGGAGAATGTGTTCTCTTACTTCCTTCTGGTTTAGAACTTGTTTTGAACAATGTTTATTACATTCCTAGTGTGACTAGAAATATTGTTTCAGTTTTCGGCTTTGCGTAGACAAGTTTTTAATTATCGTTTCAATGGTGAATTTATTTTTGCTTATTTTAACGATGTATTTTACTTTGATGCAAAACCCAATAATGGGATCTATGAGATAGAAATCCAAAACGATAACATATTATGCAACATCTCCCATAAACGTAATAAGTTGGACTTTAATGATACGTATATGTGGCATTGTAGACTTGGTCACATTAGCGAGAATCATGTTAAATAACTCAAGACCGCAGGAATCCTAGATTCCAAGGGTTCAGAGTCGTTTGGAAAATGTGAATTGTGCTTAAGTGGAAAGTTAACAAAAACACCTTTTTCAAATGTTGGAGAAAGAGCTAATGATCTGTTAGGACTTGTACATACCGATGTATGTGGTCCATTCAGAACAATGTCAAGACATGGAGAAAGATACTTTGTTACATTTACTGATGATTTCAGTAGATATGGTTATGTTTATCTTATGAAGCATAAACATGAAACTCTTGAAAAGTTCAAGGAGTACCAAAACGAAGTAGAAAATCAGCTAAATAGAACTATTAAAATGCTTCGATCAGATCGAGGCGGTGAATATCTTACTCAGGAATTCATCGACCATCCAAAGGATTGTGGAATAGTTTCACAACTCACTCCACCTGGAACACCGCAACATAATGGTGTGTCTGAGCGGAGAAATCGAACTCTATTAGATATGATTCGATCAATGATGTGTCGAACAAACCTTCCAAAATCCTTTTGGGGTTATGCTTTGGAAACTGCCGCACGACTTGTGAATATAGCTCCAACGAAAAAGGTTGATAAAACGCCTTATGAGATATGGCATACAAAGAAACCTCAGGTATCCTACCTTAAAGTCTGGGGATGTAATGCTTATGTCACTCTAGAATCTTCGGATAAACTAGATCCCAAAGGCGAAAAGTGGTTTTCGTTGGATACGGTAAGAAGATCGGTTACCTATTCTACCACCCCACTAAAAATAGGATTTTCACTAAACGCAGAGGCACTTTCTTAGAGGAAGAGCTTCTGGCGCGAGGGATTGGAGATAACCATGTGGATCTTGAAGAAATTCGAGAATCACAAGTGACTGAACCAGTTGTTCAGACAGAAACAGAAGTAACTGATCCAGTTGTTGAAGTTGAGCCTGAGAGGACTCAAGAAACAACAGAAACACCAAGTGTTCGGAAAAGTATTAGGGATCGTCGTGCACCTGTAAGGTATGACGATATCTTCATGATTGATGAAGCTGAGCCTGCTACTTACAAAGCTACAATCTTGGATTCAGAATCCAAGAAATGGCAAGAAGCCATGAATGCAGAGATGCAATCCATGTATGATGACCAAGTCTGGGATTTGGTTGATCTTCCTGCCGAATGTCGGACTATGGGAAACAAATGGATCTTCAAGAAGAAGACTGACATGGATGGGAATGTGCAAACCTACAAAGCAAGGCTTGTAGCGAAAGGTTTTACTCAGACTCAAGGAATTGATTGTGAGGAAACTTTCTCGCCAGTAGCCATGCTTAAGTCTATTAGAATTCTACTTGCCATTGTTGCATATTATGACTATGAGATATGGCAGATGGATGTCAAAACCGCGTTCTTTAATGGACACTTACTGGAAGATGTCTATATGGTTCAACCTGAAGGTTTTGTCGATCCAAAGAATCCTAATAAGGTGTGCAAGCTGAATAAATCCATCTATGGATTAAAACAAGCATCTCGCAGCTGGAATCTTCGTTTTGATCAGAAATCAAAGAGTTTGGTTTTATCAAGAACGAAGATGAACCGTGTGTTTACAGGAAATCTAGTGGGAGCCATATCACTTTTCTTATACTGTATGTAGATGACATACTAATCATTGGAAACAATATCCCTATGCTTAAAGATGTTAAGACCTGGTTGGGTAAATGTTTCGCAATGAAAAATCTTGGTGAAGCCGCTTATATTCTGGGAATAAAGATTTATAGAGATAGATCAAAGCGGTTATTGGGTTTGAGTCAAAGTACATATATTGATAAGGTCTTACGACGCTTCTCAATGCAAGACTAAAAAAGGGGGCTCTTGCCCATGGCACATGGAACCATTCTAAATCGTAAGCAGTGTGCAAACACTGAAGAAGAAAAGAAGAAAATGGAAAGAGTTCCATATGCTTCTGCGATTGGTTCTATCATGTATGTCATGTTATGTACTAGACCTGATGTCTCGTATGCTCTTAGCATGACGAGTAGATATTAACAGAACCCGGGAGAGAGTCACTGGGCTGCAGTGAAGAACATTCTTAAGTACTTGAGAAGGACTAAGGACATGTTCTTAATATATGGAGGACTGGATGAGGAGCTGTCAGTTAAGTGTTATGCTGATGCAAGCTTCCAGACTGATCGTGATAATTCAAGGTCACAAACGGGATATGTTTTCATTCTGGATGGTGGGGCTGTAACTTGGAACAGCTCTAAGCAAAGTGTAGTTGCTTAATCCACCTGTGAATCAGAATACAATGCTGCATCGGATGCTGCAAAGGAGGCTGCCTGGATGAAGAAGTTCATTGGTGATCTCGATGTTATGCCTAGCATAAAGAAACCAATCGAGATACTGTGTGACAACACTGGCGCCATTGCTCTTGCAAAGGAACCAAGTTCACACCAGACCACAAGGCATATACTCAGGAAATTCCACTATATTAGAGAGATAGTAGAGCGTGGAGACATTGTGATAAACAAAGTTCATACATATCTAAATCTGGCTGACCCCTTTACTAAGCCTTTACCTCAAGCTAAACATGAGGAGCATGCTGGAAAGATAGGGCTTAGAGTTGCCAGACAGTGGGCATGATCTGTAATTAGTATTGGTGTTTCTTTTTGAACGATAACAGTTACATGGAATATTTATTTATTTGATTTAATGGGTTAAATGCAAGTTTAAATATTTAGTGACTGTGTTCATTATTTGTATGTTTAAATCCTTGAATAAGAGTATTTTAAATATCCGTAGTCGATCAAATTACATGGGAATGAATTTGAATGTAAGACTATTGTGAATTGAGATGGTTGTATTCATGAGATGAATAGCTCAAGGGTTTGAGGATCATAATTCACAGATATCATTAGGGAATGATATTGGATGTAACTCGCTTCAAAACGATCTCCATGGATCTATGTCATGAGATGTTTTGATATTGATATGTTCAATCTGTCCTTTTTCCTAAGGCACATTTTAAACTACATTGATCAAGGACTATCTTTGATGTTATCTAACATTATCCTGAAACATGGGTAGCAATAAGGGTAGCGTTGGGAGAAATCCAAGATTAAGTGGGAGTTGTATGACGCTGATGGAATTCTGTACTTCTATAGGATTAGAAGTCTAGACATTCTGGCGCCCTCGTAAACTCAAACTGGTATAAACGCGTGGCCACGCTCGGACTAAGGTAGTTCGTTAGACCATTTTGAATTAGAGACGAGAATAGAGAATGGTTGATCACTATAAGAATGAATGATCCATGTCTTATGATCAACAGATGTCTATACAGAAGGGACTTATTGATAGAATTATCAGGGCTATAGTATTTGGTTAAGTAAAGCGTTACTTGAACTTAAAGAACTAGTTGACGACTGTAAAGTGTCATACTGGTTTGGGTGCAATGCGATGCAGCTAGGCGTCCAACTCTGCGCATGTTGACTCATTTAATTAAAATCGTCCAAGTGGGAGATTGTTGGACATATGATATGTCCGATGTAATTAAAAGTCGAGGTCGACGTAACCCGACCCGGTACGATCCGAAGAGTTACACGTTGGTACACGAATCAGATAAGTTCACGTGTCGGTGGATTATTATTTATGAAATAATAATAGTTTTGAACTCAAGGGACTTAATATTAATTAGATTAATATTAAGGAATATTATGATATTTAACAAGGGGGCTTAGTGTAAGATTGTGTTCTATAAAAGGTGGTTAAGGGGTAAACCATAATCATACCTTTTAACACAAAACAACTCCTTGCCTCCCAAGAAAAATGTTTTGGTCGCCACCCTTAGGGCCGCCGCCCTTGTTTTGGCCAAACCACCACACGCCGCCACCTTCCTCTTGCAAAGTGTTGCTTGCCGGTTGGTTCGTGCTCGGTTGTGAACTTCCTACTAGCGAGGATTCGTTGTAACCCGCGTGTTACAATTCCGGTGTAGTCGTCAAAGGTTGATTACTAAACCCCCTATGGTTGTTTATTATTTATTTGTTTATACGCGTTTAACTGAGATCCTGATTGGGAATATTTTATTAATCAGATTAATAAAATTACATATATATTGTATATATAATCCGGTTTTGTTAAATATATAAACCGCTTCCGCTGTGTATTAGATACCATGATTCCCAACATTAACGTTATTTTACTAATTTCGTAAAAAAAAAACGTTAAAAATGAAGGACGGTTAATCATGCATCATGTGGTGGCGTGGATAGCCAAAAGACAAAGGGGTACATGCACCGATCGGGTTTGTCCCGATTGTTAAGTGTTCTGTGCCTTATGTCCAAGGCTTGATACCAAACCACATCGAGCCGGAGGTCTCACTGTAAGCAGCCTCTCTATTCTTAGGGGTAAAGGTAAGGCTGTCTACATCTTACCCTTCTCAGACCCTACCTTAGCTTTGCTATAGGTGGATTAACTGAGTATGATGATGATGATCTACTTTTTTTGAACTGGATACCTTTTCCATTGTTTTATTACTTGGTTTGTTTTTTATCAGTTATTAGCAATTATCGATCTAAACAAAATTAACCCTAAACCTTCTGTTCGTTTTTTATCAGTTATTAACAACTATCGATCTAAACAAAATTAACCCTAAACCTTATGTTTTGGTAGTACTGTTACTATTTTTGTTGGTTCATACGTTATTTATGTTGTCGGTTATCAGGTTTAATCGGTTGAACCTGGATTTCTTTGGAATATCATAGATTGATATCGCTAACTATTGGTTTAGTTGGTTTAGTTATATGTTAGCTCTTAGGTTAAATTGGAGGTTGTTTTAGTTTAGTGATTTTAATTCTTTTAAAAGCATATATAACATTACACGTTCATGCTTTTATAAATTGGATGGTTGTTGATTTACAATTTTATTGAAAAGATGCAAAATAGACCCACGTGCTATAGCATGAAATAGAAAGTAGAAAAAAGTTTGGAGGTTCATTTACTGTGATATAAAAGTAGATTTTGATATTGAAGTTGTGAATGGTACAATGTTGATTAGGGGGTGCAGCCATTATGCATTTAAGGCTTGATCAATATCATTGAATGTTGAGTTATCATGATTTGAGTGGGACAAACCAGAAAATGGAAAGCAAAGAGAAGACTAACAAGTCAAAGGCTTCAATTCCCTGACCAGGACAACTCCAATTTTAGCTTCTTAGAATCATATGCTTGGCCCCTTTACTAGCTTCCAAAACCATTAATAATTTTCTTCCTAAGTAGCTTTTAAAAAAATAATGTTTTTAAGTATTTGTTCATTAATATTCGGTATACATAATTAACTAGTAGGATTCTTTGTGACTCGTAGTTGACTTTCGGTCGGTATTAGTTCATTTTGTTATAGTACAAGTACGATACTGATACTTGGTAGAGCAACCAAAAGAAACAACAAATGGTGGTACGGGGTATATTTGAATAGTATCGCCCTATTTCGTCATGGTAACGGTATGATATCGACACTATCTATAGCTTACTGTACCAAAAAGATACATTATTACAAATACAACCCTATTTCAATGAATTTTTACACCAATGAATTAATGAAGATTAGTTGAGGCCTCTGTTTGACATGGTTCGCTTACAAAATATCACTGTCTATGCATCTCTACATGCAAAACTACTATCGGAGATGACCAAGTTAGCATGAAACTGCACAAGTAACTAGTTGCACTAAAAAATAAACTAAGTACACTGATAGTCCCTAACTATGAAAAATTACACAGATAATCTGAACTTTTGTAATTTGTAATACTTTTAGTTCAAACTTTTGAATGTATATATAGTCCCAAAATAATTGCACTTTTAGGGATTAAATGTGTTACAAATTGCAAAAGTTTAAACCGAATGTGTTACAAAATTATCAGTGTAATTAATCATACTTCAAGACTATTTCCAAAGTTTCGCAAAAGCATAAGGACTATTTATAAGGATTATTTGTGTACTTTACTCAAATAAACTTTTAAATTTATAATATTAAAAGATAAATTTTGAAGACCAATACATATAGAAAAATAAATACAAGGTCATCCATTTTGATATAAGCTTTGCTATTTTTATTACTAACATATATATGTAGGTGACACAAAATGAAATTATGAGACGATAAAAACCATTTAAACCGAATTAATTTGATGTGCTTCCACAATAAATCAGAAGACCTTAATTAAAAGATACATTCGTCAGATATTTCCCAAGGAACTTGAAGAGCTTTGGTAATCCCTCTGTAATGCATGATACATGGGGAAACCATGTGTGGCTAATAAATCACTGACGGATCCACGACCAACTTTATCAACGGCTCACCAACGAAAAGTTTCCCCACGGATATCACCACTAGATCACCATGTCATTACAGATGGATGATTCATAAGCGTATTAGCAACAAATACAGCCTCAATGGATTAAGGACAAAAGTATTGAGTTTGTTTTCATCTTATATACAATTACTATTTAGGTGTCGCGCTTTGCGGCAAGACTATTAAACCTAACAAAAGGGGTGAATGTAAAAACATTGAATTACGCACTCACGTTGTGACATGTTTACACGTAAAAATTAAGTCTAAACGTAAATGTAGGTACGTTAAGTTTGTAATAATGAGAACTACTTTTTTTCTGCTCGGTATATATATCTCTCTCTCTCTCTATATATATATATATATATTGCAAAGCTAATAATCTTACATGTCATAATATTATGTAATCTCTCTTTTGAGAGATGTTACATCACATCCTATGTGACAACTCTAGACCAATTAAAAAAATGGAATAAATATGGTTTAAATATGGTTTAACATAATCTACTAAATTTAAATATTAAACCTCTATTATTTTTTCTCTCATGTTTTCTCCCATAACTTTTAAACGTTAATATTTTTTATATACAAGATTTTTTAAAGAAAAAAATTACACCAAACTAACGAGCGTTTTATTATCTTTCCAACGAGTACCATAGTGCTATATAAAAAACGGAGAAATAAACGACTATTTTTTTGTAACCCGACAGGTATTGTGTCAGGTTTAGGATTAGTTTAAAAAAAATGTGGGTTTGGGTCGGGCCTAGGATTAGGTGATACCCGACCCAATTATCCGAAACCACATACCCAAATACCCGAACTATATACCCGATCATATACCCATGAATTTTTTAACGCATCACATAACCTTTAGACTAATGCGTTCGATATTTCAATAAATAACTTTTTTTCCTTATTTCATGTTAGTTCTTTTTAGAATGATCGATTACAAACTTCCGAATTCATTTGACATTATATAATATTTTGTAATGGCACTAGATTTATACCCCGGCACAGAGATTCGTTTTTTTTATATTAGAATATGATAACTTATGACAGAGATTTGTTTAAAATAAATAATAATAATAATAATAATAATAATCATTAATCATATATTGGCAAGTCATTAATTATGTTGTCATATTAGATATTTTATTATGTCATATTAGATATTTCAACCCGAAACGCTCCCGGGATAAAAACTGGTTATATATATAGGACTTTGTCAAACTTCTCTAGTTCGGTTTATAAAAATATCAGTCGATTTTTGAAGATTGGTCCACACACATGGCATGTGATAGTGGGGTTTTCTTTAAGCAACCACAACACTTTCAAGGTTGCACGAATCAACACCCTTCAATTTTTACCCCTTTTTTCTTTTGCTTCGTTTACCTCTTTCCCTTTTTCTCTTTTTCTTGGTTTTAAAAAAATATCTATTGTTTTCAATCAATATATATATATATATATATATATATATATATATGGAAGGTTTATAAACAAGAATGTTTTATGGTGTAGGAGAAGATATTAGCCTTTGATCAAGCCAATTCATTGGTTTTGAATTGAGTGGTTTATCAAATCAACAAATCTGTAGGAGAAAACAGAAAACAAGTGAACAAGTTGGAAGGGCCAAACATAAACATGTACTATTGTTAACCTTTGACCCACGTCTTGTTGAAACATGTGTCACAAAAAAACAAGTGACCTTTATTAGATCTCTATTAAAGCTTTTGAATATCGTTTCTTTTTTAGTACTCAATGTATAAATTTACTATATTTATTTTGTTAAAGTGATTAATAGTTTGTTGACATACTAACATATGTTAAACTTACAATGTGTGTGAATGTCCTCATGTGGGAATACTTTTGGTGGGACTGTATGTTAGCCCCTTGATATATAAACATACAAGCACAAAGTGGTCAATAGTTTACTACGACACTTATTAATAATGTGTGTTAAGAGTTTGTATGCTATGTTTACTTATTTCTTTGTAAACTTATGAAGTGAAAACAACAGTGGTAAAAAAGACAAAAAGGCTGACAAATGATACAGGTTTAACATATGTTATCACACCCCCATACTAACAAATGTTTGATCTTCTCATAGGTATATTGGGGCAACATATGTTATCGCCTCCTTTTCATGTGTTACCTCCCATCTAAGAGTTCATACAACACTAAAGGTACATGTGTAGATACAGTACACACGTAACATGTTTTGAAATTTGATAAATGACCTTTAGCCACACATTTAATCAAAAGTGTGGCAGGACGATTTTGGCTAAAGTGTGGTCGTAGCCCATTTTTCACACAGTGTTCATACTTTGTATCATACAAAGTGTGTGTATCATTAAAAAATATCTCAAACAAATTTATTTTTTTACATAATGAAACATTACTAGATAACGGTTATTTAAAAGAATATAATTAAAATCTAAAAAAACTCGGGTATATTTTTATCGCGTAAACATGTATATGGTTGCATGTACATAATCATGTTAAGTATAACCTAAATTTTTTTGGAGACCCAAGGCAAAATTAAATTTTAGAGCCTTTTTTCGTCTTTAATTGTGTTATAAACGGGACACCCTCGGCTTGGGTGTCGAGGCTTCTCAAGCCTCGCGGCTACACGGTTCCGCCCCATAGGGCTTCGAAAATTAGCTTGATTTTGAGGCTTGGGAAGCCAAGAGGTTTGGCTTTGTTCTCTCTCTTCTACCCCCCCCCCCCCCCTCTCTCTCTATCTCTTCCATTTTTTTAAAACGTTAGACTAGTTTAGGCTAAGCATTTCCGGTGTTTAATCTACTTTAGGTTAGTTTACCATTGAAATTATGTGACGCGATGAGTTTGATGCACCTTAGGCTACATGGGGCTTGTGCCCCTTCCTCCCTAAACCATACTCCTTAATGGTTTAACTTGATCAACAAACATCCACACTCAATTCAGCCACATAATCATATTCAGTGTCAAATTAGAAAAAAAATCACTTATCATCTATTACTGATAGAAGTCAATGATTTCCAGCCCAACTGGATTAAGGTAGGGAGGGTTTTCTCTTAGGGGTTCCCATCCTGGGGGTAGGTCACAGGTTCGATCCATACACACCATAAAAAAATTCCCCGTGACGATTTGAGTTTAGGCAAGGAGGACACCAGTGTGTGGATAGGGAGTCAAACTTGAGACCCCTAGATTAAAGTTGTACAAAGATTTCCACTGAACTAAGTATTTCAAAAAAATCTATTACTGATATAATGCTTAAGTATTGTTTAATAGCACTAGATATAGTTCAATCAATAATCAGCTATCAGTAATCAAGAATAAATAAGCAGTTTATTACCTAAAATGGTTAAATCAATTAACAAATCAAATTAAGCAAATAACATATTATTCTTTTGAACTATTACTAACCTTTTGAAAACGCCCCACTTACGGTGTGCGCATATAATGTATATATGTGTGGCCCTTGGAGGGCAAAAGTAAAGTTGCACTAGTTTTAACGTTATTTTACTAATTTCGTGAAAATAACGTTAAAAACGACGGACGGTTAAATCATGTGGTGGCGTGGATAGCCAAAAGACAAAAGGGTACATGCACCGATCGGGTTTGTCCCGATTGCTAAGTGTTCTGTGCCTTATGTCCAAGGCTTGATACCAAACTACAACGAGTCGGGAGTCTCACTGGAAGCAGCCTCTCTATTCTTAGGGGTAGAGATAAGGCTGTCTACATTTTACCCTCCTCAGACCCTACCTTGTTAGGTATTAGTCGGCGCAGCGGAATCAAACACACAAACGGCACACACGATTATCTCGCGATGAACAGAAAATAATAAACACGACACAAGATTTTTACGTGGTTCGGTCCCAGTGGGGGACCTACGTCCACGGGCTGCAACTAGGTTATTTCATTAAGCTCAAGACACACAGATTACAATACATGACTAAGGTATATATAGAGAACAATTAGGTTAAACAACTTAGGGAACAAGAAAACTAAACCAGGCCTGGCCCATGTCTTCTAATGTCAACCCTAAAGCCTAATAAACCAAGGACTTCACCAATCCAACATACCTTAGCTTTGCTATATGTGGGATTATCTGAGTATGATGATGGTGACTAATTAACCTGTTGAAAGAATTGAAGACAAAAGAGAAGCATTAGAATTGTGATTTGCGAACTAAACAAGATTGTGATTCAATCAACAACAATCGGGTTCAAGAATTGAAGCAGGTTCAACCAGATTTGCGATTTGAAGTAACCTAGTGATTTGAATGACGAGATTGTAGTCTTGTTACGATATATCGAAGCACATGCTGTAACACCCCAACCGATGGCGGAATCATCGAGGTGTCACGTAGTGACGATTGTTCAAAAGCACATGGTACTAAAATGTAAATATATTATTGAATAATTTAATTTGTCTTACATAGATGAAATGGAAAACAAATACAAAAGTCTGAACGAAACATGAAATTTCAAATAACTTATTAAAAGCAAGCATTAAAATCCAATGCAATGGAACTAAGATCAAACTGCACCTGAAACATGTACAAAATAGGTTTTGTCAACATAAGAAATGTTGGTGAGCATTCCTAGTTTTAATACATATAGTAAGTTGAAAAAGGTATACAATTCAAGTGCAAAGCTACAGTGCAAATATGTAAACTATGTATCATACAAATGAGCGAAATCAATCCTGTGACTGTATAATGTACTAAATGAACGGCGGTGTACTTATCCAATAAATGGATAATAACTTAACAATGACCACGGATTCTCCGATGAAAAAGGGGGAGAATCAACCTAGTCGGGTTGTTAATCCAATAGCGATATCCAATGTTAAGGTCGGCTTGTACAATGCTAATGATTTCACTAAGTACAAATGTATTCTACATGTAATGTCTAAGCATAAAGCACGTTTGTAAGCAAATGCACATAGTACTAGAAATGTATTGTAAAAATGTGAACTTGTATTTGAAATTTGTATAAGTGTACATGTAACACCCCAAAAGTGAATAAAAGCAAAAGGGGGATAGGAAATACTCACAGTTCGCGTAATAACTTGAAACTCTACTGTAACACCCCAACCGATGGCGGAATCATCGAGGTGTCACGTAGTGACGATTGTTCATAAGCTCATGGTACTCAAATGTAAATATTTGATTATTGAATATAGTTTTACAATATGTGAAAATAAATACACGACAACAAAAATAGAGACAGTTGATTTATGTAATCTAAGTCCAAAGTCCAATGTGAAGTGTCAAGCAGCTTATCCTGAAACATGCACGAAAATAAATTTTGTCAACATACGATGTTGGTGAGTATTACCTAGTTTTGTACATATAGTATAGGTTTGAAAAGTGGTACAATTCATGTGTCTAGCATCACCAAGGCATTATGTAAGCACATAAGTAACCAAACAAGACAAGATCAAATGTAAAGTTGGTAAGGTAAAATTGATAATGAGCACCCTAACACGTGTCAAGTCTAAAAGAGCACCATAACATAAGTTATGTCTAAATGAGCACCGTAACATAAGTTACGTCTATATGTAAAGAGCACCATAACATAAGTTATGTCTAGATGTATGATTTTGTACGTAAGCTACATTCATGTTCAAACATAAAGCACAAAGATAAACAAGACACGTATATGAATTGTAAATGAAGAAAAATGTATGTGTAAATGAATGTGCAAGTTTTGTATACTTATGCATGAATCACCCCAAAAGTGTAAAAACGAAAAAGGGGATAAGTAATACTCACGTTAGCAAAGTGTTAAGTCTTGTGGAATAGAATAAGTGTGATCCAACGTTGCCAAGTATCACCCTATGTTTAAGGTAATAAATAAGTTTAAGTCTTTCTAGTCTACAAGTATTTCTAGGGTTCCTATTTTGGGGATAAGTAATTGTTTTATTAATTAGGTAAATTGTTTAATAAATAAAAGAAATTTGGTAAATAATTAAATAAAAGACTATTGTAGGTTTTTGATTTAGGATGATCATATTATAAGGTTTTAAGTATAAAATAATTTTTATAAAATTATTTCCTCAAGAATTGAATATTTAGTATATTTATTTCTATTTGTCAAAGATATAATTTTAATATCTAAAAATATTAAAATTAAAGAAATTTCAAATTAAAATTTACATTTCTGTTCTAAATGAACAGAAATAATTTATGTAAAAATTTGGGATAAAAATATTGAAAAATGAATTTATTATGATTTATTTATGATTTAAAATAACAAAAATCAATTAAAAATATGAAACGAACGATTTTTCTGGAATAAAATTCATTTCTGAAATTCTTATTGCTATACAAGTTTAGAATAATTTTTGTGGAATTTTATAAAATCGTTTAGATATTTTTATAGAATTTTAAAATTATAAATGAATAAAATTGTAATATTTATAATATATATTAAATAAATTATTTTTGGAAATCTAAAAATTATATGGTAAACTTTGTCATGAGATTTGCCTAAAATAATTTTTGTAGAATTTTTAAGACACTTTTAGGATTTAAAAACTATTTTAAAAGATTAATAGGTTATGTATATAAATAAAAGGGTTTAAAAAAATGTTGTTGATGCTAAGGCTCGAACCCACGTCTGACCCGGTTTAAAGGCTTAAATCACAAGTTCAGACCAACTGGTCTGAACCCTGAGAACGATTAAATCTGGATTTTAATTAATTATATAAGCTATCTGTTTTGTTTATATAAATGATTTATAAAAAGAAAACAAAAACAAGGTGTGTGGGAATCGAACCTTGGCCTTCGGCCGGTTCACGTGTTTAAACAAATCCCGTTACCAACTGATCTGTGGATCAGTTGGTTATCTGTTTTGTTCTGCAATATATTTAAACACTTGTCTGCAGCGAGTATTATCCCAAATTATAAGATGAAGAACCCTAGATTTCTAATAAACCATAATATGCGATTATAATCCAATTAACCATAGGGCTATTGGAGTATGAGGGCCGATTAACAAAACCCATAAAAAATTGAACTTACAGCGTTTATAGAGGTGTGAACGAGCGGATTAACGAACACGACAAATGACTCAAAATTTGCAGATTTAAGAGGTGTTTTAGGATGAATTGAGTATGGGGGTTAGATTATCGGTGTATTAAGCTTGAATGAGGGGTATCAATTTATACTAATCCTACGAATTTGTAATTTTAGAAGTTTTGACCCACATTAAATGGTATACGCGTATAAGGCTCGATTTGGAAGGTTTTATGATTGATTGGCGTGGTTTACAAGCTGTAATAGTCGGTCCAAACATTCCATAAACAAATTGTTTTTAAAAAAACGCGGATTTGATGTAGATTTGGAAGGTGATCTTGCAGTTGACTTTACAAAGTCAACTGTGCAGAACATAAAGAAGGGTCAAGTATATTAGAGCATTCACATCCCATCCACCATTTTTTACCCTATAATATAACAAAAAATTATACTTTTCAAAATTTATCTCTCATTTTAAAAAACCTTCCACATCCCCTCCACCATATTTACCTTTATCTTACTCACAAACACTTATTTTATTATATTCCTCGTTAAAATACACTCACAATAATTTGATATAGGGCAAATAGTAGCTTTTCATATATGAAAAGCTAGAAGGTTGATTTTTCAAAATATAAAGATGGGGTATAAAATGGTGGATGGGATGTAGGTGTTTTTAGTAAGTTTTTTTAAATTTTGGAGATAGGGGGAGGTTTGATGGAGGGGATGTGAATGCTCTTAGAGTTTGATTCTCATCATTAAATGAGCAGTAGCCCAGTTGGTTATTTGTGTGTGTGCTACCTGGTTGGATGCGGGTTCGAGTCCCGTATTCAACACATAAACATATTTTTTTTTCTAGTCGCTGCAGAGAGAGAGAGAGAGAGAGAGAGAGAGAGAGAGAGAGAGAGAGAGAGAGAGAGAGAGAGAGAGAGAGAAGGAAAGGAGAGTGGGCCTGCTATTGGGCCTGGTGATGTGGGCTCAGACTTGTGTTGGGTTGTGTTAATGGGTTAGGATAGATAGTTTATTTAGTTTAATTATTTGCTTATAATGTTTAAAACTAACTTTATTATTATTATTATTATTATTATTATTATTATTATTATTATTATTATTATTATTATTATTTTAAAAGAAAAGAATTACGACAACGATGCAAGAAACAAGTTCAAAACTTTTATTATTGAATCAAAACTTCGAATTACAAGGATTATAAATGTAAATAAATGAAATGAGAGGGACTAAAGTCGGGCAAAAGATAAAATGAAAAGTGACGGATGTCACACATGCATAGAATCTTTGGATTCACTTCCCAAAAATTCGCATTCATCTTCACAGTTGCCTAATTTCGTTGCGTGCTCGCCATCTCTAAAATAACCCATTCTTAAATCTATTATTTAGAAACCTTTATTTAACATACCTTCGGAGCGTCCCAAAGTTGAGAAATCTAATATGACACATCAATTTTACATATGAAATAGACTGATGCGCTTTACAGTTACATGCAGGAAAGCTTCGGATAGCACCTAACCTAAAACAATTAACAATGTATCTCCAATGTTAACGCCTAACCTTAAACAATGTATAATTCTAGTGTTAACATCTAATCTAAAACAATGTATAACTCTAATATTAATACCTAACCTAAAACAATGTATAACTTCAATGCTAACATAAAGATTTTTTTTAATCAGCTTTATAACTTTGATTACCAATACTAGCCAATTAAACAGTTTTATGCACTCTTGGATATGTTTTCACATTTAATAATTTCTCTGTCTACATTTCAAAGACATATAAATATATCTGATCCAATATCTGTTGTTGCAATAAATACGAGCCCTAACAAAAAACTTGAAATTAGTTGAAAGCCTTATTTATACCCCTTCCACTTGCATGTTCCTTTCAGTACTATTCATACAAAAAACCCTAAATCTTCTTTTAACTCATTATTTTCATCTGTCCTTCTTTGCAAGTCTAGTACCAAATGGAAATGATGATGATGATGAACCTAGATCATGAACAATTTCCTCTTCCTCTTTCTGAATCACCACTCATGCAATTCTCCACTAACAACTACCCTATACCACCACAACCACAGCTTAATAATAATAATAATAATATATACCGTTATCCACCTCCTTTGAATATTATGCAATCCGGCCAACAGTTGAGGACTTTAGGGACGTGGATTCAGCAGAAACCGGAGTCGGTTGAGGCGATGAGGGAGATGATATTCCGTATGGCGGCTTTGCAGCCGGTTCAGATAGACCCGGAGTCTGTTAAGCCCCCGAAAAGGCGGAATGTGAAGATATCGACTGACCCGCAGAGCGTGGCGGCGAGGCACAGGAGGGAGAGGATCAGTGAAAGGATTAGGATACTTCAGAGATTGGTTCCTGGAGGGACTAAGATGGACACGGCTTCTATGTTGGATGAGGCTGCTCATTACATGAAGTTTTTGAAAAAACAAGTGCAATCTTTGGAACAAGCTGCGGCAGCAGGTGGCGGTGGCGGCTGTATGCCGCCACCACCCGGATGCTACCCCACCGGCACCACCACAGGTGTGAGCCATCATGGTGGTAATAGTCACTCTCATTTGGTAGGCTCTATGGAGTTGCTTAGGTGATTTTTTGTGTGTGGTTTTTGAGGATGGAGGGTAGTTTAGTAATTTGGTATGTGATTTTATGTTACAAAAATGAACTAATTTAGGTTTGAGTATGGTAGTGAATATGATTGTAGTGTGGTTTGAATCAACTAATTAAATGGGTAGTAGGCTAATGTATCATGCATATATATCTAGTTACAGATTGTGATTGGATATATTATATATAATGACAAATTATATGGATGTAATAATATTGTTTGTATTGATTTCACTACTACTTTGAAGTTAAAATGCTTAATTTTAATCTTGTATTCTTCAACACTCTGGGTAATTAACAATGTGTGATGCATTGCATGCCTCTTTCATTATGATGTAAGTTATTTCATGATTTAAATTTTGTGAAAAACAAATGATAAAATCTACAAGTTAACGATTTATTTGTTATGATAAATAGTAAAAACTTGACTCTATAAAAAATAAAACTAGATACAGAAAGTAGTTAATTTGTAATAGTGTACAAGAAAATTTCGTACCCGGAAGATGAAACATGCCCCATCTGCCGTAAAACCTGCATGGATAAATACGGGGAGCATGCAATTCATTGCAAGGAGCTCCCTGGTTTCAAATATCGGCATGACTGGGTGAGGGATGTTTTGTGGGATATCTTGAGAAGAGCTGGGATCTCTGCCAAAAAGGAGGCCCCTGTAAACTTCCTCACAGACCCCACGGAAGGGAGATCCACCCTGCGACCAGCAGACCTGCTTGTCTTTGGTTGGGAGAGAGGGAAACATGCCTGTGTGGACCTCACCGGGGTATCTCCGCTGGTTGGGTTACGGGAAACAGGGTTCGTAGCTGGGCAAGCATCAAGAAAGGCGGAATCAAAGAAAGTAGATAAACATGCTAAAGCTTGTGCAGATAACCAACATGTCTTTATCCCTCTGGCTTTCGACACCTTTGGCTCCCTGGCGCCAGAAGCTATTCGTTTCTTGACCAGGGTCCAACGGGTTGTCCACAGCAATGTTTCATCCCCAGGGGGGCAAGGTTTTGTCTTTAGTAGACTAGGGTTTGCAATTCAAAAAAGGGGTGGCGGCGCAGCTTGTTGCCCGTCTACCTGCTATTATGATGTAATTTCCGTATTTTGTTTTAATAAAAATCTTTATTCGATTAATAAAAAGAAATATATATGAAATTATTAAATTTTGGGTAAACAAGAGGATGAGTATTCCATTATTTATTTTCTGTTTTGGGCATGGTGAGGTGAGCTACGCGGCTTGCCTTTGACTTAAAGCTTGGTGGTAGATTGAGATTGGCCAGTTATGCTTGTCTGTGCCGAATATTGTTATTTTCTTTAGATTAATATATGACTCTATAATGTGTGTGGGAAGATCCAAACTACTCATCTTAATTAGATTAAGGAGAATATCGTCCGCCAATTATATCTCTTGAAATATATTGTCCTTTTAGTTGGTTTCTTCATAAGAAATTAGAATGTTTTGTGTGTGTTTATTTGATATGTGTTATTATTATAAAGGTAAGCGGTTGGTAAGGCTTTGAACCATTTAACGTTGAATGATTCAGCATTCAGCGTGTTTGTTTCAGCTTCAGAATGGAATGGTTAAGACTGAACTATTAAGATTTAACATGTTGCTGAACCATTAAGCACTGAACTAGGCTGAACCTTAATGAGGCTATCATACCAATGTGGGACAAGAATACTAACCATTAAGAAGTCCAACTTAATGATTCAGCACTTAACAATTCAGACCTCTTAATAATTCAGCACTTAATCAACCAAACAGCTCCTAAGGAGATGTTTGGTAAGCCTCTTAATGAGGCTCTCAACCATTCAGTGCTGAATGATTCAGCGTTCAGCGCGTTTGTTTCAGCTTCTGAATAAAATGGTTAAGGCTAAACCATTAAAACTTGGGATGTAGCTGAACTATTAAGCATTGAACTGTGCTGAACTTTAATGAGGCTCTCCTACCAATGTGGGACAAGAAAACTTACCATTAAGAGGTCCAACTTAATGATTCAGCACTTAACCATTCAGACCTCTTAACCATTCAAACATCTTAATAATTCAGCACTTAATCAATCAAACAGCCCCTAAGTTTTGGTCTCCCAACTACTAATGTCACAACATAGGTAGGTCAACTTTAAAGATTGCTTACTTATAGGATAACCCCTAAGACTTATAGGTGTGGGGGATGTCACGGCCTGTGGGGATCGTCCCACACTACCCTGACAGTCCGGCTCGTCCAAATCGCCCAAAATAGGACGTTTGAGACGGGGCTTGAGAAGCTAATTTAGAGCAAAGATGATTAGCCAAGAAGGACCATTCTCACACCCCTGACTAGTCCACTTGAGGATGGTCCTCCCTTGTGATGATGTGGAGGCTAGTCTCCACACCTACCAGCCTAACAATTTTATTTCTTAGAGCATCCATAATAATGGTTTTTAGTGGTTTTTACATGAGGTTTTTGGTAGGGAGGCTATTGTAGGGTTGGTTTTTACATGAGGTTTTTCACAACGAACCTCTAATGACCTAAGAGATGGGTCCGGGTGGGGGTTTGGATATTATTATAAAAGAAAAACCTTTTAAATAAATGTAAAAGGTGGTGAAGATGTGACAATGTTTTATTGGGTGAGTTTTTAATGTTTTTAAAGAATGAGTGCTTTACTGATGTGGCAACTGACTGGACATATTTTTAGGGGTTTTTAGTGATCCTTATTGTGATGGTCTTACAATCATCCATAAATGTGTTATTTTTATTGTTTTCAACTTAAGTTAATATGTCATAACTAAATTATTTATTAAAGTTAAATATTTTAATATAATGTAAATAATATAATTATTTATCATCATCATTATCATACTCAGTTAATTTTGCCAATAGCAAAGCTACTGTAGGGTCCGATGAGGGTAAGATATAAACAACATTACCTCTACCCTCTGGGAATAGAGAGACTGCTTCTAATGAGGCCCCCAACTCGAAAATAATATAATTATTATCTATACATATAATAAACCAAAGCCATTTTAATGACATGACACTCATAGAGGCATTCTCTTCTTTGAGTGTGTCATGTGTCATCCCATATGACATTGAGATATTTTAGGAAAAAAATAATTTAAAAACAAAATTGGATTTTTCACCCTCATGTTTCCTCTCATAATTTTTAAACGTTAATATCTTTAATATACGAGATTTTTTAAAGAAAAAAATTACACCAAATTAACGAGCGTTTTATTATCTTTCCAACGAGTACCATAGTGCTATATAAAAAATGGAGAAAATTTTTGTGGGATTTTGTTCATACGGGAAAAAAAACACAAAGTGTTCAAATAAATCATTAATCATGTATAGGCAAGTCACTAATTATGTTCAAATCAGTAAATATGAATTTTTTTTCAACCAGAGCTGAATAGGTTAATAGAGTTATACGTTGTTTTAAGTTAGGTATCAATATTAGTATGTTAGAGTTGTACATTTGTTTAGTCTTTAGGATAAGTGTTAATATTAGAGTTACACAGTGACAGATCTAGGCCACAAAATCAGTAGTAACGTTTTTCATTTTTTTTTTCATTTTAGTAGCAACGTTTTCCAAATTTCGTAAAAAAAAAACCAAATTTTTCACTAATTTTCCACTACGCGCGCGAAGTTGAGCCACAATGTCCGCGACCCCTGCTAAAGCTCTATGTCCGCCCCTGGAGTTACATTAAAGTTCTACATTCTTTTAGGTTAGGTGTTAGCATTAGAGTTGTACATTGTTAATTTGTTTTAGATTAGATATTAATATTAGAGTTATACATCAGTCTATTTCATATGTAAAATTGATGTATCATATTAAATTTCTCAACCCGGGACGCTGCCAGGATATAATCTAGTGTTTAATATATGACATAATATAAATTTAATGCGCTTTGATACACACACATCACGTATTACATATTACATAGTTTAAAATGTACTAAACTCAAGGGGTTGACTATACCCATGACTCCCTATAATCTAATCCCACACCGTAGTCGAATGGAAATTAGCATAGTTAATCAAGGTGCACAATACACAAATTAGTTTTGTAGATTTCAAGTATACTCTATCAAGTCATTTAATAGTTGGTGGTAAACTGAAGTCATGTCGTAGTTGGTGTGAACCGAACGAAGTATTGTGTTATAAATCATTGAGCCTTTTTTAAGTATTGTTCTAGTTTATAGTGCATGCCAAAAGAAAACATGTTTGAATATCCTTGACCCAAGAATGGTGGATTGGTCTAGCTAGGAAAGGTGGATGACCTGGACTTGAGAAGGACTGGTAATTTGGTTTTAAGAATTTTTGGGACTTGATTCATTTACTATATTTTTATACGACACAGGTTTAGTTATGTTGATAAAACATAAGGAAATGATAACAGAAAATTAATTTAAAAAAAGATGTGAATGAAAATTGTCCTTAAATAATGACTTTTCTTCATATTTTTTTTACTTTCCAAACACCAAGCAATGTTACAAAATATCTAAAAAAAATATCATAATAACATAAGTCGTAGAAATCGTAGATATTTTGTAAAAAATAAAGCTTTTGAAAAATTTAGAAATTTCAAGAAATTGAAGATTTATTTTATTTGATTATGATAACAAAATTCCCCCTATTGCCTATCCACGTTACATTTAAATAAATAGTATCATGAAATTTGATTATGATAACAATTTCCTTACTTGGATGTATTTGTATGGTATATTGCTTTAGTCGTTCAAATAGTTTCTGATGGTAAAATGATATTATTGTTAGTAGGGTGAAAATAAAAAATATACAGTATAACTAACAAGTTAAGGAACAAATAGCTAGAAAAGTTTTGGTGTCTCCAAAGGGACATCCTATCCTAGTGGTAAATAAAGTGGTGTACTCTATAATCAAAGGTTGACATTAAGCATTTTCCTTTCAGTATTTGTGGTCAAATGAACCAAATGAAAAAAAAATATAATAATAATACAATACTAGAGATTATTTGCAACTTTCTTCAACTCAACCAATTTTAGCTGTCCATTTGACAAAAGTTCTACATTCATGTTTTCGAAATATTCCAGGGATAAAATGAAGTTTAAATTTAAAATATTTGCTTAATATTGTCCGATTTGTCCATCGTGAATTCATAGTTTTGATTTTTGTTACCCGAGTGGAGATTTTTCAAGAGGTCATCGTCCTGAAATGCCTCCTACTCATCCACAACCAAAATACACCCAAAGCGCATTAGTGGTATTTGAGGTCAGGCCTTCCTTGTGACCTAACATCTTCGCCCGCATGGAAATTAGAAACTATATGTGAATGCATATTATCCTTCTTAAAGTTTAGAGGGCGGTCGCTTTATGAATACAGGTCAGGATTGGTACAATCTATTTACTTGTTTAAAATAGTTGAGAATTGATAACAAGTACCCTTTAATTTGGTTATAGTCCATTCGCCCTCGGAATGCACTCATCTTGATACTAACCACTCATTCACAAAATTGCATGAAGATGCTACCAACATGCTTACAGTCCATCATATCATAGTGAAGCACAAGCTGTACCATAGCTACCTACATTGTCACTCTTCTCTTCGGTTATCCACTTCTGACTTATCTGCAGAAACAAAAGGAAAATCAATTTACATTTTTTGAAATAAAAAGAACCTTAATGAGGATATATGGTACAAACCGCCAAAAATTTATAAAAAAATTAAAGCACCACTATATACTTTCAAAAACACAAAGTTTTAGCTTTATTTAGAGAAACGGATTGAGAATTGAACCTACGGTGATGAAATGTGAACATAGTTTGAAACATATAAACTTGAACTACAAGGTCAAACTTCACAAAAGTTGACCTCAACAAATACTTCAAATATTAGTACATTTTGCAATAAACAGATTAAACGGCATAAGGAAAAGCGAGAATTAAGAAGATATTACGAATCGATGTTGACCTGATTCAAGGGTGCTTGGAACAAAGCAGCGGGTGAGCGAAATCTTTGGATATCTGTGTAAGAACATGACCTTGTGGGTGGTTTTGGGAGCCTGATTTGCTGACAGAGATTTTCTCATTTCTTGGGCTTTCATTTGAGCCATTTTAAGCTTGTTCATGATTTTGTCCATGGAATCTGATTTTGTCTTTTCTAGTTTCATCTGAAAAAGAAATAAAACATCTTTAAAACCACTTAAAACTTAATATATATATATATATATATATATATATATATATATAATGGATTAATGGTTGCAGAAACCGTAAGTATACTAACGAACAAAACATAAGGCATTATAAAATAAGTGTAGATATATTAAGTTATCTTTCATTTTATTAATGAGCATGTCTTTCTAGTTATTCTGTTCTCATATACTGATAACTAACACAATAAACTGTAATAAATAAATAAACTAAATTAGATTTAGAGAATATATTAAGTTGTGGTTAATTGTCATGGTGAATACACCTCAAGTTTTCGGATCGATGCCTCTGCTTTTGCATTCTGCAGATTCTCCCAAGCAGTGATCCTTGCTTCCTCTTTTTGGAGCCTGCAAAAACATTTATAGAGGAAAATCAATTATTTATATATAGATATACATATGCACATTTATAGATTCAAACATTACTTCGCTTTCCCTATTAACCGATACATAAAAGGAATATCACAACATGAAAAAGATCACTTTAACTTTACAAGATGGCTACCAATGGAAACTGTTCCATGAACTTCACTCATTGAGTCTTATTATTAGCAAAGGTAATCAGTGCCTTCACAAGTATCAATACTTAAAATGTACTGCAACAAATATTAAACTAGAAACTCTTGTTTGAACTTAGAAACATACCTTGACAATTCCATTGCTTCATTTGTTTTAGGACTCCATGTCAAAGCCAATTCCTTGACCTCAGTTGACCCGTTCTTTTCCATTCTCTTTGTGCGTCTTTTCGATTGCTTTGTCATGGTGACTCTTTTGTCCACCTGGACATCCCTAATTTCCAATCCAGCAGAAAGGTGGCTGTTAGGCTCTACTAGTGGTGGAGGTGAGGTGGACAGCAGCAGCCTTCCCTTTGGAGAGGACTCTGGACTGTCCACTGGGCTCATTTGGGTAGCCATATCTCGCCTTGATACGACACGACTAACATTGCGTTCATCGCTCTTTTCATCTGCACATTAGTTTATACGCCACAAGCAATCATCAAATAGACTATCAAATACCATATGAGCTACCAAAACCATTAGTTTATATGCCACTAACATGGAGCAAGATTATACCTTGAGAATCGGGATACGAAGACTCGACAAACATAACCGATGAAGCCACATTCTCATCAATCCCATTATGATGAAAAGAATATCCATTAGGCACCAAAACACCAGTCATAAGCGGCGAACCCGCGAATAAACCATTCATTCTCCCACCTTCAAGCAAAGGATAACCCGGCGAATAGCCAGAAAAATAACCATCCCCCAGCGTCACACCCAACGGTCCACTCTTCGACTTAGGCCGCCTGTGAGGCGGCTGCGGCAAAGCCTTACAAATTCCTGAACCAGACACAGGACTAGTAATCCACCTCTCAGCATCGTCCCATTTCGAAGGCAATGTCCTTCCATTACTATTGTATGGCATCAATACATTAAGACTAGTACGCCTCTGCTTAGTATAATCGGTTGGCAAAGGCACCCTCTCTGAACACCAACCCTTTTGATATCCATTATCAGCATAATCAGGCGTACCCGGGCTCGAGTATCCACCCGAATTACGAAACGAAGTTGAATCCTTATTCATTTGATCTTAATTCCAACAAACAACACTCACAGTCACAGTTTGCATCAATACCTCCTAAAATATGTTCACTGAATTAGCACTTGAATAAATAATCTACACTATATTATAAGTTTATAACTACTTATAATAAAATTGTATTGTATAATAGTATAATTATAAGATAGCGGACTTGCATAAAAGTAGGCAAACATCTAGGGAAAAAGCTAGAACAAGACATGTCATTGTGGTCCAATGGAACACTCGTGAAGATACAGCTACAGATACTTCCAAATTCCAAGTACAAAACCAGACAAACAAACGATAATAATTCAGTAAACATAAAGCACAAATGAATACATCAAATAGCTGTATGTAAACAAGAGAGTGTGATGAAACGAAGGTTTAAATGTATACCTGATAAGAAGGGAATGGATGTAAAAGAAAGGTGTAGTGTATATGTAAGGAGTGGGTGGGATATTATTACTGTTGGTTAATAGGAAATGCAGAGAAGGTGTTTGACGAAATGCGAAAGTGAATATTAATAAATTGGAATCGTCAGGATGGTGATAATAAAAACAGAGTTGCTACGGTTTTTGATTTTGTAGGTGGTGATATTTGGAGCCAAATATTGTCGGGTCACCATGACGTCATCCATGTGGTTATGGGACCTACTGGTTTCCCAACCTTAACTTTTTCTGGGTTCATATTTTAAGAAGATGTACGAATCAAATCGTTTAGTAATCATAAATCTAAGGGTCTGTTACTCGGTTTAACGTTTTATATAAAAACTAAAAAGCCGCATGGAATGGTCTACTTTCGTGATTTGTTTGTGGGATACACCGTTACACTATCCTTTTTTATTAGATTTTTATTTATTATTAAAATAGAAAATTCATGGGTTGGTCAAATGAGACATCACTTAGGGTGCGTTTGGTTTGCGGAATGGTTTGGAATTTGAATTGGAATTTTTGAAGGAATTTGAATTAGAAAGAATTGGATTTGAAATTTAAACATTCCAAAAAGAATTAGAAATTATTGGAATTGGAATCTCAAATCTTTTATCACCCTTGCCCCCGCGACCTGCACCGTTGTTACCCGTTACAGCCCGAACCGTTTCAACTCGAACCATTTTGACGTGCATCATTTCGACCCATACCCTTCGAACCGAAATTTTTTGACCTCCACCGTTTCGGCACGCACCGTTTCAACCCTAAACGACACATGTCAAAACGGTACAGGTCAAAACAGTACGGGTTGAAACAGTACTTGTCGAAACGGTTCGGGTCAAAACCGTCCGGGTCGTAACGGTACGGGTCGAAACGTTACGGATCGAAACGGTACCGGTCGAAACTGTCCAAAACGATATTGGTCAAAACGGTACCGGTCGAAACCGGTACCGGGTGAAACGGTACTGGTCGAAACCGGTACCGGGTGAAATGATATCGGTCGAAACTGGTACGGTGCAAAACGGTACCGGTCGAAACCGGTAGGGTCCAAAACTGTAAGACCCACCCCGTTTAAAGAGGTATTATGAGAAGATTTACGAGTTAAAAAACTTAATTTGAAAGTTTGATATGTTGTCATTAAGAGCTCAACGAGTTTTTGACATAATATTTGCACATGTATCTCGTGGTTTAAACATACGTACGATGAATTTAATAGCAAAAACGTTTTCAATTGCACCTTCCAAAACTAAGTTTATAACCCTTTTAGCTCAAAAGTTGCGGAAGCGGACGAGTCTTGTGCGTTCGGATCTTTGTTCAATTCTTGATCATCATCCATTCAATATAATAGAGTACCTGAGGGTTAAACACGAGGAAATAACCCATTAATACGTTATTATGAATGTCTAGTAATGAAAGAATAATAAAATTAAGTTTTTCTTTTTTTACATAACCTTTACCCGGGCGGGTAAGTGTTTTACCCGGGCGGGTAAACCTGCTGTTAGAAACTACCCTTTTTTATCAGAACCTTCACCCGGGCGGGTGAGTGTTTTACCCGGGCGGGTAAACCTGCTGTTAGAAACTACCATTTTTCTTGCACCAAGCTACACTTTTAGTGCAGCTTCAAAGGCCATTTACAGGGATTCTTGGGACTTGTTAATGGGTCATAATACGTACCTCTTACATGATTAAAGATATGTTTGGATTCCTTGTTCGGTTTCTAACCCAAAAACCATGAATTATCTATCCATCTTTAAGCTGACCGGTTAAGTTTTATACATGACAAAATCATAAGATTTTATGATTTCCAAGTTCTAGTTGTGATTTTTGCCCACTTGTCAAGTCTCAACTTGACTAGGGAAATTTATGCCCAAGTCATTTGTGCCGTGATTGCGGTGCCTCGTGTCCATGGCCACATGTGCCATTTCTCTCGGTCTTGTACGCTCGGCCTCTATGACTTACGGCATGGTTTTTATATGTTGTTTTCTATCCCTTGGAAATCACAATTTCTATTTTGAATTAAATGATATACCCATAAATACACTCCCAACTTATGCATATATGTATTTATCTTATAAAGTCATAGATATGACTACCTTGGCTCGCGCCCTTTTTTTGCTTCTAGACTAGTTTGAGGTAGATAACATTGAACCCATGAATACACTCAAGCAACTAGCACGAGTCCGTTACCGGCTAAATGTTGACATTTGGCCTAAGCTATTGTCTATATAGCATTTTATCCAATTAACCGATAGTCTACTTGGGATATTAACAACATTCATCTAAGGCCATATTCTATGAATCGTGTATCTCATTTATGCTTCTTTTGTGACATTTCAATGTCTAGTTCCCAAATACATATACAAAGGTATAATTAAGCATATGAACATACTAGAGACATATTAAGAATTAAGTCATCGAGTGACTTACCTTATGCGTGCTTCCATTTTACCTCATTCCGAGATTCCTTGACCGAACGGACTTTCTTGTACTCGCACCTAGATGTGTAATCCACATTGGTTATTAAAGTCATGCTCTTAGACATTATTTATTTGACCACACAAGTTTGATCAAGCTTATCAATGCTTTAACTATGCCTAATTGAAAACAAATTTCATTGGGGCATTTTATCAAACACCTTGTAGGTGTCATTTTCCCAACTTAAATTTTAGGACATTAGGACATCATAAGTCCATCATTAACCAAGACTATCAATACTAGCATTCCTATAAACATCTTAATCATAGTTTATAACTAGTATTTCATGGTTTAAAGGTGGTTCCTACCAATCCATCAAAAACCCAATTCCTTTCATAACATGAACTATAAGGATAAAATCTTCTCACAAGGATTTTGCTTAACACACACAAATTAACATGTATTATGGTTCTCTCATACAAGAACAACCATTACAAGCCCTTAATTCACGTTTTTATAACAACCCATGATTTTCATCATACCCAGGCATGAACATACCATCAAATTTAGCCAAATAAAAGGTTACCTTGGTGTGTATTAGGCTTGGAAGATTCATTTTAGGGCTATAGCACTCAAAACCCCTTTGATTCCACCTTGATTCAAGATTACTCTTGAGTTTTAGGGTTTGGTGTATGTGTGTGTTCTTGATGAACGAATTTGGGGTTATGAGTTGATTTCTATCCTTTTTTTTATAAAGGTTTAACCAAACTCAAGTTTGGGTTACTTGGCAAGTTAGCCTCTTCATATTTTGTTAAGTATATGCTAGTTCAAGACACTAATCGAGTTAGTCTCGTATAATTGTTTAAGCCTTGTTTAGCTAACAAGGTTGACGGGTTTAATTTCCCTAGACTAGGAAATTCGCATAAGTCGTGTTTCATGCAGTTAAGTTTAAAAGCCATGTGTGCTTAAATTATCATAGAATATGGTTTAGAAATTTTGGGGTGTTACAAAAACGGTACCGGTCGATATTGGTACGGTCCAAAACGGTACCGGTCGAAACCGATACTTGTCAAAACTAGTACGGTCCAAAATGGTACCGATCGAAACTGGTACGTGTCAAAACTAGTACGTGCCAAAACTGGTACGGGTTGAAACGGTACGAGTTGAAAGCGGTATGAATCTTAACGATTCGCGTCGAAACGGTACGGTCCAAATCGGTTCGGGTCGAAACAACATCAACCAATTAAAAATTCCAATAAATTGACTTGAATTCCTTCTAATGTTGGAAGGATTTTGAATTCCATCATTTAAAGGAATTTGAAGAATTCATACCAAATTCCAATTCCAATTCATTTGTTAACCAAACACATCAAGATTGAAATTGAAATTTCAATTCCTAACAAATTTAATGAACCAAACACATTAAGAGTTGGGATTCAAATTCCAATTCCATTCAATTTATGCAAACCAAACGCACCCTATGTCGATATGCAACACTTATATTCAGAATAAGTAAACTTATGGAACCAACTAACCATTCATTCTTTTGCGTGTATTTGATTAACACTACCACTACTACGAAAACAGGCATCTGCTACTGCAAATTCCGTAGTAAATACTCATTTTGCTACATATTTACTACAGAATTGGCCTATGGCTACAAGTCTCCTTGCTAATTTATTTGCTACGAATTTTAGCTACAAAAATCATATTTGCAATGAGTTTAGCTACAACAAAGGTCGTCACTATTTTACCTACGAATTTGCTATGAAATTTCACTACTGTCTTTTAGTTACGAAATTTTGCTGTCAATTTTACCAACAAAATTCACTACAGACTGTTAGCTACGGAATTTTTGCTATGGATGTTAGCTGCGATTCGGTTTTGTTGCCAATTCTGTTGCGTAATTTAGCAAAGATTTTGCTAAGGGTTGAATATGTAAATTCCCTAGCGATCCAGCTACGAAATTTTCTGTGACATCCGTCACTTTTCTTTTAATTTACTTTATATATATATATAATAATAATAATAATAATAATAATAATAATAATAATAATAATAATAATAATAATAGCTTAGTCCAACCACACTTAAACCCACAACATAACCCAATCACTCCTTCTTTTTTTGTGTTGCTGAAGCCCACTGCTGAGCCCAAACATCCCAGCCCACACCTTACTCGGCCCACTGTTTCCCCTTAGTAAAAAAAAAAAAAAAGAATGAATCTGCTGCTGCACAGACTCGAACCGGAGTCTGTGCCGAGTCCCTCACACGCCAACAACCACTAGTCCATGAGGCCTCTTGTGTTGGAATACTGAAGCATTAAGTATTTATAACGAGATAAAAACACTGTCTGGCTTCCCTTCTTGTTCGCTGCACACAGTGCCGAACCAAGCACACTAAGGGCCTTAAAATCTGATCTATAATCACGCCAATCACTCAATCCAACTCGAGTACTACGCACCCTAAACATTCCCCTTTCCTAAAACAACATCACGCGTGATTTAACGCGTTGAATTGACCATTTACGATTTTAAGACCATTAATAAACTTTCCTAATGAGCTCGACTGAAAACCTTATATATACATGTTATTAACTCAATCAAACCTGCACACACACACATATATGCGATTAAGAGAACCTCACTTTCAATTCCTGTTAACCGCTCGTTCCTGATCGTAATCCTTCGCGTTTGACTTTCTTATTTGACCGAGCTATACGTACGATTTCATTAGTGTAAGTCGTTTTTTCTTTATGGGTCCTTGTTAATCGGTTATAGGCGAGCAATAGCCCCAACATTACAGGGGCTATTGGTTGTTGAATCGTCTTATTGAAAATCTAGGGCTCGAAATCATTTGAATTGGGGAAGACAACTACCTTCGTGATAGTTTATAATTATTACAGAATAAAAATTATCACCAACTGATCACACAGATCAGTTGGTAACACAGTGTGGCTCTAAAATGTTGAACCGGCCAGGGTCTCGGGTTCGAGCCCTGGCACAAACAAACATTTTTTTTTGGGTCCTTTTTATACTTATACTTTATATATTCTTTTAAAAATAGATTTTAATTACTAAAACTCCTTTATAAATTCTACAAAATTTATTTTATGTTATTTCAATGATAAACTTTGCTGTCCAATTTTTAGTTTTTCAAAAATAATTTATTTAATATATATTATAAATATTACGAGTTTATTCATTTATAATTATAAAATTCAATAAAATATCTAAACGATTTTATTAAATTCCACAAAAATTATCCTAAACTTGTATATTCTTAAACATTCCAGAAAATATTTTTATTTCAGAAAAACCGTTTATTTTGTATTTTTAATCAATTTTTGTTAGTTTTAATCATAAATAAATCATAATAAATTCATTTTTCAATGTTTTTGCACCAAAATTTTACATAAATTATTTCTATTCATTTGGAACAGAAATACAATTTTTAATTCAAGAATTCTTTAATTTTAACATTTTTAGATATTAAAGTCATATTTTTGACAATTTAAAATAAATAGATTAAATATTCTATTTTCAAGAAAATAATTTTATAAAAATTATTTTCATACTTAAAACCTTATGATGTGACTATATTCAACTTAAAAATTTGCAAAAAGACTTTTATTTATATTATTTATTAAATTTCTTATATTTAATAAACAATTATTTAATAAACAATTTGTTCATTAAACAAATAAATACAATTCATATACGTGTCTTGTTTATCTTTGTGCTTATGCTTGAACATGAACGTACCTGCATACAAAATCATACATACAGACATAACTTATGTTATGGTGCTCTTTACATACAGACGTAAC
This sequence comes from Ambrosia trifida, assembly GCA_028751855.1. NCBI lineage: Eukaryota > Viridiplantae > Streptophyta > Magnoliopsida > Asterales > Asteraceae > Ambrosia > Ambrosia trifida. The sequence continues at coordinate 202,925,003 of CM054122.1, read as the reverse complement.
TTATGTTACGGTGCTCATTTAGACATAACTTATGTTATGGTGCTCTTTACATACAGACGTAACTTATGTTACGGTGCTCATTTAGACTCACACGTGTTGAGGTGCTCATTATCAAGTTCATTGTACAAACTTTACATTTGATCTTTGTCTTGTTTGGTTACTTGCGTGTTTACATAATGCCTTGGTAATGCTAGACACATGAATTGTACTATCTTTTAAACTTATACTATATGTACAAAACTAAGTAGTACTCACCAACATCATATGTTGACAAAAATTATTTTCGTGCATGTTTCAGGATAAGCTGCTTGACGCTTCACATAGGACTTTGGACTTAGATTAAATCAATCAATTATCTCTATTTTTGTTGTCTTGTATTTATTTTCACAGGTTGTAAAGCAATATTCAATAATCAAATATTTACATTTTAGTACCATGAGCTTTTGAACAATCGTCACTACGTGGCACCTTGATGATTCCGCCATCGGTTGGGGTGTTACATTTTCCTTGAATAATGTTATGGATTTTGGAAGATTTTGCTACAAATTTTGCAAGGTTTTTGCCACAGCCTTGGCTACAAATTTTATCTAGATTTTCTCATAAAAAAATCACTTTTAAAAAAGCACATATTTTTTTCCATCCATAAAGTTTCATAAATGTAAAACACGAGGCAACTTACATAAGGATAGCAGATAGGCGGGCAACAAGTTGCGCCGTCACCTCTTTCTGGATACAGAATCCTAATTTACTAAAAACAAATCCACGCCCCTGGGGAGTCGAAAAGTTTGTGTGAACCACCCGTTGAACTCTATTTAGAAAATGGACTGCCTCAGGCGCCAAGGAACCAAAAGGGTCAAAGGCCAAAGGAACGAAAGCATGATGATTGTCCTCACATGCTTTAGCGTGCTTTGCCACCTTATTAGACTTTGCTCTCAGGACCGCTTATCCCGCCACGAATCCACTCTCCTGGAACCCATCCAACGGAGACACACCTGTGAGGTCCATGCATGTGTGTTTCCCACCCTCCCAACCGAACACTTACAAGTCAGCCGGGAGTAAAGTATACCCCCCTTCCGCCGGGTCTGTAAGAAATTTAGCACGCGCCTCTTTCTTTGCTGAGATCCCCGCTCACCTAAGAATATCCATTAAGGTGTCTCGGACAAATTCGTGTTAATACTTAAACCCCGAAAACTCTCTACAATGGAGCGCATGCTCCACATATTTATCCAAGCATGCTTTACGGCATACTGGACAAGTTTCGGCATTTATGAATATGGGGATCATAAAGCGATACTTGAGGATTGCCCTGTACTCCACTACTGACATACGTTGCCCCAGACCTTCGATGGTGATGACAGTTAAGAAATCTTAGGCATGAGGCCTTTGTAGGCATTCAATAACGACTTTTTGGCGTGGGGTCAAACATAATTCTTCTCCAAGGCTTTGTGCGATTCGACAATAAAGAGCATACGCCAGAGATTTCTGTGGCTTCTAGGGAATTGGAGGGCGGTGTCCTTAGTAGCGAAACCGCCAAGATCAAAGTCAGGAAGATGTTCATGCAGACGTTCCAAAGCACAGGTATAATCTAGGTCCATTTTAGCAATCCCACTATTACGCAAGATGTGGTCTTGCAGCTCCCAATATTGAGATCTGGCGGCCACAAAAGCATAGGTGGCCACATCCCGGGCCGAGAAAAGGCCCAAACCGCCAAGCCGCATTGGTAAAGTCACGACTCGCCACTGGAGGTACCCAAAAAAAAGGCCCCCACAAACTACAATGTCTCCAATTGCTCCCCGAAGGCCTTTATCAAAGCGTGAGGTAGCACCATCTACGAAGGGAGGCTAGCATGTTTGTAACCCAAAAAGCAACTTACCCCCATACAAGATCGGAGCAAGAGGAGCTCACTTTAAGGATCCCGCAGACGAGGGAGGTGCCCTATGAGGTCAACAGCCCGTGATGTCCTCTTAGCAGATCACAGATGAAACTAGCACCGCGGCTGACAGCCCCTCCCAGCAGTTTGACACCTTTATCCGGCCTCCCAATATCAATGGGGAACAACCCTGTCCTAACCTTCATCTCGTTACATGTCGTCCAAAATATCTCTGTTTTCATGATGTTAAGTTTGAGCCCCAAGGACGGCCCTTCCAAACTAATAATGTCAAGGGCTTTAGCAACCTGAACAGCATCCCCGATAATCGTCACATCATCTAAGTACCATGCGTGGAAGGGAAAAATGCAGTTTTCCTGTACTTGGAGCACTATGTCACACCACGCCAATGGCGGAAACACGTGGCGTAACGCTCGAAAGTATATCAAAGTCAAGATTAACACAAACTATATTTAATTAGAAAAGATCAATTTATTAGAATGTCGGAAATGAGTATCTCGTTACAATGTTGCACAAAGCATTACTTAAAACGATGAACATTAAGTTTCAATGTGGGTATTTCCGTTTATGTTCCAACCCGAAGGTAACAGTGAATGAAATCCCGACCAGTATCCGACATCCCGAATTTCCACTCTAACTTCCAAAGTTAACATTTTTCACTCAAAATAGTAGACTTTGAAGATCTATCTTTTTATTGGTAAGTTATTTTTGTATCAAAACACTTCTATTAGTCTTACATTTCATATATAAGACTACTTGTATGTGTGTTTTATGTATTTGCCCATTATATCAAAATATCAATCTTCTAAGTAAGTAAACTTTAATTTTTCATCTTCTTTATTCTTGAACTTCTAACATGTTCCATCATTTATTATGTCTTAAATGATCATGTTAAGATGATTAAAGTTACTTTTTAACACTTTCAAGTTTATTCTACAAATCATACTCAAATCATCATCCTACTTAATGTGTGTGTAGATTTTATACATTTTCATGAACACTACATTATCATCATCAAATCCATGATTTATTTACATATCTTTAATCATTCATTTTACACATGTAAAACCTATTAAAGATTATGTTCAAACCTCTTTTTAAACCCTTCATGTACAACTTGCTACTAAGAACACATACATGAATAATAATAATCAAAAACAAGATTAAGAATGCTTACTACTAGCACAAGGCTAGGGAAGACAAACACCTTGGATTTGAGAGGGGTTTAGTGTGTTCTTCCAAGTGGTTTAGCTCCAAGCTCTTGAAACACACAATAGGGGTTTGGATGATGGATTGTTTAGGAGTAATTTGGAGATGTAAAACTTGAAAGAAGAGTGTATGGGGGAGGGATGAAGTTCACGGCTCAAAGGAAAGAAAAGGAAGAAGAAAACTTGAATGTGTAAGTATCTAACACATGTTTATATAGTGCTATCATATGTAATCTTCCATGGATTGCATGTAATCTTCCCAAAGATTCAAGAGATCTTAAGAAGTACAAAAATGATCTTAGATGGGTGTGTGGAGTGTGTGTGTGCCGTGAGGTAGGGAGAGAGTGGGAGAGGTTATGTGTAAATCTTGGCTAAATCTTTGTAATCATCCATGATCTTATACTAGATTTTTATCCAAGCATGTGTATACTAGTTTGTAATTACTTGATGGTGTCTTGGATTTATATGGCCTAAGGGCCGATTTTTTTGACACAAAAGCAAGGTTTAGGCTTGCTTTTGTACTTCCTATTCTTACACACAATCCTTCCATGCATGCTTCCTTACATGATCACCTTTTGGATGTATATGTAGGATACTTGGACAAAGCAAGGAAAAGATCATGCATGATGGCCTTAGGCCGGCCCCTTTTAAGGGTTTAGGTGGGGTCCACCACACTAAGTATTTACCATTATTATGTTAAGCTTGATCCCTCGTCGTTCGGGTGTCGTTCGGGTATTTTTCGGGATTTAATCGCGCGTCATTCGGACATTAAAAATACCTTTAATAACCCTTAAATATAGTCTATTTTAAGCGTTGATTGGTTATTTAGGCCCTTGCCGGGTGAAATTATGAGTTATACGCGTATCGGGTGCGGTACGCGCATTTTATTCGTTACCGGGAGATTTGTACAAGACGTTTTCATTTATGGTTTTGGAGTTCCAAAACTCATTATATTTCCTGAAAATACCCTTTATTTTATATCCTGGGTGTCCGGGATCAGTTTCGTTTATTTAATTATTACCGGGTAATTGCCAACGTCCATACCGGATAGCTTATTCGCACATGATCCAATCATGTTTTCCCATTAAACGTATGCATTCCTATGCACTATTTGGAAATTGCTATCTCCTAAGGCCTTGATAATTTAATCACACATAATTGCATTTAATTACGTTAATCATATACTAATTACTCTGTACGGAATTACCTTATTTTTGCCGGTTGTTACATTCTCCCCCCGTTAAGAGAATTCCGTCCCGGAATTCAATTCAAGTTACTCATCACAATAGTATCCTTGAACAGGGCGGGGTGTTTGCGCTTCATGAGATCTCCTCTTTCCTAGTGAGCCCAGATTCATGCTCGGCTCACGCTTAGTGCTCTATCAAACACAGTGTCATAGTTCAACTACGACTAAGCTCTTGGTCATCCCACCTTGACACATCTATCGGTTTTCCCGAAATCGTAGAGCTTATTGTCAACCGGACTTCCGCCGGTCGAGGAGTTGACCAAAACTTCCTCAGGTCAGACTTGCGGGATTCATTAAGAGTCCCACTAAGCTCTTGCGACAATTCAAGCTTATTCATCACGAGGCCAATTTTGATCGATATCTCCGTACCACCGAAGTATTAAGAACTTGGCCTACTACAAACTCTAAGCTTATTGACACCTCCTCGGAGTATGACTCTCAGTGAAAACCTATTATTAGACCGAAGTTCTTAAGGCCTACGCCTTATCTGTGTGACTTCTTAATAGGTTCGCATCTCATCCGAGCAGTCTTTAATCTGCAAGATCTACTGGCCATCTCTCGAATAACTTAAACCAGGTTATGTATCTATCTCCGCCTGTCATTCGACGCACTGGAGATTTACACGTATGCCCTCCAAGGGCTTTGGGTGGTACACCCCGAACACTGGGATGCCTATTCCTATCACATAGGAAATTTTGGCGATGAAGCTCATGGGTTCGATCTGCCATGAACATCAATCGTGTCAACACGGAACAATTCCGTCAAGTACATTCAATTTGTTCGAGAATGACAAGCCATACTCGTCTCAAATCGAGTATCCCATGCTTGTGTACAAAGTTTGTCGAACTTGGGGTAGAGTGACTACTACAATCCGATATAATGTAAGTCGGCAATTCGGTGTCTAGCCACGACTCTCCGAGAGTATAGGTAGCTATCCAATGCCTCATCTCGGAGCTATAGGTGAGTAAGGAATGAGAGGGCTCCAAACAACAATCAATCATCACTTGGGTCACATCTGACCCCGGGACACCTCGGGTGTCATGGTGATGTCAAACAGGTGATCTTACCGCACCACATAAAAGTCCCCTTGGAAACCTCGTCGGGTATCCCATTTTATTTATCCTTCGGCTCGACTCACTTTACCGTATATTTACCTCCCCATTAAGATAAATATACTAGGTTCTTGTCGACCGAACAATCACATTCAAAATGGGACTTTATTTCCGTAGAATCCTCTGGGTATTGAATTGCTGCTTTCCTCCTGAGTAATTGTGGTTAATGGTACTAGGACGCCTATTATGGACTGATGGAGGTCGAAAGTTTTTGCGTCGCTTTCACCCCTCAGTCCCCTTACATTAAGCAGTGTATACATGGCGCCCGGGCCGTACAATTCCACAATCCTCGAGTAGAACGAGTCGACTCATCACCAACGACAAGATGCTTCCAGCACATGGGTCTATACCGAAAAGAGTTATATGAAACATCATAAATTGTTGTCGCAATGAACAACGTATAAGGTTTATTATGACATATCAACACGTTGGCCCCCATTGCGACAAGTATACAGAACACCAGTAGCTACCCAATCCTGGGTATCCAGTACCAGTTCTGTTATATGTGCTTCATGGGCACTAGTGTTCTATCGTCAATAGCAACCTAGTAAATCAATTCCGAATGGTACGGGCCACATGCCCTTACATTGACCTCCAGATCTTATGCAGAGATCTGAGTGAAAGGAGTCCTGAAACCAAAACCCTCATTCATCGAAGGTTCCATCCTTTCGGGATCTTTTTATGTAAATGGTGAAATCGGGTCATAGATGCATGCATTTAGCATAGATTTCACATTTGGCTTGACGGCTTCATGCGCCAAAGTCGTTACTTAAACAAGCGAGCGACTGATATCGCACCACAGGTAATAGCCCCGAGCCTTCCCATAAGGCATCCCATTCAATGCCTCAGTAGTCACTCATATGGGCGGAATATGTAAGCCTTCAGGCTTGTCCTGATTAGTCCGGTGCCATACGCCCTGACCTGGCAGCTCATATCATTATGGTGTCTCCAACAGTGTCTGTTGAGAACCGAGTATTTTACTCTAGCGTGAGTAATGCTAGTTAAAGCATAATTGGGAACACCACTATCAACCCAAGCTCGAAAGAGTTCGACTATTCCAAGAGTATACTCAATGACACCAAGGCAAGATAAGCCTACCATCAAATGAATAACCACCTTAATCGAGAGGCCGAGCTGATCGACCATCTCGTAATGATAGGGTAGTACCCTTATAGAGTAGATAATGTTATACGCCCTTCTAGATTCAGGGTTCATAAAACCTCCGAATCATATACTAGGGACTTCACCAACGCACGCCCATGGGTGGGTCCACGGCGGTATTCCCATAACCATCAGTATGGTACGTATGACTCCAAATGAATCCGCTGGTGTGAGCAATACATGAATTGAACCTTTCAACTCTTGCTAGTCCCAAAGGTATAGATCATAATATCGCTCATAAATTCTTGATACCTTCAGGTTCGAGACGTATTCGAAATCCCTTATCACAAAGGCAAGTCTCGCCTTGTCACGTGTAGATCACAGGGTTTCTTCCCGACATTGATTTGCATAACCGATCGTTGGGCGACCAAATTGCACGTAAAAGGTTAGGGCTGGACATAGCGTCACTGGTGCCTCAGATTCTGAAGATGTACCGCTCACGAAATGCGTGAGCATATACAGGGGTCGGCACATGATTCGGTCACTTACTCAGACGACCACGAGATTCAGACTTTAGGGGAATACACATGTAACCACTAAGGCTAGAGTGTCTAAGCACGACTTTTAGAAAGTCCGTTGGACACCTGAAATTCTACATAATCAATGTCGGCACTACACAATCACCAAATAGAACAATGACGGCACGGGGGGTTTAGGTGATGTCTCCATTCCGAGAGAAACAAGAGCGATGCAAACGACAAATCATCACGTCATCGAGGTAATCCAACAGCTGTAGCAATACGCCCTCTGAGCAACACGACAGTAGAAACAACATGGCAATGCCAGCAACATATCCACGAAGCACATCAACTAGGGAACACCGCCCGGGAGCAACACGACAACAGAGAAGTATGGCGACAAGGCAACACCGCAATAGGAATCGTACGACACAGAGAAATATGGCGGCAAGGCTACACTACTGCAGGAGCAGTAAACAGCAGGAATGCATCATCAGCAATGTAGCGCAACCACATGAGTACGCAATCAGCTGTTATAATGTAATAACGAGCATGTACTATGGCTGGGGGTAACCCAGCAGCATGAATGCACGCGACAATATGACGCTCAATATGGAGAACCCATAGTCCACACCACCATAAAGCTCCGTTATGGTGGGCACGCATCCCCGTGCGTCTCAGATCACTTGTGGAGGTGGGAATTTCATTCGTACCTTCGGCCTTGGGCCTAACCTCCATAGGCTCAATGGTAGGACTTGGTTAGATTGGCTGGCGCATCAGTCGTCATAACATAAATGGGAATGACGGGTTCCACATAATTTAGCTGACTTCTCAAGCCGATATTGTTCATGGAGAGAACGACCAGAGGCTTGTTATGAGTCACTCAAACAATGGCAACAGAAACATCGACAGTTTCCACTGAGGCCTGAGAACCATTGACAATGTTAGACTTCCTAAGAGCCCAAGGAATGATAACTAGTAGTTCAATGAAAGCCTCAAAGAGAATGGAATTAATAACAACAAACTCCACAAAGACACATAGATGGTCATAGCGGCCTGGAAAGGGTCATAGAGACGTCTTCGTTAATGACATTCACTTCTGCAGGAGCCTCAGATACATCAACAACGTCAATTCGAGCAGAGCCATAGAGCAACATCATCAAGCTCAATATGGACTGTACAGAAAATGACAACAATAAACTCAACAACAGACATAGAAACAACGACATCAAGCCCGATAAGTGCTATCAAACCACTGACAACAACAAACTCAGCGAGAGCTACACACTTAATAGCGTCAACAGGACTTGCTCGAGCCATAGGACAATAACAGGAGTAACAACGTCAGGCTCGACCGGGGTCTTAGACTCGTCGAAGCTATTATGTGTGTGGTGACTGGTATCCATAGGACCTGGAAACCAACCTACATCTTTCCCGATAACAAGGATAGTGGTCACAACGAGCATAGCAAGTAGAGGTAGAAGGATCACGATTTATCGATACACCACGATAAAATGAAAACGATACCGACTCTGGCGAACCAGCCGAGTCATTCTTCTCATTAGGGTCTCCTTACATGCTATCTAGCACCGATAGTAATTAGCTGGAATGCCTCTCTGTCACTCAAGCGAGGCCGGTGAACTTTCTTCCTGATAGGCCACGCCGTGAGAGTATCGAAATACGGCAAGAGATTAGACAGGTCACCGTGTCCCCAACGAATGGACCTTGCAACCTTAGTTTATAAGTCACCGCATCGTCTCGATATCTATGGGGATTGATGGAAAAACACTTCGCGTCATTTGCCGCCCCTAATAGATTACTAGTCTCGTCGTCATGACGAGGGTGACGGGCGTTATTGCCACAAGAGCAATGGGATTTCCGTCCCATGGGTAAGTTTACCAGATAAACGTGACCAGTTCCAGTAGTCCGTCATTCGATTTTCGAGGGGGGGGGGAATTTCAATGTTAGCAAAAAGCGTCTCGCGACATTTAATAATTACGGAACATACCCTTACAATTATGATTCCCAAAGCGTGGTTCCACTTTCTAGGATTTATGACGGATTCAGGCACAGTACATGTAATGAATCTACTCTGGCGTTTCCTCGACTGAAGCGAGACTACCAATAATCCTTGAAAAACAAACAGGAGGTAGATAGAGGAATCTTATGATAACCTTTGCACCTCAGGAAGGTAGTATGACCTAAGTACCAACATGCTGAGTCCATCACAATTCATCTTCCGAACACGATCCAGCGCTATTGTAACGGTTGTTAATCCATACTTGAATACTCAATACACCGAGTAGTGGATCCCCACGAGTTAATCGTATGCTCTTCCGAGTGAGTCCATCGCCAAATGTCGACTGGGGCTTGCCGTTCTACTACGCCGTCCTCCTAACACTGGCAAACGATGTCGCGGTCATGATTAGTGGCCGAAATTCTGACATCATCAATGTTTAGCAAAGCCCTATGACTCACGGTTGTGTGAGGCGACATGCCGATTTCACTATCCGTCCATGACTGCCTGGAAGCAACCAATACTGTTGATTCAGCCGAGGCTATCGAGCCTTCATAATAACGATGATCAAGCTTCCTAATCCCGTAACTTTGATTCTGTCTTCCTACTGGAGAAGAAAAATATCAAACCCTTGAAGACAACCTGGGCATGCGTTAGGTCGAACATGACTTATTTACCATGATAACACCGCAGCACACGGCCACGAGTCTCATATTTAATCCACGCAGGGTCCCGTTCTCTAGACGCACTAGTCTAGCAGGGACGCACCCTAAGTCTTCACTGGTTTCCAAGTTTAGCATTCCTCGCATCGTTCCAGGCATTTAACTCCTATGCAAGGAAGTTTTCGTCTCCCGTCTCTATCCGATGCGAAGATTTACGTCAGATTGCTCAAATGAGTAGACGTTCGAGCTCTTCCGTGCTCGTACCTTAAAGGTGATGCCGAAGAAAGCTCATTAGGTTTGCTAGGATCGAAATCAAGGAACATCGGCGCGACCTCCCATTTAACCCATTGATCAATCAAGACTAAGACTGAATCTAAAGGACAAGAACAACTAAGACAAGGAGTGATCACCAATCCCGGCCCTAGCGCCCACCAAGGTTACCGTGCACCCCAAACTATTATTACGTGTGCACCCGTAATGATAATTTGTGTTGCCAGGTAATCTTGTTGCCCGCTAGTTCCGAGCTTCCTGATCCAAAACCGAGATTTCATACCACAAAGACTTGATCTAGTTTCGCCTCTAAATCATAAACAACGTGGCGACATCCATTAACGCGATAGAGATTAGTCCTTCCGATCATCCCGTCTACAGGCAAGCAGGTAGGCTCCTCGTAGACCACAGTATCCTTCCTCTTGGCTGGTACCGGTGATCGATGCAGGAGTGTGGACTAATGTGAAGCGTGACACAACAACCTTACTGGCAAAATATCCGTACTACGTATATGTATTAACTTAATCTTAGAAAATCGGATTCCTATGCAACATAAACATCTTATCCGCATTTTCTAATACTTCATATATTGACACACAAGGCTAGTCGGTCGGAATTTCCCTTTGTACAATCCATGTACAATCTTCTTTCTTTTCTAAAAATATTTTGTTGTGTTTTATTTTTGAAAACTTCGTTTTCGAGCCAAAACCGGTTATAGTCTAGATTTTTCAAAAATGCTAGTTCGCTACAACCTTGGCTCTGATACCACTTCTGTCACACCACGCCAATGGCGGAAACACGTGGCGTAACGCTCGAAAGTATATCAAAGTCAAGATTAACACAAACTATATTTAATTAGAAAAGATCAATTTATTAGAATGTCGGAAATGAGTATCTCGTTACAATGTTGCACAAAGCATTACTTAAAACGATGAACATTAAGTTTCAATGTGGGTATTTCCGTTTATGTTCCAACCCGAAGGTAACAGTGAATGAAATCCCGACCAGTATCCGACATCCCGAATTTCCACTCTAACTTCCAAAGTTAACATTTTTCACTCAAAATAGTAGACTTTGAAGATCTATCTTTTTATTGGTAAGTTATTTTTGTATCAAAACACTTCTATTAGTCTTACATTTCATATATAAGACTACTTGTATGTGTGTTTTATGTATTTGCCCATTATATCAAAATATCAATCTTCTAAGTAAGTAAACTTTAATTTTTCATCTTCTTTATTCTTGAACTTCTAACATGTTCCATCATTTATTATGTCTTAAATGATCATGTTAAGATGATTAAAGTTACTTTTTAACACTTTCAAGTTTATTCTACAAATCATACTCAAATCATCATCCTACTTAATGTGTGTGTAGATTTTATACATTTTCATGAACACTACATTATCATCATCAAATCCATGATTTATTTACATATCTTTAATCATTCATTTTACACATGTAAAACCTATTAAAGATTATGTTCAAACCTCTTTTTAAACCCTTCATGTACAACTTGCTACTAAGAACACATACATGAATAATAATAATCAAAAACAAGATTAAGAATGCTTACTACTAGCACAAGGCTAGGGAAGACAAACACCTTGGATTTGAGAGGGGTTTAGTGTGTTCTTCCAAGTGGTTTAGCTCCAAGCTCTTGAAACACACAATAGGGGTTTGGATGATGGATTGTTTAGGAGTAATTTGGAGATGTAAAACTTGAAAGAAGAGTGTATGGGGGAGGGATGAAGTTCACGGCTCAAAGGAAAGAAAAGGAAGAAGAAAACTTGAATGTGTAAGTATCTAACACATGTTTATATAGTGCTATCATATGTAATCTTCCATGGATTGCATGTAATCTTCCCAAAGATTCAAGAGATCTTAAGAAGTACAAAAATGATCTTAGATGGGTGTGTGGAGTGTGTGTGTGCCGTGAGGTAGGGAGAGAGTGGGAGAGGTTATGTGTAAATCTTGGCTAAATCTTTGTAATCATCCATGATCTTATACTAGATTTTTATCCAAGCATGTGTATACTAGTGTGTAATTACTTGATGGTGTCTTGGATTTATATGGCCTAAGGGCCGATTTTTTTGACACAAAAGCAAGGTTTAGGCTTGCTTTTGTACTTCCTATTCTTACACACAATCCTTCCATGCATGCTTCCTTACATGATCACCTTTTGGATGTATATGTAGGATACTTGGACAAAGCAAGGAAAAGATCATGCATGATGGCCTTAGGCCGGCCCCTTTTAAGGGTTTAGGTGGGGTCCACCACACTAAGTATTTACCATTATTATGTTAAGCTTGATCCCTCGTCGTTCGGGTGTCGTTCGGGTATTTTTCGGGATTTAATCGCGCGTCATTCGGACATTAAAAATACCTTTAATAACCCTTAAATATAGTCTATTTTAAGCGTTGATTGGTTATTTAGGCCCTTGCCGGGTGAAATTATGAGTTATACGCGTATCGGGTGCGGTACGCGCATTTTATTCGTTACCGGGAGATTTGTACAAGACGTTTTCATTTATGGTTTTGGAGTTCCAAAACTCATTATATTTCCTGAAAATACCCTTTATTTTATATCCTGGGTGTCCGGGATCAGTTTCGTTTATTTAATTATTACCGGGTAATTGCCAACGTCCATACCGGATAGCTTATTCGCACATGATCCAATCATGTTTTCCCATTAAACGTATGCATTCCTATGCACTATTTGGAAATTGCTATCTCCTAAGGCCTTGATAATTTAATCACACATAATTGCATTTAATTACGTTAATCATATACTAATTACTCTGTACGGAATTACCTTATTTTTGCCGGTTGTTACACACTAGGGGTTGTAAGGCTAGGGAAAAAAGCAAGGGACCCAAGGGATCCCCTTCCTAGACCCCTATGAAAGCCCTGATGCATTCATCCCCAACGTACAGCCTAGCTAGATGGGCATACAGGAACTGAACCCACGGGAAAATGGAGGGACAATGGAGATATACCTCCCGTAGAAAAACAGATCGGTCAACCTCGTTGAAAGTGTTAGAAAAATCAATTATGAGCATAGCCAACGAGCCATCTGCATGAAATGAACTAAGGAACCCGTTAGTGTTGTGCAGCACAGCCTCCGCCATATTTGGGATTCCCACCCTGAATTGGTAGTCTCCAAAATACTTAACAACTACTTTTCCGACTTTCTTCATGGAAACTTTGGAGACCAACCTTCTCCAAATGGCCCCCACGACGATAGGACGAATCTCATTATCGGGCTTCGACAACGGGGTTAGGGGCAGAAGCAACAGATTCTACGAGCACTTTGGGACATAACCCCCTTAGCCAAAGGTTGACAACTTCAGTAATAGCAGCAAGCAACCTCGATATAGTCGTCGACCCCTCCCCACTAAGGGCATCCAAGAGGTGCTGAGCCCGGAGACCATCCCGTCCATAAGATGTCCCCTTTGGGAAGGACTTCACACACCGGTAAACGCAGTCTTCATCTACAGACAATGCATGTTGGGGTAGAGGGCTGGAAGGGAGGTTCAGAAACGGCATAATGGGATGCTTGTCGATAAGAGCTTGAATTATAGAATTCCCAAGGGGCAACCCCATTTGAGCACAACACTTTAACTGCAGCGGTAAAATGACCATCCTGACTTTCCTGAGACATTTCTTAACATTTGGGTCAAACTCACCTTCCCTGTCTCCCTTCCGTTGCGCTCCCTCGCCATATGGGACCTCTTCACCATTGAGCAGGAGCGAGGAAAACAAATCCTCAAACCCAGAACCATCCTTCCAAATTGCTAATTCCCGCAAAATGATATCACATTGCAAGGACTTCCAATTACCCGACCTTCGCTCCTGCCTAGTAGATGGTACAACCAACTTAAGAGTACAGCGCAACAATAGTAGGAGTGTGACCCAACTTTCAACAGACCCAGGGGAAGCCACTACTTTACGGATGGCGTTCGTCAAGGCCTGCGCAAATGCTAAGCGACAACTAGGGGGAATACTTTTAACGGTACAGACTAGTGAGCCCCTCCCCCCCCCCCCCACCCCCCATCTTGAGGTAAGGAGGGGACCAGGGACCGACCCACACAAGAAACGGTGAGAGGGAAGCAACCTGCAGTTGCTCACCCTCACATTCACCACCTCAAAGGAAAAACTAAGTCATGAGCAACCAACTAGATGATGTTTTTGAAAAGTAGAGGGCACAATGGTGGGTTTAAGGCAAAGGATGGGGTTATAGGTGGTGCCAGGCGTTAAAGCACATAAAAAAAAAAAAAAAAACAGCCTAACATTTCCTCCTTCACATACCCTAAGGCCTCAAGGGGCGTTCCACTGAAACACTTTTTTTAAGGCAGCACTCCACTGATTCTTTACCCAACTATCAATTATTTTCACACATAATAATAATAATAATAATAATAATAATAATAATAATAATAATAATAATAATAATAATACAAAGGAAACACCAAACAAAACAAAGTCATCTTCTTCTTTCCTCATCTTCTTCGTAGAGCATGAACTAACAGGTCATCATCATCTTCTTAACTTTCACAACTTAAAATCTTTGTTTTACGACAGGTCAAACACTTTGATTTGAGGAAATTTAGGGAAATCAACAAGAGAGAGAGAGAGAGAGAGAACCCGTGCGTTAAATAGAACCCGAATTTGGTTCACGGATTCACTACCAGGACCGGTGGTGGTAGTGTTACCGTGCTGGTAGTGGTACCCGTGACCAAATCGGTAGGCGCCCCGTCCCCCTAACAAGTAATATTCTTAAGTCGAAAAAGTCAAATCAAATGTCATTCTTAAATTTAAATAAAAAATCAGTAAGGATCATTTTGCGTGTATTTGATTAATATACGTACGTACAAATAATATTGTGTTTTCTTATGATTCTTTGCTTAAAATTTGTTATGTTTCTTTTAGGGGTGAGCAAATGTTGGTTCGGTTCGGTTTTTACATATAACTGAAACCGATAACCGAAGTTTGGTTTAAGGAAAATCCATAACCGAAACCGGTTGGTTATGTCGGTTCGGTTACTTCGGTTAATATGTCGGTTATCGGTTCGGTTTCGGTTATGTTCGGTTAATAACCAAACATAAAACTTGTGCAAAATTATAAACTTAAAATAGTTAGTAAAGTGTTTTGAACATTTTTTAAGAATCTATCTATATATATAAAAGAAAACGTATATGCTGATGTGGCGTGCAATGGAGGCCTCAACCTCTTCTTGAGAGTGCCACGTGGCATAATAATTGAATGATTTTAGTGTTTTTGAATTACTTCCTTTTTTAGTTAAATTGAGTTATTTTAGGAAAAAAGAATTTAAAAATAAATTTAAAATTTAATCTCTCATATTTTCTCTTATAATTTTTAAACGTTTATATCTTTTATATACGAGATTTTTTAAAGAAAAAAATTACACCAAATTAACGAGCGTTTTATTATCTTTCCAACGAGTACCATAGTGCTATATAAAAAAACGGAGAAAAAATCGACTATTTTTTGTGGGGTTTCGTTCATACAGAAAAAAAACACACAAAGTGTTCATGTTATTCATTAATCATGTTTTTTTTTCTTTTAAACCAGGTTCTTATCTACGATGTTGAAAATCAGCCCAATCGCCATGTTGTCATTGGAATTTACTAGGTATACTTCATCAAGAGAAGCTAGGAGAAAGAATCGCGCAACACTGCAACACATGGTGTCAGCTTATAGCAAGGTTGTTTTTTATTTATTTAATTACAAGAGTAATAATTATTACTATTAGTATTAGTATTATTAGAATGGTTATATTTTCCCGGGACGTTCCCAGGAAGAATTGATAGTTACTGACGTGGCGTTCAATTGTGGCCTCAACCATCTCTTGATTATGCCACGTGACATAATGAGATGCAATGGTTACAACTTCCAACTTAAGTGTTTGTTTAGTTGATTATGTTAGGAATTATAAGAGCCATTAGAATGTGAGAAATTAAAGAGATGTGATGAGTTTTTGAATAGTTGCAGCTTACATAAGTGATTCTTTAGATGATTACTGATTAGGTTTTAGATTAGGGAATATGAGTTATTACTGATTAGAATACTATGAACATGCAATGATTAATAGATTTTGTGGTTAGTTAACTTGAGCCATTTGCAATAGATTATCACGTAAAATTAGATTTTTCAACCCCGGGACCCTCCCGGGGTAATCAGCTAGTACAAATATATATAAAAATGCAAGAAAAATACATGACATACCCATGAAATAAATAAAATATTCTTCAAATATATGGATATACATGAAAAATACATGACTTACATAAAAAATATATTTCAAATACATAGATATACATGAAAGATACCGAAAATACATGAAAATATATTCCAAATATATGGATATATGTATGAAACATAACCAAGTATATAACTATCGGTCCGGTTTCGGTTATTTCGGTTACGGAAGAGGGGAAACCGTAATCATAACCGAAAACTGAATGGTTCGGTTTGGCCATATGTTAACCGTAACCGATCAGTTAATTCGGTTTTCGTTCGGTTTTCATATGCTCGCCTCTAGTTTCTTTGCATAAAATTTGTTATATGTTGAACGTGGATGTATACATAAATATTGGGCCTAAGGCCTCATATATACATAAAAGCTTATAGCTAATTTAGCTATAGATAACACATTTTATGCATAATATTTACTTAAATTTGGGTCTTTAACTCTTTATGCACTAAAATATGATTATGATTGGTTTTATATATACATAAATAGTAAAAACAATGATAATATGTTTTTAACCATAGTGTGGTTATTGCCTAAGTTTATCATATTCTTTAGGAAAAAAACAGTAAAAGGGTGAGCAAACCATCGTGGCAACGCCCTAAGATTTACATAATCTTGGTTAGTGGTCGACGTCTTGAGGACATCAAACATAAATTGAAATTTCACAATCAAATCTTGACATCATGTTTTTGGCTTTGGCTAGCGGTAGGTAATTCTTGGGGGGCAATAGCATGTGTTATTTACACCCAGTCACCTAACACGACCAAACTATGTCAAAAGTGACATATTTAACGATCACATTTAATTAAAATTTATAAATTATTTAATCAAACGTCGCCTTTAGTTTAAGAATATTTTTGTCGAATCTTCATTTTCAATTTTGAAAGGTGTTGATGAGCATATGATAATATGATAATTTGTATATTATATCATTAAAAAATATTTTTGTGAAAAAGTATGTCTATGAATATCGGTGTTACAAGATTAGTTGATTGTGATTATTATCTTACAAATATGATAAAGTGTCGGGACAGTGCTGCCAAATGAAAGGGAAGTGTGGGACAAATAACAAAAGAAATGGTTGATGATGTGGACATGATATAACATCAAAATTACCCATCACCCGTCCCTTAATTGACACTGACTTCAATTGATCACATTCATCTCTAAATGAATGGCTTGTTATAATTAACAAAAAGCTTGAAAAAAGTTTACGAAAGACTCTTATCAACATGTTATATTACGGTGATTCTCTATATTATAACTCCAATATGTTCATTTCATCCAGTGGCGAAGCTTGACCCGAAGGTTTGGGGGATCAGAAGACATCGGGGGGTCGGAAGTCACTGGTTTCGGAGGGTCGAAACCCTATATTTCCAAAATTTTCTATACGAATACTATATAATCGGAACTTCTACGCGAAAATTCGGGGGGGTCGGCCGCCCCTACAATGCTACGCCCCTGATTTCATCTATATCTATCCTATATTATAATGCATGAGTGGGAGTAGTTTAAGATACCCAAACTTAAGAACTTTATTTTCATTAATAACCCTAAAATGTTGGTAAAATAGTCATTCAAACACTTTTACACTTTAATACCTCATTTTAGTTACTTTAATTCCCTCATTTTTAGTTAGTAGTTACACTTTTCTCTCTCCACTATAAAGTTATATTTTTTTAATCTTATCATAATTTTTAAATTATTATGTTTTAAAAACATTAAAAAAATACCGTGACAACATGCTTATTATTATCGACGTTTCGATGTTTGTCATAGTTAATATCGATGTGTAGTTTGAAATGTACAAGAAAGAAATGCATTATGTACAAGTGATTATCGCATTGCATGTTTAACCGAAATAATCCAAATTTCACCTACAACGAAATGCTTTATAGCTAAAATTTTAAAAGATGTAACTAATATTGTTATAAGGTACATTCCATTGATGTAGAAGTAAACATAAAGCAGCTAACGCGTTATTTTAAAAGAAAATATTATAAAGCTTGAATAGACGTTAAATTAAAAAAACTAAAATGTATTGGAAATTTGGATTACAAATAAACATAATTTGAACACAATTAAAGAACTTAGACAATGTTTATTGTTGATACGCATGTTGAATCATAACATCATTTCATAACCAAGTAAAACTCAAAATCGTAAAATTGAATTTGATTTTAAATACTGTTATGCCCAATAATGAAAAATTCACATCAATCAAATGCAACGATTCAAAAAAACTATACAGGGCACTCGAAATCTACATGTCAGCAATGTTGTTAAACATTATGGTTCATCCTTGCTTTGACAGACAAATAATTTCTCACACGGTAACAATACTGCAACACAAACCTAGGCTCTAAGAACGTTTTATCACATTTATTACCAATAGATGCAACTGTAGTCTCTTTAAATAACCAACATTAGTAATATGTGCATATGTATATGGGTATACATACATATATATTAGGGGAAAGTGAATATGAGGTTGTTATGTATGCAAGTTAGGTGTGAAACCCATTAAAACGACGTAGTTTTGATTAAAATCTATTAAATCATTTATCTTCCTATTTTTATCTCCTATTCATTCTCCTTTCTTTAAAGAATTACATGATCCTACTCATCCTTTTCAAGAATATTGAATCCCATATCATACTCAAAATTGATTGCTACAAAATTGTGGTACATGTTTTGTTCTCGATATTGAAAAAAAAAAATCCATACCTGCCGCTAATATTCATTCTCAAAATTGACTTTAGTAATAAAAAATTAAGAAATGAAAACTACCCAGTTGATTCTTCTCTGCATTCATTTTAGTTTGGGTTTTCTATTTTTTTATTGCTAAATACAGATACAAACTCTAAAAATCAAAACTATCCAATTGATTTTTCTCTGCATTGATTTTAGTCTAGGGTTTTTAATTTTTTGTTACTAAACGTTTTGAGATACAAAGATACAAACCCTCAAATATTTTGTGAAACACTCCATTTTAGTGTCTGTAAGAATCTATATCTTAATTGTTATAGAATGAATGCTTTTTTTATTCCTAAAAAGATGACAGCATCATCGTAATTCTTAAAAAAAAGGGGATTGAATAGGAGATAAAATAGGGAGTTAAATGATTTAATAGATTTTAATCAAAACTACGTTGTTTTGAAAGGTTTCACACATAACTTGCATACATAACAGTCCCATATTCACTTTCCCATATATATATTAATAGGTATACACATAAATATAATTAACTAAAAGAAATCTCATTAAACTTTTAAATATACATAATTAGCTAAATATATAAAACTTTAAAATAATTAAGTTTAGAAAATGTAAAAATGCATTGTAGATATTAATTGTATGTAAGTTTCTTTTAAAAAACCTGTCTGCATCAATTTGGCAGAAAACACATGATGCGTATTATATATCCATGTGATATTAACATCTATGTTAATAACAACAAAACTCCCTAATTTAAAGGGGTTTCTTTTTAACAAAGTTTAAAAAAAAAAAAAAGATAAAACCAGTGAACTCGGTATTCACATAAAACACAATAATTTTTTTAGACTTTAGTCAAAGATAAACAAAATTTCCTAATTTAAAGGGGTGGGAAAACCATAAATTTAAAATTTAAACCATTTACTAACCTACTAAATCTATACATATAATATTTAGGAGCAATTGTGGACACTTGGCAATCATTTACCACCCTAGCATTTAATGGTCATCCCTCATGGCACAATGTGGTAATTTATAAAATTTTCTTTTTTTTTAATCAAAAATGCCGTAAATATATAAAGCAAATTAAAACACGCGTATAACCTAACCCCAATTTCGTTGCAAATCGCCGTTCAACCAAAACCCTAATCATAGACGATCGGCGATCGTCCATATCAGAGCTTCTCTTCCCGTCTTCTTCATCTCATCTTCAAGGTATTCTTTCTTCTATTCTTCCTGATTTGTTTGTCGATTAAGGTTTTTTTTTGTATGTGTTTTGTTTGATTTCAATTATTTACCTTATAACATTATTGTTTTCTGATTCGATTGCTATTCTACTTCATATTGTTTTTATCGTCCATTCGGATTTGAAATCCTGTTTACATACATTATTGTTTTTAATTAATCGATTGTTTTAGGGTTTTGATTTAGGGTTTTGGTTTAGGTTTTAATTAATCCTGTTTACATACTGATGATTATTATGGAAAATATGTTTTTGGTCTCTATTTAGCTTTCATGTTTTAGGTTTATGATTCGATTGATGTTTTATAGAAACCTTAGAACCGATTGTTATGATTTAGTTTTTGATTAGTGGTTTATGTTTTAGGTATCGATTTATGGTTTAAGAAATACTTTATTGGTTTGTTACTATTTAAGCGTTCAACTTAGAATGATTTTGCATTTATGTTATAGGTTTGTATTAAGCTTGAATGTTTTAGGTTTGCATTTAGTAAAAATGGTTCAATTGATTTAGTCTTCAATTTATGTTATAAGGAACCTAGGAATGTTTCAGGTTTCGATTTATAGTATGTCCGAAATACGGATTACAAATATTATCCCTAATTGCTAAGCGGGACATTATTCGGAGTAATATGTTTTAGGTTTGCATTTAGTAAAAATTGTTCAATTGATTTAGTCTTCAATTTATGTTATAAGGAATCTAGGAATGTTTCAGGTTTCGATTTGTAGTATGTCCGAAATACGGATTACAAATATTATCCCTAATTGCTAAGCTGGACATTATTCGTAGTAATATGTTTTAGGTTTGCATTTAGTAAAAATGGTTCAATTGATTTACTCTTCAATTTATGTTATAAGGAACCTAGGAATGGGTTGTTATCATACATTGTCTGGATTAGGTTTGCATTTAGTAAAAATGGTTCAATTGATTTAGTCTTCAATTTAGTCTTCAATTTATATTCTTTATGTTATACTCATATAAACATTACTTTGCTGATATGTATTTGCGATTATCTTTTGTGGTTGCTACAGGTGCATACACGTTTGGAATACAATGCTTTATGGATTTTGGATTGAGTCGGAGGGTAACAACTGTGTTTGTATTGTAAGATATCTGTTACAGGCTAAAATGTATATAGTACAGTATGTTTATACTTTTCCTAATAATATTTTAATGTTTGTAATTCTAATCAGGCGTTACCAAAACTCTATCATAAGTGGATCGAAGATTATGGTTATCCTACTGGTAACACCAAAATCCGTACCTTGGACTCTAAAGTCTATGACATTAAAGTGTTGAATATTGCTGGCAAGTGGTTCTTCTACAATGGTTGGAGAACAATGATTACTGAATTGAAGTACCCATCTGGGTGTAACTTTCTATTTCAGTATGAGGAAAACCTTCGCTCTTTCAGGATGATAACTTTCCATCAAGATGCAGTGTATGCAGCTGGTAACTTTTTTTACTGCAAATTGTCCGATCCTTATACCAGTGAGAAGCGTCTGGTATGTGTTTCTATTAATCAAATTACATCATTATATTTTATTATACATCATTATATTTTTGATAAAAAAAACTTATTTTAACCCCTGTCAACATTTTTTGTGTTTTTTCCAGCATGTTAGTTGTTACGTTGTTCATGGTTTATTGAACAGACAACTCCCGTTGGACCCAATTACAGTTAGAGCTCCTCCACGTAAAAAGTTTCAGATACAGCTAGCAGTTGATGATGGTTTCTTTTATGTCACTAAAGGATGGGCTTTCATTAAGGAAACTTTTTCAATCACACCTGATCATCTCATTGTCTTCGAAATCATTGATGAGGTCTTCTCTGTTTTCTTAAATATAAATTCTAAATCTTTAGATTTATTTTTTTTGCTCGCTGTATACGTCATAAGGCTGATAAAATGTATATACTTCTTTTTGGTTTAACAGAGCACATACAATATGTCGATTTTTGAGAAAAACAAGCTTACTCTTCCTCCTGAACTTAAATGGGAAGCTGAAGTTAAGGAGGAGGATGATGATGAAGATTACTCTGATGAAGATATCATTGTCGTTTCTACTGATGATAGTGAGGAGGTTGTCGTTTCTGATGATTTCAGCGAGGAGGATGAAGAGGACACTGATATGGAGGAAGAGGATGATGATTCTGAGGAAGAGGACGATGTAGGTGTGCCAGTGGTGTTCGTTGTTGACAGGCACTATGTAAGTAATAATATTTATTTTTTAAATGTATTAACTTAGATGTATTTTAGTCCTGTTTACATACTACACTGATTTTAATTAATCGATTGTTTTAGGGTTTTGATTTAGGGTTTTGATTTAGGTTTTAATTAATTCTGTTTACATACTGATGATTATTATGGAAAATATGTTTTTGGTCTCTATTTAGCTTTCATGTTTTAGGTTTATGATCCGATTGATGTTTTATAGAAACCTTAGAATGGATTGTTATGATTTAGTTTTTGATTAGTGGTTTATGTTTTAGGTATACATTTATGGTTTAAGAAATACTTTATTGGTTTGTTACTATTTAAGCGTTCAACTTAGAATGATTATGCATTTATGTTATAGGTTTGTATTAAGCTTGAATGTTTTAGATTTGCATTTAGTAAAAATGGTTCAATTGATTTAGTCTTCAATTTATGTTATAAGGAACCTAGGAATGTTTCAGGTTTCGATTTGTAGTATGTCCGAAATACGGATTAGAAATATTATCCCTAATTGCTAAGTATGTCCGAAATATGGAGGAAGAGGATGATGATTCTGAGGTAAGAGGAGGATGTAGGTGTGCCAGTGGTGTTCGTTGTTGACAATTATTTTTTAAATGTATTAAGTTAGATGTATTTTAGTCCATCAGGTTTATTATAAGTCTTTATATGTTAGTGCAGCCATATTAGTGGTTTATAAGTTGACGACCTCCTAATATGTGTCAACTGTTGTTACTTAGTATTATGTAGATCGTAGATGTTAGGCTTATAACAAATATGGGTCAACTGTTGTTGGTTATTAAGATGTTAAAAATGGGTGAAGTGGTCTAAATGTTAGATGTTACTTTATGGACAAATTAACCACACCTGTTGTTACTTATGTAGACTTCTCAAACAAATATCGGTCAACTGATTTATTTGTTAGATGTCAATTGATTTAGATTCATTTTAGTTTCAGCTACACAAATAGGTCAAATCTGGTCAAATCATCAGATTACACAAATTGGTTACCAGTTGGTATAAAATATATATTTGATTCAAATGGGTCATCTGTGGTCATCGTTTGAGAACTGCACCAATTTAGTTGTTTATTTAGACTTTGTTGACCTTATGAGGTCAAACTGCACTCAAATGGTCTTTACTTGTCATATGGGTCAAATGCCATTTACTATGTAAGTTCAATCATTTATTTTTAAAATCTATTAACTTAAATGCATGTTAGTCGAACAGTTTTATTATAAGCCTTTAGATGTTATTGCAGCCATAGTAGTGGTTTATAAGTTCACGACCTCCTAATATGGGTCAAGTGTTGTTACTTAGTCTTATTTAGATGTTAGATGTTAGTCTGTTGTCAAATGGTCTTTACTTGTCATATGGGTCAAATGCCATTTACTATGTAAGTTCAATCATTTATTTTTAAAATCTATTAACTTAAATGCATGTTAGTCGAACAGTTTTATTATAAGCCTTTAGATGTTATTGCAGCCATAGTAGTGGTTTATAAGTTCACGACCTCCTAATATGGGTCAAGTGTTGTTACTTAGTCTTATTTAGATGTTAGATGTTAGTCTGTTGTCAATTATGGAAAAACTGTTGTTGCTTATTTAGATGTCCACTTATGTCATATCCAAATGAGATGACAAGCTATATTTATATATTATTATTGTATAACTTTCTATTCTTTGTTATTTGCGTAGCGTATGAAGACCCCTTGGGCAAGGGAAAACGGGTTGTGCAAGAAGAGGGCTTTGACCATTCGTGATGGTGAGGGTTTTAGTTGGGGAGTGTCTGTTGGGAGGGAAGGTGAACCTGGAAAGTACCGTTACAACATAAGAGGTATGTCAACTTTCGTAGGTGATAAGAACTTTCAGCTTGGTGATCAAATGCATTTCCTGTTTTTCCAAAAGCAAGGTGTGTTCGAGTTCTCTAATGTTGTTAGCGGTAATGGTAGTTAGTTTGGTTAGTGGTGGTTGTTATGTGGTTTGAAGACAATACTTTTTGGTGGGTAACTTTTTTAAGTTAGAACATGATCTATCGTTGGTAGTCACAAACATTTCCACGTTTACTGCTCATGTGGCAAGTCGTGGTTTTTGGGTTTATATATATGTTGATAAACAATAAATTAGTAGGTTATGTATATTGTAATGTTTTTGGGTTGTTTAGCCAGTAAGTTAGCAATGTTTGGATAAGTTAGTAATTCTATTACCTAAGAATCTAAAATATTTGAATTTTCATCTTAAAATTTTACATTTTGATACAAAAAACTATATTTTGTAACATTGGTTATCCAACTCTTTTTAAGAAAAAGGTTTTTTTGAACATTAATGTTGTAAACTTTTGGTAGGTTTAGTTGTCATGTATGATTGTGCATATGATGTTTGGTTTGTCGTGATATATGTTTATGCTAATCCTATTTTGTTGTTTATTGAGTAATTATGAATTGTGTACTGTTTAGGTAGTCGTATTACAATACAATCATATGGATTTTTATACAAAAAAAAAGTCATCATACATTTTTATATCAGAAACATTTTTTAACAATCATGTGACATTTTATATTTTTTAAATTTGATAATTTTTTTTAAAGTAAAATTTTAGCAACATTGACTTTTCCAAGTCAATCATATTAATGACAGTTTTCCAAAAATATTTTAATTTATTAATTGTAAATAAATATAAATTCCGTTTATATTAAGAAGTTTAACTTATCTCAATCATTGTTAACAAAATCAATTTAAGATTATTACAATTAACTAACAATCAATATAATTGTATCATCAAAATATTTTTGGTACATTTCAATTATTTAAAACATAAGTTGAATGACTTTGTTTTTAAAAAATTTAAAACCAACCCTTTATAAACTAAAACCAATTTTGTAACATTGAAGCATTTAAATTCTATGTTTGGCTATTTTAATTAAATTGTATTACAGTTTTACAATTCTTTTAAATCGCTTAGTTTAAAAAACGAATAATAAACAATTTTTTTCCAAAAAATAAATTCAATTATAGAAACTTCAAAACGTATCTGACGCAAAATCCTACCTACTTAAATCAAAGTCAACAACTTAAACTTTTAACTAAATAATGTAAAAGGTAACAATGGTAATTATGATTTTCTTTTTATAATCAATAAACGAACTTTACCTATAAAAATTGGACAAACTTAAATGTAAATTACTTTTCTTTTCTAAATCCGTTAGTTAAAAAAATTTATAACAAACAATTTTATTAAAAATATAAATTGAATTATACAAAGTTTTAAATTCGTATGTATGTAAACAAAAATCAACAATTTAAAGTTTTAACTTAATAATGGAAACATATACAATGCTACTTATATTTACATTATATAAGTAGCTTTAAACGAAATTTAACTTAATAATGGAAAAAGTTAAATGTAAATTAATTTTCTGGTCAACTGTTATATTAATGTTGTCATAATTTAGGAATCTTTAGTCAAAAAGTCATCATACATTCTATGACTAACTTTGAAACATTTTTATATTACCAAACCTTTTTTAACAATAATTTACATTTTATATTTCTTAAATGTGTTATTGTTTATTTTTAAAGTAAACTTTTAGTAACGTTGACTTTTCCAACTGAATTATATTAATCACAATTTTCCAAAAATATTTTAAATTATGATCCTTAACTAAATAATGTAAACATGTAACAATGGTAATTATGATTTTCTTTTTTTAATCAATAAACGAAATTTAACTTAATAATGGAAAAAGTTAAATATAAATTGATTTTCATTTCTAACTGTTACTTTTAAAAAAAATTCACAAACAATTTTATTAAAAATATAATTTTAATTATACACAGTTGCAAATGTACCATACTAAAAATTGTATTTATGTAAACAAAATTCAACAATATTAACTTTTAAGTTAATAATGGAAACATATAACAATGCTAATTATATTTTCATTATATAATTAACTTTAAACGAAATTTAACTTAATAATGGAAACACTTAAATGTAAATCAATTTCTGGTCAATTGTTATATTTATGTAGACATAATTTAGTAATATTTACTAAAATTAAAAAACTTTACATTTTTATTACATTTTTATGTTAAACCTCTATAAATACATATTAGATTGATCGTACCTAATACCTAGATACCATAGAGTTGTAGCATTATGGATCCAAACAACATTACTTTTTTGAATGACATCACTTGGCGCATGACTAAATATACCATCAAAGTTAGGGTGCTTAGGCTTTGGAAGCGAGAAAATCGAAAGAAACCTGGAGAAATTCTTTCTCTTGATATGGTTCTTATGGATGAACAGGTCATGTTTTTAACATATTATTTTTTTAATTTGTTTTTTTCTATACATTTGTTTGTTGCGAAAATTGGTTGTTAATAATTTTTTTTTCTTTTAAAACAGGGGTCGAAAATGCAAGCTATTGTATGGAGTAGATATATGAAGAAGCATGAAAAATTCTTACATGAAAATGAAACCTATTATATTTATAACTCACAACTTGCTGAAAACAAATCTACTAAACATTTTTCTAAAGAAGACATGCTCTCTTTTACTTTTGAAACTAATATTTCAAAGTGTAGTAAGTTTGATGGAAGCGAATACGGTTTTAATTTTTCATCTTTTGAGTCAATTAAAGGTGGAAATCTGTCTACAGAACAAAGAATTGGTTTGTTTTTATTATACTAACAAAATGTATTTTAATCCTTTTCTATATTGATTATGTATTCGTATAAAACTGTTTAAACTTTTTTTTAAGATTTCATTGGCTATGTTGAAGAATGGACTCCACCAGAACCAACAGAAACTAAAGCTGGTTTGAAAAGCAAGATGAACCTTGTCTTGATCGATCTAGAGTATGTATTTCATATCTACTACGAATATGTTTGTATAAAACCCTTTATAATTTTCCTTTTAACATACATTCTGTTTATATGTAGTGGCATGAAAATGACCTGTTCTTTGTGGGAAGATTATAGTCATGAGATGTTTGAATACATCAAGCAGAATGAAGATGAAGTTCATGTAGTCCTTATTGTTCAATTTGGAAGCTTTAGCAATTATAAAGGTATGTTATATATTACTTTTTTTAGAAATTCCGATTACATATTTTTGTATACCGGTATTTGTTTTACCTGTTTTAATATTTTTTTTTCAAAGGCAATGTAAGTGTTCAAAATGCTTTCTTTATCACTCGCCTTTTTATTAATGAAGACATTGAAGACATTCGTTCTTTCAAGAAAAGGTAGAATAGTTATCTTTTTTTGTGTTTTATTTATATGTTTTCAGTTGTTTAAAGATATATAAATATTTTTTTTAATTACAGTTATATTGAAAAGTTTATCTCCAACGAATCATGTTCTGCTCAACGATCCCTGGGATCGTCTGGTAGTATGAATATGTCTGATGAATTTTTGAATAAAACACCTTTTAGCAGTATTCGTGAGCTTCCATTGATAACAGAGGTTCGTATAAAATTATTTTTTTTTCCTAATAACTTTCTTTCCAAATACATTTCAAGGTTATTCGTCACATTTTTAATTTTGGTTTTGTAGGTTAACAAACAAGTAATTGTTGTTGGAACAATCAAGGGGGTGGATCCTAACGAAGATTGGTATTACCTTGGTTGCGAGTTCTGCAACCACAAGGTTGAGCCAACTTTGAGTTTACCAGATGATGAAGAGGTGAAGGACGTAACTTCATTTAAACAAGTTTTGATTTGCACGAATAAAGGTTGTCCCAAACAGATTGTCTCTGGTGATCCAGTGTAAGAATTCTATTTTCTATACATAAGTTATAATTGTATGATATTATTTATTTATTTTTTATGTTTTAGTATTCATGTTTACGTTTAGTAATTTTTTTAGATATAGGTCTGATTTTTTAGTTTTGGTGTTTTAGGTATAGGATTCCAATAAGGGTACAGGATTGTACTGGAATTACATCCTTTACATTGTTTGATCGAGAAGCAAAAAAAATGTTGGGCATGTCAGCGATGCAGCTTCTTGAGAAAAGCAAACAGGTAACCTATTTTTTTGAGCCTTAAACAATATATGTAATTCTACTTTGTATTACTTATATGATGTATGATCTAGGTTTCTATTGAAGAGAAAGTAATTCCTGTTGAGTTTTATGAAATTGAAGAGAAGAAATTTGCTTTCAAAATTAAAGTAGGGCAATTTAATATTGATAAGCATGTTGATGGTTATGGTATACGGAAGCTTACAAATTATTCGGAAATTGTAGCTTCTCTTGAAGAACGGTTCCTTGACATTCAGGTTATGATTATCATTTAAATATTTTCGTTATAATTACTGTTATGAATCGTTATTATTTTTGTTGTTATTTAGTTATTGTTTAAACCCTTTTTACGTTAATCGTTTCTTTATTACATTTTTTTTTTTAGATCGAACAACCTCTGCTTGAAAATATCGATGTAGGTGACTCTTCAACACAGAATACGGTGTCTTTGAAGGTTAGTAGTTTACTTGGTCAATCATGTGTTCAGATTACATTTTAATGTAGTTTATTATAACAATTTAGACATGGCTTTTAATATTGTAGGATTCTGTTGGAGATAACACTACTCCAGAATCATCTTCTAGAGTTAGTTTGATTCGTGATGAAGCTGAGGTAAAACGTAGCTTGGACAAAGTTTACGAAATGGAAGATGATGCAAGTCAGTCAACAACTAAAGTCCTCAAGTCTGAAAAGTTGATTTCCCGTAACAAATCACCTGAGAACACGGTCTTGATTCCTAAGGTTGAAAAATAGGATCAGTTACCCGTTTTTTGAACAATGGTTTATTGTCAGGATTTTTATTTCCTGTGTGTTGACATTTTGTTTTCATTTGTGTTTGCTTTGATTTTGAGACAATTTTCATCTACATAAATTGCGTGTTTACATTTGATGTTTGTTTATTATATTGGTAAAAATTCTACATGGTTGAATTGTTTTTTTAGGATTTAACATTATTGTTGATAGTTTATAAGAGACCCTGTACTCTTATATGGCTAGCTTTATGGTGCTTTATCAAGAGTAAAAATCAGGACTGGCGTGAAGTTACTTATACTTGACGCGGATGACAAGGTGAAGAATAAAACAAAAATGTTTTGTATAAAGAAATATTTTAATGATATTTGATTAGAATATGTATCATTTTCTTTTACATTTTAATAAAATATTTCATCTTATAATAAGATTACAGTCAACTTCCAAAGGTGCCAATTCCAAATAAGCGTATGTTTCTCAAAGACCATCAATAAAATCCAAGGACAGTCTTTATCGAAGGTTGTATTATATTTAAGAGACCCGGTATTGTCACATGGTCAACTTTATGTCGCATTGTCAACAGTTAAAAGCAAGGCAGGCGTCAAGTTACTTATACTTGATGCTGATGGGAAAGTCAAGACTAAAACAAAAAATCTGGTGTATAAAGAAAAATTTTGTGATATTTGAATAGAATGTGTATTTATTTGTTTTAAATCTTAATAAAATATTTCTGCTACATTTTTTTATATGTTTTACCCCTCAAAATAATTGTACGTTGGTGAGCCGCGTGTAACGCGGGCAAAGATCTAGTTATCCTAGAAATACAACGTAATGCACACCTATTTCACTTGCTAAAATACTTAGCTATGGATCTAAATCTGAATTCAAAGGTTAAAGCTTTTAATGTTGGTTATTTGTTAGTTTATGGTTTTCATTCATACTATTTTACTAATTATACCTTTTTATACATATCTTAGTCATTTAAATGTTAACTTTTTGGTTTTGCAGATTCATTTAGATGAAAAACATAAGGAAATGAACACATCAATAGCCATATAAGCGTCTAAAGTAGTATCTAAGGTTGTATGTATTAATGTTTACTTTTTAATATTAAAATGGTTGTTATTTTATGTGGTATATTGTATGTGTTTTATTGCAAGATAATGGTGATAATAGTGTTGAGATTATTTGCTATGGTGCAATATTTAGTCCTACGAATCTAATCATCAACGTGAATTTGGTGAAGATGTAATATCAATATTTATTCCATCTTCTATTAACTTGTGTATTAAATATTTTTAATTTATTTTAAGGATTAGATGCATAACACTAATAGGAAAAGATCCAAGAGGCCTTTTGAATGGAAATATAGAAGTTATTGATCTAGAAAGTTCGGATGAAAATGACAAAGAAGACGTATTTGATGACACTTCAGATAGAAGAATATGGAGGAAACTCAACCTCACCAAAAGATGTGATAATCAAACATGAAAATATACAAGAATTTTCAGTGGTTGCTCTTGATGACGAATGGTGGGCAGACAAGATAGATGAGATCATGCAGATTTAGAACACGTATTATTAAATTGATCTCATGATTCAAATAGTTCACATTTGAGCTTTTATTTTTCAACTTTTATGCTTATTAATACTTATTTTTCCTTTCATTTGTTACTTTATTTGATCAAATGTTTCTTGAAATACGTTACAATTTAAATGTTAAATATTTTTAGTTACTAGACATATGTAACGCTTATGACGTATATCCACTATAATAATGATGCTACTACAAATATTATACGAATTAGAAATAACTACTTCAATGAAAAGTGTCACTCTCGCCGCATCACGCGGGTTCTACTAGTTTGTATTAATATAAAAGCGTTTTATATAGAGGCTTCTTGTATTTCATGTTTAGATCTAGGGAAAAGATCTATATACTCTCTTTCTCTCTATGATCCGTGTAATCTATGTTATTGGTTGTTATACTTTTTGTAACAAATTATTTAACAATGAAAAATAAAGCAATAAAACAAGAAAAAAAATAATAAAAAGATGTGAAGAATCGTTAACGGATAAAACATCTGTCAAAGGATGCCAAATGAGTAACTAGTAATGAGTTCACGTATGTCCAAGGATCCCTTCATTGGGGATACTCTTAAGGGGACTGACTTGGTGACTTTCGTATCGTTTGTAGGTATAATTACTCTTCTCCTTCCAAACTAGGTTTCATTTATATACTAGAAACATGGTCACAAGTATCATAGCATTGTTCATTACTTGATGTGTAGGGTACATGATAATTTATACTTTTTATAAACACGAATGGTTTTGAAGAAAATATTTTTAAGGACTAAGACTATAAAGTCGTTGGATGAGCAATTGTTTATATCTCTTTATGAAAATTATGAAGGTATAATTCTTATTTTCCCAAAGTACAGTTGATTTTCTTAAAATTAAAAACCACTTGACTTTGCAATTTAACTCAACTCCTTCACTTATGGCATCTAGGTGAATAGCGAATACAGGTAACGCCGGTTTGACTCGGATGGGAGGCGATGTTTTACCGATTAGTTCACTATCGTGTCTTCGGGCGGGTGGACGTCGGGTTTCTGCGCAGTGATTGACATATCGTTCCTTCCCGTTCTATGATCATGTGTAGTGGTGGGGGGTTATGGGGCTTTATGGGTATTAAAATATTAAAAAGTAATAAAAGGAGGTTATGGGGCTTTATGAAAAAAAGAGGGTGTAGTGAGAAGGGGGTTATGGGGCTTTATAAATGATTAGGTAATAATTGGTTAATTATAATAGATTGACTGACCATTGAATGACCAATTAAATAGATTGATTGATTGGTCAACTTTTTTTTTATCGGCGAACAACTGTGTGGCAACCACCTTTGCGGGGCGCCGTGCCCAAGAATCGACTACTCGACCTCCAGCAGCCCCCGCCTTCTCCCGATGCGCGGAAACCCGAGCCCCACCTGCCCGAAGGCACGACAGTGTTATAGAACTCGGTAAAACCTCGCCGCCCGTCAGATTCGAACCGGCGCCACCCGTATTCGATCTTCACCCGGATACCAAACCATAAATGTTGGAAGTGGGAATTGAACCCATGATCACCTAAGTGAACATAAGGCCTCTCCACCACTCCACCACTATGGATGGATGTTTGGTCATTCAATGGTCAGTCAATCTATTAAATTATTTCTTTTCTTATTTAAATAATAATATTAAATACTTAATAATAATTCATTAAATAAATAAAAATTACGAATACTAAAACAAATTACAAATACTAAAAAAAATTACAAAATACTAAAAAAACTACAAATACTTAAAAAAAAGTTACAAATACTTAAAAAACTACTCGTCGTCGTCGTCTTCTTCGTTTTCTACTTCTTCTTCTTCGTTATCTCCTTCTTCTTCTTCTCCTTCTCCTCCTCCTCCTCCTCCTCCTACTCCTCCTTGTTGGTTGTGATGAATCGGGCGAATCGCCCATGCTTCCTCAACCAAATCCGCCTTCAACGCGTTATGTATATCCTTGAAACGCAACATGCTACTGTTTTGGGATCTCTCCTCTGTTGTCGCTTGCGTCCCTTGAACATCTTCTTCTACAACATAGTTTGGGCATATTGCCTTTCCTTCGTCTTCAAGTATCATATTATGCATTATGATACAAGCATACATCACCATTCTAATCCTTTCTTTTTCCCACACATGACAAGGATTTCTAACAAAATGCCATCGTTGTTGAAGAACGCCAAAACACCTCTCGATGTCCTTTCTTGCGGACTCATGAACTCTCTTAAAATATTTCCTTTTTTGATCTTGTGTCTGACTAAACGTTTTGACGAGCGTTGAATACTCCAGATATATACCATCCCCCAAGTAGTATCCATGCTCGTAGTAATTATTATTTGCATAAAACCCAGCTTTTGGTATTGTTCCGCCAATGTAAGACTCTAGCAATGGCGAAAATTGAAAAAGATTTATGTCGTTCATACACCCGGCGAGACCAAAGAAGGCTGACCAAACCCACGGGTCTTGTGAGGCAACTTCTTGTAAAACCAACGTTGGTCCCTTTTGGTCACCGCGTGTATGTTGACCTCGCCATGCGGCTGGACAACTATACCATTGCCATTGACGACAGTCTATACTACCAATCATGTCGGGTAATCCATGTCTTTCTAAATGCGCTTCGTATAGTTGTTGAAGGTCGCTCCAAGTCAGGTTTCTCAAGTATCGTTTTTCATATAATTGGCATATACCTAATTAAAAATATATGTATATTTGTAAATCAAATGTAAATACTATAGCAGAAATATAAAATGTAACTACTAATTAAAAATCAAATGCAGATACCGTAGCAGAAATACTCCAAGGTATCGCATGTGGTTTTCTCCGCCATCTTTAAATACTCGTCATTGATATCGTATGTGTTCCTGTAG
This sequence comes from Ambrosia trifida, assembly GCA_028751855.1. Lineage (NCBI taxonomy): Eukaryota > Viridiplantae > Streptophyta > Magnoliopsida > Asterales > Asteraceae > Ambrosia > Ambrosia trifida. The sequence goes on along the minus strand of CM054122.1, from coordinate 202,891,310 downwards.
GCGAGTACACGTAATGCGGAAGTGACCTTTTGAATTGCGGTGAATCCTAAACACCCTCTAGCGTCGGGTTTTTGCTTAAAGTAGTCATATGTGGACTCTAAATCTTGGGTAATGCGCAAAAATAACCTTTTACTCATCCAAAATCTTCGCCTAAACATATCAGGGCCGCAAACCGGATTCTCAATGAAATAATCATTCATTAAACGCTCATTGGCGGATACACGGTCTCGCTCTGTATATTGCCTAGACAATATCGGCCGTGGGGCGGAATTATTTATATGATGCATCGCGCTCGACGCTAGCATAACCGCACTCGTAACGGCTTCTTCCTCTTCCGCGCCATCATCGTGAAAAAACTGGTTATATAGATCGACAAACGAGTCTTCGGAGGGAGGAGACGACATTTTGGTGAGTTGTTTGTGTGTTGAATTTGTTTGTGGGTTGAAGGATGTATGTGTGTATTGTATGTGTGTTGTATGTGTTAAGGTATGTAATATATATATATATATATAGTTTGAAAAAAAAATTTATTAAGTAAACATGACCGTTCAACGGTCAAATACCCATTTCAAATTTTGAAAATGCCCGTTATGATTATAACGCCTTCAACCTAAAAAGCCCTATAGCGTCCGGGGGCGGTGTTCCCCGACGCTATAGGGGTTTAAAACGTCCCTAAAAGCCCCACTACGGGTGCTCTAAAAAAGTTATTCCGTATATGTGGAGAAAGATGTTGATTATTATCTTAAAAATATAAATAGGGAAAGTGTCGGGAATGAAAGGGAAGTGTGAATGGTTGACGATGTGGACATGATATAAAAAGGAATATTGCCCATCGTTTATTTCACATTTTTTTATTGATCGTATATGTTTTAAGATTTAGGAGGGATAGAGTTGCAATTTCATGTACATATCAAATGTTTATAGAAAGATTTTTCCTTTGCCATCGTCGAATTGACTAATGATAAAACACCTGAAAATAATAAAAATGCTTTACACCGAACTAATATCATGAATTAAATAAGAAGCCCTACCACACTATTTGTAAGTTATTGACCACCGAAATAAGAATACACGCACGTTTGTTTGATGTGTTGATAATAAAACAAATTGAAATACATAAAACAGTCTCTATTGTGATTTAAAATATGTCGCATGTGTAACTTGCATCATATTCAATGGTAGTTCATGATTTTTATGATAGAATTTATTTCATATCAATGCAAGAAATACAAGAAATGTACACACTATTAGAGTTCTACTACCGGCTATTGTGTACATGAAATCGTGTACACATCTTGTTCACAAACCTGCAAAAACCCAAAACTCCCTCACATTTTAAAACCCCAAATCAAACTTGCAAAACTTCAAAAACCCACAGCTTCACTAAATCAAATGCTCATGTTGACCAAATCAAAGCATAATCATTAGCATACCACTCGGGTTCTACCTCCCGTGAATCCTACCCGAAACCCACTACCTGGGACACCGATAGGGATGTTCCCAGTCGAGTAGTGGATACCCGGTCTCAAATCGGGGAGCGCTTCGCATGACCTTATATATTTGAGGTCTTAAGGATGGATATTTTGTAGAACCTTAAAGACAAGTAGAGAACACAAAAAGTGTTCTTTTTAACCGATAACCAATAACCGAATTGAACCCAAAGTGACCCGACTCGAGAAACTACCTTACCCGATTAACCCGAACCCGATTAAGTGCATACCCGAACCCGACTAGAATTTTTAGGGTCGGTCTTCGGATTACTTTTGTATAATTCGGGTTGACCCGAATAACCCGAATAATTCAAAAACAAATAAATGATCCGGTTTCAATATTTTTATGTATATCAGGGTAGTGTTTTTGTAGACAAATTTGCATATAAATATTGTAACCCATGTTGTGGTTTTATTTTACACATATTGTAGCCCAAATGGATAGAAATACGCAACCCAAATGGTTGGAAATATGTAACTCAAACACCCGAACCATTAAACCGATAACCGTTTAACCTGACCCGAAAAACCCGAACCCGATTAACCCCCTAACCGATAACCATTTAACTAAATTGGGTCGGTTATTGGGTAATATTTTCACAACTGAAAACCCGAATAACCTGACCCGAATAACTCGATAACCGAAAACCAAACCCGATGAACATAGTGTTGATTGTTTTGTCCTATTCAATTTAAGAGGGTGGGGGGATCATTATCACACCCTTAGGTTGGTGACGAAAGATGGTAATGGTGACTAGAACTGTTACCATACCCAATAGCCAATAGCCTTAAAGGACCAAAGGGGTTGCAAAATGAAGTCGTGATGTGCCACCTGTAGGCTTATGGGAATACCACTCTACAACTAAAGAACTACAAGAAGACCATACCGCAATCGCCTCATATACATTAACCATATTAAAATGAGATCGTTGTAGCATTCATTCCTATCGGTTCATAACTTCAAAGTTCGTGTTCTCCCCAAAAGATTAATGCTCAGGAACATAACCCATGGTGTTAACAAGCAAGACCGCCGCAAACTACTCAAAATCAACTCAATAGTCTGATCAAAGAGAATCAACTTTAAAAAGGCTCAACTCGTCTATTATGGCTACATAGAAGCCCATTTATAAGCAAGCTAGAGCCCAATGCCCATGCCTCACATATCAAGCTTCAGATTTACTAGACTCACCTTTCAAAAAAAAAAAAGATTTACTAGACTCACAAGCCTATTAAGCACACAATATAAATATAAATATAAATCCAATATATACTTCATTAACCACTATTACTATAAATCCAAATTATGATGAAACTAACTAAATCATATATTATGTTATATATTCAAATTTGAATTATAAGTAATAAAATAGTTAAAATGATTAATAATGAGCCGAGCTTTAGAAATAGAGCTCTAAACAAGCCAAGCTCGAGTTACGCTTGGCTGTTTACACCCCTAAACATAACTACCAATTTTATATGGTATAGTAGCAATTATTCAGAATAAAACACATCCAGCAGATAATGACACAAAAGTCTTGCTGCTAATAAACACTTGATACAAAAGCCAAAAAAAAAAAAAAAAAAAGTCACGGCTCACATCACACTAAAACTTGTTGCAACTTGAAATCACCCTACTAGTACCTGGATCGGCTTCTAACCCTGCAAAAAGTGGCTAAAATTCAGCTTCCTAAACTTCAAAAACAACTTCCTTTGAACAAAATTATACACGAGAAACTACATCGTTGCTACCTTGGCGACCGTGAGTGAGAGATGGAACGAGAACGGGTCCGCGAAGGGGTCACAGAACGGGACCTAGACCGGGACCGTGAATGGTGTCTTCTAGAACTTCTGCCCCTACTTGGACTTCTACTGCGCCTATATCGTCTGAATATTTTAACACACCTTACATTAGATTTTTAGCTAAACGATTACATTTCCAACCTTTGGAAGTTCAATGCAATAGCAAGGTTAGAGTTAATAAAGGGTAGAGCTGACAATTTCCATTTACAGCAACAAAAAAAAGGTGCTTGGTAAAATCTCACTCATAGCAAAGCTATTGGTGGGATGACTGATGAGACCTATCCGACAGCATAAACATTTGTTTCTTTACGTGTAAACCTACCTACTAATGGTACTAATGGAACAGGATCAAATGGGCTGAACAGGACACGGACAGCGTTAACCTCCTAAATCATTTATTATTAATTATAATAAATTATTTGTTAAATTTTCAAAAGGAGACAAATAAGCCTTTTCAGACTCACCCCAACCCAACCCAGTTTGACCCAATAATGAAGACCTTAGTGAGACACACCTTGGAGGTGAGCGACTATAACTTCTGCTTCTGCTTCTGCTTCGGCGCCTGTATCTGCTTAGTCTGTTGGTTTCTGCAAGTTTCTCAAGCCTCTGCTTCTCCTGTTCTCTTTTCTTAGCCATTTCAGCAGCAGTATCTTTCTTGACTGAAAAAAAAAACATGTAAATCATCAAGATAAACGTCACTAAAAATCATGCCAAATTTGCATTATCATGTTAATTAACATTGCCAACAACAAACAGAATAACATATACTTTGCTTATTTAGCTGTTTGCTCATAATCCGCTTAAGTCGCTCCTGAGGTGTTTCTTTTTTCTCCTTTTGTTGTTTAGCAAGAATTCCACTACCAGAAGGCTTGCTTAATTTTGCTAATCCTGAGGATGATCTGCCAATTTATTCCAAACCATATAAGAATGTTCTGTCCTGTAAATTTTAAAGCTAAAACAGAAAGAGAAAGTACCCAGGAGATGGTTTTGACAGTTTGACATTCCTTTCACCATCAACAGACACACCAGATGCAGGATCAATATGCAATGCTTCAAGAATTTGACCAGATGATGGCCTGCAGAAGAGCATAAGCATTAGCGGAAAGCTACCTCACATTCTCACCACCTAAATAACGTAAGAGACTACTATATAAAGATGAAAGAATAAGCTTATTATGAAAGGGGTGAGATAAGCTGCAGCAGAGAAAGACTGTCGAATCGAATGTAGCTATGCAATAATTAGTAAAAATGCTCCGACCGGTTCAATGCACCAACTTGGGATGGAGGAGATGGTGGTGGAGTGTATCCAGCGAGCTTTGGTCCATCATCATCTGCTGAGCCCCCAAATTCTGTGATGTATTCTATTTTTGGCGCCCTTGGATTACTCCGGTGAGTATCATCAGATTCACCACGACCATGCCGCCTTGAACTTGATGGAGAGTAAGATCGAGATCTTGATCTGAAAGTCAACATGTTAGCCATCATTTCAAGGTTCCTATAATAAGTTGCTTTCAATGCTACACATTATTCTAGAAAATCACCTTCTAGATCGTGAATAAGCTTCGTACGTTGGACTTCTTCTAGACTCTCTGCAAACAATTACAGCATTTATGGTTGACTATATGACTACATCATGTTTCATCAGAGTCCCACAAAAAGAATAAAATTTTCTACTAGTAGATTTTATGGTAAAGCATGTACCTGTATGGATCATGATGAAGCACTCGACTTCCAGAGATCCGTGCTGACTCTCTCTCTCTTTCCCTTTCTATTTGAGAAGCTTTTCTTCTTTCTTTACGACTCAGTTTCCTCTATAGTTCAAAATGAAAAGTTTAAGCGAAAAATAAGTATTTATTTAAATGGATAATCAAGGTTAGAATGTATTGATGCATACAATGGCAGGATCTCCCTTCACAATTTCTTTTTGTCTCCTTTCTTCTTCCTTGGCTTTTTTATCCATGTACACAAGCCACCCGTACCTCTTCACTCCAAATTCTTTGGCAATTATATCCATTCCTTCATCATTGCTATCATCACTGTTGAAATCCTCTTCATCCATGTCATCATCATCGTCCTCGTCATCATCTGAATCTTGATTTTCGTCTTTCACATCCCCATCATAGGAGAACCCTACTTGTGAATATGAACCCTTGTTTGCTGGAGTTTGAGCTGATTTAGACCTGCCAAATATATTAAAACCAAACTAAGTAAAAGCAAAGACACAAATTCAAACTAAAAATTACCCCTTGTCAAATATTAATTAAACGTATTCGAAGAAGGATGAGAAACCTGTCTAGTCCATGTAAAGCAGCGGTTTTAGCCTCCATTTCTTGGTTAACATGATGTAGACCTTCCTCATCGTTAACTGTTAATGGACAACAGTGGCTTGTAAAATATGCATTGAAATAAGAAATAATACCACCTTATGGAAAGGACTCATAAAAGTTTTCCAGGTCATTCTTGTAGACTGCCTTGTCACTAACAGTAGATGTCTAAGATGACATTAATTTTTTAAAGTGAATAATTGAAAACATGATCATCAAACTGAAAGAAGTACCGACATCCTCTACGTCGATGCTTAATTAAATCCCGGTAACGCTCAAAACTAACAAACTCTTCTAATTCTTCTTCTTCTTCGGTCTTCTCAATGACACGGAAACGTCTAGAATCAGGATCTCTTATAAAATCAAGAAGAGCACGGCCATCAAATCTACAAAATCAAAGTAAGAAACTAACGGTGATGTCAATGAATCTTCACAAACTGTCAAAATTTTAAGAAATGGAGGATGAGAAATCCAGTACCTGTCTATCATAACGTCCTGTTTCCCATTCCATGGGATCCTAGTACAAGTAAAGCAACAACGAAATAGAGAGTAATTTCAGCAACGAAATTATAAAATAGCGAAATCAGTTCAGAAGAGAGGCCATATATCTCTACATTAATATAAACTCCACAACAGTCAACAGTTCCAAGACGGGATTGACGTTTTCTGATTAAAGCTTGTATAAGCAATTAAGCACCCACAATAACGGCAGATAGGAGTGTTAGTGTAGCAACCAAATGAGAATATGAAAAAGGCTTGACATAGCCACATAGGTTGCATTTCAATGATCATGTCATATTCAACTTATTCAGGGGTACATAAACAACTTTACTCTTTCAGTCTTTCCAGTTTCACTCATTAAAGCGCTCAAAAACATAGTTATCAGTAGAGGTGCCAATTCCCAAGGTTGTAGAAGGCGCTAGGCGCTAGGCAGGCGGTGAGGTCTAGCCTAGGGACTAGTCGGGACTAGGCAGAATTAGGCGTTTTGGTATTTTTATACGTATTTTATATATATACACACAAATTTAGGTGTTTTTTTGAAAATATGTTGAGATATATACACATAATCCTTAGAAATTTGTGGAATTTAAAAAACAAATCACCGCCTAGGCCCGCCTAATGCCCAAAGCGCCTAGGATTCCGACTAGGTCCTTATTAGACTATTTACCTCAGCCTAAACCCTAATTTTTACAACACTGCCAATTCCGGAAAAGATACTAAACACAACACGATAATAATCAGTTTTTGGATTGTCATATCTAACCCTGCAGCTCCTACTTCCTACGCCTCTCGAATTGGACTAACAAAATAAACTCAGAATGCAGAATAATCTATATGAACATACAATTATCAAGACATCTACCAAAAACAAAATAAAGAGCTAAAACAAACATACACGTCAATAATGAATTAAAAAAAAAAAGAAGAAGAAGACGGCGTCATATTAACATACAGTCCTTGCTGATCTTCGGTGGCTTGGTACAAACCATCGTCACGATAGACACGACAACGAGAGCCAGTGACCTGTATGGATTGTTGTGGGTCACCGCGTCGTTTGGCTAGATACACTGCCCGTCTCTGTGCCCTCTTACGGGCAGCGTCCATCATGTCATGGACCTTCTTTTCTGACCGACGAGCCTCGTGCCACATCCTCTTAATCGATTGATTGATTGATTTGATTGCAGATGGATGAAGAATTGAAGACTGTGGGTGATGAAGAATTGGAAACCTAATGCCCAAAACGATTAATGGAATGGAATAAACGTTGTGGAGGAACTAGAAAATCTATATCTATATCTATATCTATCTATATCTATATATATATATATATATATATAGGTAAAGTATATGGAGGAAACCCTCCTTATTTGGTAAACTCTGGAAACTCTGACTTCCCAACATTTTTTTTTTTTGAAAAAAATAGGGTATGTAATATACATTTTTTAAGCATTTCGGGCCAAAAAAATCGAAAAAGCGCCGAACAGTTTTTTTTTAAAAAATAAAAAACGTCTACTGTTTACATATAGTTAACACATTGTTAACACCTGTTATTAGCGCTTAACATGTGTTAGTCAAAATTTTATTTATTTTTTTTAAAAAAAAGTACTCGGCGCTTTTTTAATTTTTTTGGCCCAAAATGCTTAAAATCATGTATATTATTTGCCCTATTTTTTTCAAAAAAAAAAAAATATTGGGAAGTCAGAGTTTCCAGAGTTTACCAAATAAGGAGGGTTTTCTCTATAACCATTCCATATATATATATATATATATATATATATATATATATATATATATATATATCGCAAAGGGATTAATCCTACATGTCATATTCTTATGCAATCTCTCCTACATAGAATGTGATGTGCCAACTCTAAACCAATTAAAAAAAAGAAATAAATATTATTTAACTTAATCTATTAAATACCCAATCTACTAAATCTAAATATTAAACCTTTATTATTTTATCTCTCGTGTTTCCTCCCATAACTTTTACACGTTAATTTCTTTTATATACAAGATTTTTTTAAAAAAAAAATTACACCAAATTAACGAGCGTTTTATTATCTTTCCAACGAGTACCATAGTGCTATATAAAAATCGGAGAAAAAAATGACTATTTTTTGTAATCCGACAGGTATTGTGTCGGATTTGGGATTAGTTTAAAAAAAATTGTGGGTTTCGGTCGGGTCTGGGATTAATACCCGACCTGATTACCTGAAACAACATACCCAAATACCCGAACTACATGCCCGATCATATACCCATGAATTTTTTAACGCATCACATAACCCTTAGACTAATGCGTTCGATATTTCAATAATTAACTTTTTTTTTCTTATTTCATGTTAGTTCTTTTTAGAATGATCGATTACAAACTTCCGAATTCATTTGTAATGGCACTAGATTTATACCCCGGCGCAGAGATTCGTTCTTTTTTTATATTTGAATATGATAACTTATGGCAAAGATTTGTTTAAAATAATAATAATAATATATTTTATTATGTTATATTAGATATTTCAACCCGGGACGCTCCCGGGATAAAAACTAGTAGCTTATACCCCGGGAGCGTCCCGGGTTGAGAAATCTAAGCAAAGTGAATAAAATTAGAAGTATCTAAACTATAAAAATGGCATCTATGTATCAACTTACATTAGATACTTTAAAAAATATATATATACCAAAAGATCTATTTCACCTTACAACATCAACACCTAAAACAGAATATTAAGATCCCAAGCACTTCAAGGGGACAAAGATTGTTTAGCACCAATACATTCAGTCAAAGGTCTTTAACTACATACAATAAGATCTGAGCTATTTCAGAATATGGTAGAAAAAAAACATAGCAATTACCTGTTGGAGAGCGTCCTGAGTTGAAATATCTAATATGAAATAATAAAATATCTAATATGACAACATAATTAATGACTTGCCAATATATGATTAATGGATTTTTCAAACGCGTTCAACATGATCGACCGCACTGCCCTACTTCGCGAAGTTCTTCAGCATTGCCCGTCTATCTATTTGTGGGTCCAGTTCTTATATGCCCAGCCAGCTAGGTTGTATGTTGGTAATGAGTGTATAGGGGCCACTACGGGGGTTCAGCAGGGGGACCCTTTAGGTCCCCTCCTTTTCGCCTTGGCATTGCATCCTATGGTTCTCCGGGTGCAAGAAAAATGTAACCTCCCATTTCATGCGTGGTACCTTGATGATGGGACGATTATTGGTGACGCCGCTGATGTTGCGAATGCCTTAGACATCATCCAGAAGGTGGGCCCATCCCTGGGGCTTCAACTGAATATTAAGAAAACTGAGGTTTTTTGGCCGTCTTGTAATGGGGTGAAACTTAGGGATGGGCTTTTCCCCAGTGAGATTGGCAGGCCAGAAAAGGGGGTGAAGCTCCTTGGAGGGGCTGTTAGTCGGGACTCTTACTTTATACGGGAATTGGCAGGGCGGAGAGCCTCGCGCGCGGTTGATCTTATGAAACTTTTGCCCTGCCTTAGGGATCCCCAGAGTGAACTCCTCTTGCTCAGATCTTGTATGGGGGTCGCTAAGTTGCTTTTCGGTTTGCGGACCTGCCAACCCGCCATGATGGATGAAGCGGTATCATGTTTTGACAAGGGTCTGCGGGGAGCCATCGAAGACATAGTGGTATGTGGGGGTCCATTCTTTGGCGACCTACAGTGGCGACTGGCATCCTTGCCGATGCGTTTGGGTGGATTAGGGCTCCTCTCAGCAAAGGATGTTGGGGTGTATGCTTTTGTGGCATCGCGAGCTCAGTCTTGGAATCTCCAAGACCACATCTTAAGGAATAGCGGGGTTGCCAACGTGGACTTGGACTACGTACAGGCCCTCGAGAGGATAAATGACTATCTCCCAGGTTTTGATCTTGGCGGTTTTTCCAACAAGGACACCGCCCCCCCAAAGCCTCAGAAAACTTTGGCGAATGCCCTTTTTGGCAAAATCGCACAGAGCCTGGGTGAAGCTTTTGACCTGTCCCCCCGCCAAAAGGCAGTTATTGAATGCTTGCAAAGCCCCCATGCCCAAGATTTCCTGAATGTTATCCCAATCGAAGGTTTGGGCCAAACCATGTCTAGGGTTTAATACAGGGCAATTCTTAAATACCGCTTGGTGATCCCCATGTATCATGAAGATGAAGTATGTCCGATTTGCCGTAAGGCATGCTTGGACAAATACGGGGAACACGCGGTCCACTGTAAGGAGCTGCCTGGTTTCAAATATAGGCATGACTGGGTCCGGGACGTTCTTTGGGACATCTTAAGAAGGGCTGGGATCTCGGCTAAGAAGGAGGCTCCAGTGAATTTCCTCTCGGACCCCGCAGAAGGGAGATCCACCCTACGTCCAGCAGACCTGCTTGTCTTTGGGTGGGCCGAGGGGAAACACGCTTGTGTCGACCTAACAGGTGTATCTCCCCTGGTTGGTTTGAGGGATAATGGTTTTGTAGTAGGGCAAGCGGTGCGGAAAGCAGAGGCGAAGAAAGTTGAGAAGCATGCTAAAGCTTGTGAAGAGAACCAACACGTTTTCGTACCCCTAGCTTTTGATACCTTCGGCTCCTTGGCACCGGAAGCCATCCGTTTCCTGTCCAGAGTCCAACATGTCATTCATAGCAGTATCTCGACTCCGAAAGGGCAGGGGTTCGTTTTTAGTAGGCTAGGGTTTGCTGTCCAGAAAGGGGTGGCGGCGCAGCTTGTTGCCCGCCTGCCCGCTATCTTAATGTAATTTTTCGCTATTAAATAAAATTGAAATTGGTTAATATTATTATTATTTTAAACAAATCTCTGCCATAAGTTATCATATTCTAATATAAAAAAGGGTAATTGGGTCGGGTATCACCTAATCCCAGGCCCGACCCAAACCCACATTTTTTTTTAAACTAATATATCCCGGGAGCGTCCCGGGTTGAGAAATCTAATTTGAAATATCAATTTTACACCTGAAATAGACTGATGCGTTTTACAGTTACTTGCAGGAAAGCTTCGGGTAGCACTTAACCTAAAACAATTAACAATGTATCTTCAATGTTAGTGCATAACCTTAAACACTGTATAACTCTAATATTAAAACCTAACCTAAAACAATGTACAACTCCAATGCTAACACATGTTGTAAATAAAAATCATATTTACTGGTTTGAACATAACTAATGACTTGCCTATACACGATTAATGAATAACCTGAACACTTTGTGTTTTTTTTCTTGTAGAACAAAACCACACAAAAAAATAGTCATTTTTTCCCCGTTTTTTATATAGCACTATGGTACCCGTTGGAAAGAGAATAAAACGCTCGTTAATTTGGTGTAATTTTTTTCTTTAAAAAATCTCGTATATAAAAATCATTAACGTTTAAAAGTTATGGAAGAAAACATTAGAGATAAAAATGTAATTTTGTTTTTAAATTTTAAATTATTATTTTCCTAAAATAAAGTCCTTGCCACATGGGATGACACATGGCACACTCAATGAAGAGAATACCCTCTTTGAGTGCCATGTCATTAAAATGGCTTTGGTTTATTATATGTATAAATAAATAAATTGATAATTTAGATGATTTGTAAATAGGTCCTCGCAAAATTTGCAAATGTGTATAAACTAACCATCATATTTTGGATGTAGTTGTCTATTTTTCTTTTCGGTATACTCGGGCGTCCGAATTCTTTATTTGACACCCCTAATATGTTTTATATTGGTCAATACGGAATATTTTTAACGTGTTAAAATACAAAATTTGCAGTTTTCGTAATTATTGGTTTATTGTTTATATTTAAAAAAAGAAAAATTTTCGTGTTTAACTTGTTGGGCATATTAGTTGAATATCTTTATCAGTTTTCGTAATTATTGGTTTATTGTTTATATTTATTGTGTAGCTGTATGACTTTCATCTAATATTTATGTTTAGATGCATGTTAGTTAGTTATTCAAATATTGGTTAGAGATGACTATCGACAATTGTCATTATCATGTAACATCTATACCAAAAAATCAATAAAATCCTTTCCATTCATAAGGAAAAACACCAATAATTTATTCATTTGAGATAAATATTCTTGTGAAAAGTATGTGAAATATAGGTATATAAAGTGTGTATTTTTTGCAATGATGCCATGATGGTGATATTGAAAAGCATAAAAGCTCAAATTAAGTGCACCAACTTTTCAAAGCAAGATATATAATAAATCTTGTGGTATTTATCGCAAATGTGGTCACATAGTGTGTTAATATAATAACTTACAAGATAGTGCCAGTGTTAATAAAATGATTGCATATTTGCATAGTGTGTTAAACATGCTTAGTAGTAAATGTTAAGATGGCGGTAATAGAATGATCTGATTGTGGTCGTAAATTATGAGCTAAAGTAATGATTACATATTGAATAATATGTGGCTACCATATGAACCTATACTATAACAGTCAAATTGATAACACTAACAAAGTACTTGTTAGCTTGTTAGCAAGTATGAATTACTTACGGTGTATGTGAAAAGATAGTGTATTTACTCTTTGTAATTTAGCATTTTTAAAATAGACGTTTATCACCAACATCAAACAAATATAACAAAGGAATTAAAGAGGATATTACAAACAAAGCTTCCGCTTAAAAGTGTCATATGAAAAGGAAAGGAAATGAGGATTCTTTGTATAAAATTCATACCTCACTCGGGGGCGGACCCACATTGAGTGGGTTGGGGTCTCAAGACCCCCAATGTTTTTGTAAAACTAAGTAAAATCGGTTTGTTAAATTTTCAAGGATCTAGAGAGAATAATTAACTGGACCTTATATAATAAAAAGTTAATTGTTTTCAACAAAAAAGTTCCCTAGTTCAAGCCTTTAATGTCCCAGTTTCTTGATTCTTGTTTTTAATTTAAGTCCAAGTTAAAACTAAACATAATCAAATTAAACTAGTGTTTTATTGTGTTTTCTAATGAGTAATGGTATATTTTATTAAAATAATATAAAACTTTACTTAAAACACACCGGACTATATATCCGGGAGACAAAGACACCCGTTAAATAAAACAACCTTACTATGGACTACACATCTAATGTAACTAAAGTGAACCCAAAGCCCAATATGGCTTATCACATATCAGAACTAGAACTACATGCCAAAAGCCATGCAAGGTATAAAAAAACAAAACAAATTAAAACCATCAAAATATATAACCATGCCGACACGACCATGTGCATCACAACCGCGCACATGTAGATTTTTGAACAAAATCAACATTGGAAAAAACTTGTGATTACCGGAGGAGACTAGGGGCTGCTATTTTTGACATGACCCAAAACACGACATGAAAAACCAGGATTTTGGTATTCCGAGGGACAAGCGTAAATGGGTTCGGATCGTCATTTTCGCTGCTTCATGGTGCATCTGGAAGGCTCGAAATGCGGTTATTTTTCAAGGAAAACGCCTCAATATCGACAGTGTCTTTGGTGAAATTCAGGCTGCCTCTTTCAGCTGGGCGAATCACAAGTTTAAGGTCGCTGGATGGACCTGGGAAGCATGGAAGAGGTTCGAAAGCCCTATCACTTGATTCCTGTTTTTCTGTTTTGTACCACAAACAGATGCTTCTTCTAGGCGATTTTGTTTTATTTCTTATGGCTGTATTGTTGCTATCTAGTACCTTACTAGTTAGTTGCAGTTTGTAAATATTTTTGGGTGATGAAATGAAATTTGCCGTTCAAAAAAAAAAAAAACCAGGATTTTGGTCAACTAACACGACCATTTATAAAATATATATATATATATATATATATATATATATATATATATATATATTTGGATTGACCAGTCTTAAAAATAGGTCTAGTTTGGGTTGACCCATATAAAAATGGGCTGACCAAATTACCCATTCAATTAATTTTTATTTTACTTTTATAATTTTATTTTTGCCATTTCCATTATCTATTTTTCTGAAGATATATTACTTAGTCTATTTTCAAGGTTTTCACTACTAAAAAAACCTCTTCGTATTTCTACAAAAAAAGATTAAAAACACTCTTCATATGTCTCATTTACTCTGCCAAGTCTACATTATTTACATTTTGCTTTTTTTTTTTAGTTTTATGTGGTTAATCATAATAATATTACGCTCCTGTTATGCCCACAATCCTCTACTTTATCTGCACAACCCTATACGGCCCATATATGACTATATGGGTCGTAGATGCGTGTATATGGGCCGTAGAGCCGAGTATGGGCTGTATATGTTTCCAAATCATTGGGCAATCATTGACAACGATTGGTTGGGTACATATGGGTCGTATAAGGGGCTATATGGACCGTATAGACACAAAGAATATTTTCACCTTGGTATTGTGTTGGAATGATGTGTTGGGTTGGACCTTTACGGGCCGTAAAGGATTCTACGACCTGTATATAAGCCAACCTCTATTGTCCATAAAAGGCTCTACTGCCCGTAATTATGTTTTTTTTAAGTATTGTTTATTAGGTTTAAGCATGTTATTTGAGTTTTTTATATTATTTTTTTCATTTATTATTATGAAGGTAAAATAGCATAAACAACAATTTTTTTCTTTTTTTTTTCATTTAATATGTAACATATTGGGTCTTTTTTGTTTGTGTGAGCCTATATTAACCGGTAGAAATCAAGAGTGTGTTCTATGAGATTGTTATGATTGTATTTATGCAACAATCAAATTGTTTGTATACTAAAAAATAATAAAAAATAATTTATAAATAAACAAATCAAACTTCGATCAACATTTAGCACGGACTCAAATCATTTGATTTGTTAAATACGAACAAAAAATCTAAAAGAATTGAATTAAAAGAACCCTAAATTAAATGATGGCCTCTAAATACTTGCTAACAACTAGGGTAAAGACCCTTGATTAACTAAATCTCTATGCATGTATACTTCGAGTATACAACTCATTTGTGCTATGGTCTTGTTGTGATATATATGTGTTGTGGTGTGCTTATAAACGGGCCATAGAGCCCTTTTATGGGTTGTAGATGGTTTGGGGAAGGGTCGTAAAGGTTCTTTATTGGTCGTAGAAATGGCTTATCTACGGGTCGTATAGACCTTTACGGCCCGTAAAGCTCCAACCCAACACATCCATTCCAACACAATACCAAGGTGAAAATATTCTTTTCTATACGACCTATATAGACATATACGACCCATATTTACTCAACTAATCATTGGGCAATTGATGCGTTAAATGTGTAGTAATTAAATTGGTCAAGTTTAAAAAAAAAATGGAAATACTGCTAAACCACACACTACCGGCAAGGGTACCGGTCGAAAAGTAGTAAAACAAGTAAGTCCGAGTATCGAACCGTGGACACAAATCTAGCGACTCTTGGTACTAAACCTCTATCGACTCCTAGCCTAATAATTTGGTTTTTGAGAAAATTATCTTTAAACTAAATGAATAAATAAAACAACTAAATCTACCAAGACAAAAATAAACAGAATCAGGAAGCAAAACAGACAGCTCGAAAACTAGAGAGGAACTCAGATATTATGGAAAACAACTACCTAGGTCTAGAATCCTACCCGCAACTCACAACGCTCGGCAATGGATAATGGAATGGCTACCGGGTTCCTAAAAATACGCCTGACTCAAGAAAGCCCTAAAGTATGCTAGATCACCTCCCGGTCTCACTAACACCTCTTGAAAAATCCTAAGGGACGTGTAAATCACCGGTTACTAGTTCGGATCACCTCCCGGCCTCACCTCACTAGGGAATGCTAAGGTACTCAAAAGACTCGCTCACCTCCCGGTCTCGCTAATCTCAACACACCCGAAAGCGTGAAGGAGTTATCTAAGGTTGTTGACAAAAACTCGAATTTGCTAGGAAAACTAAGGTAAATAAGCAAGGATCTCCTCCCGGTCTCACCTATACCCAAAACCTAAGAACTAGACAAACCGACACTCTATCTCCTCCCGGTCTCAAGAGTGGCAAAACACTAATTTCAAAGACTTACAAGGTTGCTAATAGGGTTATCTAAGACAAGAAACCACTAGATTAACCACTAACACAAAGTCTATGGCAAATCACGTAAAACTCTAGATCTTGAAACTACTAAAGTAACAAACTAGAGAAAAACGCAAAGCAACAATCAAGCAAACCGATTACTAAAAGTATTCATGCGCATTTTTATCAACAACACATAAATATTTTACCAAAACATTAAGCCAAAATTTTATTATCCAAAACCGAACGTCAAAAGTCACAAAGTAATCATCAATATGACCTAGGTAGCGTAAATGTTTAGCTACTCATCATGTTCAAATATAAAACACAATAAATTCTAGTACTAAACATGGTTTGAATAAATTTAGAACACACAAAACTAGGATAAAAAAAATATAAAAGAGTATAAAAATTAAACCCAAGCGTTTTGCGTTTTCAACCCAAGCCTTCCAAGCCTCAAGGTGTGCTCCCAATGCTGTGAATAATGACAAGATGCTGTTGTCTTCTTTGCGGCGCTTCCTGTGCTTTTTCCAAGATATCCCCAAATAATATGTTGTGCCTTCTTTTTATATTCCCTCTGTTGACTTGCTCCTCACTCTACGAAAATAGGGTATGCCCCCCCTTGAACTGGGCTCTTCCTTCTCTCTTAATGATTTGGTGATGCAACAGCCCACATTCAAAATCTTGTGGCCCAAAAGTCAACCGCTACGTTTTTATTGATCCAACTTCTCATGTGACTCAAGTTCTTTCTAATACACCATCTTTTTTTATTTTATTTTATTTTTTAATCTCACGTGAAGTTGGAACACATGTTCCTTCTTTCATTTTGTTTTCTTTCTTTCATAATATTATTATTATTAGTATACTCCAATCTTGCTTTGGGTGTTCGCATCTCAATTAATTTCTTTCGGTTTGAGCTCCTTTTCTACGAACACCTATAAAATAATAAAATAAATAAATACATAATAAAAACGACACGAAACAAATAAAAACATGACCAAATAATATACAAAATACATAGGAAAAGAGATGTGTTTTGCAACACATCAAACATCCCCACACTTAAATCTTTTGTGTCCCGAAAAAGAATTATACAAAATCCCAAACAACATTTTCAACAAAGCACTTAACAAAAACGATAGCTTCAAACAGGGTCAAAAGCAGGCTACGAAATCAACAAGCATAGCGGTTTCACAAGACTTACATCGTTCAAAAGGCTGACTAGTCAAGATGATACATTTTTAAAAACAAGGCCTACCTAGTCAAGCTTCACTTACCTTCAAGCAACCGACTATGCACCTGTAAGCACCCCTCACAATATCACTCATCTCTCGGTTATATATTTATTTGGAGTGAATCTCTCAAAACCGAACTATGAAGCAAAATTATCATAAGCTTGTACGTCAATCAAATTTCCACCAAATTGCTAACACTAACACAAATCAAGAGGACTTTGAAAGGGTAGGTAAGGGTTAAAGGTAGGAAATTTTTGGGAAAAATTGGCTAAAAAGAAAACTAAGAGATAAACCGGATACACCATAAACATATAAACACTAACTCTTTGGTCTTCTCGACCCACAACCTTTATTCTATATATTTTTTTTTCTTTCACTTTTTCATTTTTTTTCTTTTTTTTCATTTTTTTTTTGTGTATCAGCTACTCTTTATGCTGATTTATTTTTCTCTCTTTTTTTTCACATCACATAAATATATACAATCCGGTAATCAATATAAAATAAAATGGGTGACAAACGAAAGGTTTAGGCTCAAAGTGGTTTCTAATGGTAAAAATGAGGAAACAGGGTCAAATAACAAAAACAAACGAACGGGCTAAACAAAAATGGGTAATCCTAATGCCTCTATCATATTTGTGTCAAGTCCAAGCTTATGGTCTCAAAATGCATCAAAACGCACAAGTTCTAAAATAATGCAACAAAGTCGGTATATCACACATGAAACGAAATATATAATGTTTTAAAGGCTCAAAACTCACTGTCATGTGGAAATAAGGGTTACCGATACTAACAAGTGCAAAACCAGTTAACCATCCAGCTTGGTCCACTATCCCAGGCACCCCAAACATTTTATTTCAGAAAAACAACTCAGTCAAGCCTACTATCCCGCAACTTAAAGAAACATATGCTAAGACCCGTAAACCTGACAATCGACCCCACTTTTAACCGACGTATTGAAAAGGCTCGTTTACTAAGAGCAAAAAGGATCGGGACTAACACAAAGCCAACTTTTTTTTTTTCGTTTTTTAATTTTTTTTTATGACTCAACCTACAACTAAGCAAAATAAAAACGAAGTTTTTTCATCCCCACACCTAGAAAGGCACAGTGTCCTCAATGTGCTCCAGAAAACATCGCAAAATAGAAATAGATTTTTTTTTTTTGCAAAAATAAAACAAAATTAAAATAAAGATATAACAACAATAAATGGAACGAACTCGCCTGGAATATGTGGTGGTAGTGCGCAAGAAGTGTCACGTCCGTCCATCATCTACAACCGTATAGCATTTCCTTCGCGGTCATAGTCAGAGCCCTGCAAAAAGCAACTAAAAAGAAAATAAAAGTAAAAAGACTCAATGAAAGTGGGATGCCTGTTTACAAAAAGTGTTTATAGATCGACCCCCACCCGAATGGAGATTGAGTACGGGCGGGAGAAGATCAAGCAGTGAAAAAGGCCAAGGCAATCCCACAAGACTCGATAGACTAAAAAGGGAAAAAATATAAAAAAAAAAAAAAAAAATAAAATAAATGAAAGCATACCTGGTAGATGATGATACAAAACTCTACAACAATAAACATACCTGCACCTTACGTGCTAACCAACGGGGGATCCTGTGTGTGACACCCTAGGAAAATCCCACATCGGCCGTGGCCAGGAGAGATCCTTGGTTCATAAGTAATGTCTTGCCTCTTAAATCACCAACGCGTTTTGGGGCTTAATGTTAGTGGATGAGAGGAGAACTCCACAGTTAAGCGTGCTCAGGTGGGAGAAATTTCAGGATGGGTGACCTCCTGGGAAGTCTCCACTTGGGCAACCAAAAACAAATCCGTGAGCTCTGGATGTGCAACCCATCGGGGCAAAGCGGACAATATTGGTGGTGAGAGGGGCCGGATGTTACAGATGGTATCAGAGCCACTCCTGTGCCGTTCGGGATGGTGGGTACACACCTCATCAGGGACGATGAGACTCTAACAGGGGGTGAATGTGACACCCTAGGAAAATCCCACATCGGCCGTGGCCAGGAGAGATCCTTGGTTCATAAGTAATGTCTTGCCTCTTAAATCACCAACGCGTTTTGGGGCTTAATGTTAGTGGATGATAGGAGAACTCCACAGTTAAGCGTGCTCAGGTGGGAGAAATTTCAGGATGGGTGACCTCCTGGGAAGTCTCCACTTGGGCAACCAAAAACAAATCCGTGAGCTCTGGATGTGCAACCCATCGGGGCAAAGCGGACAATATTGGTGGTGAGAGGGGCCGGATGTTACACTGTGCCTCCCCTCGTGTCTCCTCAGCTCCATCGGGTGGATCTAGATAGATCGCCTCGTCCTCACAATCATCAACCGTCGCTCCAAAGTAGTGCTTAAGACGATGCCCGTTCACCTTCCAAGCATGTCCATCCTCCGCCTCAATCTCAACCGTCCCATACGGGAATACCTCTCTAACCACAAAAGGCCCTGACCACCGGGACTTCAACTTACCCAGAAACAACCTAAGTCGCGAATTATAAAGCAAAACACGATCCCCACACTTAAATTCCTTAACACTACTCAAATGGCGATCGTGTTGCTTCTTCATCTTCTCCTTATACGCCCACGACTTCTCATATGCCTCATCGCGTAACTCCTCTAACTCATGAATCTGGAGAAACCGGGTCTTGCCCGCGCGAGCCATATCAAGATTGACTTTTCTCAAAGCCCAATACGCGCGGTGCTCTAACTCAACCGGTAGATGGCACTTTTTCCCGTAAACTAGCCTAAAGGGAGTGGTCCCAATAGGCGTTTTATACGCCGTACGAAAAGCCCAAAGTGCATCATCTAGATTGTCGTCCCAGTCAATGCGGCTCTGTCCGACAGTCTTCTCCAAGATTCTCTTAATACCACGATTGGCATTTTCCACCTGTCCACTCGTCTGAGGGTGATAGGCAGTCGAAAGCCGATGGGTGACCCCATAGCGTTTCAACACCTTCTCCATCTGTGAGTTACAAAAGTGGGTGCCACGATCACTGATGATAGCCTTAGGAGTACCGAACCTAGCAAACAACTCCCTTAAGAACTTCACTACAACCCTAGCATTATTAGTAGGCAAAGCTTTCGCCTCCACCCACTTAGACACATAATCTATAGCTACAAGGATGTAACGACTCCCACGCGACATAGGGAAGGGTCCCATGAAATCAATGCCCCATATATCGAAAAGCTCAACCTCCTGAATAGGGTTCTGGGGCATCTCATTCCTGGACGAGATGTTGCCGGCTCTCTGGCAAGCATCACAACTACGGACAAACTCATGGGCGTCCTTGAAGATGGTGGGCCAATAAAACCCTGCATCAAACACCCGCTTAGCAGTGTAAGTCCCTCCGTAGTGGCCACCGGCTGGCCCCGAATGACACTGCTCTAGAATACTACGAGTCTCAGACTTAGTCACACACCTCCTAACCATCTGATCAGCACCTATCCTAAACAAATAAGGATCCTCCCAAATGTAGAACTTAAGACCCGCAAAGAATTTCTTCTTTTGCTGGTACGGGATCTGATCTGGGAGTCTACCGGTGGACAGGTAGTTCGCAAAATCGGCGAACCACGGATAACCCTCATCCTGGGCTCTCACAAACATCAACGTCTCATGGGGAAAGAATCACCTATCTTCCCCCGTCTAGAACTCTCACTCTCCGGGTGGTCTAACCTAGATAGGTGGTCCGCAGCTACATTCTCCGCTCCCTTCTTATCTTTTATCTCTATGTTAAACTCCTGGAGCAAGAGAATCCACCTAATCAACCTGGGTTTCGCGTCCTTCTTCGCAAACAAGTGCCTAAGAGCTGCATGATCAGTAAAAACTATGGTCTTCGAAAGCACTAAGTAGGACCGAAACTTATCACATGCAAACACGACTGCTAACAACTCCTTCTCAGTCGTGGTGTAATTCTCCTGGGCGTCGTTTAGGGTCTTGCTAGCGTAATAAATGGGGTGAAAATGCTTCTCCCTACGCTGCCCTAACACGGCCCCAACGGCAGAATCACTAGCGTCACACATGACCTCAAACGGAAGACTCCAATCGGGAGCCACAAGAATGGGAGCAGTCACAAGCCTCTCCTTCAACAACTCGAAGGCCCTAATACACTCATCAGAAAACACAAATGGCCTATCCTTTTCTAACAACTGGGTCATAGGTCTGGCTATCTTAGAGAAATCACGAATAAAACGACGATAGAATCCTGCGTGACCTAAGAAGCTCCTAACAGATTTCACAGAAGTAGGCGGCAGGAGCTTGGAAATCGTATCAATCTTAGCCTGATCCACCTCAAGCCCCGCGTGTGAAACCTTATGACCTAACACAATATCCTCACGAACCATAAAATGACACTTCTCCCAGTTAAGCATCAGGTTCGTCTCCCCACAACGAGCTAGCACACGATCTAAATTACGCAGACAAGAATCGAAGGAACTCCCAAAAACAGAAAAGTCATCCATGAAAACCTCCATGGAGTCCTCGATAAGCTCGTGAAAAATGGCCACCATGCAGCGCTGAAAAGTAGCTGGAGCGTTACATAACCCAAATGGCATGCGTCGGTACGCAAAAGTGCCATAGGGGCATGTAAAAGTGGTTTTCTCCTGATCCTCTGGTGCAATAGGAATCTGGAAATAACCGGAAAAACCGTCAAGAAAGCAATAGAACTGCTGACCCGACAATCGCTCAAGCATCTGGTCAATAAATGGCAAGGGAAAATGATCCTTGCGGGTGGCATCATTGAGTCTGCGATAGTCTATGCAAACTCTCCAACCGGTGACGGTCCTGGTGGGTATCAACTCATTTTTCTCATTCACCACCACAGTCATACCCCCTTTCTTGGGGACCACCTGGACTGGACTAACCCATGCAGAATCAGAAATAGGGTAAATAAGGCCGGCGTCGAGTAGCTTCAACACCTCCTTCTTCACCACATCCTGCATATTAGGGTTCAACCTCCTCTGAGGTTGTACCACCGGTCTATACTCATCCTCCATCAGAATTTTGTGAGTGCAAAAGGAAGGGTTAATTCCCTTGATATCTACTAGCTTCCAGGCAATAGCATGCCTATGTGCCCTCAACACAACCATCAGTCTCTCCTTCTCCTCCTCCGTCAAACTAGAAGAAATAATGACGGGCTACTGAGATCCCTCGCCAAGGAATGCATACTCCAGGTGAGATGGCAATTCCTTAAGCTCTAGTGGCGGGGGTATCTCTACAGATGGTTTCTCCTCAGGAGTCTCTCTCTCTCTAAAACCTCAAACACCTCAGAAACCTCAGAACACTCAGATCCTAGGGATGGCTCACTAGACGATAATGGTGGATCCTGCTCTAAGTCATACTTTGTCATCTCAGTTACATCATAATCTACCCCTAACATCTGAGTAATAAAAGCCTCAGACTCTGTCCCACTAAACTCACGGAAGAAGCTACCCACATGTGACATAAGAGTATCTATGAAGTAGAGAGTGTCATCATGCTGTGCGGTATGCTTCATCGAACGCTGGATATCAAAAGTGACCGCGTCGTCGTCGACACGAAGAGTGAGCTTGCCGTCAAGAACATCAATGACGGCTCGTGCAGTAGCAAGGAATGGACGACCTAAGATGAGTGGAACTCTAGAATCCTCGTCCATATCAAGAATGACGAAATCAACCGGAAAAACGAACTTGTCAACCTTGACAAGCATATTCTCAACAATGCCACGTGGAAACTTCACAGATCTATCTGCGAGCTGAAGACTCATGCGCGTAGGAGATGGCTCACCTAGATTAAGCTTAGAAAAAATGGAGTAAGGCATGAGGTTAATGCTAGCTCCTAGGTCGGCCAGCACATGGCTAACACTAAGATCTCCTATCAGACACGGAATGGTAAAACTCCCTGGGTCGGTCATCTTCTTAGGAAGCTTGTTCTGCACGACTGCAGAACACTCCTCACTAAGAGTGACAGTAGACAGCTCCTCAAGTTTCTTCTTGTTCGTAAGAAGATCCTTTAGGAACTTGGCATACTTAGGCATTTTAGCTAGAGCCTCGATGAAAGGAAGGTTCACATGGAGCTTTTTCAGCATCTCCAAGAATCGCTCATACTGTGCAGAATCACTCTTAGCTAAAAGCCTACCAGGGTAAGGAGCTGTGGGTGTATAAACTCTAGCTGGCTCCTTCTCCTTCTTCTTCTCTCCTGAAGACTCGCTGGACTGTGCTGTACTTGCTGGGCGCAGCCTAGGGTGCACATCGCCAGCAGGAGTCTCCATCTCTATCTCCTCATCAACCGGTTCCTCAACCTCGACCGGTTTCTCTATCTCTACACCTCTACCACTCCTAGTAGTCACAGCCTTTGCAGTGGCATTTGGGTTAACCTGGGTGCTACTAGGGAATGAACCTACGGGCCTCTCATTCATCTTACTCGCCATCTCTCCCATCGTTCTCTCTAGACTATGTATGGCGGATCCCTGATTCCTAAACATCAACTCAAACTCCTGGTTTCTCTTCAACTGCTCCTGATGTCTAGTCTCACCCTGCATAACTATCGATTCTAAGAGTTTATTTGTCCTATTCTGGCTCTCCTCATTTCTCTTCAAAATCTCATTCAGCTCAGACTTAGACTCCCCACTACTCTATCCATCAGCAGGGGTCTGAAACAGACTCTGGCGGGGCTGGAATCCAGGAGGACCCCCGCTCCTCCAGTTTGAGGACTGGCGTGGCTACCAACCTCGTCCCTGGTTCTGGACAAAACTCAAATCCTCCTCAGATCCTACAGGGCAATCTATCGTATCATGCCCGCCTCTACATACCTCACACTTAGCTGATATCTTAGCTTGCATGTCCTTCATCATTTTAGCTAATGACTCTACCTGGGCTGATAAGGCTATGCTAGAATCTACTGAATGAATGCCCTTAGAGGCAGCAGTAACGCCCCCTGGGCCAGGCTCAATGTAAGTACTGGAGGCGAGATCCTCTATCATCTCGAGACAGTCAGCAGCGGTTTTAGTTTTCATCATGTTACCGCCTGCTGTGGAGTCAAGAAGTCTCTTGGTCGCATTAGAAACTCCATTATAGAATTTCTCAACAACCCTCCAATCCTCGAGACCATGATTAGGGCACTTATTCAGAAGTCCCTTGAAGCGGTCCCAAGTCTCATAGAATGACTCTCCCGGCTGCTCAGTGAAAGCATAGATGAGGTTCCTAAGACGAGCAGTCTTAGCAGGGGAGAAGTATTTCTGAAGAAATTTGGTCTGTAGATCAGTCCAAGTGGTAATGGCTCCCTGTGGGAGGGAATCCAACCAAACAGCCGCCTGATCGGCAAGAGAAAATGGAAACAAACGAAGTTTAATGGCGTCCTCAGTAACGTTATTCAGCTGGAAAGTGCTACAAACCCTACCAAACCTAGTCAAATGGGCATGCGGGTCCTCGTCACGCAAACCATGGAACTGGACCGAATGGGAAATAGTGTTAATCACGGTGGGTGAGATGGTCCAGTTGTTCGCCTCGACAGTGGGAAGGGTGATGCTAGAGCGAATGGTGATGGGCGAATCACTGATATGCTCATGAACAGTCCTAGTGTCAGCCATAACTAAAGCAGAATCGAGATCAGAAAGAAGTACCTGTGGCTGGCGTAAACGACGGTGGAACTCTCGTTCGGGCTCAGAGAATGGTGTAATATCAAGTGGGCCCGAGGAACGTGTGTGCATACACTAACAAGATAGCAGAAAAGACACGAATCACACACAAGCTAGAAGAAAAATAAAAAGAAATAAAAAAAATGACACAAAAACAAATAAACAAATAGGCACACAAAACTAGCAAGCAACCTAAGAAAGCAAACAAATAAATATAAATAAATACTTTTTTTTTAATTTTTATTTATTTTATTTTTTTGAATTTTTTTTTAAAGATAAAAATTAAAACTATGAAACTACGAAAGCAATAAAAGGGCTAGATCCCCGACTCGGGTCGTCCTCAAGAGCGCACTGTGTCCCCGGCAACGGCGCCAAAAACTTGATGCGTTAAATGTGTAGTAATTAAATTGGTCAAGTTTAAAAAAAAATGGAAATACTGCTAAACCACACACTACCGGCAAGGGTACCGGTCGAAAAGTAGTAAAACAAGTAAGTCCGAGTATCGAACCGTGGACACAAATCTAGCGACTCTTGGTACTAAACCTCTATCGACTCCTAGCCTAATAATTTGGTTTTTGAGAAAATTATCTTTAAACTAAATGAATAAATAAAACAACTAAATCTACCAAGACAAAAATAAACAGAATCAGGAAGCAAAACAGACAGCTCGAAAACTAGAGAGGAACTCAGATATTATGGAAAACAACTACCTAGGTCTAGAATCCTACCCGCAACTCACAACGCTCGGCAATGGATAATGGAATGGCTACCGGGTTCCTAAAAATACGCCTGACTCAAGAAAGCCCTAAAGTATGCTAGATCACCTCCCGGTCTCACTAACACCTCTTGAAAAATCCTAAGGGACGTGTAAATCACCGGTTACTAGTTCGGATCACCTCCCGGCCTCACCTCACTAGGGAATGCTAAGGTACTCAAAAGACTCGCTCACCTCCCGGTCTCGCTAATCTCAACACACCCGAAAGCGTGAAGGAGTTATATAAGGTTGTTGACAAAAACTCGAATTTGCTAGGAAAACTAAGGTAAATAAGCAAGGATCTCCTCCCGGTCTCACCTATACCCAAAACCTAAGAACTAGACAAACCGACACTCTATCTCCTCCCGGTCTCAAGAGTGGCAAAACACTAATTTCAAAGACTTACAAGGTTGCTAATAGGGTTATCTAAGACAAGAAACCACTAGATTAACCACTAACACAAAGTCTATGGCAAATCACGTAAAACTCTAGATCTTGAAACTACTAAAGTAACAAACTAGAGAAAAACGCAAAGCAACAATCAAGCAAACCGATTACTAAAAGTATTCATGCGCATTTTTATCAACAACACATAAATATTTTACCAAAACATTAAGCCAAAATTTTATTATCCAAAACCGAACGTCAAAAGTCACAAAGTAATCATCAATATGACCTAGGTAGCGTAAATGTTTAGCTACTCATCATGTTCAAATATAAAACACAATAAATTCTAGTACTAAACATGGTTTGAATAAATTTAGAACACACAAAACTAGGGTAAAAAAAATATAAAAGAGTATAAAAATTAAACCCAAGCGTTTTGCGTTTTCAACCCAAGCCTTCCAAGCCTCAAGGTGTGCTCCCAATGCTGTGAATAATGACAAGATGCTGTTGTCTTCTTTGCGGCGCTTCCTGTGCTTTTTCCAAGATATCCCCAAATAATATGTTGTGCCTTCTTTTTATATTCCCTCTGTTGACTTGCTCCTCACTCTACGAAAATAGGGTATGCCCCCCCTTGAACTGGGCTCTTCCTTCTCTCTTAATGATTTGGTGATGCAACAGCCCACATTCAAAATCTTGTGGCCCAAAAGTCAACCGCTACGTTTTTATTGATCCAGCTTCTCATGTGACTCAAGTTCTTTCTAATACACCATCTTTTTTTATTTTATTTTATTTTTTAATCTCACGTGAAGTTGGAACACATGTTCCTTCTTTCATTTTGTTTTCTTTCTTTCATAATATTATTATTATTAGTATACTCCAATCTTGCTTTGGGTGTTCGCATCTCAATTAATTTCTTTCGGTTTGAGCTCCTTTTCTACGAACACCTATAAAATAATAAAATAAATAAATACATAATAAAAACGACACGAAACAAATAAAAACATGACCAAATAATATACAAAATACATAGGAAAAGAGATGTGTTTTGCAACACATCAGCAATCATTGTTAATGATTGCCCAATTATTAGGAAACATATATGGTCCATATAGGCCTATATGGGCCGTATATATTTGTTTTTTCAGGGAGGATTTATTGCATTGACATCCTATACGGCCCATGTAGGCCTCTACAGCCTGTATAGATTTGTGCAAACTTGAAAAGTGTTGTGCAAATAACATGCCCCTAATATTAATGTTGTTACATCGTATTTATCTACTTGCAACACTAATGCTTAATCATTTTAACTCGCTTACAACTCTTCAACATGCTTGACTCATTTGAAAATTGGTTAAATGGGTCATGTTCAGGTTGACTTCAATTTATGTGTGTGTGAGTCAAATTAAAATATTTGACACGAATAATAATATGGGTCGTGTTAGGGTTGAACATCTTAACCCGACATGATTGAAACTAGGGACGAGATTGATATTGTACCGCTACCATAAATATCGATACCATGCTTTTGAAAAATTGGGTACCGAATCTATCGGTACAATACTGGCACGCTTACAAAAAACTTTTCTCTGTATGTTATCAATACCGAATATACTGATGCCAAATTAATGGAAAAGTGGGTATCGAATACCATACTAAATCTATTGATACGATAGCGGTACTTAGTATGATACCTTCATCCCTATTTGATACAATTGGAGAACATACATACTTACATAGGGGTTTTGTTGACCATCTGGGTAGCTTAATTTGTCTAATAATATTTAATAAAGCTATATATACACTATATATTTTATTATGTTTTGTTAAGTTCAACTTTTACCCATGCTTGCGATAGATCACAAAAAAAACTTTACCCTCTGTCAGAATAATGCTAAAAATTCTATATATATATATTAAAGAGAGAGCTAATTTGAACAGTAATGGCAATTCCGGTAAATCACATTTGCATCCAAGGGTCTTTTAGTCTTTAACCTCCATAATACCTTTTTTCCTCCATCTTTTTACTGCAGAGACACACATTGGGATGTGGGAATCCATTTCTAGCACCATCAAGGTTGCCATCCCACCACCATTTGACCTCGACACAACTATTATCTAATACCCCTGCCATGCTACCCCCATCCAATACCATAAACCATCACCTACCTTCAACCTACCGCCGCCTTACCCACCACCACCACCACCCGATAACCACTAACCACCATCATCCAACACCATTGCCACCACTATCAGCGGCTATCCGACCATGGCGGCGACGAGTCTGCGGTACATGCTCTCTTTTTCTTATCTTTGCTTCTTTGGTGGCGGTTCATGTCGATACCATGGCTGCTTTTCTTAGCTGTGCTCGCATATTAATTGTTGCTTCCATTCACAAACTCGACCATCGATCACACCCATGTGTATTTTTGGGATACCCACCCACACACCGTGGTTACCGTTGCCTTGACATACACTCGCATCAGATATTTATATCACGGCACGTCGTCTTCGACGAAACCATATTCCCATTCGCACACTCCACCAATCCCAAACCTTCCTATGATTTCTTTACTGATCACTTTCCTCATCATTTAACACCACACATCACAACAAATGCCCCAACCATACCTCCTCCTAATCCGTCTCCTGTTACACCCGGCCCAAACAATACCGGCCCATCAACACCTAACCCTTCCCCCACATCTAGCCAAAGCCCATTACACCTTTCGGCCACACTCCTTCCCTACAACAGCCCAATACCGTGCCTCCCATTCCACCCGTCCCTCCTGTCCAATAGCAGCCCACTGTCGAGCCCAATACCCTCCCGCAACAGTCCACTCCGCCCACCGCCTCCTCCACCTCTGCCTCATCGACACAACCACCAACCCGCATCATACACACTAGGTCGATGAGTGGAATTTCCAAACCGAAACAAATATTTAACCTCCACGACACAACCGAAAACATTAAACCAATCCCGAAAAACCCCACTGATGCCTTAACTATTCCGAAATGGTACTCCGCTATGACCACTGAGTTTAATGCATTAATTAGAAATGGGACATGGGAATTGGTACCTAGGCAACCCAACATGAATGTTATTCGTAGTTTATGGCTGTTTAAACATAAATACAGGTTGGACGGTACATTGGAGCGGTACAAAGCACGCCTTGTGTGCGATGGTAGAACACAACAGGTTGGGATAGATTGTGGTGAGACTTTTAGTCCTGTGGTTAAGCCCGCTATGATACGAACGGTTCTCTCTATTGCATTGTCAAAGGGTTGGGATGTCCATCAACTAGATGTCACCAACGGCTTTCTTCATGGAACTCTTAACGAGACCGTTTATATGTATCAGTCGATGGGGTTTCGCAATAAAGACTTTCCTCATTATGTTTGTTCATTAAAGAAGTCTTTATACGGGCTTAAACATGCACCTCGGACATGGTATCAAAGGTTCACTAGCTACGTTTTTATGTTGGGATTTACTCATAGCAGGTGTGATGCTTCTCTTTTCACTTTACATACAGGGCACTGATACAACTTTCTTGCTCCTATATGTTGATGACATTCTACTCGTCACATCTTTTGCCACACTCCGAGGTCGACTCATGGCGAAACATGCTAGTGAATTTGCTATGAAGGACCTCGGCCCTCTCAGCTACTTTCTTAGTATTTTTGTCACACGCAACCGGGATACTATGTTTCTTACACAGGAGACATACTGCACGAACATTATTGCTTGGGAAGGCATGCAGTCGTGCAACCCGGTTGCCACCCCGGTGGATACAAACACCAAACTCAGCGACACAGGTGACTTATTTCATGACCCCACTCTTTATCGCAGTTCGGCTGGCGCACTTCAGTACCTTACTTTCACGAGACCTGACATCACATATGCTGTTCAGCAGGTCTGTATGCACATGCACTCGCCGTGTTTATCCCATTGGAATGCTTTGAAACGAATTATCCGTTACATTAAGGGGACGATTTCGTATAGTTTAACCTTGGGCTGGTCCACTACTCCATCACTCATTGCATACACGGACGCCGATTGGGCCGGCTGTCCTAACACACGGCGTTCCACTAGTGGATACTGCATCTATTACGGGATAACTTAATTTTCTGGTCCTTTAAGCGCCAGAGCACAGTCTGACGATCCAACACTGAGGCCGAATATCGTGCTGTTGCAAACGTCGTTGTTGAATTTGTTGGTTGCGCAATCTTTTATTGGAATTATATCACCCCTTGGCACGTGCAACATTAGTATATTGTGACAACGTGAGTGCTATTTACTTGTCAGGAAATCCAGTCCAACATCAGCAAACAAAACACATTGAGCTTGATATCCACTTTGTTCGCGAGCAGGTTCAAAGAGGACAGGTGCGGATTTTACATGTTCCCTCCCGTTACCAGATTGCAGATATCTTCACTAAAGGTTTGCCTCGAGTTCTCTTTGAAGACTTCAGATCCAATCTCAGCATCCGGTCTCCTCCCGCTTCGACTGCGGGGTATAATAGCATTATATATTAAGTATGATTATATTGTAAATTAAGTATGGTTAGATTTGTATTCATTGTAATTATCCCTATCCATAAATATAGGGATGACATGTACTTATAAATATTGGTGATAATCATAGGAGAGGGACACGGTTCCTATTCTAATAATTTTAGTATATTATTTAATTATGTTTTTAATATATTAAGTAAAACTTATATATGTAGTGGGCTCGTTTAGGCTCATTTGCTAGACGAGCTTGTTTTTAGGCTCGGGCTCAAGCTCAGTTAGTCTCGGCTCGCGTCGAGCTTTTTTCAAACCAAACTCAAGTAGCTCGCGAGTAGCTCGGCTCGTTTGCACCCCTAATTGCACATAAGATTGAGCATGTTGTATGTCTATTGGTTGGTGATGCTGCAATGAATTCTTTTAAATGGGAGAATATATTGTGCCTTATTACAAGTATTTTTTTTATGATACTTGCAGAACTAGCAAAGATGTCAGTTTACCTAGCTGTGTATTATGTATTGTTCGTGGCACCAATGTACGTTCTTCTTTACAAATCATAGTATCTGTGTTATTTTTCTGTCTCTTAAACAAGTTAGGAGATGTGGGAATGCTGCATTTTTTAACAACCGGTTTGTATTTATAAGTTATATTTATAAAAAAAATGGGATTGTTGCTATGAAAACCAAGACTCTGGGCCTTATTAACAAACATTAAGTGGGCTTAATAATTTAGATTTAATGATTAAACTTATTGGGCCTTTGGTAACGGATCAGATTGTTGATTTGGGTTAGGGTCTGATTGTTTTCTAAAAACAAAAACAGATGGATATGAGACAATAATCAGATTGGTCAACAAAACAGACGGTTTTCATCAGATTTCTCAAACAATAATCAAGTTTTTTTTTTTTTTTTTGTGTTTTAAATATCTATTCCGATTAATCATTGATGGTACCACCAAATAGGTTAATATGATACAGAATACACGATTTGTGTAAAAATTCATGTTATTCTGTTCATCTCAGTTTGTTCAATTGGTTAGTAGATCTTGAAATCATGACTTGGATACATTCGAATAGTAATTTAGTCTTACATAAACATATATGTTATTTATGTAGTTGCTGTGGACACTCTCCGTCACTTTAGTCACCGCCGCCATCCGCTCAACCTTGTGTATCTGCAGCAACCGACTCACAAAAAAGAAAATGTCGATGATGAGGATGAGGACGAGCATGAAGTTGAAGATGAAATTGAATTTGTGGAGGAACATCGTCAGTGCAGCCTTTGTGAGGAACAGGTCTGGTCATTCCATTTGTGTTACTACTCCTGCAAGACTTGTGACTACTCGTTGCACAAATTCTGTGCAGAGCTAACCAAGACCCTACAAATACTTTTGTGAAATATGTGAGGATGAATTTACCCCTTGGACGTGGTTCTATCATTGCTCTACATGTGCCCAGTCAATGCATGCTGCTTGTGCGCCCTTAATACTTCAATGTGAGCAAAATACATATGCTGACAATAAAAAATGCGTCTATAAGTTTCTCAATGTCAAATTTGGAGGAACGCTTGAGATCAAAGCTCACCCACACCGCTTGGCCTTTGTTCAAGGGCTTAAGACTGATGGCAGGTGCGTTGACTGTTGGTGCCGATTGCAGTACGAGATGATCTTTAAGTGCTTGGAGGGGTGTGACTTTGCAATTCATCATAACTGTGCTTCTAAATTTGTCCGTTGATCAAGCTCTCTGGCTTAAATATACTATATTGTAATTTTGTTATGTGTGCGTTCAGTCAAACTTTTGACTAGTTTGGTTTGTATTGTTTATTAATTGAATTTGGTGTATGTAATATGTTGTATCAACTTTTATTTAGTTATTCACAATCTTATTTTATTAAAAGAAATACCCTAGTTTCGATCAATGTCTTTGTAGAATTTAGAAAACAGAGCATTATATTATATATAAATATATTTTATTTTATTATTTATTTACTATATTAAAAATAGAATGATTTGAATACCACACTAGCATATGTCAGGGTGTTGTTGGTTCTAATTTTTTTTACCCGCCCTTCATTTGTTGGCTGTTAGAAGCAATTTTGTTTGGGATATATCACATTTGTTGTTATGTTGTGTCGGTTTGTTGTTATCTTTCTTTAGCCATGTTTTTTCTTCTTTTTTGTTCCAGTGCTTTCTTAAAAATGTACCACTGTGCAAACAGAGGTGAATTTATCAGGTAGAATGATGTTGGGTATGGTGAGTACGCAATGAACAAGGAAGCTGAAATAAAACACGGGCTATATGCGCTGTATAAGTGGTATGCCTACCATGTGTTTGATGAAATGCTTTCGAATTTTGCCTACTATTTGACTGATTAGCTGTATATTATTAGCTATTTTTGAACCAGTGTGACTGTTGAAATAAAATGTAAACTATATGCAGTGTATAATTTTATGTTTCATTGATTCACATAAATGTATATTATTAGCTACTTGCTGTCTAAATCAGTTTGATGATGTCTAGGAATTGCATATTGTTTATGTGATATACCTAGCTGAATTCGGCATCTAATGTGTTGGTTATATACCTCTATAGTCATGATGATTTCTGTTTACGGAATCGTTTTGTGATGTTATAAGTGAATTTGAATGATGTTTATTGTGAGTAGCTACAGTAAACATGGATGTTGAACTATAAACAAAATGGAATTTGAAATAAAATGTTTTTTTCCTACCATTTGTTTCACATGACTGTATGATGACGATACAGTCATGCTGATTTATGTTTTTTTTTTTTTTTTTTTTTTTTTAAAACAGATCTTGATTTTTTCCCTCTGCGTCAAATGTGTTGGTTATATACAGGTACAGTCATGCTGATTTATGTTTATGTAATCATTTTGTGATGTCATTTGGCCGTCTGGATGTTTTCTGATCGAGAATGTCTTCCTCAACTTTGGGTTGTGTTATTTTCTGTTTTCTGCTGTGCTACTATTTGTTTGTGGTTGGAATGTGTTAGTAATACCTAATTGTTGGTAACCTTGATTTGGTACCAAATTCGTCAATCCCAGCTCAATAAAAATACAAGTTAGAAAAATTTCTCACTTTGAGTGGTGTATGTTTTATTAGGCCGTTTGTCATACAATCCCTTCTCTTGCTTCTGCAATAATTACTAAACGAGTCAAAATATAGGGATTATTAGATGGGTTTAAGTATATCAGGTTGTTGGAACAGGTTGAATGGACCAAAACATAGTAGGTTAAATGTTGGCGTACATGTGATATATGGCGAGTAAATATTAAAATGTTTTTTTTATTCTTCCCTATCATGGATGTTGAAACAAAATGTGAACTGTATGCACCTAACAGGTGTTTGATTAATGTTTTTTTATTCTTCCCTATCATTTGATTCACATGACTGTATATTGTTACTTATTAGCTGTTTGAATCAGTATGATGATGTTTAGGATCTGCATATTAAAATTAAGTTCTTTTAAAACGGATCTTGATTTTTTTTCCCTCTGCGTCAACTGTGTTGGTTATATACATACAATCCCTTCTCTTGCTTCTGCATAAATACTAAACGAGTCACAATATAGGGATTATTAGATGGGTTTATGTATATCAAGTTGTTAGAACAGGTAAAATAGTTCAAAATATAGTAGGCTAAATGTTGCGGTTCATGCGAATATGGCGAGTAACTATTAAATGGTTTAAAAAAACATCAGTTGATTAATTCAACGGGTCATAAATGCTTTCTGTGGGTTCTCATAAATGCTAAACGGGTCAAAGTATAAAGATTAATAAATGGATTTAAGTATATATGGTTATTAGTACAGGTTAAATGGACCAAAACATAGTAGGTTAAATGTTGGCGTACATGTGATATATGGCGACCCCATGAAAAGAACTCAATTGTTATGTGATGGATGCGTGAAACCTATCATGTCAATACCGTTTTACACGTGCTGCCAAGATGGTGATGAACATTGTTGTTTTGTTCTTCATGAGTGGTGCGCCAAACTACCACCTGAAGTACAAGACTACGCGGACCATCCTGAGCATACTCTTTTTCTTCTGCCTAAAATACCTGGTAAGTTCTTTGGTGTCTTCAAGTGTGCTGTTTGCAAATTACCATCCAATGGTTTCTCATATGGATGCACAAAATGTGATTATTATGTTGATATCAATTGTGCATTCATACCTAAAGAAATCACACATGACTCGCATCCAAATCATCTCCTATCGATAGTGAAACCTTTAGGAGAACAATATTATTAGAGTCTTGCAAAGCATGCAAACATGACATGTACTGGAGTAATCTGG
The DNA here is from genome assembly GCA_028751855.1 of Ambrosia trifida. Classification (NCBI taxonomy): domain Eukaryota; kingdom Viridiplantae; phylum Streptophyta; class Magnoliopsida; order Asterales; family Asteraceae; genus Ambrosia; species Ambrosia trifida. The sequence goes on along the minus strand of CM054122.1, from coordinate 202,856,402 downwards.
TATGTCATTGTATTTCTTGTGATTTCTACGTTCATGTAGAGTGTGCTCTGTTATTACCTAGAATAGTAAAGCATAAGTTTGATAAACACCCTTTGACCCTAAGATACGAACCAGCATAGAACCATATTAGCAAATACTTTTGTGAAATATGTGAGGATGAATTTACCCGTTGGAAGTTGTCACACCCTCAAATTACCACTTGCGGGGTTTTACCGCGAGGCGCATGACAAACCAGGATCCAAGTCAACGATCACAATAAACGACACTATATGAAGTACGCAAACCCAAAAACATAAATTTCATAAGCGGAAGCATTTAAAGAATTTAATCTTTACAAAACAGTGTTCTCAAGTATCCAAGACACTTATTACAAAACGTGCACTAAAATCTAGACGCCAATGCAGACCCGTGCGCCTAGTTCCGTTCATTGCTACCTTAGCGACCTGAGAAAAACATGCCAAAAAGATGTCAACATATATGCTGGTGAGTTCACAGGTTTGTTCAAAAATGTTACCAAAGTGTTACCATGTCCATACTATATCAGTGTTACCAAGTACGCTAGCTAGGCGTATGTTTCATTACTACTACGATTGGAAACCATTACTAGACACGTTTAGCAATGTTCAGCATGTTTAAGCAGCCCGTATGTTCAGCATGATACCAATGTACCTGTTCGAGACAATATGCACCCGCCCGGCCCTCCAAGCCGACGAGTGGGGCAGGTCACGCCCAATAGATCTATCCACATTTCCCCCGTTGTGCAAACCCGCACATTCATGGTTTCCCCCGGGACTTTCCAAAAGATCGCATAGCAATAATAAGTTGAAACCATAGTATGACATATGTTACCAAAACAGTTTAGCGCATGTTTTCTCCCCCAAAGGTTAAAGCAGTAAAAGTGGGGCCGTGAACTCACCTTAAGTTGCGTTCTTCAAATATAAGTAAAGATGTTTAGCCCTTGATAATCCCTCTACCGGAGATCTATCAAAATGTTCACATAAGTGTTCCGACTAATAACCATAAGGTTATCTAGTCCCTGATTGTCCAGATCGTAACCAAGTATGTTTTAAAACGTGTTTAAATGTTTAACCGACACACTAGACCGACCCGACATCCCGTTGGTGACCCATTACCCTAACTAATCAAGTACACATAGATTACACACAAGGTTCAAGCATAAAACACTTAGTTTGTATCAAAAATCTCATTTCTGCATCAGAACGGTCGAACCAGTCAGTTTTAAGTCTCCTTCGCACCTTTTTATCTCCTTCGCACCTTTTTACATCTCGTTCGACCGTTTGATGCTTCCTTCGCCCGTTTTATCACATTCGTCCAAATAAAACCCAGGTTCGACCCTGGATCCCTCCTTCGCACCATCGACTGGTCGAAGGAGGCCAGGTTCGCCCCTGTTGCATAGTTTTTCCTAAAAACGCTTCAAACACATTCAAAACGACTCGAAACATCATCAAACACAGCAGTCAAGCATGGATAACCTATCCCTACAAAACCCCATCGATTTCCCCCGATAATACATCCGTTTCAGCACTTTCCCAAAATGGTAAAGATTATGGAAACATCACTTTCATGCATGAATTATTTACCCAATTTGGAAACTTTTGAAATCGATTCATGTTTAGCTTAAAATACTCAGTTTGTCGATTATCCGATCTTTCTTGTTCGTTCTATTGATCATAAATATTCATGCATCAAGTATTAATCCAATAAAACCCCCAAATATCAATATACCCAATTCTAACCCTAGACAACTGAAGAAACAATAAGTATCCCGAAGATTAGGACTAATCACCGGGGGGTTAATACCTATGTTACTATCAGAGTAATCCTTTACCCAAACCGTAATGGTGACCCGTGTTAGAGTTAATGTAAGTGAGTGTATGTGAAGTGTGTGAGAACACGAGAGTTAAGTGGTTCGGTCGTTAATGACCTACGTCCACTGTAAGTACACCGGAATATTATTGATGATAAGAAGATTACAATGAGTGTAGTATTTGTGGTTATTTCTGAATGAATCTACAAGAATTGCATGTGATCTTATTTATAGAGATCACGGTGGGCTGCATGGGGCGGCCCACGGATGACGCCACCAGCTTGGGCCCAGCCGAGGCCCAAGCCCATGGTTCTTCTGATAATGGCGGGAAAGGACCTGTTACTGTTGATGTCGTCATGCTATAGTGTGGTCGTTGTAGTAGCCTGACACGTGGCGGGCTTCTGGTGGTGCACAGTAACATCGTACTTGCTACAGTGCTCAGGCTATCCTGCTGGTTGATGTGACTTCTGACAGTTGGCGAGGTAATGCCTGCTGGTCACTATTCACGACAGCATGTACAGTGTAGCCGTTCACCTTTTGCACTTTCCCAAAATGGTAAAGATTATGGAAACATCACTTTCATGCATGAATTATTTACCCAATTTGGAAACTTTTGAAATCGATTCACGTTTAGCTTAAAATACTCAGTTTGTCGATTATCCGATCTTTCTTATTCGTTCTATTGATCATAAATATTCATGCATCAAGTATTAATCCAATAAAACCCCCAAATATCAATATACCCAATTCTAACCCTAGACAACCATAATCCAATCATTAACAACAATCCTATATCATGTTTCTATCATAGATATAGCAGCAAATCAGTGAACAACACATATCACTACATAACACACAACTAACACATGTTATTCATTATGAAAACCTATGTTAAATGATCATGTTTTGATTTAGAAAGATGTTTAAAAGGTTTTTAATCATAAAAACATCCTTAGAACAGATCTGGACAATTAGGGTTAGATGAAAACGGATTAAAATGCTTTTAAAAGATTTAGGACTATGAACACACCTTGGATTCTTGTTTAGATGTTGTAGATGGGTTAGATTATGAAAAAGAAGAGCAAAAACTCCTTCCCTAGTGTTTAAGATCGTTTGAGAGCGTTTTGGGACGGTTAGGGTTTGTGAAATGATGAAAAATGACAAAGGTTGGTATTTATACTAGTCTTCCTTCGCACCAACTTATTGGTCGAATGTAGGCTCCTTCGCCCCTTTCACAGGGTCGAATGAGCCCTGTTTGGTCGAAGGGAATTTCCCAATTTCCACTTCCCTGGTTCGCCCACTTGCATGGGTCGAACCAGACATTTTTATTCTCCTTCGACCACTCGAAGTGGTCGAACCAAGACTTCTTTTAAACTAGTTTTCCAGTTTGTCGTGTTTAACGCATTCTAACACATCCTAACACATAAGCATGCATCCTTAGTCTATATTTAACACATTTAGGCACAGATAATCATTTACACATCATTTAAACACGTCTATGTATATAATCCACCACACAACCCATAATCTACACATATACTTAATTAGTTCATGTAATGTCACCAACAACGGAACCCGGTACTAGTGTATTACCAAAACGACTCCCAATGATCCTCCAGATCATTGTACCCTGGACAATCCTAACTTGACCCGACTCAACTAACCCAGTTAAGTTTGTTTATAAACGTTTCCCGCTAAGGTAGACTTAGATGTTACTAATATGTTTAAGCCGAACATGCCGGGTGTCACATCATCCCCACGTTGAAGGAATTTTCGTCCCGAAAATTGCGCAAAGCCCAAAAAGAAAGAAACGAAGAGAACCGAACAAAAAGAAACTTACCGGATGTCACATCATCCCCACGTTGAAAGGAATCTCGACCCGAGATTCATTCCGCTTCAGCAGTAACATGCCTCGATTCAAATGCGCGCTTCGGGAAGAGATGAGGATACTTAGATTTCATCTGATCCTCCCGTTCCCATGTGAACTCCGGTCCACGGTTCGAGTTCCAACGGACTTTAACGATGCGGATTTTACTCCGACGAAGGCTACGAATCTTGTAATCAAGAATCTCGACAGGTTCCTCCACAATGCGAAGACGATCATCAACCTTGATCTCGTCCAGTGGTACAATGAGAGATTCATCAGCCAAACACTTCTTCAAGTTAGACACATGGAAGACGTTGTGTACACTACCGAGCTCCGCCGGTAAGTCAAGTCTATATGCCACCGGTCCAATCCGATCCAGGATTGCGAACGGTCCGACATAACGAGGGTTAAGCTTGCCACGCTTTCCAAAGTGTGACATCCGTCACTTTTATCCTATTATACATATATACATTTTATTTCGCATCTCCTATCTTATACGTCACATTTTATCCTTATAATAATAATAATAATAATAATAATAATAATAATGATAATAAATAATAATAATAATAATAATAATAATGATAATAAATAATAATAATAATATTAATGAAAAAAAAAATATAGATATATGCTAGTCTTTTTTTTTTTTTTTTCCTCAAACAACTAAACCAAAACCCACAACATAACCCAATCACTTCTTCTTGTTATGTTACTGAAGCCCACTATCTGAGCCCAAGGAACCGGCCCAGACAGCAGGCCCAGCTGATCAGGCCCAAACTTCTCCTTTGCTCCCTTCTGTGGTAAACGAAAAAAAAAAAAAAAATATAAAAGAAAGCCTCCCAGGACTCGAACCCGAGCCTGGGAGCGATCCATCCAAACACCCACATACCAACGAACCAGCTGGGCTATACCTCAATTTTGTTCTAATCCCAATCCAAATAAAATAAAAACCATCTAACCCGTTATTCTTTTTCTTCCCTGTTCCCTTGTTGCTGCTGTGCGACGAGAATTTGACCAAGAAATTGGCCATGAATCTCGCACCCATTTATCATAATTATTACCTTAAATCTAGCAACAAGTTAATGCACGTCAAACCTATACAAAAATCACGCGTGACGCAACCTTGAATACCATTACGAGCCTTCCAAAATAACCCGGATTAGGACTAGTATTTATACGCGTTGATAATTGAATCAAACCTGCAGAAACATTCCTAGAGGTACGATTAACAAACCCCCACCACCACAGACCTTAGCCGTTCCCTAAATCTTAAGCTTGAATCGTGTGTTGACTTTTTCGTTGACTTGCGAGTTCGTCGTCTTACAAACTGGTATGTTTCAATTCTTCATTCTATCGTTATAATCGGCCCATTCCTGATAAAAACCCCATGTTTAATTGAGTTTTGATTGTGCGTGTAATTGGATTGTAAACTAGGGCTCGTAATGATCATAATTTGGGGAAGAACACATCAAATTCTGTTGGTATTTATTTATTATAAACTGAAATCTAACACAACCACTGGTCTAGACCAGGTGGTTGTGTGTGATGCTCGTCTGAAAACCCACGCGGGTTCGAGTCCCAGCCTGGACGATTCTTTTTCCATTTTTTTTTCAACAAACCATATATATATATATATATTATATTTAAACTTGTAAATTCAATTTAAAATATTAAAACCTTTTTATAAATTCTACAAAAATTATCTTATACTAATCTGATGTAAATGATCAAACTACAATTTTTATTTTTCAGAAATTTATTTATTTAATATATATAATAAATAAATCAAGTTTATTCTATTTTATTTATAAAAATCTATAAAAATATCAAAACGATCTTATTAATTTCCACAAAAATTATCCTAAGTTTTTATAACATTAAACTATTCAGAAATGATTTTTATTTCTGAAAAATCATTTATTTAATATTTTTAATCAATTTTTGTTAGTTTTAATCATAATTAAATCATAATAAATTCAATTTTCATTGTTTTTGCACCAAAATTTTACACAATTTTTTTTATATATTTAGAACAGAAACATGATTTTTAAAATAGAAATTCTTTAATTTTAGTATTTTTGAATATTAAAGTTAAGTTTTGGCAATTTGTAATAAATAGATTTAAAAATCTATTTTAAAGGAAATAATTTTGCAAAAATTATTTTTATACTTTAAACACAATATTGTGGCCATTTTAAGTTTAAATTTCATAAAAAGATCTTTGGTTATTTATTTACTAAATTTCTCTCAATTGTCGAATATTTTTAATAATAATCAAACAAACATTTATCCCCAATTCGAAGCCCTAGAAATACATGTATCCTAGAGTTATTTTTCCTTACACATTATTAAATTCTTTAGGTTGATTCTTTGGAATATTTCCAACGCATATTTCGTTATTCAGTTCAATTACAAGCTATTACGTATACAGTGAGTATTCCTACCCCTTTTTGCTTTTATACATTTTTGGGGTGTTACATGTACACTATTACAATTTCAAATACAAGTTTACATTTTTACAATACAATTCTAGTACTATGTGCATTGCTTACAACGTGCTTTATGCTTAGACATTACATGTGGATTACATTTGTACTTAGTGAAATCATTAACATGGTACAAGCCGACCTTAACATTGGATAGCGCTATTTGGATTGACAACCCGCCTAGGTTGATTCTCCCCCTTTTTCATCGGAGAATCCGTGGCCAGTGTTAAGTTATCATCCATTGATTGGTTGAGTACACTACAGTTCATACAGTACATTATACAGTCACAGGGTTGATTTCGCTCATTTGTATGATACATAGTTTACATAATTGCACCGTAGCTTGCACTTGAATTGTATAACTTTTTAACCTACTATATATATCAAATCTAGGAATGCTCACCAACATTTCATATGTTGACCAAATCTATTTTGTACATGTTTCAGGTGCAGTTTGATCTAGTGCTTTAGCAAGGAACATTTAGTGCTTTATTTTAATTCAGTTATTTCAATATTTACATTTCATATAGACAATGTAATTTCCATTTTCATGTAAGACAATTTTGTTTATTCAATAAATATTTACATTTTAGTACCATGAGCTTTTGAACAATCGTCACTACGTGGCACCTCGATGATTCCGCCATCGGTTGGGGTGTTACAGATTGGTATCAGAGCCATGGTTATAGGGAACTAGGTTATTAGATAAAAAGGCCTAGACTATAACCGAATTTCAACTTTCATGCATTATATTTCCTGAATTACCCTACCCCTCATTTCTCCCTACTTTCCTCCTCCTATCTTTCCCTTCTTCCCTCTCTCTATTCTTCTTATCTTTCATCATGGTGCATAGAGATGGTGTCCTACAAAGAGTGGAAAGCTTACATCATCATGGAATGGGAACAATACCTTTTATGAAGACACTCTTAGATATAATATCTACTCTTATTGTTACTCCTTCGAAGTTGTTGAACTTTAATGAGTGTGATAAGGACACGTGCAATCTGGAAGGGTGGATGCCTGTACACTGGGTTTTCTGGCATAGGCAAGCATAGCGCATAAATCCATTTACGGACCTGTTATGCTTACCTGGGGATTCCTGGAGTGAGTGTCCACTTATAGGCTAAAGCACGTCTTCTTTGATCACCATTGGGTTCAATTCCTTTGAAAAGTCAACGTTCTTGTTGGGCTTTACAGCTAGACAAGGGCACTCCAAGCATTTTATGCAAGCTTTTTCAATAATACCCTCTCGTTTCATATACAATACTTTGCATAGCATGATTGCTTACAAGATCACAACTTCATAATCATCTGTACGATTATACACTTATATTTTCTAATCTCATGATTATTATTTGACTACCTCATAGATGTCTGCTCGCCGCATGCTCCGTGATGCCAGCCAACGCCCTGTTCGTGCTTCGGGACGACGTTCTGATCGTCGCCTCGCATCTTTAGTCGCCGAACAAATTGCTGCAGTGATCCCAAACCTTGTCAGTGAGATAACCCAGAATAGTAACAGTGCCAACACAGGGAGTACGACTCAATTTCGGTGCACTTTCAAACACTTTAACTCCTGCAACCCCACAAAATTCACTGGTGAGGAGGGTGCTACTGGCCTCCTCCAATGGTTTGAAAGCATGGAGAGTACTTTTGTGAACAGTGAATGTCCTGATGAACTCCGCGTTCGCTATGCTACCAGTGTTCTTCAAAAGGGAGCGTTAACCTGGTGGAATGGCGAAAAACGCAATCGAGGAGCTGATGTTGCTTTATCTTTATCTTGGACTGAAGTTAAGGAACTCATGATCGCCAAATTTTGCCCTAGGAACGAAATCAGGAAGCTGGAGGAAGAGTTCCATGGACTGAAACAAGACAGTGGTGAGAATCTTGCGTATAATACCCGATATCACGAACTTAGCATACTGGTTCCACACATGGTCACCCCAGTCTCTCGAGCAATCGAAAAATATATCGAGGGATTACCTGACCTGATTCAAGACGTTGTCACTGGAGGCAAAGCCACTACGGTAGAAGAAGCCATCCAACTTGCAGCCACATTAACAGACAAACACGTAAGGAAAGGAAACTTGGTTAGGAAAGGCACCAAGACACCTACTGAGAAAACCACCAATGTTGTCGAACAACCTAAGATTGTTTTAGCAAAAGTCGCCACTACTGCTTCGAACTCTAAGAAACGAATGGGCGATAATCAGAACCATGCTGTTGTTGATCCGGTGGCTCAGCCTCCTATCAAGAAAGCCTACACGGGAATCCATCCTCAATGCAACACCTGCAAATATCATCACCCTGCAAATCTTCCATGCCGTCAATGCACTAGATGTGGGAGGTTTGGACACCTTATTACCACTTGTCGAGTAATGGTTGGAACACAGAGTAATCATCAAACAGCTGCCCAGGGACCACTACAGATTACTAACGGTCGGGCATGTTATCATTGTAGAGACCCTAATCACATGCTACCCCAATGTCCCAAATTGAACAATGTAAACCTGGTGGCACATGGACGAGCTTTCATTATCAATACCAACGAAACAACTGATCAGGATGACGTTAATCCCACTGGTTAAGCCATGGACGAAATCTTCCCAAGACTCGAGAATCCAATACTTGTGCTTTCATTTTCATAATTCTATTTTCATTTTGTATCCAATTTTGTCGCACTCATTAGCATACAACATCTAGAAATTTCCTTGCGTATTATTGTGTATTTTTATATTTATCATACAAGACTCTACCTTGCATTTATTTGAAACGTTTGGACTTGATACTTGATCTTACAGATGCTTTTCTAAGAAAACATCATTGGTTATTACATGAAACTAGATTTTTCTCTTAAATTAACTACGCATTGAACACCTAAATATTCATGATACTCGTAAACATTTAATTATTCATGATAACACTTACACTTAATGGTTGTAGTACTTACAAACTTGCTTGCATAAACATGCTATCAATTTGCAATCTATGTGAATAATAATTGCTGCACTTAATAGAGGTCATCATGCCTTTTTCAACAGTCGGGAGGGGCCCTACAACCTGCTCCACGACTGGTAGAGGCTATTGAACACACTCAACGATTGGTAGAGGTCGCTATGCCTTTTCAAACAGTCGGGAGAGGCCCTACAACCTACTCCACGGCTGGTAGAGGCTATCGAACCTGCTCAACAATCGGTGGGGTCATAGAAGGACACAAAACCCTAATGTAAGGTAAATTGATGATTCCGGTCCGGAACGTAATCATGAATTTACAGGTGCGTTAGGGTAGTGTGAAATTCTATTAGAGTTTTTGGTAGGCGTCCGGTACGTTTTCAAGGTATCAAAGGTGTGGTGGGTTAGCTGCGGTACACCCTGTATACAAACACTAATGATGCATTGAAGGTGAGACTGGAAATCGGACCAAGAACAAACTCTGTTTACTTGGTAGTTCATTTATAGTCAATCAACTCGTACATTTATTTAACGATTCCTGAACTTGCAATTTACGTGTCTTACTACATTCTTATTTTCCTTATTATTCGAGACAAACCTAATCCAAATCCTAAACCCACACCTATCAAACCTACCATCCAAATCATTTGAAACAGTTTACCTTGTTACCTATAAATTCACGTCGTACCTTAACTCTGATTTTCTAAACCACAGTTATCTTAACTCTTACCCTAAACGTCCATAACCCTATGTTTCTAATAACTTCGGGACGAAGTTTCTAAAAGTAGGGGATGCTGTGACATCCGTCACTTTTATCCTATTATACATATATACATTTTATTTCGCATCTCCTATCTTATACGTCACATTTTATCCTTATAATAATAATAATAATAATAATGATAATAAATAATAATAATAATAATAATAATAATAATGATAATAAATAATAATAATAATATTAATGAAAAAAAAAAATATAGATATATGCTAGTCTTTTTTTTTTTTTTTTCCTCAAACAACTAAACCAAAACCCACAACATAACCCAATCACTTCTTCTTGTTATGTTACTGAAGCCCACTATCTGAGCCCAAGGAACCGGCCCAGACAGCAGGCCCAGCTGATCAGGCCCAAACTTCTCCTTTGCTCCCTTCTGTGGTAAACGAAAAAAAAAAAAAATATAAAAGAAAGCCTCCCAGGACTCGAACCCGAGCCTGGGAGCGATCCATCCAAACACCCACATACCAACGAACCAGCTGGGCTATACCTCAATTTTGTTCTAATCCCAATCCAAATAAAATAAAAACCATCTAACCCGTTATTCTTTTTCTTCCCTGTTCCCTTGTTGCTGCTGTGCGACGAGAATTTGACCAAGAAATTGGCCATGAATCTCGCACCCATTTATCATAATTATTACCTTAAATCTAGCAACAAGTTAATGCACGTCAAACCTATACAAAAATCACGCGTGACGCAACCTTGAATACCATTACGAGCCTTCCAAAATAACCCGGATTAGGACTAGTATTTATACGCGTTGATAATTGAATCAAACCTGCAGAAACATTCCTAGAGGTACGATTAACAAACCCCCACCACCACAGACCTTAGCCGTTCCCTAAATCTTAAGCTTGAATCGTGTGTTGACTTTTTCGTTGACTTGCGAGTTCGTCGTCTTACAAACTGGTATGTTTCAATTCTTCATTCTATCGTTATAATCGGCCCATTCCTGATAAAAACCCCATGTTTAATTGAGTTTTGATTGTGCGTGTAATTGGATTGTAAACTAGGGCTCGTAATGATCATAATTTGGGGAAGAACACATCAAATTCTGTTGGTATTTATTTATTATAAACTGAAATCTAACACAACCACTGGTCTAGACCAGGTGGTTGTGTGTGATGCTCGTCTGAAAACCCACGCGGGTTCGAGTCCCAGCCTGGACGATTCTTTTTCCATTTTTTTTTCAACAAACCATATATATATATATATATTATATTTAAACTTGTAAATTCAATTTAAAATATTAAAACCTTTTTATAAATTCTACAAAAATTATCTTATACTAATCTGATGTAAATGATCAAACTACAATTTTTAGTTTTCAGAAATTTATTTATTTAATATATATAATAAATAAATCAAGTTTATTCTATTTTATTTATAAAAATCTATAAAAATATCAAAACGATCTTATTAATTTCCACAAAAATTATCCTAAGTTTTTATAACATTAAACTATTCAGAAATGATTTTTATTTCTGAAAAATCATTTATTTAATATTTTAAACAATTTTTGTTAGTTTTAATCATAATTAAATCATAATAAATTCAATTTTCATTGTTTTTGCACCAAAATTTTACACAATTTTTTTTTATATATTTAGAACAGAAACATGATTTTTAAAATAGAAATTCTTTAATTTTAGTATTTTTGAATATTAAAGTTAAGTTTTGGCAATTTGTAATAAATAGATTTAAAAATCTATTTTAAAGGAAATAATTTTGCAAAAATTATTTTTATACTTTAAACACAATATTGTGGCCATTTTAAGTTTAAATTTCATAAAAAGATCTTTGGTTATTTATTTACTAAATTTCTCTCAATTGTCGAATATTTTTAATAATAATCAAACAAACATTTATCCCCAATTCGAAGCCCTAGAAATACATGTATCCTAGAGTTATTTTTCCTTACACATTATTAAATTCTTTAGGTTGATTCTTTGGAATATTTCCAACGCATATTTCGTTATTCAGTTCAATTACAAGCTATTACGTATACAGTGAGTATTCCTACCCCTTTTTGCTTTTATACATTTTTGGGGTGTTACATGTACACTATTACAATTTCAAATACAAGTTTACATTTTTACAATACAATTCTAGTACTATGTGCATTGCTTACAACGTGCTTTATGCTTAGACATTACATGTGGATTACATTTGTACTTAGTGAAATCATTAACATGGTACAAGCCGACCTTAACATTGGATAGCGCTATTTGGATTGACAACCCGCCTAGGTTGATTCTCCCCCTTTTTCATCGGAGAATCCGTGGCCAGTGTTAAGTTATCATCCATTGATTGGTTGAGTACACTACAGTTCATACAGTACATTATACAGTCACAGGGTTGATTTCGCTCATTTGTATGATACATAGTTTACATAATTGCACCGTAGCTTGCACTTGAATTGTATAACTTTTTAACCTACTATATATATCAAATCTAGGAATGCTCACCAACATTTCATATGTTGACCAAATCTATTTTGTACATGTTTCAGGTGCAGTTTGATCTAGTGCTTTAGCAAGGAACATTTAGTGCTTTATTTTAATTCAGTTATTTCAATATTTACATTTCATATAGACAATGTAATTTCCATTTTCATGTAAGACAATTTTGTTTATTCAATAAATATTTACATTTTAGTACCATGAGCTTTTGAACAATCGTCACTACGTGGCACCTCGATGATTCCGCCATCGGTTGGGGTGTTACAAAAGCGTATGACGCCCTTCCATGGTGAAACTTTCAAAAGTACCTTGTCCCCAACCTGGAACTCTAAAGGTTTTCGACGGCGATCGGCATAGCTCTTCTGACGATCCCGTGCAGCAGCCAAACGTTGATGGATCTGTACGATTTTCTCCGAAGTTTCGTACACGAGTTCCGGACCAGTGAGCTGGCTCTCGCCCACCTCGGCCCAACAAAGTGGTGATCGACATTTCCGTCCGTAAAGAGCCTCGAACGGAGCTGCCTTGATGCTAGAGTGATAGCTGTTGTTGTAGGAGAACTCCACTAACGGCAGGTGGATCTCCCAACTTTTGCCAAAATCGATAACACTTGCCCGAAGCATGTCTTCCAAGGTTTGAATCGTCCGCTCACTCTGTCCATCAGTTTGCGGATGATAAGCCGTACTCATATCCAACTGAGTACCCAAAGCCTTGTGCAGAGCCTTCCAGAAACGCGAAGCGAAACGAGAATCACGATCAGAGATAATAGAAACAGGCACCCCGTGCCGAGCAACCACCTCCTTAAGGTAAAGTCGAGCTAACCACTCGAGTCCATCGGTTTCCTTAATAGGTATAAAACGTGCCGATTTTGTCAGCCGGTCAACAATCACCCAAATCATATCATATCCACTAGGTGACCTTGGCAGCTTGGTGACAAAATCCATCGTGATTCGTTCCCACTTCCATTCTGGAACTTCTGGTTGTTGCAGGAGACCAGACGGCCTCTGATACTCCACCTTGACTTTAGCACAAGTCAAACATTTGCTGACATAAGAAGCTATGTCAGCTTTCATGTTCGGCCACCAATAAAGTATCTTCAAATCCTGATACATCTTATCGGAGCCAGGGTGAATAGAATACCGGGACTTGTGAGCTTCATCTAGAACCAGCTCGCGTAATCCCCTGAACAATGGGACCCAAACACGTCCCGCAAAATAGTGCAAGCCATCAGTCCTGAGCTCAAGATGCTTGTCAGCATTGTGCATCGTTTCAGCCTTAAGGTTTTCCTCCTTCAAGGCTTCCAACTGTGCAGAACGGATTCGGTTAGGCAACGACGAATGAATGGTGAGCTGTAAGAATCGAACACGGCGAGGGTTAACAGACTCCTTCCTGCTCAAGGCGTCCGCCACAACGTTCGCCTTGCCAGGATGATACTTGATGGCACAGTCATAATCGTTCAGGAGTTCAACCCAGCGACGCTGCCGCATGTTCAACACCTTCTGGTTGAAAATATGCTGAAGACTCTTGTGATCGGTATATACTTCACACTTGGTACCGTACAAGTAATGCCTCCAGATTTTCAACGCAAAGACCACCGCACCCAGTTCCAAGTCATGAGTAATGTAGTTCTTCTCATGAACTTTGAGTTGGCGAGAAGCGTAAGCAATAACCTTCCCGCGCTGCATCAACACGCAACCGAGACCACGAATGGAAGCATCACAGTACACAACGAAATCATCAGTGCCTTCCGGCAAGGATAAGATAGGTGCAGAACAAAGTTTAAGCTTCAGCATCTGAAATGCTGATTCTTGTGGTTCATCACAGTCGAACTTTCGGTCCTTCTGGGTAAGAGCAGTGAGGGGTTGAGCGATCTTCGAAAATCCCTCAATGAAACGACGATAGTAACCTGCAAGACCTAGGAATTGCCGTACCTCAGATGGCGTCTTTGGTGCTTCCCAGTCTTTAATAGCTTCGATCTTAGCCGGATCGACATGAATTCCCAGTTCATTCACCACATGTCCTAGGAATTGAACTTCACGCAACCAAAAATCACACTTCGAGAACTTGGCATACAACTGCTCCTGTCTCAAAAGTTCTAAGACCAACCGCAGATGTTCCTCATGATCCGTCTTGTTCTTGGAATAGATCAGAATGTCGTCAATAAACACGATGACGAACTTATCAAGGTAAGGTTTGCAAACGCGGTTCATCAAATCCATGAACACTGCCGGTGCGTTAGTGAGACCAAAAGGCATGACCAAGAACTCAAAATGGCCATAACGAGTGCGAAAAGCAGTCTTCTGAATGTCAGCTTCCCTGACGCGCAACTGGTGATAACCGGACCGCAAATCAATCTTCGAATAGTAGCTGGAGCCCTGAAGCTGGTCAAAGAGATCATCAATGCGAGGAAGAGGATAACGATTCTTGATGGTCACTTTGTTCAGCTCACGATAATCAATACACATACGAAGACTTCCGTCCTTCTTCTTCACAAACAAAATAGGAGCTCCCCACGGGGAAGAACTCGGTCGAATGAAACCCTTTTCCAAGAGTTCCTGTAACTGGCTGGATAGCTCTTGCATTTCGGGAGGTGCAAGACGATACGGAGCTCGGGCAATAGGAGCTGCACCCGGAGTGAGATCAATACTAAACTCAACCTGACGATGGGGAGGAAGACCAGGTAAATCATCAGGAAACACATCAGAGAAGTCACGAACCATCGGGATATCCTCGATCTTCTTCTCATCGTCAGTAGAAACGTTAACAAGTGCCAGAATGGCCGAACAGCCCTTCCGAAGATACTTACGGGCTTTCATGCTAGAAATGATACTCAGCGGAGCACCGCTTTTCTCGCCACGAACTGAAAGAATCTCTCCATCAGGGAGAGGGATCCGAATAACCTTGTCAAAACAAACGATCTCCGCGCGATACAACGACAACCAATCCATGCCAACCACGACATCAAAACTACCCAGAGGTACCGGCATAAGGTCAATGGGGAAAGACAAACCCGACAGTTCCAAGCGACATTCCCTAAGGGTGTGTGTCGCTTCGATTTTCTTACCATCAGCCAATTCTATTAAGTACTTAGCCTCTAAAGGTGTGGGTACTATATCTAGCAATCGACTAACATCCAAAGATACGAAACTCTTATCGGCACCAGAATCAAACAAAACAGAAACATAGCGATCATTAAGAAGGAACGTACCGGTAACTGTGTCTGGATCCTGCCTAGCCTCTGCAGATCCAATGACGAAAGCACGTGCAGTCCTGCCTCCGCCGCCATTGTTCCCGTTACCGTTCCCGCCCCTCCCATTATCGCCCTGCTTCAGTTTGGGACAATCACGCTTGAAATGTCCCGTGTCACCACAGTTATAACACCCCTGCCTCCCCTGAGTCCCCTGAGCAGCAGGAGCAGGAGCAGCCGCAGGAGTCTGAGTTGGGGTGAGCGTCACCTTGCAATCCTTAGCATGGTGCCCCAACTGATGGCACCGATGACAACGAGCTCTATCACAACCCCCAGAATGATGAAAACCACACTTGTTACACTTGGGATGTTTTCCAACATACCCACCCGTCTTCGACCCAGAAGAAGACCCAGACGACTCAAACTTCTTCGCCGGCTGAGCTGGCACCACACTCTTCCCTACACTCTCCCACTTCCTCTTGTTTCCCTCAGCAGTCTTCACAGCAGCACCCTTGGGTGGCAAAACGCCTTCCGCCACCTTCAGGTTAGTCATCCGATGAGCTGATCGGACAACCTCAGCAATAGTGGGAAGATTCCCAGCAGCCACCAACCCAGCAATCTCGGGCACTAGTCCAGACACATAGTGCTCAATCCTCCTGTACTAGGGTGTGTGCAAATCAGGACACAACACCGCCAGCTCGTTCCTCCTCACAGTGTACTCCTCAATCTCCGACCCAACCATCTTGAAACTCCAGACCTCATGTTCCAACTTCTGTATCTCCTCCCTCGGACAATACTCACCTCTTAAAAGCTGCACAAACTCCGCCCAAGGCATAGCAATAGCCTCTCCCAGTCCCACGTTCTGAGTAGTAGCATTCCACCACGACAATGCAGGCCCCTCAAATGTCGCAGTAGCATACTTCACTCGGTCCCCAGCAGGACAGTTACACATAACGAACACAGATTCCACCTTCTCCAGCCATCGGAGCAGTCCCACCGCTCCCTCAGTTCCAGCGAAGTTATGGGGCTGACAGTCCCTAAACTTCTTATAAGAGCACTGAGGTGGGGGTGGATTGGCACCAACACCTGAAACATGGTACACAAATAAAACACAGACGAAAGGACACGAAACCCAAAAATGAGGCAAGGTCGACAGAAATCAACTCACCACCCATGGCATTAATTCCAGCCTGGAAATTAGCCATAGCCATGTTCACTTGCTGCTGGAGCAAGTTGTTCAGTTCAGCTTGGGTCATGTTGATGTTTCCACGACCACCGCCTCCGGCACGACCACCGCCGCCAGCACGGCCACCGCCGCCACCACGACGTCCACCACCGCGAGCACCAGACATGATCTAACAAATCAAGAAATCGAGGGATTCAGATTCACTTCCAGTGTCAACCACTAGAAATTTTACAAGAGTTAACCTAGGGACAAGTTCAGGACTATTCATCCAAACTCGAAGTCCATCGGGATTTTCATGCATTCCAGTTTATTATTTCGTGTGCACCCGAAATGATAAACTGCTCTACATGGTCCTCCAGATGTACCCCTAATCTAGACCCCAATCACCGAACATTGTCGCCTATGTGGCAACAGGTGCAAGTGTAAGAAGGCATGTGTGTGCTAGAATCAACAAATCAACCCTTCCTTCTTCAATCCAGAAGAAGGAGACAAGAGTAGGTAAGAACCCAAATAAAAACGGATGATGTAACGGAGAAGCATGATGATGATGTAAGGACACCCCGACAACGTTAGTACATACCCCATTAATAGACCCAAAGTATGTGACCGTCTAGTGTGTGCGACTCGGCTATAGACCAGACTCTACATGCAGTCCTAGTTCACTATAACCATTGGCTCTGATACCAATCTGTCACACCCTCAAATTACCACTTGCGGGGTTTTACCGCGAGGCGCATGACAAACCAGGATCCAAGTCAACGATCACAATAAACGACACTATATGAAGTACGCAAACCCAAAAACATAAATTTCATAAGCGGAAGCATTTAAAGAATTTAATCTCTACAAAACAGTGTTCTCAAGTATCCAAGACACTTATTACAAAACGTGCACTAAAATCTAGACGCCAATGCAGACCCGTGCGCCTAGTTCCGTTCATTGCTACCTTAGCGACCTGAGAAAAACATGCCAAAAAGATGTCAACATATATGCTGGTGAGTTCACAGGTTTGTTCAAAAATGTTACCAAAGTGTTACCATGTCCATACTATATCAGTGTTACCAAGTACGCTAGCTAGGCGTATGTTTCATTACTACTACGATTGGAAACCATTACTAGACACATTTAGCAATGTTCAGCATGTTTAAGCAGCCCGTATGTTCAGCATGATACCAATGTACCTGTTCGAGACAATATGCACCCGCCCGGCCCTCCAAGCCGACGAGTGGGGCAGGTCACGCCCAATAGATCTATCCACATTTCCCCCGTTGTGCAAACCCGCACATTCATGGTTTCCCCCGGGACTTTCCAAAAGATCGCATAGCAATAATAAGTTGAAACCATAGTATGACATATGTTACCAAAACAGTTTAGCGCATGTTTTCTCCCCCAAAGGTTAAAGCAGTAAAAGTGGGGCCGTGAACTCACCTTAAGTTGCGTTCTTCAAATATAAGTAAAGATGTTTAGCCCTTGATAATCCCTCTACCGGAGATCTATCAAAATGTTTACATAAGTGTTCCGACTAATAACCATAAGGTTATCTAGTCCCTGATTGTCCAGATCGTAACCAAGTATGTTTTAAAACGTGTTTAAATGTTTAACCGACACACTAGACCGACCCGACATCCCGTTGGTGACCCATTACCCTAACTAATCAAGTACACATAGATTACACACAAGGTTCAAGCATAAAACACTTAGTTTGTATCAAAAATCTCATTTCTGCATCAGAACGGT
This sequence comes from Ambrosia trifida, assembly GCA_028751855.1. Taxonomy (NCBI): domain Eukaryota; kingdom Viridiplantae; phylum Streptophyta; class Magnoliopsida; order Asterales; family Asteraceae; genus Ambrosia; species Ambrosia trifida. Next base: position 202,837,919 of record CM054122.1, on the reverse strand, counting down.
CGAACCAGTCAGTTTTAAGTCTCCTTCGCACCTTTTTATCTCCTTCGCACCTTTTTACATCTCGTTCGACCGTTTGATGCTTCCTTCGCCCGTTTTATCACATTCGTCCAAATAAAACCCAGGTTCGACCCTGGATCCCTCCTTCGCACCATCGACTGGTCGAAGGAGGCCAGGTTCGCCCCTGTTGCATAGTTTTTCCTAAAAACGCTTCAAACACATTCAAAACGACTCGAAACATCATCAAACACAGCAGTCAAGCATGGATAACCTATCCCTACAAAACCCCATCGATTTCCCCCGATAATACATCCGTTTCAGCCCTTTCCCAAAATGGTAAAGATTATGGAAACATCACTTTCATGCATGAATTATTTACCCAATTTGGAAACTTTTGAAATCGATTCACGTTTAGCTTAAAATACTCAGTTTGTCGATTATCCGATCTTTCTTATTCGTTCTATTGATCATAAATATTCATGCATCAAGTATTAATCCAATAAAACCCCCAAATATCAATATACCCAATTCTAACCCTAGACAACCATAATCCAATCATTAACAACAATCCTATATCATGTTTCTATCATAGATATAGCAGCAAATCAGTGAACAACACATATCACTACATAACACACAACTAACACGTGTTATTCATTATGAAAACCTATGTTAAATGATCATGTTTTGATTTAGAAAGATGTTTAAAAGGTTTTTAATCATAAAAACATCCTTAGAACAGATCTGGACAATTAGGGTTAGATGAAAACGGATTAAAATGCTTTTAAAAGATTTAGGACTATGAACACACCTTGGATTCTTGTTTAGATGTTGTAGATGGGTTAGATTATGAAAAAGAAGAGCAAAAACTCCTTCCCTAGTGTTTAAGATCGTTTGAGAGCGTTTTGGGACGGTTAGGGTTTGTGAAATGATGAAAAATGACAAAGGTTGGTATTTATACTAGTCTTCCTTCGCACCAACTTATTGGTCGAATGTAGGCTCCTTCGCCCCTTTCACAGGGTCGAATGAGCCCTGTTTGGTCGAAGGGAATTTCCCAATTTCCACTTCCCTGGTTCGCCCACTTGCATGGGTCGAACCAGACATTTTTATTCTCCTTCGACCACTCGAAGTGGTCGAACCAAGACTTCTTTTAAACTAGTTTTCCAGTTTGTCGTGTTTAACGCATTCTAACACATCCTAACACATAAGCATGCATCCTTAGTCTATATTTAACACATTTAGGCACAGATAATCATTTACACATCATTTAAACACGTCTATGTATATAATCCACCACACAACCCATAATCTACACATATACTTAATTAGTTCATGTAATGTCACCAACAACGGAACCCGGTACTAGTGTATTACCAAAACGACTCCCAATGATCCTCCAGATCATTGTACCCTGGACAATCCTAACTTGACCCGACTCAACTAACCCAGTTAAGTTTGTTTATAAACGTTTCCCGCTAAGGTAGACTTAGATGTTACTAATATGTTTAAGCCGAACATACCGGGTGTCACAGAAGTGGTTCTATCATTGCTCTACATGTGCCCAGTCAATGCATGCAGCTTGTGCACCCTTAATACTTCAATGTGAGCAAAATACATATGCCAATAATCGCAAATGCGTCTATAAGTTTCTCAATGTCAAATTTGGAGGAACGCTTGAGATCAAAGCTCACCCACACCGCTTGGCCTTTGTTCAAGGGCTTGAGAGTGATGGCGAGTGCGTTAAGTGTCTTGACCGATTGCAGTACAAGATGATCTTTAAGTGCTTGGAGGGGTGTGACTTTGCATTTCATCATAAGTGTGCTTATAATTTATGGTGGTTCGAGCAATTTTTTTCACTGGGTTCCTTTTTTTAAGTTATAAATTTGTCAACTGACTTTGCGTTAAGTGTGGTTTGTATTGTTTATTATTTGTAATTTAGTTATGTGTGCAGTCAATTATTTTGACTAGTTTGGTTTGTATTGTTTATTAATTGAATTGGTGTATGTAATATGTTGTATCAATTTTTATTTAGTTATTCACAATCTTATTTTATTAAAAGATATATACCCTAGTTTCGTACCCTGGTGTCGATCAATGTCTTTGTAGGATTTTAGAAAACAGATTTTGAGCATTATATTATATCTAAATATATTTTATTTTATTATTAATTTACGTGTCAGGGTGTTGTTGGTTCTAGTTTTTTTACCCGCCTTTCATTTGTGGGCTGTTAGAAGCGATTTTGTTTTGGATATATCACATTTGTTGTTCTGTTGTGTCGGTTCTTTCATGTGACTTGTACATTATGCACCCGGGTTCTTATCTTTGTTTAATTGTTCAGCCGTGTTTTTTCTTTTTCTTTTTTGTTCCAATGCTTTCTTAAAATGTACCATTGTGTAAACAAAGGTGAATTTATCATGTAAAATGATGTTGAAATAAAAGGTGAGCTATATGCGGTGTATAAGTGGTATGCCTACCAGGTGTTTGATGAAATGCTTTCGAATTTTGCCTACTATTTGACTGATTAGTTGTATTCTACAGCCATTATGTGGCATAGGGGTTACATACCGTACGAAATCCCGATCAATTCGATCGGGCACTCGCCATCTATTTTCATTGTTCAACTCTTTAACAACACGAAAAAACCATTGTTCAACTCTTTGACAACATGAAAAACCAAAAGCTCTGCCCTCCCTCTCTATCTATCCAAGGGATGGAAGGGCAGAGTCCTTTGGTGTCCCCCCCAGTCAAGAATTGGGGCCTCGCAATCACTATTTTCTCGTCTAAAATGAATTAGGCGTTGGGTCGATGCCCGAGTGGTTAATGGGGACGGACTGTAAATTCGTTGACAATATGTCTACGCTGGTTCAAATCCAGCTCGGCCCAACAATTTGTCAATCTACTATCAGATGGTAGAACACTCTTGTTCTTAAGAAATACCTGATACGAGAGAATAAAAAAGAATCCAAAATTTCTGCTAGATCTCTTCTTCTTTCCCTAGGAAGAAGACATGGTCCCAAGCTGATACTTGACATGTCCCCCCCCCCTTCCAGGACCATCACAAGGAAAACGAAACCCAAGATGGTCTTACGACTTTGCGGAGATCTGTGTTTTTGGTAAACAGTCGCCCGGGCCTGGTCACTGCGACCCCCTTTGTGAGGAGGCACCCCTTCTCCCGAAGTTACGGGGCTATTTTGCCGAGTTCCTTAGAGAGAGTTGTCTCGCGCCCCTAGGTATTCTCTACCTACCCACCTGTGTCGGTTTCGGGTACAGGTACCCTTTTGTTGAAGGCCGTTCGAGCTTTTCCTGGGAGTATGGCATGGGTTACTTCATAGCTATTTTGAACCAGTTTGATGATCCTATTTTTATTTAGGTAACCGTTTTATGATGTCATAAGTGCACTTGAATGATGCTGGTTATTGTGAGTAGATGTTGAAATAAAAAGTGAACTATATGCAGTGTATAATTTTATACCTACCAGGCGTTTCATTGATTCACATAACTGTATATTATTAGGCATTTGCTGTTTGAATCAGTTTAATGACTTCTAGATTGCATATTGTTTTTTTACAATGAATCTTGAATTCAGAATCAAATGTGTTGGTTATATACCTCTGTTTACGGAATCGTTTTGTGATGTTAAAAGTGAATTTGAATGATGTTGTAACAAAATGTGAACTATATGCACCTAACAGGTGTTTGATTAATGTTTTTTTATTCTTCCCTATCATTTCACATGACTGTATATTGTTACTTATTAGCTGTTTGAATCAGTATGATGATGTTTAGGATCTGCATATTAGAATTAACTTCTTTTAAAACGGATCTTGATTTTTTCCCTTTGCGTCAACTGTGTTGGTTATATACATACAATCCCTTCTCTTGCTTCTGCATAAATACTAAACGAGTCACAATATAGGGATTATTAGATGGGTTTATGTATATCAAGTTGTTAGAACGGGTAAAATAGTTCAAAAGATAGTAGGCTAAATGGTTTAAAAAAACATCAGTTGATTAAGGCAACGGGTCATAAATGCTTTCTGTGGGTTCTAATAAATGCTAAACGGGTCAAAGTATAAAGATTAATAAATGGATTTAAGTATATATGGTTATTAGACAGGTTGAATGGACCAAAACATAGTAGGTTAAATGTAGGCGTACATGTGATATATGGCGAGTAAATATTAAAATGGGTCAAAGTATCTTTGCATGTCATGTATAAATTCATGTGTTTGACAATATTTTTGGGTTCATGTCAAAGCTGATTTTCAACTGCATAGATGCTGGTCAAATGTGATACATGTTTTGCAAATATTAGGTCAAAAGTTGATATCAACTGCATAGCTGCTGGTCAAATGGATTATTAATTAGTTAACTATGACTATGTACCATGGAAGTGGCATTCAAGTTGTGGTAAAAAAAGTGAATCAGCAGCAGTCTAGACGGTTTAGAGCAGCCAAAGATGCAGCAGATGCGGTATGTATCTTGGATGAGAAGGCAGAAAACTTCCTTCCAAACTTTTGACTCTAGCGTTATCATCCCTGGGACTGAAAAGGGAAAGATTACTTGATTATATTTAGTGGTATCTCACTGTGAATCGTACTGACCCAAACTGAATGCGAGTGACCGAACTGATGGCAACACCTATTTCGGCGGTGGAACGATGGGTTTGTAACAGAGGGTGGTAATGACAGAGAGAACCCAACAGTGGCGATTATAATCAATCAAGTGGCGGCAAACTTCCAGTGGTTGGCACAACCTCGAACAGAAATCAGATTCAGAAGCGAAGTTTTGATGGGTTTTATTATTATTATTGTTATTGTGGCTGCAGGTCATCCACTTGAGCTCTCTTATGGGCCCAAGTAAATTTAGTTTTGGAAATTGCTAATGGGTCGTTTTACCGAATATGATTGTGCAAACAGGCTGATTTAAGTTATTATTAATGGGTCAAACATGTGAAACTAATTTTTTATTTTAAGGTAACGGGTCAAACTGATAGCTTATATTTTATTTAAGGGAATGGATGCAGAGGAAGCAAAACACGGTGACCAGAGACAAAAAGGAAACATCACTTATATGGTTGACATGATTCACGTGTCGTCCCAAGAGGTTTGCACCCAAATCCATACACTTTTGTTTGATGGTTGTGGTTAAAGCATCAATATTCATTACTTTTGAGAACCAATAAATATTATGCTAAAAATAAATCATGGGAACTTGATGGAATCTATGTTGGGTTGACTTGACTTGGAGTCAACGTGGACAGGAAGAAACTTCATGGATCTTAAATGCCTGTTTTGTAAAAATTAACAAAAATAAGGGTGAAATCTTCAATATGTATTTTCCATTAAATTTCTTGATTTTATTTTATTTTTTTCTTTTTAAGTAGGTGTTCATCAAGAACAGGGTCACATTCAACTTACAGCTTACAAAACTGTGTTTTAAAGAGAGAAAACTTACAGTTGCATGACTTACAGTTGCATTGTCTAAGATCTACTCTGACTAAGTTGATTATTATATTTTTGCTGCAAAAACTTGAAACTATGACTGACCTCAAAGTCAAACTGTGGATTTCCAGGTATCTTTGCATGTCATGTATAAATTCATGTGTTTGACTATATTTTTTCGGTTCGTGTCAAATTTTGGTTGTTGTCGATTCTTCCTGCCAACTCGCGAGCATGACACCAGTAGCACCCCTTGCAAGCCCATACAAGAAAAAAAAATTCATTCAAAATGATCGTTGAAGTTTAAGATTTTAAAAGTATAAATAAAAAGTGAGTAAACTAGATTGAATCTGCATCATGTCCGTTTGATATTATGTACACTAGGCTATAGGGTATAAAGTTGTTTTAAAGTGTTTAAATGTAATCTACAAAGCCCATTTGATTATGTTTGGTCAAAAGCTGGTCAAATGGATTCTTAATTAATTAGTTAACTATGACTTGCTATGTATCATGGAAATGGCATTCAAGCTGAGGTAAAACGCGCGTCCATCAAAACAACTTTTAATAAAAAATTATGCCTGGGACAACTAAATGTTTAGTTCGCTAAAACTATGTCTAGCTATAACTTATGTCTAGGTAAATGTTTGAAACAGAAGGTTATGTTACAACTACATTGGCCAACATATTGTGATATGTAAAAAAGGCCTTTGCTTAGAACCCGTTGAAAACTTCGTTGATGTCACGGAACGTGCGTATGTTGATATACCTAGTTATATTAAAAATGGAATGATTTGAATGGCATGTGCCAGGGTGTTGTTGGTTCTAATTTTTTCCCGCCCTTTCTTTGTGGGCTTCTAGAAGCGATTTTGTTTGGGATATATCACATTTGTTGTTCTGTTGTGTCGGTTCTTTCACATGACTGGTACATTATGCACCCGGGTTCTTATCTTTCTTCAGCCGTGTTTTTTATTCTTCTTTTTTGTTCCAATGCTTTCTTAAAATGTACCATTGTGCAAACAGAGGTGAATTTATCGGGTAAAGTGATGTTGGTTATGGTGAAATGTGAGCTATATGCAGTGTATTATGGTATGCCTACCAGGTGTTTGATGAAATGTTTTTGAATTTTGCCTACTATTTGATTGATTTGCTGTATCTTATTAGTTGTTTGAATCAGTTTGACGATCCTATTTCATTTTTAAAATGGATCTTGATTTACTATTTATGTGATCATGATTTCTGAATTCTGCATCAATTGTGTTGGTTGTCTACGTTTACAGTCATTTCATGATTTCTATTTAGGTAATCGTTTTCGGATGTCATAAGTGCACTTGAATAGACGTTGAAACAAATGTGACAGTGTATAATTTTATGCCTACCAGGCGTTTCATTGATTCATATAACTGTATTTAGGTAATCGTTTGCTGATTGAATCAGTTTAATGACTTCTAGGAATTGCATATGGTTTTTTTGTTAAATGGATGTTGAATTACTGTCCTTATGATATACTTAGCTGAATTCTGCATATAATGTGTTGGTGGTTATATACCTCTATAGTGATGATAATTTCTGTTTAAGGAATTGTTTTGTGATGTTATAAGTGAATTTGAATGATGTTTTTTATTGTGAGTAGCTGCAGTAAACATGGATGTTGATTCACATGACTGTATGTTGTTACTTATTAGCTGTCTAAATCAGTTTGATAACATTTAGGATCTGCATATTAGAATCAAGTTCTTTTTAAAACGGATCTTGTTTGAATCAAGTTCGTTTATGATTACCTTATTGTTGGTTACCTTGATTTTGATTTGGCACCAAAGCCAATACTATTCCCGGCTGCAGTGCACCAAATTCGTCAATTCCAACTCAATAAGAATACAAGTTAGAAAGTTTGGTTAATTTGAGTCGTGTACGTTTAATTAGGCCGATTGTCATACAATCCCTTCTATTGCTTCTGCATAAATTCTAAACGAGTCAAAATATAGAGATTATTAGATGGGTTTATGCACTGGCGAAGCATAGTAAGGGCGGGGAGGGGCGGCCGACCCCCCGGATTTTCGCGCAGAAGTTCCGATTATATAGTATTCGTATAGAAAATTTTGAAAATATAGGGTTTCGACCCCCCGAAACTAGTGACTTCCGACCCCCGGTGACTTCCGACCCCCGAACCTTCGGGTCAAGCTTCGCCACTGGGTTTATGCAATACCAGGTAAAATGGTTTAAAATATAGTAGGCTTGATATTGCAGTGCATGAGATTTATGACGAGTAAATATTAAATGGTTAAAAAAAGCATCAATTGATTAACGCAACAGTGTAAGTTTTGTTAGGCCATAAGTCATACAAACCTTTCTGTTGGTTCTGCATATAAAGTTTATTAGATGGGACCAAAATATATAAAACACATGTACATGTTATGTGTTAGTTATATGTACCACTCGTGTTACAGGAGCGTGTATCAAGAGGAGGATGAACAAAGGTTCAAAGGGTTGAAAATTAGCAAAGATCTGGTCGAGATAGGAGGCGATGCGCTCAAGGCGAACATCACAACCTTGGGTCCTTTAGTGTTGCCTTTATCTGAGCAATTACTTTTCTTCGCGACCTTAGTGAAGAGGTATTTCTCTGGTTCCAAAGGAAAAGGTTCCAGTGCTGCTAAAACTGACACATTTAATGGGTCACAAGCAACGTCACCTTCTTCCTCTGGGACCAAACCCTACATCCCTGACTACAGGTTGGCGTTTGACCACTTTTGTGTCCATGCCGCTAGTAAGACCGTGGTGAACGAGCTCCAACGCAACCTTGGGCTTAGTGATGCCAATGTGGAGCCCTCTAGAGCCACGCTCCATCGGTTTGGGAACACCTCGAGTAGCAGTATTTGGTATGAGCTAGCGTACCTCGAGGCGAAAGGACGGATCAAAAGGGGTGATCGGATATGGCAGTTGTCATTTGGGTCGGGTTTTAAGTGCAATAGTGCTGTGTGGAAATCGGTTCGTAGCATAAAGAAGCCTTCAAGCAACAACCCTTGGCTTGATTGCCTAGACAGGTATCCTTTTGAGGCACTTTCTTAGAGTATCGAGATCCACCTCTCAAAAGTTTTATTTAATTACACTTTGGTACTTTGTATAAATAAGAGGTTACAAACTTCTGAATTTCCTATGTTGTATCCATGGTTTTTAGTGTCGATTGTTGTATCAGCTTGTGTTTAAATTCATTTAACGTTAATTATCCCCTTACAAGGAAAATGTCCTAGAATTTATCGTTGACTATGGAGAGGTCAACTCTTCAAATACCTTTTTGTCCTAAACAAATTTAGCATTAGTTACTTATGCATTTTGTAAATACATGTTTAAAGAATCTTCACATTTAATTGATTGCAACACAAGTTTTTTACATGCGCTAACCGGTCACTTTCACGAGCACTAAGTGTTATGTGTCTTATGTCTAACGCTTGATGCAAAACTACTATCTTGCTGATGGTCTTACTGGAAACAACCTACCTATTTCTACGGGGTACAGATAAAACTATCTGCATTTTAGCCTTTCAGACCCTACATTAATATTTTTATTTGTCGAATTTACTGAGTAATGAGTATTGAGTATGATGATTATCACTTTAAATTCAAACCAAAAGTTATGTTCAAATTTGGGTAAAACACATGAATTGGTCTCACTTTGAGTAAATTACGTGAATCATACTCGTGTATTTTATTATAAAACTATATTTAAATTTTTATCTAACATTTTAAACATATCATCCTCACTTATGAACGTCTTTTTACTTTTTGTTCACATATAGTTATAAATATAATCACTAAAGTTTTATTATTATTATTATTATTATTATTATTATTATTATTATTATTATTATTATTATTATTATTATTATTTACACTTAGCACTCTTGTCTATGTACGCTACAAATAGCCCATGTTGGCTTGTTTTCCACCGAACATAGCCATCCCCCTAGGGGTGTTCAGAAAAACCGCAAACCAAATAAAAACCAAAAACCGAACCGTAACCGTAACCGCAAAAACCAATCCGAACAACGAATTTGGTGTTTGGTTTGGTTTTAACCAAAACCGAATTGCTAATTTGGTTTTTGGTTTGGTTTTTGGATCTACATTTTTTTTTATTTGGTTTATTTGGTTTAATTGGATAACCGAATAAACCGGTAAAATAATTAATTATTAAATAAAATTAATAATACTTAATAACCCATATCTATACTATATTATAAAGCATTTCCCAAGGACTTCTTAAAATTTAAGAGGTATAAGTTTAGATGCTTATGATACAACACATAATGCATAAAATAACTACTTTTGAGGGGCAAATATGTCTTTAGAACACCATATTTAATCAAAAGAAAGTCAAGAGTCAAGAGATGTTTATGAAACCTCACTACATTCAATTTTATAATTACATTAAACATATTAAATAGAAAACATATAAAAAACAATTCATAATGCTACATCTTTTATTATAATATTTTATATGTAGATACTTTATAAAAGTTAAAGTTTTATAAACTTGATCATACTATATAGAAATCGAGAAATCAATACTAGAAGTTGTGTTTTCAATCATGAGGCAACAGTTTGAATTCTGAAAGTATTCATACACATAAACATGCGTAATCTGATCTAAACTATATGATCACTGGATTCAACGACCGAAGAAGAAAGCTTCTGTTTAATTTAGCCATATCTAATTATCTATATTCATACACGTAAATATGCCTAATCTCATCTAAACTATATGATCACTGGATTCAACGACCGAAGAAGAAAGCTTCTGTTTGATACAATTATTCTTTACTTGAGATGAGAATACTTATGTCATGTTGTTACAAGTATTTTTTTTAACTTGATATAGCATTTAAACAAAAAGTTTTGGATGTATTTTACATCACAATGAATTGATACATTTTGATGCAATTTTTACTTCCGTCGCAACGCGCGGGTTACTCACTAGTATAATATATAAGCCCAAGTATATGTTTAGTATTAATATCTCTTTATTTTCGTATGTAGGTTCATTAGAGTTGGAGAAAGATTTAAGTTTGAAGTTTATTTATAATTTGTGGAATTTGAAAAGACTTATTTACTATTTCTAATTTCTCTGATGTTTGTGGTTGCGTGGTTTGATTTATATTAGTTGCTATCTTTCTATTCGGATTTCGAAACACAAAGGTATATAAGTTAGAGAAAAAAAACTTTGTTTCAATTTGGTTGAAATTGGTTTGCTTGGTTTTAAACCGAAACCAAACCGAATTCAATTTGGTTGAATTTGGTTTGGTTTTCATATTCCTAATTTGGTTTGGTTTGGTTTTTGGTTTGGGGTACAAAATTTTGAAAACCGAATAAACCGAATCGAATAAACCAAATAAACCGTAAACCGAACCGATGAACACCCCTACATCCCCCCACTCTCTCCTACTCTCTTTTAGGGTTTTATTTCCAAGTACAATATTTCAGATTGATTCAAACCTTGTTTTCCATATTTGTTTATTATTTGGGTTACAGTGTTACACAAACCTGTTTCACATAATGTGAGTAAAAACAACACTATGTGAAATATTTTCGAGCAAAAGCTCGTAACCTCAAAGCTGCAACACACACCTCGCTAGTCATACAGTTATTCTAAAACATACGGTAAATTAGGTTACGAATTACATTATGCACACTCCTTATGCATCCAGTCCCAGTAAATACATATACATGAGTAATAGTCATGACTATGGCAAGCATTATCCATCTTTGTAAACCATCTAAAGTTGAAGTTAGTATATAGTCGAGCAAAGCTCATTTTAAAAATTGTATATGCATGTACTCATGTTAAGGTATTTGTCTATTTGAGATGTTAAAAAACATTGTACGTGGCGAGTGGGGCGGGGCGGGGTCTATTGGGGCTAAATGTTAATGCTGCCACGTAGTCTTACTTTTTTTTACCAATCACACCACTAAGCTAGGTATGTTTTCAATAGCTTTTATTGGGTTTTATTGTGAAATGTGACAATGGGTTGAGATGCCTGTATGTGATTAAGTTATATATTTGTTGAAGGTGCAAGACACACTTAAGTCGTAAAGGATAAGCATTGGGCCTCAGTGCAAGGCGTTTAAAAAGCAAAGACTTTTATAGGCGAGACATATAGTATAAAAATCAATTTTAAGGGTTTTAGACATATTTTAGACTGTTTTAGGTTGATTCCAAGCTTAATTAGGGTTTATATAATTGTTTTGGACATGTTGGTACATTTTTTGGATAAAACTGTGTCAAAATTTGGCATGAAAAATGGATTTGAGGGGCTGAAAAAAGGACTTTTGAAGCTAACTGAGAAGGTTGCGCTGGCCTTGAAAGATGGGCCTAGGCGCGCATCTAGGTGATCCTTGACAACAAAGTATTATATAATGGTAAAAAATTATAAAATAATCATCTTCCGCAAAAATCGATAATAACTTGTCCAAAACACATGAAAAAGTGCCTCCGAGGCTCACACCACAAGTTTTGGTATATTAAATTTTTTAAGATTGTCTAAAATACATGTACTAGTGAACAGAAAATAAGGTAATAACTTGTCACCTCTTGTAATGTTCTAAATAAGATTGTATAATTTTTTTATCAAAATTTTTAAATTTCACTTAATAACATTTTAAATAAGATTGTTAATAGCTGAAGCACAACAAGTTATAAATTTAATAAAAATTTACAAATATAGCTGCATTTTGAAAACACGCATTAAAATTTGGGACTTGCATTTTGAAAACACGCATCAAGTTCGAATCCGATCTCAATCAGATTTCACCGCAATAAGCCTTCAGCGGCTAGTTTTCCCCTAAATAGAGGAGATAATGGGCTTGGGCTACACAGAAATTTGCACTTATCTATATCTATCTATATCTATATCTATATCTATATATATAATAAACCAAAGCATTTTTTATGACATGTCATAATATTATGCAAGTTCGTTTATGATTACCTTATGCAAGTTCGTTTATGATTACCTTATTGTTGGTTACCTTGATTTTGATTTTGATTACCTTATTGTTTGAATCAAGTTCGTTTATGATTACCTTATTGTTGGTTACCTTGATTTTGATTTGGCACCAAAGCCAATACTATTCCCGGCTGCAGTGCACCAAATTCGTCAATTCCAACTCAATAAGAATACAAGTTAGAAAGTTTGGTTAATTTGAGTCGTGTACGTTTAATTAGGCCGATTGTCATACAATCCCTTCTATTATCTTTCCAACGAGTACCATAGTGTTATATAAAAAACGGAGAAATTTTTTTGTGGGGTTTTATTCATACAGGAAAAAAAACACAAAGTGTTCAGGTAAATCATTAATCATGTATAGACAAGTTACTAATTATGTTTAAATCAGTAAATATGATTTTTTTTTTCAACTAGAGCCAAATAGGTTAATAGAGTTAATATTAGAGTTATACATCAATCTATTTCATATGTAAAATTGATGTATCATATTAAATTTCTCAACCCGGGACGCTCCCGGGGTATAATCTAGTCTATACATATAATATTTAGGAGCAATTGTGGACACTTGTCAATCATTTAGGCCCCTAGCAATTAATGCTCATCCATCATGGCACAATGTGAGAATTAATAAAATTTTCTTTTTTTTTTAAATCAAAAATCATTTATTAATTTATTCAAAATCGGTCAAGGTGTTTTAATAACTTTCCTAAACATTGTTTTGGTGATTGAAGATTATTTTGGTAAAAATTGGTCAAGCATATTATCATTCCTAAAAAACTAATCATCCTCATAACAAATCATTCTCCATCCTCTTTTAAACCTTAAAACAATCAAACGAAGCAACCGATCATTCTCCATCCTTGGCGATCCTTCTTCAAGGTATTATCATTCCATTCTCCTGTAACACAATCATTGTTCGTCTATCGCCTCTCTTACGTTTCTTTCTGATATCTTATATCTTCATTTGTTTTTGGCGATTAATGTTTTTGTGTCTTTATATTTTTTTTACTGATTTTAATGATTTAGGTTTCAATCTGTATGTATTTTGTGTTATTGTGGATCCAAGGCGTAAAGACGGCAATTTAAAGGAAAATAATCAATGGTTTGTTTAGTGCAAGTGTTAATTGGTTCACATTCGTTTATATTTGATCATGGTAAAGAATCCTACTTTTTTTATTTTTGTATATATCGTATATCCATTTGTTTCAGATTTGTACCCGAGCGACTGTTGCTTACATGCTTTTGATATCAAGGTTTGATTTTTGATTTTGAAATCTTTAGTTAGTTTTTATAAACAAACAGTTTGTTTGAAATTTTGTTCTTGGGCTTGATTTTTCTTTTGTTTGATGTTTCATGTTTGCTTATTTATATGAATTAATTTTTTGAATAATGTCATTTTATTTAGATTTTCAGGTAAGCACGTATGGAAATGTTTCGTATGCAAATGTATGGACAATGTTTGAAAACCTAAAAAAGAAAAAATATTACGACCTTCCTTGATTTTGATACTGTTACCTATTATCTAAATATATTCATGCTTTCATCATTTAATACACGAGTTTTTTCATCTCGATATACAGGACGGGCGATTATTAGCTTCAATCCCAGAGACGGTAAAAACTCACGGTAGAGTTTCTAATCTTTTTTATTTAGTTGCTCCATGCTCATGTTATTGATTACCATTTCATTAATATCCTTTAAACACAAAATTATTAATCATATATAAATATAAATACATTTATAAATAAAGTTAAATTTGAATTTTTTTTCATCATAATTAATACGCCTATGTTTATTTGAATTGCTTTATTTTTAAACATTCAAAATAATTTTTTTTTAAAAATTCCGGTTTTTAAAATTAAAGACATTTAAACACAAAATAAATGCTTGATTCTTTTATTTGTCACATTACTATTTTTAGCGTATAATTAGCATTTATCATGATTTACACAGTATTGGAAACATCTAATGTTAATAATTATGATTACCATTTCATTAATAACATTTAAACACAAAATTATTAATCATATATAAATATAAATACACTTATAAACAAAGTTAAATTTGAAGTTTTTCATCACAATTAATACGCCTATTTTCATTTGAATTACTTTATTTTCAAACATTCAAAATAAAAATTTTAAAAAAAATCCGGATTTTAAAATTAATGACATTTAAACACAAAATAAATGCTTAATTCTTTGATTTGTCATATTACTATTTTTAGCGTATAATTAACATTTATCATGATTTACACAATATTGGAAACATCTCATGTTAATAATTATGATTACCATTTCATTAATAACCTTTAAACACAAAATTATTAATAATATATAAATATAAATACATTTATAAACAAAGTTAAATTTGAATTTTTTCATCACAATTAATACGCTTATTTTCATTTGAATTACTTTATTTTTAAACATTCAAAATAAAAATTTTAAAAAAATCCGGTTATAAAAATTAAAGACATTTAAACACAAAATAAATGCTAATTCGATGATTTGTCACATTACTATTTTTAGTGTATAATTAGCAATTATCATGGTTACACAATATTGGCAACATCTAATATTAATAATTATGATTACCATTTCATTAATAACCTTTAAACACAAAACTATTAATCATATTTAAATATAAATAGATTTATAAACAAAGTTAAATTTGAATTTTTTTCATCATAATTAATACGCATATTTTCATTTGATTAACTTTATTTTCAAACATTCAAAATCAAAATTTAGAAAAATCCGGTTTTTAAAATTAAATACATTTAAACACAAAATAAATGTTTAATTTTTTGATTTTTCACATTACTATAGTTAGCGTATAATTAACATTTATCATGATTTACACAATATTGGAAAATGTTAATAATTATGATTACCATTTCAATAATAACCTTTAAACATAAAATTATATAAATACATTTATAAATTTATTTTTAAACATTCAAAATCAAAATTTAAAAAAAATCCGATTTTTAAAATTAAAGACATTTAAACACAAAATAAATGCTTAATTATTTGATTTGTCACATTACTATTTTTAGCGTATAATTATCATTTATTATGATTTACACAATATTGGAAACATCTACTGTTAATAATTATGATTATGATTTCATTAATAACCTTTAAACACAAAATTATTAATCATATATAAATACATTTATAAACAAATTAAATTTGAATTTTTTCATCATAATTAATACGCCTATTTTTATTTGAATTACTTTATTTTTAAATATTCAAAATCAAAATTAAAAAAATCCAATTTTTCAAATTAAAGACATTTAAACACAAAATAAATGCCTAATTTCTTTGATTTGTCACATTACTATTTTTAGCGTATATGTAGCATTTATCATGATTTACAAAATATTGGAAACATCTAATGTTAATAATTATGATTACCATTTCATTAACAACCTCTAAACACGAAATTACTAATCATATATAAATACATTTATAAACAAAGTTAAATTTGAATTTTTTTCATCACAATTAATACGTCTGTTTTACCTTTTATATAATCAGTTATGTATACTTATTTTCGGTAATAAAGTTTTTTACCTATTCATTTTTTCATTTATTTTTTACACAACTTATTGTTACATCATCTCTGACTTAATTTCATTGGTTACTTTTAATTATTAAACATGGCTCCTATAATTTATAAGGCCTTAAAAGTCAAACGAGACTGTTTTCATTTTAACTTCTCATTTTTTTATAAAAAAAAAAATTAGCTATTATTTTGAAAATTTGTGCATTTGATCTTGAAGTCCAATTTCGCAATGACCATCAATAAAAGCCAAGGACAGTCTCTATCGAAAGTTGGATTGTATTTAAGAGACCATGTATTCTCACATGGCCAGCTTTATGTCGCACTGTCAAGAGTTAAAAGCAGGGCATGTGTGAAGTTACTTATACTTGATGCTGATGAGAAGGTGAAGACTAAAACAAAAAATGTGGTGTATAAAGAAATATTTAATGATATTTAAATAAAATGTGTGTTGGTTTCTTTTAAATTTTAATAAAATATTTCTACTATATTTTTTACGTCTTACCGCTCAAAATAATTGTACGTTGGTGAGCCGCGTGTAACGCGGGCAAAGATCTAGTATATAATAAACCAAAGCATTTTTTATGACATGTCATAATATTATGCAATCTCTTTTTTTAGAGATGCCACATAGGATGTGATGTGGCAACTCTAGACCAATTAAAAAAAAGGAATAAATATGGTTTAAATATGATTTAACATAATCTATTAAATACCTAATCTACTAAATGTAAATATTAAAACTTTATTATTTTCTCTCTCATGTTTCCTCTCATAACTTTTAAATGTTAATATCTTTTATATACGAGATTTTTTAAAGAAAAAAATTACACCAAATTAACGAGCGTTTTATTATCTTTTCAACGAGTACCATAGTGCTATATAAAAAACGGAGAAAAAAACGACTATTTTTTGTAACCCGACAGGTATTGTGTCAGGTTTGGAATTAGTTTAAAAAAATGTGGGTTTGGGTCGGGCCTGGGATTAGGTGATACCCGACCTAATTACCTTTTTTTTATATTAGAATATGATAACTTATGGCAGAGATTTGTTTAAAATAATAATAATAATAATAATAATAATAATAATAATAATAATAATAATAATAATAATAATAATAATATTCATTAATCATATATTGGCAGATGACATTTTTATAGTTTAGATACTTCTAATTTTATTCACTTTATTTAGATTTCTCAACCCGGAATGCTCCCAAGATATAAACTAGTTTTATATAAACTACTCCTTACACGTTCATACAAGTTTATTAAAATCAATATTAATGCAAGGATATTGAGACTTTAAAGATATGTTTGGTGGTGACGATAACAGTGTCATTTAATGGTCCATTATATTAGATATTGACCACTCTAGCTCTAGCCATGTTAGCATACATCATGCCATGTTGGAGCTAGATGTATGTACGATAATTTGTTGTTGAAAATTTATGAAACATCCTTTTTTGTGCATTTGAAACCTAGCTACCTCAACATACCAAGAAGACAATTGATCAGTCACGATCATCTCATGCTAAATCTTGAGGTCTTTAGCGATCATATTGCCTTTTTAGTCAAACGAGCTTTGAATAAAAAAAATTCTCTTGTCAAAGGTTTAACAAAAAAATGCGCGTAACATTATGCTTATAATCCACATTGTATGGCCAGCTACGTTGTTGATATATACTTTTGATATTGAAAGGCACGTACGTTAAGTAGGCGCCACATAGGCAGAGATGTTATCACAATTGTTACAAACTCAACATGATATCAAGAAACTCAAATACTTTATTAATCAAAAGAATCAGAAGTTTTACAAGATCTAAACCCTCTCAAGAACAAACTCACACAACAATAATAATCTCTCAATACCTATCAAACAAATTACACGAACTTCACGAGATCAAATACAAGATGTATTTGACTAATCACAATGAAACACTATTCTGAATCAGACGAAAGAAAGAATAATAAGAAACAAGTGAGCTAACCCTCGACCAGAGAGAGAGAGAGAGAGAGAGAGAGAGAGAGAGAGAGAGAGAGAGAGAGAGAGAGAGAGAGAGAGAGAGAGAGAGAGAGAGAGAGCTCTTATATAGAGACTCTCGAACATTCTATCAAGAAAGCACACATGCGTAAATATTATCAGCCATTGGATTAAGTCACACGGATTGACATCCAATGGCTCAAAATGATGCTCGAACAAAATAAAGAGACAATAGGGCCTGGTCATCGATAGGCCTGTAAATGAACCGAACGTTCATGAACTGTTCGTGAATTGTTTGGCGGGAAGTTCGTTTATGTTCGTTTATTTAGATAAATGAACGAACACGAACACAATTTTTTGTTCGTTTAATTAAACGAACAAACATGAACACACGTTTTGTTCGTTCATTTATGTTCATGAACGTTCGTTTATGTTCGTTCATTTATGTTCGTTTAATTAAACTTTACTTTATTTTTATTATTTATTTCCCTTTGGTTAAGTAACCTTAATTCATATTATATATATTATATACAATATATTTGATATGTTCTAAAATTTAATCCTAACCCTAACATTCTAAACATATCAGCCGCTCTTCACACTTCACAGCCCCACCTCCCTTCTTCTCCACACTCCACAACCCTACTAATTTAGATTTTGTTTTGGTTGCATTGTGATGTATTAGACTTGGTTGAATTGTGATGAATCATTATTAAACTTGTTTTTGTTTGTGTTCATGAACTGTTCGTTTAGGTTTTAATTGAACGAACATAAACGAACACGAACACGGCAAATTTCTTAATGAACGAACACGAACACAAAAATGTGTTCGATTATGTGTTCGTGTTCGTTCGGTTCGTTTATAGGCCTAGTCATGGACCAAAGGCCAACATGAAGACAATAGACGGGCTGCAACTCTTGGGCCGGTACAACTTCTATCTGGGCTGCAACATCAACACAGCAACAAGCATGCATCCATTCATCTATGGCCCAATACACCTTTACCTTACAAATATACAACAGTAAAAGTGAACTAAGAGTTGAAAAGAATAAACATAAGAAGTAACATATTCTTACAAATAAACATAATAAGTAACATATTCTTACTGAAAGGTAAAAGTAAAAGTAAAAGAGTTGAAAAGAATATACCTGGAATGATAGACCTTTTAACACCCCTCCCCCCCCCCCCCCTCAACTCTTTTATCCTTATAGCCAAAACTCAAATGGGTCAAGACATAAAACCACCACTTGTTTTTACCAAAAAAACACATATGCAAACATCACTACCCAAATGGGTCAAACAAGCAGAGTTTTTTACACATTTCTTCATGTGCAGTAGCAAGCAACCCTTTTGTAAATAAATCTACAACTTGATCCTTAGTATTGATAGAAACAGTCTTAACAACACCTTTTTGAATTTGATCTCTTAAAAAGTAGAGATCCAATTCAAAGTGTTTCGTTTTATCATAGAACACAGGATTTGCAGCTATTGACAAAGCTGCATTATTGTCACAGAAAATTTCCACAGGAGTCTTAACAAACACACATAATTCTTCAAGTAAGTTTCATAACCACATCACTTCACAAGGAACAGAACACATAGCACGATATTCAGCTTCAGCTGATGACCTGGAAACTGTAGATTGTTTTTTGCTTTTCCAAGATATTAAATTATCTCCTAGGAAAACACAAAAACCAGTCACAGATTTCCTAGTACTGATACACTTTCCCCAGTCAGAGTCTGAAAAAGCTGTCAGAAAAATCTGATCACTTTTCCTAAATCTTTTTATCATGAACTTTGACTTAAGACTAACTTTAAGTTTTTCAATTTCACTTACAGAGTTACCAGTCACCACTATTGTGACACCCGGCAAATTCTGGTTAACAACGTTGTCTAGATGAAAGTCTACCTTAGCGAGTCACGCGTATATTATACTTAACTGGGTTAGTTAAGTCGTGTTATGGTTCGGGAACTATCGGTTTAGTATAGAAGATCATTGGATGTTGGTCTAGAGGTTCATTAGATGTCAGTCCTTAACCAAGTGTACAAATGGTGACGATTCGTAGAATCGTCAGGTCATACGAAACATACAAGTCTCGAGTCCCGGGAATTGGTGAACGAGTGTGAATATGTTTGTTTGCAAGTGTTATGTGTTTACAATCATTATGTGACTTGTCGGTATGTGAAAATGTGTTAACATATGTTAAAACGGGGTTTAACGCGCAAAATACAAGGAACCAGCCCCTATAGGCGATTAGGGGTGGCTAATCGCCTATAGGGAGGGCGATTGGGCAGACTTATGGGCGATTGGGGGCTAATCGCATGCCATAAGTGGCGATTAGGCCCCAAATGCATGAAGTTTCATGCGATTAGGATCCCTAATCGCGTGTAATGCTGCACAATCGCGTGTTACGGGCTGGACGACTAAAAACGACTATAAATACAATGCTTGACCTCCTAAACTTCATAATACAAACCCTAGTCGTCCCATAACCCGCCCCAACACACACACAACCTCTGGAACGCGATTTTTGATCAAAACACAAGGTTTCAAGCTTGTTTCATCAATCTTTCACAAATCTAAGGTGTGGTTTCCATCCATGCAATCTTATTAACGTTTTTATTAAATCCCTAATGGTCCAGACCTGTTCTAAAACGTTTAAGCTTTCTGAAAATCGTTAATAAGTGTTATTAATCGGATTCTAACTATCATACATGTGTTATGTGTGTTTATGATAAAAAGCTAGGGTTTTTATGATCTAAAGATGGATGATTTTATGTTATTAGATTAGTTTCAGATTAATAATAAAGGCATGATGATAGAATCTGATTTATTGTTCATTAGGGTTAAGGTTCTTGCATGATAATGTGATGTTCATGTTGTATGTATTGTTTGAGATGCATGGTTACATTCAGGGCTGTTAGATCGAGGCTGTTAGATCGAGGCTAAACGAAGGATTTTGATGGATATATGTTTGATATAGTTGTTTGGATGATATTTGATGTTTACACACGTTCTGGGATTGATTTGGAGTGTTAAACGCGCGAAAAACCGGAACAGCCATGTTGCAGGCGAGTAGCAATCCTAATTGCCTATACTATAGGCGATTAGGAGGCTAATCGCCTATAGTATAGGCGAGTAGGGGCTAATTGCTAGTGAACAGCATGTCTTATGAGCTAATTGCTAACAAATGCATGTCTTATGAGCTAATTGCTAACAGATACATGTCTTATAGCCCTAATCGCATGTAAACTCAAGATTTACATGTCTTATGACCCTAAATGCCTATATTACATGCAATTAGCCTTCCTAAATGCCAGTTGACCAACCTAAATGCTAGTTGACTTTTCCTAATCGCGTGTACTGCTGCTGTAAGTGTAAATTAGCATTCCGATACCCGATTTGACATCTAGGAACATGCTAGGAACCCCGTAACATATCTAATAACTTGGTAACATATGTTTGGATGTAATTATGTGATACGTGAACTACGTGCTATAAGTTGTTGGACGTTAACGTATGTTAAGTGTGATTGCATGATTGTTTGTTTGGGAGCGTAAACATAACACGGGGAGTCTCGGGTCACCAATGGGATGTCGAGTCTTGTACATTGGGTCAGTTAAACAGTCACGGTGTTTTCAAACGAACTTGGTTATGGTCTGGACATCTAGGGACTAACTAACCTGCGGGTTATTAGTCTAAGTACTTGTAACTGTCATATGTTAGGTCGCCGCTTTACGGGACTAGCATAGCTGCTGAGTTTATTCGTGTTACGGAGTAACGCAACTTAAGGTGAGTTTACGGCCCCTCTTTTAACTGGTTTCACTTTTCGGGGGAGAAAACATGTGTTAAAACTTATGTTTGGTAACTACTGTCATACTATGGGTTTCTATTGTTTACTATACGATCTTTGGAAGTCCCGGGGGGAACCATGAATGTGCGGGTTTGCACAACGAGAAAATGTGAATAGCGCTATTGGGAGTGACCAACCCCGCTCATCGACTTGGAGGGTCGGCGGGTGCATATTGTCTCAAACAGGAACAACAGGTTACTACATCGGGCACGACATCTGGTTTGCGAGTTAGTAATGGTTTTCCAATCGTGATAGTAACAAAACATACGCCTAGCTAGCGTACTTTGGTTTTCGATTTGTTATAGTATGGACAGGTTGAACTTGGTACTTGGATTACAAAACCTGTAAACTCACCAGCATTTTTGTGCTGACGTAAACTTTTACATGTTTTCTCAGGTCGCTAAGGTAGCACAATGGGACTAGGACGCACGCGTCTGCACGGCGTCTAGTTAGGATTGCATGGTTTTCAAACGTTGAACACTTGGTTTATTTTGGATTATGTTTTGAATAAGCTTCCGCTGTGATTGGGGATTTTAAACATTGTTTTGAAATTGCATTATGTTCATTTAGACTTGTTTATTGTGATCGTTGGTTTGGATCCTGGTTTGTCATACGCCTCGCGGTAAAACTCCGCAAGTGGATTTTGAGGGTGTGACAGATTGGTATCAGAGCCAATGGTTATAGTGAACTAGGACTGCATGTAGAGTCTAGTCTATAGCCGAGTCGCACACACTAGACGATCACATAGTACTAACGTTATGGTGGTTTACGTATGGTCTTGTCGGGGTGTCTCTGAATCATCTGACCTTCCTATGTTACATCATCCGTTCTATCCTAGGTCGAGTTACTTGCTTTCTAGGCAGTGTGGTGTATTGGGGTAAATCGTGTACTCTTGAGATTTGTCCAAGGCTCGGACATCTCCCTTTCATACTCCAATAGAAACACTTGTCATAAACTACCGTAGCATTACGGTGTATAGCTAAGAGTCTATGTTTGGTGATTTGAACTTTGAACTAGGAGAACACTTGGAGGACCATGTAGAGCGGTTTATCATTTTGGGTGCACACAAAATCATAAACCGAAATGCATGGAAGCCCTAGTGAGCTATGGGTTTGAAGGGATAGTCCTGGATTGGATCTAGCTTTGATCTTGTGAACGTTAGTGGTTATCATTATCTGCGAAACTAAATTTTCTCGTTCTTTCTGCCAGAATCATGTCTGGAGTACGAGGAGGACGTGGAGGTGGTCGCAATGGTGGACGTGGTGGAGGTCGCGGTGGTGCTGGTGGTCGTGGAGGTGTTAACCTATCACAGGAGGATCTGAACAACTTGCTACAAGCTGCCTTTCAGTTAGGGCACAATGGTGGTGGTAAGTTGATTTATCCATTTTTGCCTCATTAGTGAACCTTGTTTACATTCGTCGTGTTTTCTCACGCATTTTATTTCAGGTGGTCCTGTTAACCCACCCCCACCCATGTGTACCTATAAGATGTTTCGAGACTGTAAGCCCCAGGAATTCTCTGGCACTGAGGGTGCGGTGAGCCTACTCAGGTGGTTGGAAAAGGTGGAGTCAGTGTTTCTGATGTGTAACTGCCTCCCAGAGGATCGAGTCAAGTATGCTGCTGCGTTATTCCAGGATGTTGCTTTGACCTGGTGGAATAACATCACCCAGAATATGGGTATTGGGGAGGCGTATGCTATGCCTTGGGAAAACTTTGTTCAACTGTTGAAGCGTGAGTACTGTCCAAGGGAAGAGGTGCAGAAGTTAGAGCACGAAGTGTGGAACCTCAAGATGTCTGGGTCTGAAATTGAGAAGTATACTGTGAGGCGTAATGAGTTGGCAATGCTGTGTCCCGATCTGCATGTGCCAGAATACAGAAGGATTGAGCATTATATCTCAGAGGTGGTCCGATCAGCTCATAGGATGACAAACTTGAAGGTGAATGAGGGTATTTTGCCTGCTAAGGGTTCGACTGTCAAGGCCCCAGAGAATAACAAGCGTAAGTGGGAAAACGAGGGGAAGGGATCTGGGCCAGCACAGCAGGGTAAGAGGTTCGATAATGGAGGTTCTTCTTCTACTGGCAACAAACAGGGTGGTTATGCGGGGAAACTGCCTAAATGCAACAAGTGTGGACGTCATCATCAAGGGAACTGCGACAGTAATCGTTGCCATCGCTGCCAGCGAATTGGGCATTTTGCTAAAGATTGTCGGGCCACACTTCCATCGACCCAGGCCCCAAGCAATACCCCGGCTCCTGCTGCTCAAGGAACTGCGGGAAGACAAGGATGTTACAACTGTGGTGAGGCTGGGCATTACAAGAAGGATTGCCCGAAACTGAAGCAGGGCGGGAACAACGGTAACGGGAACAACGGGGGCGGCGGCAGGAATGCACGTGCCTTCGTCATTGGAGCCGCAGAGGCTAGACAGGATCCTGACACAGTTACCGGTACGTTCCTTCTCAATAATCGCTCTGTTAGTGTTTTATTTGATTCTGGTGCCGACAAGAGTTTTGTATCCATGGAAGTTAGTCGACTGCTAGATGTAGTACCCGCACCATTAGAGGCTAAGTATATTATTGAGTTGGCTGACGGTAAAAAGATTGAAGCTACTTGTATCCTTCGGGAGTGTCAACTAGAGTTGTCGGGTTTGTCTTTTCCCATCGACCTTATGCCGGTACCTTTGGGTAGTTTTGACGTGGTGGTAGGCATGGATTGGTTGTCTTTGTATCGCGCGGAGATTGTCTGTTACGACAAGATTATTCGGATTCCTCTCCCTGATGGAGAATTCCTTTCTGTGTACGGTATCAAGGGTGGTGTTCCGCTAAATATCATCTCTAGCATGAAAGCCCTTAAGTGTCTTCGAAAGGGTTACTCGGCCGTTTTGGCACTTTTGTCTGTTTCCTCTAGCGATGAGAAGAAGATCGACGATATTCCTGTTGTACGCGATTTTCCTGATGTATTTCCTGATGATTTATCTGGTCTTCCTCCCCATCGTCAGGTTGAGTTCGGTATTGATCTTGTACCAGGGGCTGCTCCTATTGCTCGGGCCCCCTACCGTCTTGCACCTCCCGAGATGCAGGAATTGTCTAGTCAGTTGCAGGAACTCTTGGACAAGGGTTTCATCAGACCAAGTTCTTCCCCTTGGGGAGCCCCGATTCTATTCGTCAAGAAGAAGGATGGAAGTTTCCGATTGTGTGTGGATTACAGAGAACTGAACAAATTGACCGTCAAGAACCGTTATCCTCTTCCACGTATTGATGATCTATTCGACCAACTCCAGGGTTCTAGTTACTACTCCAAGATTGATTTGAGGTCCGGTTATCACCAGTTGCGCGTAAGGGAAGCTGACGTTGCAAAGACTGCCTTTCGTACACGTTATGGTCATTTCGAATTCTTGGTCATGCCTTTCGGTCTCACAAATGCACCGGCGGTTTTCATGGATTTGATGAACCGCGTTTGCAAACCATATCTGGACAAGTTCGTCATTGTGTTTATTGATGACATCCTGATTTACTCCAAGGATAAGACCGAACACGAGGAACACCTGCGTTTAGTTTTGGAACTTTTGCGACGGGAACAACTTTACGCTAAATTCTCAAAGTGTGACTTTTGGTTACGCGAAGTTCAGTTCCTAGGACATGTGGTTAATGAACTAGGAATTCATGTCGATCCGGCTAAGATCGAAGCGATCAAGGACTGGGGAGCACCAAAGACGCCAACTGAGGTGCGGCAATTCTTAGGCCTTGCGGGCTACTATCGTCGTTTCATTCAGGGGTTCTCGAAGATCGCTCAACCTCTCACCACTCTCACGCAGAAGGATAGAAAATTCGACTGGGGTGAACCACAAGAGTCGGCATTTCAAGAACTAAAGTCTAAACTTTGTTCTGCTCCTATTTTGTCCTTGCCTGAAGGTCCTGATGATTTCGTTGTTTACTGTGATGCTTCTATTCATGGTCTCGGTTGCGTATTGATGCAACGCGAGAAAGTGATTGCGTATGCTTCTCGTCAACTCAAGGTGCACGAGAAGAACTACACCACCCATGACTTGGAGTTGGGTGCAGTGGTTTTCGCGTTGAAAATTTGGAGACATTACTTGTACGGTACCAAATGCACCATCTACACCGATCACAAGAGTCTTCAACATATTTTCGACCAACAACATTTGAACATACGACAGCGTCGTTGGATTGAACTCCTGAACGACTATGATTGTGCCATTAAGTACCATCCTGGCAAGGCGAATGTTGTAGCAGACACCTTGAGCAGGAAGGAATCAACTAAACCTCGTCGCGTTCGGGCGTTGCAACTCACCATTCATTCATCTCTACCTGACCAACTCCGTTCTGCCCAGTTAGAAGCTTTGAAGGAGGAAAACCTTAAAGCTGAAACCATGCACGGTGCCGACAAGCACCTCGAGCGAAGGCCTGATGGCCTGCACTACTTCGCAGAACGCATATGGGTTCCTTTATTCGGGGGACTTCGGGAGCTTGTCTTGGATGAGGCTCACAAGTCCCGGTATTCTATTCATCCTGGTTCGGATAAGATGTACCAAGATCTGAAAGTGCTTTACTGGTGGCCAAACATGAGGTCGGATATAGCCTCATACGTGAGCAAATGCTTGACCTGTGCTAAGGTCAAGGTGGAATACCAGAAACCGTCGGGTCTCTTGCAACAACCTGAAATTCCGGAGTGGAAATGGGAACGGATTACAATGGACTTTGTCACGCAACTTCCTAAGTCACCAAGCGGGAATGATAAGATATGGGTGATTGTTGATCGGTTGACAAAATCAGCCCATTTTCTCGCTATTAAGGAGACCGACACCATGGACCGTTTGGCTCGTCTCTATCTGAAGGAAGTTGTTTCTAAGCACGGGGTGCCGGTTTCTATTATTTCGGATCGTGATTCCCATTTTACTTCTCACTTCTGGAAGTCGCTGCACAAGGCTTTGGGTACCCAACTAGACATGAGTACAGCTTATCATCCACAGACTGACGGTCAGAGTGAGCGCACGATTCAAACTTTAGAAGACATGCTGCGGGCATGTGTGATCGATTTTGGCAAAGGTTGGGAAGCTCATCTACCGTTAGTAGAATTCTCATACAACAACAGTTATCACACGAGTATCAAGGCAGCTCCGTTCGAGGCACTATACGGGCGGAAATGCCGGTCTCCTCTTTGTTGGGCTGAGGTGGGTGAGAGTCAACTCACTAGGCCTGAACTAGTGTACGAAACTTCGGAAAAGATCGTACAGATTCGTAACCGGTTGGCAGCGGCACGGGATCGGCAAAAGAGTTATGCTGATCAACGTCGCAAACCATTGGAATTCCAAGTTGATGACAAAGTACTTCTGAAAGTCTCACCGTGGAAGGGCGTCATACGCTTTGGGAAGCGTGGCAAACTCAACCCTCGGTATGTCGGTCCATTTACGATTCTGGAACGGATTGGACCGGTGGCATATCGTCTTGATTTACCGACGGAGCTCGGTAACGTACATAACGTCTTCCATGTGTCCAACTTAAAGAAGTGTCTGGCTGACGAGTCTCTCATCGTTCCACTGGAAGAGATCAAGGTTGATGATCGTTTTCGGATTGTGGAAGAACCTGTGGAGATTCTGGATTACAAGATTCGTAGCTTACGTCATAGCAAGATTCGCATTGTTAAGGTTCGCTGGAACTCGAACCGGGGACCAGAGTACACTTGGGAACGGGAGGATCAGATGAAGTCTAAATATCCTCATCTCTTTCCTAAGGAAGCGTTCGAATCGAGATATGTCTCCACTGCAGCTGAATGAATCTCGGGGCGAGATTCCTTTTAACGTGGGGATGATGTGACAACTCGGGTAAATCTCTCTTTTGGTTTCTATCTTTTATTTGTTTCTTTCGTCATTCCTTTTGGTACTTGTGCAATTTTCGGGACGAAAATTCTTTTAACGTGGGGATGATGTGACACCCGGCAAATTCTGGTTAACAACGTTGTCTAGATGAAAGTCTACCTTAGCGAGTCACGCGTATATTATACTTAACTGGGTTAGTTAAGTCGTGTTATGGTTCGGGAACTATCGGTTTAGTATAGAAGATCATTGGATGTTGGTCTAGAGGTTCATTAGATGTCAGTCCTTAACCAAGTGTACAAATGGTGACGATTCGTAGAATCGTCAGGTCATACGGAACATACAAGTCTCTAGTCCCGGGAATTGGTGAACGAGTGTGAATATGTTTGTTTGCAAGTGTTATGTGTTTACAATCATTATGTGACTTGTCGGTATGTGAAAATGTGTTAACATATGTTAAAACGGGGTTTAACGCGCAAAATACAAGGAACCAGCCCCTATAGGCGATTAGGGGTGGCTAATCGCCTATAGGGAGGGCGATTGGGCAGACTTATGGGCGATTGGGGGCTAATCGCATGCCATAAGTGGCGATTAGGCCCCAAATGCATGAAGTTTCATGCGATTAGGATCCCTAATCGCGTGTAATGCTGCACAATCGCGTGTTACGGGCTGGACGACTAAAAACGACTATAAATACAATGCTTGACCTCCTAAACTTCATAATACAAACCCTAGTCGTCCCATAACCCGCCCCAACACACACACAACCTCTGGAACGCGATTTTTGATCAAAACACAAGGTTTCAAGCTTGTTTCATCAATCTTTCACAAATCTAAGGTGTGGTTTCCATCCATGCAATCTTATTAACGTTTTTATTAAATCCCTAATGGTCCAGACCTGTTCTAAAACGTTTAAGCTTTCTGAAAATCGTTAATAAGTGTTATTAATCGGATTCTAACTATCATACATGTGTTATGTGTGTTTATGATAAAAAGCTAGGGTTTTTATGATCTAAAGATGGATGATTTTATGTTATTAGATTAGTTTCAGATTAATAATAAAGGCATGATGATAGAATCTGATTTATTGTTCATTAGGGTTAAGGTTCTTGCATGATAATGTGATGTTCATGTTGTATGTATTGTTTGAGATGCATGGTTACATTCAGGGCTGTTAGATCGACGCTGTTAGATCGAGGCTAAACGAAGGATTTTGATGGATATATGTTTGATATAGTTGTTTGGATGATATTTGATGTTTACACACGTTCTGGGATTGATTTGGAGTGTTAAACGCGCGAAAAACCGGAACATCCATGTTGCAGGCGAGTAGCAATCCTAATTGCCTATACTATAGGCGATTAGGAGGCTAATCGCCTATAGTATAGGCGAGTAGGGGCTAATTGCTAACAGATACATGTCTTATAGCCCTAATCGTATGTAAACTCAAGATTTACATGTCTTATGACCCTAAATGCCTATATTACATGCAATTAGCCTTCCTAAATGCCAGTTGACCAACCTAAATGCTAGTTGACTTTTCCTAATCACGTGTACTGCTGCTTTAAGTGTAAATTAGCATTCCGAGACCCGATTTGACATCTAGGAACATGCTAGGAACCCCGTAACATATCTAATAACTTGGTAACATATGTTTGGATGTAATTATGTGATACGTGAACTACGTGCTATAAGTTGTTGGACGTTAACGTATGTTAAGTGTGATTGCATGATTGTTTGTTTGGGAGCGTAAACATAACACGGGGAGTCTCGGGTCACCAATGGGATGTCGAGTCTTGTACATTGGGTCAGTTAAACAGTCACGGTGTTTTCAAACGAACTTGGTTATGGTCTGGACATCTAGGGACTAACTAACCTGCGGGTTATTAGTCTAAGTACTTGTAACTGTCATATGTTAGGTCGCCACTTTACGGGACTAGCATAGCTGCTGAGTTTATTCGTGTTACGGAGTAACGCAACTTAAGGTGAGTTTACGGCCCCTCTTTTAACTGGTTTCACTTTTCGGGAGAGAAAACATGTGTTAAAACTTATGTTTGGTAACTATTGTCATACTATGGGTTTCTATTGTTTACTATACGATCTTTGGAAGTCCCGGGGGGAACCATGAATGTGCGGGTTTGCACAACGGGGAAATGTGAATAGCGCTATTGGGAGTGACCAACCCTGCTCGTCGACTTGGAGGGTCAGCGGGTGCATATTGTCTCAAACAGGAACAACAGGTTACTACATCGGGCACGACATCTGGTTTGCGAGTTAGTAATGGTTTTCCAATCGTGATAGTAACAAAACATACGCCTAGCTAGCGTACTTTGGTTTTCGATTTGTTATAGTATGGACAGGTTGAACTTGGTACTTGGATTACAAAACCTGTAAACTCACCAGCATTTTTGTGCTGACGTAAACTTTTACATGTTTTCTCAGGTCGCTAAGGTAGCACAATGGGACTAGGACGCACGCGTCTGCACGGCGTCTAGTTAGGATTGCATGGTTTTCAAACGTTGAACACTTGGTTTATTTTGGATTATGTTTTGAATAAGTTTCCGCTGTGATTGGGGATTTTAAACATTGTTTTGAAATTGCATTATGTTCATTTAGACTTGTTTATTGTGATCGTTGGTTTGGATCCTGGTTTGTCATACGCCTCGCGGTAAAACTCCGCAAGTGGATTTTGAGGGTGTGACAACTATGTCATCAACATAAACCAAAAGAACAATAAACACAGAATTAGAATTTTTGAAAAACATAGAATGGTCACACTTGCTTCTTTGAAAACCAAATTCAACCAAAACCTTGACAAGTTTTTCATTCCACATTCTGGGAGCCTGTTTTAGTCCATACAAAGACTTATTTAATTTACAGACTTTATTTTCTTCATGACTACAATAACCCTTAGGAAGTTTCATATACATTTCCTCATTTAAATCCCCATATAAAAAGGCATTGTTGATGTCTAATTGATATAACTGCCAATTATTATGAACAGCAAGGGAAATAATACACCTAACAGTAACAATTTTGACAACAGGAGCAAAGGTCTCATCAAAGTCAATACCCTCTTTTTGACTGTACCCTTTGGCTACTAACCTAGCCTTATATCTTTCTACTTCATCATTGGATTTATATTTTATTTTAAAAATCCATTTACTTCCAACAATATTCTTATTCTTAGGAGTATCCACAATTGTCCAAGTGTCATTTCTGTTTAAAGCTTCTATTTCATTGTTCATAACCTGAATCCATTTAGGACTTTTAGAAGCTTCAAAATAGTTTCTGGGTTCATGACTCTCGGACAATGTAGAGGCAAAGCATTTAGACTGAAAAGGCAGATTAGTAAAATTAACTGATTTTTCTATGCCATACATGACCTTCCCCTTATCCACATATTCATTATATTTTGAAGGAAAAACAGAACTCCTAGTAGACTTTCTGATACTACTAAGATCAACAGACTCAGAAGTATCACCCTCAGTGCTGTTTTGGTTATCATTTGTAGTATTCACATGATCTGCCTTATCAGTGTCATTTTGCCTACTGTTTGACTGTTGACTCCCAGCCATGTCATGAACAGAAGGTTGACTAACTGATTGCTGATCTGCATGTGTTCCTACATCTAACCTACCTTGCCCCTTTCCATCATCATTGGGCTCATTTACTTCAAAACAGTTTTGAGAGTCTGTGTTTTCAAAATTGTCAAAAAAGTTTAAGCTATTAATTTATTTTTCAGGATTAGAATCAAAAGAATCAAAGATTTTTTGTTCTAGGAAAACAGTTTTCAAAAAAATTAACATCTCTTGAATAACCTATAGTTTTACTATCAAGACTAAAAACTTTGTATCCCTTTTTTTCATTTGAATATCCTATAAACACACATTTTTCAGCTTTGCTATTAAACTTATCTGAATCATTTAATATAGTGCAAAAACACAGACATCCAAACAGTTTAAATGATCAAGAAAGGGTTCAAAACCATACAACAACTCATAGGGAGTTTTTCCACCTAACACAGCAGAAGGGGTCCTATTAATCAAGTAAGCAGCAGTTAACATACATTTCGTCCAAAACCTAATAGGAATGTTGCTCTGAAATAGCAGAGCTCTAGACACATTAAGAAGATGCCTATGCTTCCTCTCAACAATGCCATTTTGTTGAGGAGTATAGGCACAAGTTGTTTGATGCACAATCCCCTTATCTTTACAAAACCTTGACATTTGATTATTTACAAATTCAAGACCATTATCACTTCTGAAACATTTTATATGTTTACTAAACTGAGTTTGAATAATATTGAAAAAATCTTTAATATTTTCAAACACTTTAGTTTTGTTTTTTAATAAACATACCCAAACTGCCTGGGAATAGTCATCAACTATAGTAAGAAAATATTTAAAGCCATCTCTACTAACAACCTTATAAGGACCCATACATCTAAGTGAACAAGCTCTCCAACCTGAGTTGATTTATGTTCACTTAATGGAAAAGGGTTCTCTATGTTGTTTGGCTTTATGACATATCTCACAAGGTTAACTTTTATCATGTTCTCCTATGTTAAGTTTGGTTTTAAGAGTATTAACAGCTTGTTCAACACGATGTCCTAATCTAGCATGCCAGATGTCATATAACTCAGTATTAAAACAGACCTTAGCATTTAAGCATGCATTTCCACACAAATAAAGTCCATCCATCTGTTTACCAGTCACCAGGACCTTCTTGGTCAGTCGGTCCTGTATGTAACATGTATTCTCATCAAAACCAACATATAACTTATTATCCCTAGCAAGTTTGTGCACAGAAATGAGATTAACTTTGTATTCAGGAACCACTAGCACATCTTTTAAAACAACTCCATTTGCAAGACTCACATTTCCTATTTTAGTTATTAAGGCTTTAGTGCCATTAGGGTGATTAACATGAATATTTAAATCAGAAACTTCAACATAATCAGTTAGTTCCACATCATTAGAAACCATATGTTGACTGGATCCTGAATCAACAATCCAACCAATTTTAATTTTATTCCCTACTTTACTAGCAAAACCAAACACAGGTTTACCACTTATGTTAGCACAGAAAAAAAACTACCTGAAACATTGCAGCTCTGTGGACTTTCCTTAGTTTTTTCATTCAGAAGACTCTACAGTTTAGCCATTTGATCATTTGTCAAAGAAGTAAAAGGAGTATTAGTGTCAATATCAACATTATTACTGCTATTATTACCCTTACCCTTCCTTGACTGATTACCCCTTGACATCATCCAAGGAGGGTACCCAATTAACTCAAAGAATTTTCAGCCAAATGACCATTCTTATTGCAGTGAGTACATTTTAAGGTTGATTGACTAGTACTTTTATTACCAAACTTTTCGTTAAAATCAGCAAACTGATCAGTTTTGGCTAAGAAACCAACAGTTTGAGTTTTCTTGTTAGAACCACTAGAATTCCTGTGTGACTCTTCTCTAGAAACTATAGAGTAGGCCTCCCTTATAGAAGGCAAAATATCCCTAGTTAACAAGTTAGTTCTAACTGTTTGATAACAACTGTCTAATCCCATTAAAAACTGCATAAGTTTGATCATTTGACTAAAATTGTTGAAATCCCTTGAAGCATCACAAGTACATGGAGGCAATTGCAGAATCTGATCCAATTGCTTCCACATAACATTTAACTTTTGATAGTATTCTGAAACAGAAGTACCATCTTGACTAAAACTATTTATTTTTTGATACAAATCAAAGACCACAGAACCATCAATCTTGTTATAAGTTTCCTTAAGTTCTTTCCACACATCACTAGCAAGTTTAGAGAATACTTGTCCTAAATATAATTCTTAGAATTTAGGATCCAAGTTAACACAATAGAGTTACACCTATCCCATTGTCTAGCAAGGACAGGGTCATCAACAGGTTTAACACATTCTCCATGTGACAACCGGCAATTTCCGATCTATACTGATGTGATTTTTATTATTAAAATTAAATATTTATTTTAAATATTGTTAATTATTAAGTTTCGGAAGTTTACTGACCGTTTTCACAATGGAAACTGCGACCGATTTAATTAACGCGATTTAAACGCGTGTTCTGAAAACACGCGTCGGACATCGAAGATATTTATATTTATGCTCGGTTTTGTATTTCGAACAAAACCGACTACTTTATATAATTAATTTTTGGGCCTAGAATAAAACCGAGGCATTGTACGTTTATACGGGTTCGATACGCGGTACAAGTCACCTACCAACAAACCCTAAGTATATAAGCTTATTATTCTTCTTCTTCTTCTCATTTTTCACCCAACACACAAACCCTAACCCTCTCTCTCTCTCTAAAAACCGGTGCCCCCTCTCTCTCTCTAAACATCTCTTCCTCTCCCACTCGTCTCTCTCTCACCTCCCTTTTCTATTGCAGCCGGCCACCACCAATCTTGGTGGCGGCGGCGCGTGGATCTTGGCCCAAGGTGGGCTGTGGTGGTTGTGCGGGGTTTACAAAGGAGGCGACGGATCTGTTAGTGGATCGGGTGAGGGTGGTGGTCCGGTTATGGCCGTGTTTGTTGAAGGCGGCGTTGGTGTTTAAAATCAGCAACTGAAGCGGCGGGGGGTGGGTTTTTGGTTGTGGCTCGTGGTTTGGATTGGTTCACGTCAGGTCGTGGTGGTTGCAGAGGTGGAGTGGATGTGGTGCAGCAGGTGACGATGGGGGGGGGGGGGTTCGTCCGGTGCAGGCCAATGGTGGTTGTTTTGGGTTTGGATGGTCGGTGTGGAGGCGTGACAGAGCTGGTGGGCCTCCGGTGAGTTCCACGAGTCCAGGTACGGTTCAGGGTCAGCCGGGTTGATTTGGTTTGATTTTCGTTGGAAATAATCCGGCTCACAGTGATGGGTTCGTGATGGTTTTTGTGTTGGGTTGGGTTTCGTTGAGGGTAGCGGTTCGTGGTGGTTATGGTCAGGTTTGACTATGGTTGTGGTTATTGATAGCTGGTCTCGGGTCTGGTCTCAGTCCAGGTCGCATACGGTTCGGGTCTCAGGTCAAGATGGGTTCGGTGCGGGTTCAACTCGGGTGCTTGCTGGTTACGGTTTGGTGTTCACCAAGTGGTTTGATGTGGCCTTTGGCTCGTGGTTTTGGAGTCTATTGGATCTGGTCGTTGTTCGGTTTGGATCGGGTCTCTGTTACGGGTCTCGTCAAGTCGGGTCAGATTCAGGTCCAGTTCGGGTTTCAGTCGCGGTTGCGGTCGGTTCGGTCAGATCTGGTCAACGTGCAGTCTTTGGCTCGGTGGAAAGCTTGGTATACTTAAATCCGTATTCGTTATTAGTATAAATATTGTATATTTATAAATATATATGTATTTGTAAATATTATGTATTTATGAATATTATATATTTATAAATATATTGATTCAAACGAAATAGTCTTGACTCGCGAACGAACCAAATAAAAACAATAACCGGTAACAATATTAAATATCGAACGATTTGGTAAACGATTAACTTGACGTGACTTATGGTTTCGAACTCGGACTAAATATAATTGGACTATATTGTCGGACTATATTATATATATATATATATATATTGGTATATATATATGGTAAAGTATATGGAGGAAACCCTCCTTATTTGGTAAACTCTAGAAACTCTGACTTCCCAACATTTTTTTTTTTGAAAAATATAGGGTATGTAATATACATTTTTTAAGCATTTCGAGCCAAAAAAATCGAAAAAGCGCCGAACAGTTTTTTTTAAAAAAATAAAAAACGTCTACTGTTTACATATAGTTAACACATTGTTAACACCTGTTATTAGCGCTTAACATGTGTTAGTCAAAATTTTATTTTTTTTTTAAAAAAAAAATACTCGGCGCTTTTTTAATTTTTTTGGCCCAAAATGCTTAAAATCATGTATATTACTTGCCCTATTTTTTTCAAAAAAAAAAAAAAATATTGGGAAGTCAGAGTTTCCAGAGTTTACCAAATAAGGAGGGTTTTCTCTATAACCATTCCCATATATATATATTTATATAATTAAGTGTATTTAGGTGTTGAAACGTATAGTCTCGTGAATCGGAAATGTGAATAAAAGGACTTGATGAATTGTGTTTGAAAGTTGATTTTGGGGAAAATTGTAGACAACGGGTGTTGTCTGGTTTGTACAAAAACAGAGGAAACTCTGCCCAAATTTTTATAAAATTAAAGCGTAACGAATTACCATTTTTATAAATAAATTTCCCTAAGTGTTTTGGACAAATGCATTATTATATACAAATCAAAATGCTTTTAAGGACTATTTATTCGTAGCAATAAAGATGATTTCTAAACAATATTTGAGAAAAAGTAACAAATGTTATTACTCGGTTTTAATAACTAAATTTGTACCTCCTCAAGAAGTATTTCTAAAATAGAATTACACAAAACAAATACATTTACATGATTTACGAAACAAGCTACGATTCAGGATAATTATACGTTTCGGGGTACTAGTCCAACATGGTTTATACACAAATAGTAACAAGTGTGCAACTTGGGTGCTATGTTATATATGGGAATTAAGTTAAGTCATTGTCGGTTCGTCGAGTTGAAACGTATTTAGACCCGTGTTGGTACACACGAGTCTAGACAGTCGGATAGACTATCTTTTAGGCGGTTAATAAGCTAGGCTTATGTGTGATAGACTGTTAAGGTGTCCTTTGTTGGTAATTAGGGCACGAGGAAGTCGGTCGAGGTCTCAGGCTTTGTTTGCTAGCTTAGCACGGAAATTAAGGTGAGTTCATAACCCCACTTTTTACTGTTTTATAAATGTTTCCGGGGTGGAAGACATGCTTCTGTTATGAAAAACTGAGGAACTTAAAACGAAACAAAGTTTTGGAAAATGAAACGGGTTGCGTGAGTTTACGGCCCCTCTTTTAACTGGTTTCACTTTTTGGGGGAGAAAACATGTGTTAAACTTATGTTTTGGTAACAACTGTCATACTATGGGTTTCTATGGTTTACTATACGATCTTTGGAAGTCCCGGGGGAAACCATGAATGTGCGGGTTAGCACAACGGGGAAATGTGAATAGATCTATTGGGAGTGACCAACCCCGCTCGTCGACTTGGAGGGTCGACGGGTGCATATTGTCTCAAACAGGAACAACAGGGTTACTACATCGGGCACGACATCTGGTTTGCGAGTTAGTAATGGTTTTCCAATCGTGATAGTAACAAAACATACGCCTAGCTAGCGTACTTTGGTTTTCGATTTGTTATAGTATGGACAGGGTGAACATGGTAACACTTTTGGAACTTGGTAATGTTTGATAACATTTTGCAAAACTTATGAACTCACCAGCATTATATGTTGACTTTTAAGTATGTCTTTCAGGTTTAAACTTTGGTGACGACACGGTTGGAGTAGGTGACAGTTGGGACCAGGAATCCTAGAGGTTTAGAATTGGCGTTCAGGGAACCAGAGTCTTAGATGCAACTTTCCGCTGCGTTGGCAAAGGCACCAAACGTCGCAACCGACGAGGGAAAAGTCGGGGTGTGACAATTTATGAATCCAAGTTTATTTTTAACTTGTAAACCTAGAATCATAGCATTAGACCAAACACTGTAGTTATCAGTACCTTTTAGTTTTATACTAACAATAGTCAAATTGGTGGAATCGCTGGGATGAAGGTAAATGGGATCTCTAGCATCTATCTTATTGACCAGAGTTACAAGGTCAATGATAGGGCCAACATTACCCCCTCCACCCTGTCCATCAGTTTCATTCACCATAACTAAACAGACAAAACAGGTAAACACAATAGCAGATGACACAATGAAGAAAAGCAAACAATCAAACACAAACAACCAAATCAAGAAGACACAAGGCGAAGCTGTACTGGTGATCCTGATCACTGGTTCATCACTCAAAAGGTGCCAGTGCAGGTCCTAGTATAGGAGCCACCTAAACTCTAGACAAACCTTAAAACTAAACAGGGATGCAAACCCTGGCACAGACTCCTTAGGACAAACTCTAGATAACAGAATTAAAGTCCAGGAAAGATCTCACCAAAGGGGGCCCGAGTTAGGGTTCGCCAATAACTCGTAGTGTTATAACCTTCACTTAGGGTTATAACACCAGAGAGCAAAAAAGAAATGCCTTCCAATAATTAGCACAGATCTCAAGAGTAGATCTGATTCCCAAAGCCCAGTTTATTCCTTCAAGAACAGAAACCCTAGATCTGTATATATGTACAGATCTACACAAGTATGATCCAAGAACTGAACCTCAGGATACACAACTAAAAGAAGATGAATAAGCACCTTCAAACAATCAGAAACCCTAAAAATCAGCGGAAGAAGATAACCAAGACCGATAACAAAGCCTAGAGCTCTGATACCATGTTACAAACTCAACATGATATCAAGAAACTCAAATACTTTATTAATCAAAAGAATCATAAGTTTTACAAGATCTAAACCCTCTCAAGAACAAACTCACACAACAATAATAATCTCTCAATACCTATCAAACAGATTACACGAACTTCACGAGATCAAAATACAAGATGTATTTGACTAAACACAATGAAACCCTAATTTCTGAGTCAGACGAAAGAGAGAATAATAAGAAACAAGTGAGCTAACCCTCGACCAGAGAGAGAGAGAGAGAGAGAGAGCTCTTATATAGAGACTCTCAAACATTCTATCGAGAAAGCACACATGCACATATTATCAGCCATTGGATTAAGTCACACGGATTGACATCCAATGGCTCAGAATGATGCTCGAACAAAATAAAGAGACAATAGGGTCTGGTCATGGACCAAAGGCCAACATGAAGACAATAGACGGGCTGCAACTCTTGGGCTGGTACAACTTCTATCTGGGCCGCAACATCAACACAGTAACAAGCATGCATCCATTCATCTATGGCCCAATACACCTTTACCTTACAAAAATACAAATAAGCATAAGAAGTAACATATTCTTACTGAAAGGTAAAAGTAAAAGTAAAAGAGTTGAAAAGAATATACCTGGAATGATAGACCTTTTAACAACAATCAATACCACTTGAGGGTGCTATAGTTAGCTAAAGGTGAGTGATTTTTCTCTATAGAGTCCACAAAGAACCTGATGTAGATATTAAATGGAATGAAAACTATGTTTTTTTTCTCCACAATTTTGAGATTGATGGTGAAATGAAGAAACTATTGTTAATGCTCTTGATGCGTTAATTTACATGTTTGTATCAAAGTTTTCTAATTAGATATTTGCAATATTTAAGAGTAATAACAAGTCCTTTCCCATTCAATCATCCCCCATATTATATTTGTGTTTTTAGGTTTATGTGCTCGATCGAAGCATGTCCAATGGGGGCTCACAAAAGTCAAAGCCACTCCTTGTTTTCTTCACAATAGCATTTTGCGGTTTGCTTTACGAACTTCTCTACTCTTCCACGGATCACAAACAACGTCTCTCCTCCCTTCTCACAAAAATTTCGGGTGCTTGAGGCATACGACCTTTGGAGATAAGGGGTTTTGGGTTTCAGTAGATGTTGATTTAGCATAAGGGTCGACCTATAAAAACAAGAGTTCTATGTTAATTTACATTCAAATGAAATGAAGTATTTTTTTAAAGTTATCCAACTAGCACAAATGATATAACGTGCCACATTTACATCGGCTGGGTTGATGGCAATGGTTTGTGAAGGTTGGCAAACAAGTATGAATATTTTTCACTGCTTCGTAGACAAGCCAGACAAATGATAACTTTTTAATGGATGCAATATTTGAAAAGATTTGTATATTTTTGTTGGTTGCGCGTTTTCTGTAGTATTCAAGTTTATCGTTTATGTTACGTGTTTGCATATTAGATTTGTTATAAATTATTCGAGTTGGTTGTCATGGGTTTTGGTTTGGTTAAGAACTTGAAACCACTTGCATCTAAGACTCCTACGTTCATTGGGATTATACAACGATTTTATCACTTTGTAACATTTTTAATTTATTTATCCATTTATGTCATCAAGTTATTCTTCTTGACAATTATTTATTTTCGGTACACATGAGTATTTTCTTAGAGCAGTCACAATGTGGACATTTTTCTCGTACGTTAAATGGAGGTCCACGGGTTTCTTACCCTTGTCCGACAATATTGTGGAGATGGTTTTTGGTGCTCTAGTTTGCAGCAAGTTAGCGGTCCCGGACTGCAATCCGACAAGTAAGATGGGGGCACCACTCACATATCAGCATACACACACATATTTTTTTTAGTTGGTTTGTGGTTTTTTTTTTTTTTTTTTTTTTTTTTTTTTTTTTTTTTGAGGGGGGGGGGGGGGGGGGGAATTGTTACATTGTGAGAGAAAGATGAGGCTTTTATAGAGGTTTGTAAATACACTCTATATAGGGAAGAGATCTGTTGAGAACTACCACTTGAGTAGCACTATCGTTTTATTCTTAGTTTATTTATTTTTAACACTGTTGACTTTTATTCTTAATTTATTCATTTTTAAAACTTTTGACTTTTACAGTATTTATGATATTTAATAAAAAAAACTAGTGAGATTACCCTGCGTTACGTGTGCGGGCTTTCAGTCGGTATCGGATCAATTTGTTATGTTACTCACATTAGGTATAGTAACAGAAAAAGATTTGAAAGCCATGAGAATGCATAGCAGTACCGGTACCGGCTAATGTCGAAACAATTTAAGTAAAACTAATATTTGGAGGAAGATTACACGTCGAAACATTATACTCGAAATCTTCGAGAATAAATTAAAAGTTATAAGTAAAAATCAAAATATACCCAAAACTAATTATAATAATAAAATAATACGTTTGTGCTCTGATCGCTTGTACATCACTCTTCGCAAATCAGTTTTGACTTTTGAGTAGATATTATATTGATGCTTATAAAAGAATAAATCGCAAGGCAATACTCGAAACTTTAAAACATCGTAGTTAAAGAGTTATGAGACTAAAACCTAAATATTAACAAAATAATAAGTCTATGCATTAGTTACTTGTAAAATACTATTTTCAACTAAGTTTACCGTAAAATTTAATCAATGTGTAGATAAAAACAAGGAGTCCTGACTATATACCCATAACGATAAAAAACAATGTATAACTAAAGTTATAAAATAAATACAAAATAAGTTTAAACTAATTACAGTTAAACTAGAGTAATAATATAATTAATAAATTAAAATAAAATTCATGAAAAAGAAATAAGTGTCAAATTGTGACTAGAACTGAAAAAAAAAGGAAAACTTTAGTATTGAGAACTAATAGAAAATATATTATTTACATAATATATTGTAATGTATATCAATTCCATATTAGACTATCCGTTGTCGCCCGCGAGCAGCCTGCTGCGAGCCACAACTTTGTACACCTGTCTCGCGCTGTCCATAACATGTCCACGTGATTGAGTCAGCGAGCGGTGGGACGTGAGCCAGCTCGCATCCGTTAGCGGGCTGGCTAACGGTTTAAATTTCAAAAATTAAATTTTCACCCACCAAATTTGTTACCCCCTATATATATTTACCACATCTTCTTCTTCTTCACATACACATCTTCTTCTTCACATACTCAAACCCTAAACCTTCAATTTTCAAACCCAACTTCATCATTATGGTGCGGTGAAGGATGATATGCCCGACGAAACCGATGACGTGTTCGTCGCCTTCGCCAAAATGAAGTACCTTCGGACGGTTGGCGATAACGTCAACCACGTTTTGCCGTGGCAAATGTTACGCTCGGGCCTACGTTAGGTTTTTAATTTTTTTAGTGTAATTTCCTCTTTTTTTAGTGTAATTTTTTTTAATGTAATGTTTTTTATTTTTATTTTTATTTTTTTAGTTTAGTGTAACTTTTCTTTTATTTTTAGTTTAATGTTTGTTTTTATTAAAAAAATTGTGGTAAAAATTTAAATAGATTTGGTAAAAAAAAAACCCTCACTTACCTTGACCCATAACACCCTCTAGCGAGCGACCGCCTGCCGCTATCCAGTGCCAAGTAAGCGTTGACGTGGCACAATATTATTCGATAAATCACCCACTCACCTCTACCCACAACGGATAGTCTTATTGGATAATATTGCTTCCATATTTGTATATATTGAGGTTATGAATGAGAATGACGCAAGCAACTCATTATCCTAACCATACCATTATTCATGGTATCAGAGCATAGGTTCTAACATGTTTTTCACCACCGCCGCTCCTCCCTCATCATCCTCATATTTTCTTTTTCCGGACACCTCTCCCTCTCTCCTTCTCTCCCTAAAATCCGATCACTGTTCATCCTGAAACCTAAAATCCATTCCGCTACAACCGTTTCTAACATTAAGAGTGAGTTTTATACTGATTATAACCTAGAGATTGAGAGCAGCTAGTATGCTTTCCGGAGCGAGCTATTCAAAATACATTTCCGTGCATTTTTAGTCCACAAACATCTTATTTATTCCACACCCACGATTGCTGCCACGTCCCCAACCACTTTTCTTCGGTTGTCACAACGGATGAAACAACACCAACAAAACCTATTTCCCCACCCGCTAACCAAGAGGACTCGTGGGACAGCTTTGACGCTATCGTCCTACAATGGATCTACTGTACGATATCGAACGATTTCCTCAACACAATAATCAAATTCAACACCTCTGCATATCATGAGGCGTGGACCACACTTAAGACTATTCCATGATAACAAATCCGCAAGGGCCATCCACCTACGACTCCGAGTTTCAAGCACCCATCTCGATGGGTTTCATAATACGTCCTCCTATTGACAAGAACTGAAAGTGCTTGCAGAGTTGCAGATCAGTTAGCAATTGCCAGCGCCCAGGTTGATAATGATAAATAATAACTTGTTTTTGTTGACTACATTAGTTCAGTGTGATAGTAATGTAATTTTTTATAATGAGAGGGTGTTTGGGATTGAGTTTGGAAATGCAAAAGTGCTTTTGGTCAGAAGTGCTTATTGGCTTATGACTTTTTGAAAAAGAGTTTTAAAAAAAGTGTTTGGATTAGCTTTTGGGATGAGAAACGTCAAAAAATCAATAGATTGTTTTTTTTAAGTGTTTCGCTTAATTTATTGTGAATATTGGTTGTAAGGGTGGTAGATTTGTAATTTTTTTCCAAAATCCAAAAGCTAAAAGCCAAAAGCCAGGATTTCTAACTTCTCAAAAATAGCTTTTCCACCTTTAAAAGCCAAAAGTCAAAACAGAAAGTGTTTTTGGGTTGCACAAACAATTGGCTTCTTGGAAAGGCCAATAAGTCAATAAATTGTTTTGAAACTCAATCCCAAACACCCTCTAAAATTAATAAGTGCATGTAAGGATATGTAGGACCATATATGTTTGGGTGTGAGAAAGTTCATAATGTTTGGGTGTGACCGTATATGTAGGACCATATATGTAAGGATATGTAGGACCATATATGTGTAAAGAGGGTTAACGTGATGGTAAAACTTGGTATCTTCCCCTAAACAAAAAAGAATACATTGTTCATGAGATTATATTTAGAAAATGTATCTTAGAAAATTTATAAGGGCGTAATTTTTTTCTTGATTTTTGAATATACAGTTTGATTTTTTTTACAATGTTTCAGTCTTCTAAATCTTATTAAAAGTCAGTTCGTTGCCTGCTGCGAAGCGTGAACATAATCCGCTAGCTACACATATATATTATAATATGTTCGTATTAGTAACCGAAGTGATTGCTTGGCTTGATGGTTTAAAACAAAAAGTTGGCACTCGCCTATTTTAGATGTGCAGGTTATGAGTCTGGGCGGGACCTCTACACATCTTAAGGATATCAGAATGGTCAAGGGGGTGAATGAGGCATGGAGTGACATGTGGCAGCCACATTAGTAGAGTGAGAATTTCCATCCAAGCCCAAAAAATATCACAGGGTGGTAGCGTGAGAGACTGGCGTCGATTTTTTTTTAATCCAACAATCAATCACAACCGTCCATAATCCTACAACCATCCACATCACCCTCACCTTTGCCCCCACGCCGGCTTCTACCCACACAGAAGGTGGTGTTGGTGGCGTGGAGAGGCTTCACATCCCCCTTC
Source organism: Ambrosia trifida (assembly GCA_028751855.1). Taxonomy (NCBI): domain Eukaryota; kingdom Viridiplantae; phylum Streptophyta; class Magnoliopsida; order Asterales; family Asteraceae; genus Ambrosia; species Ambrosia trifida. The sequence goes on along the minus strand of CM054122.1, from coordinate 202,794,188 downwards.
CACGCCTCATACTGTGTAGTATAATATCTACTATGTCACCCCACATATCACATCTTTTCTCTTTTTTTTTCTTTCCCTTTTTCTTTTGCCATTTTTGTTGTTATTTTTCCTATCTATATAACTTAAGTTAAAGTAAACAACTTCTAATAATTTTTAAAATCTTTTTTTATTTTTATTATCTAACTAAAAAATCAATAAACCGAACACGTTTTCGGCATATTATGAATATGTTTTTTGGTTTTCCTATTTTTTTTCTATAGCAAGTGCACTACCTGCCTGAAAACGCACCATTTGCTGCATCATGTGGCTTTCATCTCACTAATTATAACTAAAGTATGAACTAAATAGTCAATGTAAGCAGGTGGAGTAACAATGACGAATTTGAATATTTTTACTTTATGGTTTTATTCATATTGTTTTTAATTACTGTAGGCTTATATTAAGATGATCTTCATTAAACTTTGACCTAAATAATGTTAGATTTTTCTTAACAATAGGTTGGCTTTTTGATTTGTTGTAACTTACACCCTGTTATATGATAATTACCATATGAATAGTATAGTTCGTAATAAAATACTTAAGTATCATGTATGCTTATTGATTCTAATAAAGAAAATGTTTCTAATATGTAGTATTTGTTAGTTAAAAATGAAAAATGATGAATATCATCTTGCACCGACCAGAGCCAATATATTGTTGTTATTTTTCTTTCTTTTATCTATTATTTTTCTTTTTTTCTTTTGCCTTTTTTGTTGTTTTTTTAACTATCTAACTTAATATTAACTTAATTAAAGGCTAAGCCTTATTTAACACTTTGTTACCAGTAGGCTAAAGGCCCTTTGATTGATGTGTGTAACTAAATGTTGTAAATAAAAATCTAGAACGGGTTGGATTGCATAATTGATATTATAGTGTATAAAGTTTTGGGCAATTTAAAATGTGAAAAAAATAAACACCGCTGACATTCCCACTAATAAGATAATATAGATACACATATAAATGTAAGAAACATAAACTTCAAAAATTTTTTGAACCGTAAATTAGGAAATTAAATGATTTACAGTTGTTCGTTTTGTTCTCATGATAAATAGTGTTCTGAAATGATCCTTTCACTATATATATATAGGAATTGGTACAAATGAGAACCTTTGGTCAAATTGAGAACTAAGAGAACCATTCTGGACCACATACTTTCTCTAATGTAATTTTTTTTTTGCTTTAATCGCTGTTTTTTATGCAAGAATTTTTTTTTATTTTTTTTCAATATACAAATATGTATAATTGCATTATACATCTATGTATAACTGAAATATACACATATGTATAGCTGAAAATGCTCTATACACATATGTATAATTGTTATATACACATATGTATAATTACTATATACACACATATATATATATATATATATATATAAATGAAAAAAAAATAAAAAAAAATAATTTTTTTCCTTGCATAAAAATGTGCGATTAAAGCAAAAAAAAAAAAAAATTGCCTTTATATGAAATGTGTGGTCTAGAATGGTTCCTCAGTTCTCAAATACGGGTTGGTTCTCTTAGGATCCATACCATATATATATATATATATATATATATATATATATATATATATATATATATATTATAAATTTTATTCAAACCGAACAGCTCAACGCTTGGATGTAGTGTTTCCTAATGCTAAATTTTATAAGGACGTAAGTTTTTTTTCTTGATTTTCAGTCTCACTGTGAAGTGTGAATATATAACCCGCTAGTTTTTATATATATTATAAAATCTATTCGCATTACTAACCGAAGAGATTGCTTGTCTTGATGGTTTAAGGCCGAAAGTTAGCACTTAACTTTTAAAGATGTGCAGGTTCTGGGTCTGAGCGGGATCTCTACACATCTTATTATCTAACGGGTTTAACCCCACATATCCTCTCTTTTCACTTTTCTCTTTTTTTTCCTTTTTCTTTTTCCTTTGTTTTTTTCTATCCATTTAACTTATTTAAACAACTCCAGGTAATTTCTAAAATCATTTTTTTCCTTTTATTATCTAACTAAAATTCATTAAAAAAAACCAAACGGAACACGTTTTTTTTTGTTTTCACTTTTCTCTTTTTTGCTTTCCCTTTTTCTTTTTCCTTTGTTTTTTTTTTCTATCTATTTAATTTAATTAAATAACTTCAGATAATTTTTAAAACCATTTATTTCCTTTTATTATCTAACTGAAATTCATTAAAAAAACAAACGGAACACGTTTTCAGCATATTATGAATATGTCTTTTGGTTTTTTTTCTTTTCTTTTTTGTAGTGTGTGCACCACCGCCGCAACATGAACTGCCTGCTGTATGAGGCGACTTTCATCTCACTAATTATAACTAAATTATGAACAAAATAATGGATGTAAGGAGGTGGAGTAATAGTGAAAATTTTGAATATTTTGTTGTTCAACTCGTGTTGTTTTTTAATCAATGGAGGCTTAATTTAAATATATTAAGATGATCTTTCATAAAATCTAACGTAAATAATATTAGATTTCACTTAACAATGGGTTACTTTTATGGTTTGGTGTAATTTACACCTTGTTATATGAAAAATGAAAATGATGAATATCATATTGCTTTATATATTGTTATTATTTTTCTTTCTTTGTCCTTTTTTTTCTTTTCCTTTTTCTTTTGCCTTTTTGTTGTTTGTTTCTCATAAATATCTAACTTAAATTAAACATAATTAAACAACTTTTGATAGTTTTTGAAATTATCTTTTCCTTCTATTATCTAACTAAAATTAAAAAATAAACCAATGAACCGAACACATTTTCAGCATATTATGAATATGTTTTTTTACTTTTTTCTATTTTCTTTGCTATAGCGAGTGCACCACTTGTTGCAATACACACTGCTCTCATCTCACTGATTATAACTAACTTGTGAACAAAATAGTTGATGTAAGCAGATTGTAGAACATATTTTGTAGTGTTTTGAGATGTATGATTTAAGAATTGTTTTGCTGTAAATTAAAATTAGTGAATTCGATTGAGAACTTTTGAATCTATCATATCATTTGCATTCATGAGTTGCTTCTTGTTCTTTCCTAAATTCTTTAAATAGTGGTATTTCCTTTATTTCTATATAGTTTTATACATCGTGTACCCATCTTTAATGATTTTTTTACATGTACATTTACCAAAGTTAGAGTTTGATGTATCAGGAAATTTGTCACAGGGTGGTCCATCTCATGTACATCATTTTTCGTTACCAAAGTATTTAATATAATATGTAAATAATCATTGGACAAAAGTTTTGAGAATTTTGCATTTAATACTTTCTTCTGCATCAACTATTTAACTATTCTGCAATTATCATTGTGTCATTGTTTGTGAGAAATATGAAACAACAACCGCATTATTATGATATCAAAGCTTCAAAGATAGCTAGTTATTCCCGTGAACAAACAACAAACCATCAGAATGTTTTGTATAAAAGATACCTTTTGCAGATGAATATCTTTATTAACTTCGTTACATTGAATATAGAAAGGGATCCAAATGTTAAACAAGGAGGTTTTGGCCCTGGCTCGAGTAGTGGTTTGAGAACATGCCCCTTTAAGCATCTCCATGAGTGTAAAGATGGTAAGCCAGGGTCTTCAGGGTTTCTACGCCTTCTAGAGCACATGCAGAATTTGCATTTCAAGACAGAAAAAAGGAGGGCGTCTTTGCAAGATGCAATCAGCCAAGACTTGGACCTTTTTATGGATGTTGGGGGCGCTCTTAGGGACGGGGCTAAATGGCTATGTGGGAAGTGCATGGTGATGCATGCTCTCAGCAAAAGGTGCATTCACAGTGCGGTTGACGTCCTCTCCTTCTCTGTGGCTACGGGAGATGTGGAAGATTTCATTGTTGGGATCCAGAAACCTCGTCTCGTGACTGTGGACATGGAACCTGGTCCTTCGGGGGGTGTGGTTGGGGATATATCCCTCTTAGAAAAGGTTTTCTCACTGCCCATTCAAACTGTCAAGAGCATCCCCCAAGTTGTCGACTGGCGTTTGTCCAGGCCTTGACAGGTGCCTTACACAAAGTGGTGGCTTCACCAGGCTCCGTAGAAAGTTGGGTCAAACTACTTTTATTGCCGCGGTGTACCCTACGGGTGGTCAAACCGTCCAATAGGCAGGAGCGAAGGTCTGGGAATAGGAAATCACTGCAGTGTAGTAGCATCCTGCAATCGCTTTCTTTGTGGAAAGACGGTTCTGGGTTTGCAGATTTAGTTCCTTCTCTCTTTGATTGCGTGGGGGATGTTTCTTTTACCAAGCAGGAAGCAAGGGAGAGTGAGGCTACTGAAAAGAGCCCCAATGTCAAACAGTGCCTCCGGAAAGTAAGGGACGGTCATTTCACAGCTGCTGTCAAGGTGTTATGTTCTAGTGGGGTTGCTCCCTTTGGGGATTCTACCATGAAAGCCCTCATTGATAAACATCCGGTGTTCCCTCCTCCGTCCTTGCCCTCTATCTCTGACATCATGCCCGCGCTTGTTGTGGATGAGGACTGTGTGCTTCGATGCCTCCGATCTTTCCCAAAAGGGACTTCCTGTGGGAGGGATGGTTTGAGAGCCCAACATCTATTGGACGCCCTTAGCGGAGAGGGTTCTGTGGCTTCCACGGGTTTGCTCTCAGCTATTACTGAAGTCGTCAATTTATGGCTAGGGCGGTTGTGTCCCAGGGTACTTGCTGAATTTATTGCTTCAGCCCCCCTTACCCCTCTCCTGAAACCTGATAACGGGATCCGACCCATTGCAATAGGGGCCATTTGGCGCAGACTGGTATCGAAAGTGGCTATGAGGAAGGTTGGTAAGGAAATGGCTAAGTATCTGGGGGACTTCCAATTTGGAGTGGGGACTCCTAATGGGGCAGAGGCGGTGCTCCACAGTGCGAACAGGTTCCTTAACTCATTCCATGAAGACGGTTCTTTGGCTATGCTCACTGTGGATTTTTCAAACGCGTTCAACATGATCGACCGCACTGTCCTTCTTCGAGAAGTTCTTCAGCATTGCCCGTCTATCTATTTTTGGCTCCAGTTCTTATATAGGGGCTACTACGACGGTTCAACAGGGGGACCCTTTAGGTCCCCTCCTTTTTGCCTTGGCATTACACCCTATGGTTCTCCGGGTGCAAGAAAATTGTAACCTCCCATTTCATGCGTGGTACCTTGATGATGGGACGATTATTGGTGATGCCACCGAGGTTGCGAATGCCTTAGCCATCATCCGAAATGAGGGGCCATCCCTGGGGCTTCAACTGAATATTAAGAAAACTGAGGTTTTTTGGCCGTCTTGTAATGGGGTGAAACTTAGGGACAGACTTTTCCCCAGTGGGATTGGTAGGCCAGAAAAGGGAGTGAAACTCCTTAGAGGGGCTGTTAGTCGGGACTCTTACTTTATACGGGAATTGGCAGGGCAGAGAGCCTCGCGCGCGGTTGATCTTATGAAACTTTTGCCCCACCTTAGGGATCCCCAGAGTGAACTCCTCTTGCTCAGATCTTGTATGGGGGTCGCTAAGTTGCTTTTTGGTTTGCGGACCTGCCAACCCGCAATGATGGATGAAGCGATATCATGTTTTGACAAGGGTCTGCGGGGAGCCATCAAAGACATAGTGGTATGTGGGGGTCCGTTCTTTGGTGACCTACAGTGGCGACTGGCATCTTTGCCGATGCGTTTGGGAGGACTAGGGCTCCTCTCATCAAAGGATGTTGGGGTGTATGCTTTTGTGGCATCGCGAGCTCAATCTTGGAACCTCCAAGACCACATCTTAAGGAATAGTGGGGTTGTCAACATGGACTTGGACTACGTACAGGCCCTCGAAAGGATAAATGACTATCTCCCAGGTTTTGATATGGACGGTTTTTCTAACAAGGACACCGCCCCTCCCCCCCAAAGCCTCAGAAAACTTTGGCGAATGCCCTTTTTGGCAAAATCGCACAGAGCCTGGGTGAATCCTTTGATTTGTCCCCCCGCCAAAAAGCAGTAATTGAATGCTTGCAAAGCCCCCATGCCCAAGATTTCCTGAATGTTATTCCAATCGAAGGTTTGGGCCAAACAATGTCTCGGGTTGAATACAGGGCAATTCTTAAATATCGTTTGGTGATCCCCATGTACCATGAAGATGAAGTCTGCCCGATTTGCCGTAAGGCATGCTTGGACAAATATGGGGAACACGCGGTTCACTGTAAGGAGTTGCCTGGCTTCAAATATCGGCATGACTGGGTCCGGGATGTTCTTTGGGACATTTTAAGAAGGGCTGGGATCTCAGCCAAGAAAGAGGCTCCTGTGAATTTCCTCTCGGACCCCACAGAAGGGAGATCCACCCTACGTCCAGCAGACCTGCTTGTCTTTGGGTGGGCCGGGGAAAACACGCTTGTGTCGACCTAACAGGTGTATCTCCCCTGGTTGGCTTGAGGGATACTGGTTTTGTAGCAGGGCAAGCGGTGCGGAAAGCAGAGTCGAAGAAAGTTGAGAAGCATGCTAAAGCTTGTGAGGAGAACCAACACGTTTTCGTACCCCTGGCATTTGATACCTTTGGCTCCTTGGCACCAGAAGCTATCCGTTTCTTGACCAGAGTCCAACGGGTTATCTATAGCAGTGTCTCAACTCCGGGGGGCAGGGTTTCATTTTTAGTAGGCTAGGCTTTGCCGTCCAGAAAGGGGTGGCGGCGCAGCTTGTTGCCCGCCTACCCGCTATCTTGATGTAATTTTTCGCGATTGACATATGAGTATGAATTTATTTAAGAAAAAAAAAAAATTCATGTTGTGGGTGCTAATCTGTTGTTCATGATCATTGTAACAGAATAGGCTACACCGCCTACATTTAAAAGGACACAAGTTGAATCACCAATAGAAGGAAGAAACGATTAGCTAAATTTGTTGTAGCCCATCGTTGAACGATCATTTGATCCAAAAGGTGAAGTTCTTCAAGAAGATTAGTACGTAGTTTTAAAATGTTGCTTATTTGGAAAATCATGTCACGTCTGCTATTTTTTTTAGCAAAAAAATTGAGTTCTTGCCTACCCAAAAAGAAAACCCAAACTATATCAGATAGAAAAGGTGTCTAACACTAGATAAAACATGTAAACAAAATCAAACTATATCATGTACAAATAAGTTGATTTAAGTTATGTGGAAGTCTTTGTGAATTTCTTTTTTCCTATATTCAAGAAGATTGCTTGCAAGTATATGTGGCAAATTTGAACCATATAGTTATAAATAAGTTGATTTAACTTATGGTGTATGCTAAAGTTATCGGTTGGCTCATAAAAAAATAACTAAAATAGAAAGGAGTCAGGTTGAAAGTTGTTGTAATTAAGCATATTTTTTATACATATTTTTTTTTTTTGGGAAGGCAAACTTTATTAAAAAACACAACGAGGGAAAGATCTCCAAGACGGAGACCCCCAAACCAACAAGTTACATTACATCAAAATAAAATCCTTGCCAATCCTTCCAACCCACATCCCCTTTTTTACACCTGCTTGTAAACCATATAAAACCCAGTGCTTTGATGTCCGAAATGATTTCCACCACGTTTCGCCGAACATCTCTAAAAATAATATCGTTCCTCGCCTTCCAGATCCTCCAACATGAAATGATTAAAATACCATGAAGAGCCAATTTCTTCAATTTCGGCCATCCACAAGACGAGTGAACCTACATAATATCATTCACTGAGAAAAAATAAAACTGCGGTAAATTAACCCAACTCGCAATCCCACTCCAAACCCCACACGACACGATACAAGCCGTGAAAAGGTGGTCGACACAGTCCTCCGCTTCGTGGCAAAATGAACACCTATTATCCCCACAATCAATATTCCGCCTCTGTAACGCTTTTTTAGTCGGTATCCTGTCCATCAACATTCGCCACATAAACACATTACACTTAATAGGAATCCACTTACACCACTCAAACCTCGAAGCCGGCTGCAAATTATTGGTCGATTGCAGCCATTTCCTCACTTCAAATACTGAAAAGTTTTCACCGACCCCTGTATCCCAAACCCACTTGTCATCTGTTTCACCTAAGGCGATACCTTCAAGCAAAAGCAAACAATCTTCAAACTGGCCGATTTCTTGATCAGAGTTAAATGACCTCCAATTCCATACCATACTATGCTCTCCAAGTCTTTCCCACATATTTTTTTTATACATATAGCCTCTTAATCTAAAAGTGTAAGATTATATTAATCTAAAAAAATTGATGGTCCAATCATTTCTTGACACTTCATTTTTTTTCTTTTTTTTAATTCAAATTTAATACCATTATATATTCACCCCCACACCACACCACTACACCCTTTATAAATTTCAAGCCCCTTTCACCCACCAAGTGGCCCCACATTTCCAAGTGTCAAAAAATGCCCCTTTCACCCAAAATTACACATGGTCTTAGCTGTTTATAAAAAAAAGACACAAAAGTGTGACCCTGCCCCTACCGATACCGATTTTGTCGACTTCATTAGTTTAGTGTGATAGTTATGTAATTTTTACAATAAATTTAATAGGTGCATGTACGGATATGGAGGAGTAGGACCATATGTTTGGGTGTGACAAAGTGAAATATGTGTAAAGAGGGTTAACGTGATGGTAAAACTTGGTATCTTCCCCTTAACAAAAAAGAATACATTGCTCATAAGATTATATTTAGAATATGTATCTTAGAAATGTTATTCAAACCGAGCATGTCTAGGCTGAGATGTAGTGTTTTTTAATGCTAGATTTTATAAGGACATAATTTCTTTTCTTGAGTTTTGAATATACAATTTGATTTTTTTACAATGTTTCAGTCTTCTAAATCTTATTAAAATTCAGTTCGCTGCCCGCTGCAAAGCATGAACATATCCCGCTAGCTATACACACACATATATGTATATATATATATACATGTGTGTGTGTATTATAGTCTGTTCATATTACTAACCAAAGTGATTACTTGGCTTGATGGTGTAAAGCAAAAAGTTGGCACTCGCCTCTTTAAGATGTGTAGCATCTGAGTCTAGGCGGGACCTCTACACCTCTTAAGGCTATCGGTGTGGTCAAGGGGTGAATGGGACATGGAGAGACAACCATCCACATCACCCTCACCTTAGCCCCCACGATAGCTTCTACGCCACACACGGGTGGTGTTGGTAGCCAAAAAAACCACAGGGTGGTGGTGTGGGAGAGTGTTGTCGAGTTTTTTTTAATCCTACAACCAATCACAACCGTTCATAATCCAACAACCAACGACAACCATCCACATCACCCTCACCTTAGCCCCCACGACAGCTTCTACGCCACACACGGGTGGTGTTGGTAGCGTGGAGGGGTTTCACATCCCCGCTTTCACGCCCCACACTGTGTAGTTTAATATCTACGATGTAATCCCACATATCACATCTTTTCTCTTTTTTTTTCTTTCCCCTTTTCTTTTGCCATTTTTGTTGTTTTTGTTTTCTATCCGTATAACTTAAATTAAACTAAAATAACAACTTCTAATAATTTTTAAAATCGTTTTTTACTTTCATTATCTAACTAAAAAAACCAATAAAACGAACAAGTTTTCAACACATTATGCATATGTTTTTCGGTTTTCCTATTTTTTTTCTATAGCAAGACCATCCGCCTGAAAACACACCATTCGTTGCATCATGTGGCTTTCATCTAACTAATTATAACTAAATTTATAAAATAGTTAATGTAATCACGTGGAGTAACAATGAGAACTTTGATTATTTTTACTTTAGTGTTTTATTCTTATTGTTTTTAATTAATGTAGGCTTATATTAAGATGATCTTCATTAAACTTTGACCTAAATAATGTTAGATTTCTCTTAACAATAGGTTGCTTTTTGATTTGGTGTAATAACTTACACCCTGTTATATTACTAGTGTGATTGTCCGCGTGTTGCAGCGGGAGCGTCTGTTTACACAACCCTGATCCATGTTATAAATTGTTAACCGAACATTGAAATTGCCAAATCCGTACCGTTATCTCAATGTCTCAAACCATATAGACTGTCGGCTTACCATGAATAGATCATAATAGGTGAAAGCATGTGACATGGAAATAAGTCAATACTTTAATTCACTTAAATGAATATAGCTAGCAAGCCTATTGGTATGAAATCATAAAATTTATGTCAAGAGAAACAATAGAGGAAAAAAACCCCATCTTACAAGTACATTAGGTGGAATAAAATTTCATGGACGTCTTTTTAGGTAAACACCACTCTTCTTCACTATCATTGGCAAACCATTCCAATAGAGCATTCACCAATCAATACATTTGATCCAACATTTTTGTTTTCTCTTTCAGTTAATCAAGCAAAAGTGCGGGCACTTCAATTATTAGTACTTCTTTTTGCCCATCAAAATTTTCTATCGGTTGTACTTTGTCCTTTTGTTGTCCTACATTACATGCAGAAAAAAAAAAACATTATAATTATTCCAATGTTCAAACCATGATAGTCATTAATTGCTATATTTGAAAACAATATTTGTAAAGTGGTCATGATACATGTAGATGTACAATTTTTACAAACTGGTCAATCTTAGGAATGACATAGATGTTCCAAAATAGTGTTCTTCCGCTACATTTCTTATTTCTTTTTATAGTGGCTAGTTGGAAGAACGACGTGTAGGTGGTGAGGTCATGGTCGTGTCGCTGGCAATGGATAGGTGGGGGTGATGGGTGGCAATCACTCAAATCTAGTAATTTAAACTGGCATTCCCACAAAATTCACTAATTTAAATTTGTAAATTTAAGTGAAATCAACCAACATATATTGCAAATTAGGGATGTTATATAATGCATAGATCAATGCTTCCTTGCTTCCCATCATAAGTAATGTAACAAGCAACTTTGTTACAACTTGAACTAAAAGAATATATACAAGAAGTTGTTAGGATATTCCAACAACAAAATTATAAAAAAAAAGTATTGAAGTCAGACCATGAATACTTAATGTATTCTTCTTTTGGTGATATGCATTAGCAAAAAGGGCCACCAAAATAATCATATATTATATTTTTAAACACTTTTAGAAGAAAAAAAAATAACATAGTAAAGGTGAAGAGCATTATGGGGTTTCAAGGATTACAACATTCAATTAGGTGTTTATGGTGTTTATGAAGGGGTTATATCTTCATGTGGATATAAAGAGTGTATAAGAGATATATACAATTAGTATTAAAGGTTGTACATGAGGGCATAAAAGGAAGAAATTGACAAAAAATTAGAGACTTGTAAAGGACTCTTTGTATACCATCTTAACTTTGGACAATTTGGACATAAATATATGGTTTTTCAGATGTATTTCCATGGTTCACCATACAAAGTTTTTTTTTATAAAACAACATAGAGAAATAAAAATGGGAAAAAAGTGTAGAAAGGAAGGAATAAAGTTATATTAGTAACCATAATACTTCTAAAAGTTTTTTAGATATCCAACAAATTTTTTTCCACTGGTATAACATAGGTAAATAATCAGCATAATTCATTTGGTGTCTTACGGGTTGCAAGCTAGGATGATTGCGTCTATGTTGGTTGAGAATCATTTACTGTCGGAGTCGTTGTTTATATGTTCGTTGCACAAGATTGTGTTTATGGGGGCCGACGGTGGTGTGTCAGTTGGTTGAAGTTTTTCTTTACCTTGCGTTATATTTCGTGTTTTTGTGGATGTCGCTGGCAACGATGAAAGTCTAGTGGTTATATATCAATTTACTTTGAAATGTGTTTTAAGTGATTTAAACAATGATTGGTAAGGTGTACGTAAAAGGAAACGGGTCAAGCTAGTAAAAGGTCACTCCAATAATAATTTTAATGGGTAAAGTTATAAATAGAAAAGTAACTTTTTTGGAAAAATAATGTTTCAGGCCAACACGAGTCGAGTCTACATGAAAAGCAAATACCAGTTGACGCCCATTTTGCTAATGGGTTGTATTTGTGCCCATTGGTTGTCTTTGAAGTATGAGTTGGTCAACGCTAATTTTGTTTAATCTGGAAAACAAGTGGGGTGATTAGTGATGTACTGATGTGCCTACATCAAAGAAGATCAAGTTTGAAGACTACGGTGACTTGGGGCTAAGGTTAGTAAAGTGTGCATCTTTGAATCTTTCATTGTAAAAAATACCATCTTCTTTTGATTTATTGCACTAAGGTGCAGAATGAAAAAAGATATTCCGATGATGGAAATGTGGACCATGGACTGTGGAGTCATGCCTATGTAGTTTGATCGACTATTGTGGCCTTGAATTGTTATACATTTTGAGATATAGCACAGTAGTAACTACCATCAGAAGATAAATAAAAATTTTGGTATTTATTCTCAATCATAACTCATAAAGTATGATACTATGATTACTGCCCTTGCGCACAAGGCACAACTAAATCGCAAACATCTTGCCTGACCAGTCTTGTAGTTTCTTCTCTTAATGGATGTGGATTGGGAGTATATGGAGAGGTTGGCAGTGACATCAAAGAGACAGGCTCGTGCTAGTAGGAGAAGCCGAACAGGTGCAGCAAGGGGAATTGATTATGAGTCTGAGAAGAGGATTGCAAGTTTGGAGCGCCAGATTGCACAACTGACAGCAGGTAAAGGCGCAGGAAAGGGTGACGGAGTAAAAGCAGCGAGTTCTTTTGCAGTGTGCTCGATTTGTGATGATTGGGGACATGTGGACGCAGATTGTCCTACACAGAAGGGGAGAAATGAGCAACTGAATCAACTGGGCGAACAACAGAAACAATATGATATGAAATCTAATTCATATCACTCAGGTTTGCGAAATCACCCTAATTTTAGTTACAATAATACTTCTAACTAGTTGAATCCTCCATCACAGGTACCCAACCAAAACAATTAGAAAGGATATTCAAACTAAGGGTACTACAACAATCAAAGAAGTTATCAGCAAGGCAATAACCAAGGGAGTTCTCAAGGCAACTGACGAAGTCAAGGCAATCAGCAGGGTGGATCTTCAGGGCAAGATGGATCAGTGAAAGAAATGTTGACTGAGTTTATGAAGTCAACAGGAGAGTTCATGAAGTCGACAGGAGATTGCATGAAGGAGATTCGGAAGGAAAATGAGATTCGAGACAAACAGTACAAGGAATTGGCAAAGCAAGTTGGTCAAATTGCTGAAGAGTTGTCCGCTATCCGTAAAGATCCAGGTAAGTTACCGAGCACCACCACAGTGAATCCAGCACATCAGTCATCAACTGCAAGGAATGTACACATTAATGCGGTTAGTCTTCTTTCCAATTCTGAGTATGAGCAGGAAACACTTTCACAATCAAACTTTAAAGTTAAAAATTTGAAAAAAAATGTTTTGTGAAAAGTTTTTCAGTGAAAGTTCTAATGAGGCCAAGGACAAGGGTGAGAAACTCAAATCTGCACCATTTCCTTTGGCTTCAATGGACCCAGCTAAAAGAGTGGTTTTAAATAAAAATGACCCACAAAAGGATGAGAGGTGGGAAAATTTTAAACAAGTAAAAATCAATTTACCCTTACTTAATACCATTCAAGAAATTCCTGCTCATGCTAAAAACTTAAAAGAGTTGAGTACCCAGAATCGGTACAACAAGCTGCCAAAACAGTTTGATTTACCGGCACATGTGCGTGCCGCTTTGTCTGGCACTTTTCCATCCAAACGCCAAGATCCGGGAGTGCCCCTTATTTCAATACAAATTGGGGAACTTAAAGTTGACCGGGCACTTCTAGATCTTGGAGCTTGTGTTAGCATTCTTCTGGGAAGTATGTATGACCAATATGAATTTGGTCATTTACAAAAAGTTGGCACCATTGTGGTGTTGGCTAATCAAAAACCCATAAGTCCGAGGGGAATGTTGACTGATGTCATAGTTAAGGTGGGAGATTTCTACTATCTGGTTGATTTCTTGGTACTGGATTGTGAGAAAATGTTAAAGTCACACCACACACGATTATACTCGGTCGACCATTTTTAGCAACAGCTCATGCAGTAATCAATTGTGCTGATGGAATGGTAAGTATGAGATTTGGGGATAGAAAATTGAGTTTAAACGTGTTTTCAAGTTTAACTGACCCAAATGCAGAGGAGGAGTGTCTTATGGTTGACAGGATGGGAGACACTAGTGGGAAGGCTCGGAAGAAAAAGAAGGTTAAGAAACCGCCTGAGTTAGAACAAGGAAACACCAACTTAGCAGCGGATGATCCAAGGTGGAATATAATTCATGACCCACTACTGGAGTATAAGCTGAGAATGTTTTTTGAAGCTGAGGGAAGCGAGCATCCCGTTCGACCACCATGAGAGATATAGTAAGTATGAAGTCCGGCTGAAGACTCGTAAACTTAGCGCTCTCGGGAGGCAGCCCGAGGTATGTGTTTTATTTTATTTTATTTTATTTGTTTTATGTGTTTTTGTCTGTTTCATAACCATTGCAGCAGCCAAGTGTGGGGAAGTTATGCGAACATAATAGGTTGGGAGTATTCAATCGATACGCATCAGAGTCGATGCGCGTTTGATGGGGGAGTGAAAGTTCGCATAAAGGGACTCAAGAATATCATAAAGAATCGTAAAATCAGGTCCATGTGCTCCCACCTTTTCTTTTGGTGTTGCGTGTTTATGAAATTTGGTGGTGTAAACATTTTTTTATGTAGGGAATGGTTTATCTTGTTCATTTAGTATGTGAGTTTCGTTACTTTTGGGTGTTAGTCTGATTGGGTTGGTAGTGATTAGATTGAACATGTTGAGGGATGAAGGATTGAAAGGCATCAAAAACACCATACATTGGGGACAATAGTGTGGGGATGGGTGACCCTAGGATATTTAGGGGGAACACTTACACATGTGTGAGAAAATTGAGAAATTTTTGAAATTTTGGTTTTTGAAAGAAAAATATGAATGGAAAAAAAAAATTTCTCGCAAGATGTCACCTTTTTCACTTGATCAGGCACAAAAGCCGCGTTTTCAGTTGCTACCGAGTCCTTTGCCGAGCATGAAAAATGAGACCCTTGATCATGGTCACCCCTTTAAGTTTCATGAGAGTTTTTCTGACAAGCGTTTTTATAGAAACTGAAAAGATATGCCTAACTAGGGGTAACATGCTTTTAGGAATTGCATATACAACATGTCGGCAGCCTATATCCCTACTTTGTGAGATTTTGAGCCTACTATATTGATAGATATTGATATATATGTTCATTTGTTGAGAGTAGGCCAAATGTTTCCTTGTTGCAGAATTTGTGTGATTTGATACATGCTAAAGTTGTAGGCAAAACATGCACATAGATGAGAAAGGCAACTTAGGAATCCCTTTGTTGTGTTGAAATCATTTGTTTGTGTTTTGTTGACCAGTTTATCCAAAAATTACCCTTAGTAGCCCATGTTGAGCCTATACCCTTTCATTTGATTAAGCTTATGACATCACCCAAATTGACCTGTTTACCTTTGTGTAATAAATTGATGACATCCATTGTGTTTGTGTTTTGTTCAAGTGTTTGAGTTATATTCAAGTTATGAAAAAGAAGAAATATATATATATATATATATATATATATATATATATATATATATAAATGAGAAAAAAAAAGAGAAAAGAAAAAAAAAGAAGTATGTGTTATGAGTCAAATATGCCCAAAGTTGTTTGTTTAGTGTATTATTGTGTAGTATGAATAAGGATAGTCATTCAAGCGTGTTGAAACCTTTGTTTTTAACCCAATTGTTAAGCCAAATCATTCCTACCTTTACCCTAAGCCCAAAACCCATAAGACCTTTTGATGTGTGCATAGTTTACAGCTTCGGTGTGATTGTCATACAAACCTATGATAACAGGGTTACATTCTTGGTTTTTGAGCGACTTATACTAGCACATTACAAGCTAGTCCAAAAATAAACCAAGAGGAGCGATCATTGTGAGGGGTTTGTAGTATATGTGAATAATGATAAGCATGTTAGGTTTAGTTAGGCATTCGTAATGGTTAATACCACCTAAGAGACATTTTTTGCCCCGTTAGGATCATAACGCTCCTACAAAAAATGTGTAATGGTTAACACCCCTTAATACCTTGTCAATAATAACTTTCCATATTTTTCTACTCATTGGGCGTTATACTAGAAATGTCCATCCCTCTTCATGCCCTTTTAACGCCCTGGTTATCAAGCTCATTCATGCTCCTATAATGCACATTACGCATTGTCTTAAGTACTATGCATGCTTATCTATTCTACTACAAAAAGTTTCTAATACGTAGTATTTATTAGTTAAAAATGACAAACGATGAATATAATCTTGCACCAATCAGAATCTAATATATTGATGTCATTTTTCTTTTTCTTTTCTATCTAGAAAAAGTAAACTAGTTACATCACTTAAACAGACATCTCTAACGTTAATTACCATTATAAACCAATCATGTTACAAATTTACAAAGGGTTGAGATTAAAGGTTACGAGCAAATGTACAATTAAAAAAATAGGAAGTCGTGGGAAGGGTATCAAACGAACTCCGATTGAACTCTTTCAAGTGGCAGTGGTATTAATTGAGTCATACGATCTTAGCTTTTAGGTCTTTGCTTTTTTGGATTTTAACTTTGTAGTTTTTAGAATTTGCGTTATATCATTGTGTGTTTTATGTTGTCCACTATGATACAAGATTTTACAACCGAGTATGGGTTTGGGATTAGCTACGCTCGACCCATACCCCTCCTTGTCATCTTTGTTCGTGTTGCATACATCAACAATGAAAGAACACACACACACACACACCGGTAATTAAACAAATATTTTTAAATAAAAACCTTAAGAACCACATAATATAGTGTAGTACTGACGCGAATTACATACACCCTCCTACCTATACACATTGGTGTAAATTAAAATTAATGGTTGAAGTAAATTTATTTACTTTCCATTCAATCCAATAATGAAATATAATAAAAGTGTATATATGCATGCATGTTGAGGAAGGAAGGAATCACAATGTGGGGTTGGAATGCATAATTGAGATTTCTTATTGAAAAGATGATTCCTTGCTTGTAAGTGTAACCAAAATATATTCCTATTTTAAATATTACTATGGTGATGATGATATGTATGCTATTAACCATATATTAAAGTACTATATAGATTTATACAACATTATATTATAAAGAAAAATAAAATATATATACATGAAAATCCTCATACCTATACCTGATACTCGTCTGGTAATAGTTCAACTATGAGACAATATTTTACAATCTGGTATGGGTATGAAATTAGCCATGCCCAATCCATACCCAACCATGTTGCCTATGTTCGTGTTGCATACATAAACAATGAAAGAACATGTACACAGGTAATTAAACAAGTATTTTAAAATAAAATAAAAACTATAAGAACCACATAATATAGTGTGCTACTGACTCGAATTACATACACCTTCCCACCTATACACATCGATGCAAAATAAAATTAAAGGGTTGAAGTTGCAACTAATTAAGTTATTTACTTTCCACTTAATCCAATTATTGAATATAATAAAAGTGTATATATGCATGCATGTTGAGGAAGGAAGGAATCAAAATGTGGGGCTTGAAGGAATGATTAAGATTTCTTATTAAATGATTTATTTCTTACTTGTAAGTGTAACAAAAAATATTTATCTCTTCTTTCCTTTTATAATGGTGCATTAGTGTGTCTCAAGTGGGCTCTAAGTAGACCTTATTAAAAAAAATAAACGAGTCAATTTTAGAAATCATATTTATAAATGGGGATGTTGATATAAAAACCAAGACGTTGGGCCTGATTTATTAACATCAAGTGGGCTCAATGGTTTAAATTAAATAGTTAAACTTTTGTGCCTTGGTAATGGATCAGATTGTTGATTTGGGTCTTATTGCCTTCTAAAAACAAAACAGATGGATATGAGCTAATATTAAGATTGGTTGGCAATATTAAGGCTGTCGTGGTTTTCATCAGATTTCTCAAAATTCGTTTTTGTGTTCATCTCAGTTTGTACAATTAGTTCGAAATTGGTTATTAATTAAATCCAAGAATCAAATATAATAAAAGTGTATATATGCTTGGATGTTGTGGAAGGAAGGAATCACAATGTAGGGTTTGGAGGCATGATTGAGATTTCTTATTTGAAAGATGATTCCTTACTTGTAAGTGTAACCAAAGATATTCCTCTCTTCTCCTATATAATGTGCATTAGTGTGTCTTCAATTTCATATTCAACTTGCTCATTCATTTGTAGTATTATACTTGCTCATCGATCTGAGAAGAAAATTATCTTAATGGACTCTTCAATTGGTATGTCTCGTTTTCTTTATATATGCTTAATTTTGGTTGTCATTTGAGGAATAAAAAAATAGGTTGATGGAGAGAAGTGTGCTTTAGTTATTATTTTGTTTTAAAAAATAAAGTATGATATCTTTCTTTATATATGTGAGCACACATCTAAAAGCGTATCTAATATAGTCATTGGGTATCTGGTCGGGTTTGTGTATTTCTCGTGAGTATTAATGAGTCTCTATCTAGAATTTTAGGTGATTGAAATTACCCAATTTTATTAGAAGTTGATCACAAACACATACCAAAAACCAACTCAATGTTGTTCAACATGCATTCACCTAGACCAACACAAAATATTATAATAAGTATTATACCAAAGTAGATGTCTCTTTACGATTCCCAAATCTTATGAGTTCTAATTTCCTATGAAATTTAACCATATAATACAACCATATAGATCACATCTTGAGCATAGCCTAGAATTACAGAAAAAAAACAATAGCTGTGTTTTCGACACATACCACTAGCTGTTGGTAATTTAGTGTTATCATCATAATTAGAGTGTTATTCGGTTAAGTTGTTGACTAAGCAGGCCTTTTTTAACAACCGGTTTGTATTTATATATTATATTTATAAATAGGATTGTTGCTATAAAAACCAAGACTCTGGGCCTTATTAACAAACATTAAGTGGGCTTAATAATTTAGATTTAATGATTAAACTTATTGGGCCATGGTAACGATCAGATTGTTGATTTGGGTGAGGGTCTGATTGTTTTCAAAAAACAAATACAGGTGAATATGAGACAATAATCAGACTGGTCGACAAAACAGACGGTTTTCATCAGATTTCTCAAACAATAATCAAGTTCTTTTTTTGTGTGTTTTACATATCTAATCCGATTAATCATTGATGGTACCACCAAATAGGTTAATATGATACAAATTACACGATTTGTGTAAAAATTGATGTTATTCTGTTTATCTCAGTTTGTTCAATTGGTTACATTCTAATAGTAATTTAGTCTAACATAAACATATATGTTATTTATATATGTAGTTGCTGTGGACCCACTCCATCACTATCGTCACGAGCATCTGCTCAACCTTGTGTATCTGCAGCAGCCGACTCACAAAAAAGAAAATGTCGATGATGAGGATGAGGATGAGAATGAAGTTGAAGATGAAGTTGAATTTGTGGAGGAAGACCATCAATGCAGCCTTTGTAAGGAACAGATCTGGTCATTCCATTTGTGTTACTACTCCTGCAAGACTTGTGACTACTCATTGCACAAGTTCTGTGCAGAGCTACCAAAGACCTTACAAAATCACTCCTTGTTAGAAGTAATCTTGATTTATTATTATCTAAACATGTGTTATGTTTTATTTGAACTTATGTTAGGATTTATTATGTTTATTATCCTACGTCTAGTTACCCTTTATGTGAATGGTTGTCACATAATTAGCGAAGGGTTATGTTGGTTAAGGTCAAGGGTCGCGTCCGGTTAATACATACCGGTTCATATGTATATATGGGTCAAACATTGTATTTTATTAGTGTGTTGAAAGATAAGTTTCTTAAACTTCCTTTCTAATAACTTCCCTCCACTTTTCCCTCCATTCAATTCAATCGCAAATCACCATCATCAAACCAAATCAATCCAGAATTTCTATATTCAAAACATGGCATCAGAGCCAACGATCAAGACCTGTGGTATATTCGATGTAGAGAGAAACGAAGCAGTCAAAAAGATGGGGAAAGAAGGCGGTTATGGATGTGGACCGCTAATCCCTAGTCTAGTGTATGATTTTGAGAATCATAGATGGAAGGCCAAGAAGGCGAACCAAGAAAGCATAGGAGACTCGCTCAATATGCAATTATCTTCGTTTAACATTGGATCAAGTAGTAGTGTGTCCGTGAGGGATACCGAATCAAAGAAGAAAGAGGCGCAAATGGAGTATAATCGGCAAACAGGAAGAGAAGAAAAGATGGCCGAATACCCCTCTACAATGTGTTGTAGTAAGTGCAAAGAACCCTTTCATTATAGGCGTAATTGTCCTAAGAAAATTGGTAAAACCGAGTTTATGGTTAAGGGTAGTGATGAAAAGGGTTGGGATGATTTGTGGTTTGTTAGTTTGACACGCCAAGAACATGGGTGTGGCACCAAGAGATTGTTTATTGTTCTAGACAATTCATATGGTATAGATGGTTGCCCTAAAGGCTATAGGAAAGAATATTTTCGTGGCAAGGGTAGTGTTGCGGTTGCAAGTTGTGGAAAAGAACACAAGATTCAAGATGTGTTCTACATACCCACACTTAGAAAGAATATATTAAGTGTTGAAAAATTGACACAAGAGGGATATGAAATAGAATTTGAAGGCGATGTTTGTTACATCAAGAAGCCTATTATCCAAGAGTTTAGAAGGATTATACTATGTCGCATATGTGAATCGGATGACCATTTCACATTTAAGTGTCCCGCATTTGATCAAAGTGATAAAGGAAAAAAGGAAGAGGGCCGTAGCATAGGGGAAGCGAGCGGCCGAACCACTTCAGAATTTGCGAAGGGTTCAAAAGTCCAAGGCAAGCGGGTTAGGTTTGAAAGCGACAAGTTGGAGGGATTAACGAATGAAGACAAAGAAAGAGCGTCCATTTTTAAGCATTTTGACGACTTTTCCATCAACAAAGATCAATATGAAGGTGTTA
Source organism: Ambrosia trifida (assembly GCA_028751855.1). Lineage (NCBI taxonomy): Eukaryota > Viridiplantae > Streptophyta > Magnoliopsida > Asterales > Asteraceae > Ambrosia > Ambrosia trifida. The sequence continues at coordinate 202,773,222 of CM054122.1, read as the reverse complement.
TGGAAAGAGGTCCGGTGATGTATCCAACCGAAGGATCCGAATTGCAAGATTGTGTTGTGTTTATGGACTTGATTCACATCACTAGTACGGTTGAGAGATACAAAAGAAAGTTTGAATTGGAGTTTGAAAGAACCGTTAATTGGTTTATGAAGGAATTCTTACAAATGAAGAATAAGGCTCCAATCCCACCAAGAGATGAGACGGGTTATCCAATATGTTTGTTGGATCTTTACAAGACGGTGCAAGTATTTGGTGGTTATGAGAAGGTAACAAGAGATGCAAATTGGACGGTAGTGGCCATGTCAATGGGATATGGAAGAGGTTTGCCAAGCCTAGTGTCAAAGGAAGGTATCACAATGAATTTGAGGCAAACTTATGTTCGTTATTTGGAGATGCTAGAGTGGTATCATCTCAAGTACAAAGGAAGAGAGTTGGTAGTGGAGATCAATGAAGAAGCAATGGAGGACTATGAGAACAAGAGAGCCGAATGGGAAGACTCGGCATTGCCCCCGAAGAAACGTTCAAGATCCTCATCAAGTGAAGACTAAAGCCAAGTGGAGAATCAAGATTAGGGGGGAGATTGTTAGAAGTAATCTTGATTTATTATTATCTAAACATGTGTTATGTTTTATTTGAACTTATGTTAGGATTTATTATGTTTATTATCCTAAGTCTAGTTACCCTTTATGTGAATGGTTGTCACATAATTAGCGAAGGGTTATGTTGGTTAAGGTCAAGGGTCGCGTCCGGTTAATACATACCGGTTCATATGTATATATGGGTCAAACATTGTATTTTATTAGTGTGTTGAAAGATAAGTTTCTTAAACTTCCTTTCTAATAACTTCCCTCCACTTTTCCCTCCATTCAATTCAATCGCAAATCACCATCATCAAACCAAATCAATCCAGAATTTCTATATTCAAAACACTCCTTACATCCTGGCCATACTATTAATTTATCTAATTATACTTATGAATTTAAGTGTTCTGTTTGCCAGTTTAAGTGGGGGAATAACTTTAAATATTATTGTGATACATGCAACTATGAGATGGATATGACATGTGCAACTATTTCGAAACAGAAGATAAACCACCCTAGTCACCCTCACCAACTAGATCGAGTGTTGGGACACAAAAGCATCTTACCTTGTGTAGCGTGTGGTAATAAGCATGAAGGGATCTTCTTTCAATGTACCACTTGTCCCGGTTTTTTTATCAACCTGGACTGTGCATTGCTGCCAGCCAAATTACTTATACAAAATCATACTGATGGGACTTTCACTCATTCACATCTACTTACCCTTGCCTATTCCTTTCCCTATTTGGATCAAGAAGCTAAATATGATCCACGTTGTAGGGTCTGTGGTAACAGGTTCTATTCTCATTTATGGATTTACAAATGCGATAAATGTTATTATTACGTGCATTTTGATTGCGTGACTTCAAAGAGAGAGCCATTTATGTCTATCTTCACAACTACAAGTGAGCATTCTCTTCTTCTTTTTTTTATTATTCTTTTTGTTTGTGTCTTAGTCTAATTTCAAGTATATCATTCTTCACCAGGCCTTGGCGAAACTTCCAAAAATTTCATGGAAGATGAGCATCCAAATCTTCTCCATTGTCCATTTCAAGATGAAGGCGACAACCTTGTGAAGTGTTATATGTCTAATCAACCTGGGTTGATTGGTAACTCCAAACAACCTGAGGGTGAGATGCTTATCCATGATAGCCACCAACACCCACTCAGACTTTTCGACAAGCAAACATCAGGTAGTGTTTCTCTACACGACCCCATGAAAAAAATTCAATTGTTATGTGATGGATGCGTGAAACCTATCATGTCAATACCATTTTACACGTGTTGCCAATATGGTGATGAACATTGTTGTTTCGTTCTTCATGAGTGGTGCGCCAAACTACCACCTGAAGTACAAGACTATGCGGACCATCCTGAGCATACTCTTGTTCTTCTGCCTAAAATACCTGGTAAGGTCTTTGGTGTTTTCGAGTGTGCCGTTTGCGAGTTACCATCCAATGGTTTCTCATATGGATGCACAAAATGTAATTATTGTGTTGATATCAATTGTGCATTCATACCTAAAGAAATCACACATGACTCGCATCCAAATCATCTCCTATCGATAGTGAAACCTTCACAAGAACAGTTATATAAGCGATGCAAAGCATGCAAAGATAACATGTACTTTAGGAATCTGGTAATTCATTGTCCGTCTTGTGATTTCTACATTCATGTAGAGTGTGCTCTGTTATTACCTAGAATAATAAAGCATAAGTTTGATAAACACCCTTTGACCCTAAGATACAGAATACACGGTTTGTGTAAAAATTCATGTTATTCTGTTTATCTCAGTTTGTTCAATTGGTTACATTCTAATAGTAATTTAGTCTAACATAAACATATATGTTATTTATGTAGTTTCTGTGGACACTCTCCATCACTTTCGTCACGAGCATCCGCTCAACCTTGTGTATCTGCAGCAGCCAACTCACAAAAAAGAAAATGTGGATGATGAGGATGAGGATGAGGATGAGGATGAGGATGAGAATGAAGTTGAAGATGAAGATGAAGTTGAATTTGTGGAGGAAGAACATCAATGTAACCTTTGTAAGGAACAGATCTGGTCATTCCATTTGTGTTACTACTCCTGCAAGATTTGTAACTACTCATTGCACAAGTTCTGTGCAGAGCTAACCAAGACCCTACAAAACCACCCGTTACATCCTGGCCATACTCTTAAATTTTATTAAGCTGGTTATGAGTTTAATTGTCCTGTCTGCAGTCTTATGAAGAAGGTTAGTATCCCTCGGTATGTTTGTTATATCTGCGATTTTCGAATGGATATGATTTGTGCTACTTTGTTGGAGCAGAAGATAAACCACCCTAGTCACCCTCACCAACTGGAGCGAATGTCCAGGCCCATAGTATCAAGTTGTGTAGCTTGTGGTAATATACATGAAGGGGTCTTCTTTCAATGTACCACTTGTCCTAGATTTTGGATCAACCTGGACTGTGCATTGCTGCCTGCCAAATTACATATACAAAATCATACTGATGGGACTTTCACTCATTCACATCTACTTACCCTTGCCTATTCCTTTCCCTATTCGGATACAAGAGAAAGTTATTTTCCTGGTTGTAGGGTTTGTGGTAACAAGTTCTATGCTCATTTATGGATTTACAAATGCGACAAATGCCGATACTACGTGCATGTTGATTGTGCGACTTCAAAAAGAGAGCCATTTATGTCTATCTTCACAACTACAAGTGAGCATTCTCTTCTTCTTTTTTTATTATTCTTTTTGTTTGTCTTAGTCTAATTCCAATCATATCATTCTTCACCAGGTCTTGGCAAAACTTCCAAAAATTTTAAGGAAGATGAGCATCCAAATTTGCTCCATTGTCCATTTCAAGATGAAGGTGACAACCTTGTGAAACGTCATATGTCTAATCAAAAGGAGTTGATTGCTCGTGAACAATATGATGACCAAATGCTTAACCATCAACACCGATTAATCCCTTATGACAAGCAAACCTTAGTTGGTAAAAATTTGATTTCTCTGCATAACCCCATGAAAAGAACTCAACTGTTATGTGATGGATGCGTGAAACCTATCATGTCAATACCGTTATACACGTGTTGCCAAGATGGTGATGAACAATGTTGTTTCGTTCTTCATGAGTGGTGCGCCAAACTACCACCTGAAGTACAAGACTACATGGGCCATCCTGAGCATACTCTTGTTCTTCTGCCTAAAATACCTGGTAAGTTCTTTGGTGTCTTCAAGTGTGCCGTTTGCGAGTTACCATCCAATGGTTTCGCATATGGATGCACAAAATGTAATTATTATGTTGATATCAATTGTGCATTCATACCTAAAGAAATCACACATGACTCGCATCCAAAGCATTTCCTATCGATAGTGAAACCTTCACAAGAACAATCAAATAAGCTATGCAAATCATGCAAATATAGGATGTATAGGAGGAATCTGGTATGTCACTGTCCCTCTTGTGATTTCTACCTTCATGTAGAGTGTGCTCTGTTGTTACCTAGAATAACAAAGCATAAGTTTGATAAACACCCTTTGACCCTAAGATACGAACCAGCAGAGAACCATATTGACAAATACTTTTGTGAAATATGTGAGGATCAACTTGACCCTTGGAAGTGGTTCTATCATTGCTCTACATGTGCCCAGTCAATGCATGCTGCTTGTGCGCCCTTAATACTTCAATGTGAGCAAAATACATATGCCGATATTTCCAAATGCGTCTATAAGTTTCTCAATGTCAAATTTGGAGGAACGCTTGAGATCAAAGCTCACCGACACCGCTTGGCCTTTGTTCAAGGGCTTGAGAGCGATGGCGAGTGCGTTAAGTGTCGTTGGCAATTGCAGTACGAGATGATCTTTAAGTGCTTGGAGTGGTGTGACTTTGCATTTCATCATAGGTGTGCTTCTTCATTTGTCACTGATCCATACTATTGTAATTTTGTTATGTGAGTGTGTGTGCAGTCAATTATTTTGAATAGTTTGGTTTGCATTGTTTATTAATTGAATTGGTGTATGTAATATGTTGTATCAACTTTTATTTAGTTATTTATTTACAATCTTATTTTGTCAAAAGGAAGACTCTACTTTTGTACACAAGTGGGTGAAAAACTTTATTGTCAGATTCTGTTTTTTTATTGTATAATTTTAGCCATTTCTAGTTAATTTGGTGGGTTATATTTGTGGGCTTTTAAAAGTAATTATTTTGACTGATACATTATTTTTGGGTTCTTAATTCTTATCTTTGTTCAGCCTTGTTTTTTTACCAATGCTTTCTTAAAATGATGTTGGGTATTGTGAGTACTTGTAATGAACAAGGAAACATAACACCATCTGTGAGCTATATGCAGTGTAACAGTGGTATGCCTACCAGATGTTTGATGAAATGCTTTCGAATTTTGCCTACTATTTGACTGATTAGCTGTATATTATTAGTTGTTTGAATCAGTTTGACGATCCTATTTCTTTTTTAAAATGGATATTGATTTACTATTTATGTGATATGCTTACAGCTTACTTGAATTCTGCATCAATTGTGTTGGTTGTCTACAATTACAATCATCATGATTTCTATTTAGGTAATTGTGTTTCATTGATTCACATAACTGTATACTCTTCTGAATTCCGCACCAAATGTGTTGGTTATATAAAGGTACAGTCATGATGATTTATGTTTATGTAGTCTTTTTGTGATGTCATATACATCATATGGTAGCATAAAATTTGCTTTTTAGTCGTTTGCTTGTCTGGATGTTGTGTGATGGAAACTATTTTCCTTAACTTTTGGTTGTGTTATTTTTGTTTTCTGCTGCACTACTAATGTCTGTCTTTTATGCAGGCGGTTTCTGTTATTTTCTGTCTTGATAAGTATGCATTGTCTTCGCGCTTGCTTTTCATTTGTGTTGTGCTTCACGTATATGATGATGTTCAAATGGCATATTTGTGACATATACAACTATTGTGCTTTCTGTTTTTGGATTTTGATTTATTGTAGTGCCATGTGATATGCATTCTGTTTTTTCTTTTCATAAATCAAATCATCAGGCCCGGCCCATGCCCTGTGCAAGGTGTCCAACCGCTCCAGGTCCATGATGTCAAAGGGCCCATAATTATTAAAAACAAAAATTTATATAAAATATGTATGTGCTTCAAAGTACTTCAAACAAATTTAGATTGGTGGCATGCGCGTCTCTTTGTTTTACTTGGAGGTCAGGTTCGACTCCCATAAACAATATTTAACAAGTTAGTTTTAGTTTTTCCATCCACTACTGCCGCAACTTTTTATTTTTACGTTTCCTACATTTTATTTTTTAAATTAATGTTTCCCCGATTAATGTTGCCATTTAATATATATATATATATATATATATATATATATATATATATAGGTAGAGGATCCGGTAGGAAAATTGTTTTGTGTAGGAAGTGTAGGAAAGAGTTATGGCCCTTAGATCAAATATTGAGATTAAGGGCATTTAAGACTTTTCTATCATTTTTAAATCTCCCAAATTCCACTAATTTAGCAAAATTGATTCACAATTCAAATCATTTATCTTGTTATTCCAACTTAATTCTAAAGATCACCACACCAAAATAACTGAATACTACTAATTTATAAATCAATTGCTCAATTATACCACAAACCCACGATTATCATATCACTCTTTTCGGATCTTCAATCATATCAATTCGTACGATCTCAATCACATAAAAGAAATAACAAACAGTGTTTTTATAACATCAGAAGTGTTTTATATAAATTTTTTAACAACATAAGTGTTTTATATAACTGAATGATAAATCTGTTCAAATGCCAACAAAACACTTCTGATGTTGCACTGTTATAACAAACAAAACACTCCTTATGTTACAGTATGATGTTTGACCCTTAACACAAAAAATGATATATAAAACACTTCTCACGCTACAATAAAACACTTCTCATGTTACAATGTTTTTATAACAACACATTGTTTTGTTTTTTTAATCCACCAAAACAACTACCCTGCTTCTTTAAAAAAAAATATATTAATAAGGGTAAGGATAACACTCCTTATGTTACAGTATGATGTTTGACCCTTAACACAAACAATGATATATAAAACACTTCTCACGCTACAATAAAACACTTCTCATGTTACAATGTTTTTATAACAACACACTGCTTTGTTTTTTTAATCCACCACAACAACTATCCTGCTTCTTTAAAAAAATTATGAAAATTTGTTATTTTGTTTTTGATTTGTTTCAGTTCAATTGTGAAAATTTGAGAAAGAAAGAGAAGGGAGATAACATGTTAAGCATGATTTTAGGAGATGTTAAATAGTTTCTTTAATTAAAATAATAGAATGTCACTTTTGCCCTCAATTAAAACACTGAATGGACAAATTTAACCTCATCAATTATAAGAATTAATTAGAATCTAAAATTTTTTTATAGGTTTAATCTCAATCATCAATGTCTAGATCCAATGGATCAAAACACTTCCTACACTTACTACAAAAACTATTTTCCTACAGGAACCTTACCCTATATATATGTAAGAAAATATAACTTTTTTTTTCTTTTGATCTATATTTTTTTAATCATTGTGTCTGTCTCTATTTGAACTCAGTTAAAATAGGCTCGTTTTTGTCATTAAGCGTGTGTGAAACCCACTAATTAAATTTAAAATCCAACTATAAAATAGTAAACCAAAAGCCTATTTAATTTTGGCACATTTAAAGAATACAATCTATTTAGTCGTGGCCATTTTTTATATATAAGCTTATATTTGGAGGCCTATTTTTTATATTCACACAGGGCCCACGAGGTTTCATGTATTCTTAGAGACGGCTTTGCAAACCATCACCGTTTACCTTCTTCATCCTTATCGTCTCCTACAGTTTCATTGCCCATCTTCTTCATATAGTACCATACGCATAATCATTTGACAATATGAAGACCATAATTAAAATGGTAATAGTAGCCAATATTGTTGTTGCCATAACTAAAATCACCATGACATTGGCTGCTTTGTGTATTTGTTTGTGGTGGGACTGTGTTGGCATGATTCAAATCACCTCACTTTTTTTAATGTTGTATTAGGATTACCTTATTGTTGGTTACCTTGATTTGGCACCAAAGCAAATACTATTCCCAGCACCAGGTACACCAAATTCGTAAAAAATACAAGTTAGAAAAATTGGTTAATTTGAGAGGTGTATGTTTTATTAGGCCGATTGTCATACAATCCTTTCTAAACGAATATATAGGAATTATTAGATGGGTTCCTGTATACCAGGTTGTTAGAACAAGTTAAAATGGTTTAAAATATAGTAGGCTAAATGTTGCAATGCATGCGATATATGGCGTGTAAATAGTAAATGGTTAAAAACATGAGTTGATTAATGCAACAGTGTATGTTTTGTTAGGCCAATATGTTGATCCGTTTTGACTGTATGTAATGGAAAACATAATAATAATAATACCTGACAGATTTTTGAGACCAGAGACTGATGCTGTAAGCGTATTGGAAGACATCCTTGTCAGTGTGTTTGAGTTCCCTTTAGGGTATGTGGTTATGATGGCTAATGATTCTTGAAGAAGAATCGATGAAGGAGAGGGGATGAGTAACCGTGAGTTTAGGTGGTGTTATGATTAGGTTATGTGCATCAATCCTCAACCCTAGTAATCTCCTTATATTTATACATACCCAGGGGACACTCTAGTTGGCCCAACTAATGATAAGTCTGTCCATCAAAGACAAATCGGTTATGGGCTTAGAGTATTTTAACAATTGATCAATTATAATATAAATGATTATAATGGCTACCGATAAATATACAAACGTTACGTATATTTATTCCAACATTCTCCCACTTAGCCGATTAATCATTTATTATGAGTATTCCGTAAGCCTCATGAGTTAAATACCCATTTTAGTTCTAAACCCAAACTGTAGCAGAGAAATACAGCCGTTAAGTCTTTATTCGACTTAGGACCCCATTAATCATACTACAATCCAAATCTAAAACTTAACATTAGGATCAATTAAGTTATGCCCTTAGTTGTTGATTTGTTACATTATTGTCTTTATGTCATTATGCTAGCTTAACATAGTAATAGACAAACAAATCATAATGAGGAAATTTCATTAAACATAAGTCATTATTCATAAAACATAAGTCATAAGTAAACATAAGTGGTCAATAAGTACATATGCTTCTAAACAAGGTCATTAGTAAGTCCCATCTTCGAAACGTGATCTTCGAATACTTTAGGTGGGAGACCTTTAGTCATCGGATCCGCAAGCATATCATTAGTACTTATATGTTCGATACAAAGATTGTTTTCCTCAACTCGTTCACACACGAACATATACTTTGTATCTAAGAAATGACCAGCGCCAGTCGAACTGTTACTGTTCGAGAAACTAACGGCGGCTGAGTTATCACAGTAAAGCTTCAATGGTCTAGAAAATGGAATTAACGATTTTGAGTCCAGTAATGAGATTCCTAATCAACATTCCATGACAGGTAGCATTATACACAGCTATGTATTCTGCCATCATTGTGGATGTTGCCGTAAGTCTCTGTTTATGACTCTTCCATGAAATGGGTCCGCCTGCTAACATAAAGATATACCCCGAAGTGGATTTGTTATCATCTTTGCATTTAGCAAAGTCAGAGTCAGAGTATCCTACCACTTCTAAATTATCACTTCTTCTGTAAGTCAGTTTATAGTCTTTAGTCTCTTGCAGATATCTTAACACCTTCTTAGCTGCTTTCCAATGATCATGGCCAGGATTATTCAAGTAACGGCCTAGCATTCCAGTAACGTAAGCGATATCTGGACGCGTACAGACTTGAGAATAAGCAAGACTACCGACTACTGAGGCATAAGGTATCATTCTCATCTGTTCTTTCTCCACATCTGTTTTCGGACATTGGAATAAACCGAAGACATCTCCCTTAGCTACCGGAGCTGGAGTAGGTTTACAATGTTGCATGTTATAACGCGTGAGAACACGATCAATGTAGGCCCATTGGGACAAACCTAAAATCCCATTGCGTCTATCTCGGTGTATTTCGATGCCAATGACATAAGAGGCTTCTCCGAGATCCTTCATGTCGAAATTAGACAAAAGTAATCGCTTCGACTCATGCAACATATCTAAGCTATTGCTTGCCAGTAAGATATCATCAATGTAAAGGACAAGAATAGTAAAATTACTCCCACTCATCTTAAGGTAGGTGCATTGATCAACTTGATTCTTCATGAAACCATTACTCTTAACGACTTCATCAAACTTTAAGTACCATTGACGTGAGGCTTGTTTAAACCGTATATGGATTTCTTCAACTTGCAGACTAGATGTTCTTGACCTTCAGGTTTAAAGCCTTCAGGTTGCTTCATGAACACTTCTTCGTCCAAGTCACCATTAAGGAAAGCAGTCTTAACGTCCATCTGATGTAACTCTAAATCAAAATGAGCTACGAGGGCCATAACGATCCTTAAGGAATCTTTTCGAGAGACAGGTGAAAACATCTCCTGATAATCAATTCCCTCTTTCTGAGTGTAGCATTTCGCAACCAATCTCGCTTTATAGCGTTCAACGTTCCCTTTCGGATCTAGTTTTGTTTTGAAGACCCATTTACATCCTATGGCTTTTGCACCGCTGGGTAATTCAACCAAATCCCAAACGTCATTTTTCTTCATGGATTCAAGCTCGTCAGTCATGGCTTTAGTCCATTCAGAAGACTGGTCACTGCTAATGGCTTCGTTATAAGAGTTAGGATCAGTAAGCTTTCCAGTATCCATATCTGCTTCAGTTAGGAAGGTAACATAATCATCAAAATTGGTAGGCCTTCTAGACCTTGATGACCTTCGAAGCGGGTTTTCAGGTTCAGCAGTGTCATGGTGATGAGTGTTTGATGGGCCTTCATTAGCTGGTACGTGAAGATCTGGTTGTAAATTATTCGGTGTTGGTGCAGTGACATTAGGATCAGAATTGGCATTGGGTACAAGAGGAATCATCGGAGTTATAGTAAGCGACGGATCTGTCTCCCCCGCATCTTGGACTTCTTGCAATTCTTCGTAAGGGTTTGCATTACTCCCACTGACCTTGAAATCCTCTAGGAACGCAACACGCCTGGTTTCTATGATACGAGTGATATGGGAAGGACAATAGAATCTATAACCCTTGGAGTTCTCAGGATACCCGATAAAGAAACAACTGACGGTTTTCATGTCAAGCTTCCGTAAGAATGGGTTATATAATTTAGCTTCGGCAAGACAGCCCCATACTTTCATATATCTAAGACTCGGTTTCCTACCTGTCCAAAGTTCGTAAGGAGTTTTGGGAACAGACTTCGTAGGAACTCTATTGAGTATATGAACGGCTGCCTTTACGGCCTCAGTCCAGAGGAATAAAGGTAAACCTGAGTTGGCTAACATACTGCGCACCATGTCCATTAGGGTTCTATTTCTCCGCTCAGCTACACCATTCTGCTGAGGAGTACCTGGCATGGTGTATTGGTTCACAATCCCCTGGCTCTTACAAAACTCATAAAATGGACCAGGGGCTTGACCCACATCAGTATGTCTACCATAATATTCACCCCCTCTATCTGATCTAACAACTTTTATCTGATGATTTAATTGCTTTTCAACTTCAGCCTTATAATCTTTAAAAGTTGTCAATGACTCAGACTTTTCTTTAATGAGATACAAGTGCATATATCGAGAATAATCATCAATGAAAGTGATAAATGAATTATGTCCAGTGATTCCAACAATGTTATAAGGGCCACTGATGTCACTATGAATGAGTTCTAATAAATTAGAGCTCCTAGTGGCACTTTTCTTATTTGCTGATGTCATCTTGCCCTTAAGGCATTTGACACATGTTCCAAAATCATTGAAATCAAGAGAGGGTAATACCCCATCCCTCACGAGTCTAGTTAACCTTTCTCGTGAAATGTGTCCTAAACGTTGATGCCACAACATGGATGAAGTTTCTAAGTCTCTCCTGAACTTCTTCTTTGTTAGTGATTCATTAATATTATATTATAACAAAGACTTGGAAAAATCATCATCTAGTTCTAACTTATAGAGACCACCATCCAGAAAACCATAACCATACACTTGGGAATCATAAGTAATAGTAAGTTTGCCATGACCATGAGAAACATCAAAACCGTCCATGTCTAATTTAGGTCCTGATACAAGATTCTGAGTAATCTCAGGAATATATAAGGTATCATAAAGAACAATACATAAACCAGTTTTAAATTTTAATTCTAATGTTCCCACGGCTTCGACAATAAGAGACTTTCCATTCCCAACATTAAGTGTTCTTTGGTTTCTTGCCAGCTTCTGGATTGTACGGAATCCCTGAAGAGAATTGGTCACGTGGACCATAGAACCAGAATCAAACCACCAAGAGTTAGATGGAACATTTAAGTTAAAGGACTCAAGTATCATAAATAGATGATTACCTTTCTTAGTTAGCCACTCCTTGAAGGCAGAGCAGTCCTTCTGCTTATGTCCCTCTTTCTTACAGAACTTGCAGTAGAACTTGCTCTTAGTAATGGAGTTCTTAGGGCCAGATGAGGTACTTGCATCATTCCTCTGAGTTTTAAAAGATTGATTCTTATTAGATTGTCTCTTCCTTTTCTTTGAATGAGCAGTCATCAGGTAAGCAACTTCTGGTTTCTCCAGCTTCATCCGCTCCTCCTCTTGCACACACATGGCGATCAACTCCTGCATGGTCCACTTATCCTTCTGTGTGTTATAGTTGATCTTAAAGGCGTCATAGGCCGAAGGAAGCGAGGTCATGATGAAATGCATGAGCAAACCGTCACTAATCTCCATGTCCAGTCCCTTAAGTTTGTTGGCCATGTCGTTCATCATCATAATGTGCTCACGAATACCGTTCTTTCCATCATACTTAGTTGTCACGAGTTTCAAAATGAGAGTAGAAGCATGTGCCTTTGATGTTCCTTTGAATTGTTCTTCCACCGAAGCCAGATAAGATTTAGCGATATTAGAGTCTGGAATGGAACCCCGGATAGGCAAGCTGATGGAATTCTTCATAAACATGAGAGACATTCGGTTGCACCTCTCCCACTTTTCATGCACTTTTTTGTCATTAGCAGTGCTTGAAGCAGTAAGTGCAGGAGGGGCATTCTCTCTCAAGGCATAATCAAAATCCAGTAATGCCAGGGTCAGTAAAAGAGATTCTTTCCGGGCAGCATAGTTATCACCAGTTAATTGAGTGATGCCGCAGTTGGGAGCTGAGAGTGGAATAAGATGAGAATTTTAGGATACTAAGATAATGAAGAATTTATAGTGACTTGTGGGGCAAGTAAGAATATAAGGCAGACATAATAGACCATTATACGTAACGAAGCTGTGATAACTTATAACACCACATTAACACTACTTAAATAACATGCTTCTAGCTTTGGCTATACACTATTTATTTAAGTATTAGGTTTGCAAACAATGATTGTAACACATCACCTTTGGGAAGAAGTGAGACTTTCAATGTTTTAATGCAATACACTTAGTTTACTAACATAATCTGTTACACATCACCGTTGGGCAGAAGTGAAACCTTATGGACATTATGTAAACTAAGCTACAATGCTTAACGATGTCTTAAATAACGAACTAATGTGACACATCACCGTTGGGCAGAAGTGACACTCAAAATGTTATTACAGGTTAAGCAAGGTTTGGAAATAACGTTTTGAATAAACTTGATACATTATGTTTTATCAAAACTCCAATACAAATTTTATTAGAGATCCCGGAAAACTAATGGGTTCTCAGTAATCATATGAGTTCCCGAAAAAAGAAGAGTTCTCGAAAAATAATGGGTTCTCAGAACAACATAAGGAGTTCCCAAAAAATGTTATAGTTCTATGATGGTTTAAAGATTTCAAAAAAAAAAAAAATGCTTATTGTCACACCCTCAAATTTCCACCTGCGGAGTTCTACCGCGAGGCGTGTGACATACCAGGATCCAAGTCAACGGTCACAATAAACGACGTCTAAATGTAAAAACATACGTAAACAAAACCATGCATAAGTTTAAAACCAACATTCAACAGTGCGGAAGCATTTTAAAGTTTACAAAAGTCATGCATAAATAAACATAAGTTCAAAAGTTCATAATCCCAAAACGTGCAGATGAAACCCTAGACACGAGACGACTCCAGTGCGACCACGTGCGCCTATCCATATGCTGCTACCTTAGCGACCTGAGAAAACATGCTAAAAGAGTCAACATATAATGCTGGTGAGTTCACAGGTTTTAATTAAACGTTTACAGTGATCCTTCAAAATGTTACCATCACAATTACTACTATGCTTGTGAGAACGCCAAACCAGGCGCAGAATGAGATACTCATACGGGTGAAACCATTACTGACTAAGCCGTGTGTTACCCTTAGTTCCTATGGGCTACCGTCATCGCCGGTAGACCTTGTTTTGTTAGAGACAATATGCACCCGCCGGTCCCACCGTCGAGTGGGGTTTGTCAGTTCCCAATAGCGCTATCCACATTTCCCCGCCATATACCCATGTTAGTGGTTTCAAGGGATTTTCGATGAACCGTATAGTAAGATAAGTAAGCCATAGTATAACGTGATAACAAGTCATAAGTCATAAAATAGTTTGCAAGCATGTTTCTCACCCCGAAAGTAAAAACTGTAAAATGTGGGGCCGTGAACTCACCTTAGGTTGTGTATTCCGTTTAAGAGTAAACCGTATGCGTGATATGAGTAAACCGTCTGTGAGATATGATAGCCCCAACTATTGGCGACCTATCATAAGATATGTGTTAAGTTAGACTAATAACCCATCGGGTTCATTAGTCCCTAAGTCCAGTCCATGACCATTATGTGTACGAAAAGCATGTTTAACCGACAACCAGACAACGTAAGACAAGACTCGACATCCCATTGGTGACCCGACATTCCACGTGTTAGATAAATACAAGACAACATGCCACATATGCAATCAAACACTTAATACGCGCAACAGTTCACCTAGTCTAGCATAATGTCTGATTAACGCATAAACAGGTCCGAATACGTGTTACTAAGTCATTGGGTGAATCCCGGGGTTCCTATCATGTTCCTAGGCGTCAAATCATGTTCCGGGATGTTAAAATATACATACAGCAGCATTACACGCGATTAGGAATCAAACTAGCAATTAGGAAAAGTCAACACGCGATTAGGGCTGGTCAACAGGCGATTACAGGGTCTAATCGCCTGTATACACACGAGTAGGCCCTCTATTCAGGCGAGTACACCCCTAATCGCCTATACAGTCATGCGATTAGGGTGCTACTCGCCTGCAGTAGCTGTGTAATGCAATTTCGCGCGTTTAACGCCCCAAATCAGATCCGAAACATGTAAAAACATCCAATAATCATCCTAACACATTAACAAACATATTTCAAGCAAAACCCCTAAGTTTTCATCATTCTAACAGTCCCGAATGCGAGCGTTTTCCCAAAATGGCAACTTAGCATGCAAACATCACATCAACATGCAAGAACTTACCCTAAATAGCAAATATTCAGATTTAACCACATAATCACGTCGTCCGATAGCATCCTACTGTTCTAGCATCATCCTAGAGCAAACCCTAACATCATTCAATCAACAACACACCTCATAACACCCTTAATCATCTAAAATCCTTCAAATGGGTCAAAATATCAAATATCCACAATATACCACCAAAACCATCCAAACTCCTAGAACATCATCATACTAACTTATCTCAGCAATAAACATCAAAATAACATAAGAACAACCATGATTCAATCCTAAAAATCCTACCTTTAAACATATATAACACATATAACACATGTAAAGGTGTGGGTTTGTTTAAAAACGGTTTTAAATGGATTTTCAAAGATAAAAACATTTATAAGTCAGGTCTGGACGTTTAGGGAGTAAAACATAATCATTTAAAGGTTTGGGTTTGAAGAACACACCTTGTAATCAAGAGGTAATGATGGGATAAGCTTGGAAATGGTGATTTTGATGCAAAAACGGGTTCCAGAGGGTGTTTGTGTGTTGGGTTATGTTATGGGACGGCTAGGGTTGCACAAATGATGTTTTGGAGGTCAAGGGTGGTATTTATAGGCGTTTTTGGTCGTCCAGCATGTATCATGCGAGTGTGCAGGTTTTATACGCGAGTAGGGTGCCTAATCGCATGACTGTTCATGCGAGTAGCCCTACTCGCCTATAAGCTTCTTCCTACTCGCCCCAAAGTCATGCGATTAGGCTATCCACCAAGCCTAATCGCCTATAGCCCCTATGTTGGTGTGTTTTGCGCGTTAAACCCCGTTTTAACACATGTTAGCACATATTCACATACCGACAAGTCACATAATGATTGTAAACATATAATACATGATAAATGACACGTTCCCGCCCGATCACCAATTCCCGGGACCCGAGACTTGCGTATGTTAAAACCCTAATGATGTGCGACTCGACTCGACCATGTGTAACGTATGCGCGACTCGCTAAGGTAGACTTACTAAGTTTTCAAAAGTTAGTTACCGGAAGTTGCCGGGTGTCACATCATCCCCCTGTTGAAAGAATTTTCGTCCCGAAAATTTCCCGAAGTCGAGGAGAGAAAACAATTAAGAAGAAAAATTTTCCGGGTCGTCACATCATCCCCCTGTTGAAAGGAATCTCGTCCCGAGATTCTTTCGGCTTCAACAGTAATGAGTGTCGACCTCTGTGTCCAAGTAACGTTTTCCCCAAAATACGACAAGTGAAGGTCATGAATCAAACGTGACAGTAACAACCGGGAAACCACTTTCCCAAATGTGAGTATGAGACAAGAGACCCCCGATGAAAGCCTACTGGAGCCTACTATGATCGGTATAACTAATCCACTGGTACCGTCCAAGTAGCATCCCCAAAGGACCCTCATCAACCCAAAGAATGAGAAACAGCGACCAAACCACAAAGAAAACACCCGAAACACGAACGCACAACAATGCGGATAAAAGTATGACCAAAGCGTAACAAAAGATAAGAGAGAATACGTACGGGTAACAGTGTCTGGGTCCGCCTGGTTCTCCCTAGCACCAATCACATAAGCATGAGCACGAGTCCACCGGCCACCGCCTTCCTTGTCCCCATCCTTCCCTGTAGTCTCTGTGCCCCCTTGAGTCAACTTGGGACAGCTTCGCTTGAAGTGCCCCGCTTCCCCACAATGGAAGCAACCCTGGTTCCCCTGTGAAGCAGGGGTAGTAACAGCAGCAGTCTGAGTCGTCCCGGAGAGGTTGACCCTACAATTCTTGGCAAGATGCCCTGTCTTCTGACAACGCTCACAGCGAAAGCTCTCACAAGTACCAAAATGATGAAACCCACAACGTCCACACTTAGGGCTTTTCCCAGCATAGCCCCCCTGTTTCTGGTCCGACGATGGCCCAGAAGCTTCAGCCTTCTTCGCTGCCGGTTGTCGGTGAGTCCCCGATGAACCCTTATCCACGCTATCCCACTTCCTCTTGTTCTCAGTCGGCGCCTTCGCAGCAGAGCCTCTAGGAGGCAAGACACCCTCAGCAATCTTCAAATTGGTCATCTTGGTGGCTGACCGCACAGCCTCTAACATAGTAGTAGGATCCCTAGCAGACACCAGTCCCGCAATCTCTGGCACCAAACCCGCCAGATACTGCTCTATCCTCCTATACTCCGGTGTAGACAAACCTGGACACATCACCGCTAGCTCGTTGTGCCTGATCGTGTATTCCTCAACCTCAGAACCAACCATCTTAAGATTCCCATATTCCTGTTCCAACCTCTTAATCTCCTCACGTGGGCAATACTCCTCCTTCAACCTACGCACAAAATCCGCCCAAAGCATGGCGTTGGCCTCCCCAAGACCAAGTGTCTGTGTGACGCAGTTCCACCACGTCAAGGCGGCTCCTACAAAAGTCCCCGAAGCAAACTTCACCCAATCCACCGCTGGAGTCTCACATAAAGCAAATACCGACTCCGTCTTCTCCAACCACCTGAGTAACTCTACAGCTCCCTCCGTACCCTGGAAGCTGAGAGGCTGACAATCCTTAAACCGCTTATAAGCAACACCTGCCTGAACTGGAGGAGCAGCAGCACCCATGAAAGTCTGCTGGGCTGCCTGAAAAGCAGCTAGTGCAACGCCCAACTGTTGCTGCATCATCTCATTAAGCTCATCATACGTCATAGTGATGTTACCACCACCTCTACCCCCACCACGGCGTCCACCTCCGCCACCACGGCGTCCACCTGCACGTCCACCAGCGCGACCAGACATGTTCTGCCAAAACATGAGACGAGACACTCAGTACCAATAACAAACCAAGCTACAAGTGACCAACGAACTCAGAATACGGTTACAGCATGACCGTTAGTCCGAACACAAAGTCCACCAAGATTTTCATGCATTTCGATTTGTGATTTCGTGTGCACCCGAAATAACAAATCGCTCTACATGGTCCCCAAGGCGTGCTCCGAGCCAGAACTTCAAGTCACCCGATAACCACATCCCAGAATGATATAACTAACTCAAAAGATCGATAAGTAAGTCCCCTCGGCTGTAACCCAGAGATGAAAATAAAATGAAGCAAAAAAAATAGCCAAGAATGAGATAAGTAATATGACACTGTATGGTAAGGAGACCGACACCCCGACAAGGTTAGTATGTTTGCCCAAAGGACACGACTCAAATGTATTTGACCGTCTAGTGTGTGTGACTCGGCTATAGTCTAGACTCTACATGCAGTCCTAGTTCACTATAACCATTGGCTCTGATACCAATCTGTCACACCCTCAAATTTCCACCTGCGGAGTTCTACCGCGAGGCGTGTGACATACCAGGATCCAAGTCAACGGTCACAATAAACGACGTCTAAATGTAAAAACATACGTAAACAAAACCATGCATAAGTTTAAAACCAACATTCAACAGTGCGGAAGCATTTTAAAGTTTACAAAAGTCATGCATAAATAAACATAAGTTCAAAAGTTCATAATCCCAAAACGTGCAGATGAAACCCTAGACACGAGACGACTCCAGTGCGACCACGTGCGCCTATCCATATGCTGCTACCTTAGCGACCTGAGAAAACATGCTAAAAGAGTCAACATATAATGCTGGTGAGTTCACAGGTTTTAATTAAACGTTTACAGTGATCCTTCAAAATGTTACCATCACAATTACTACTATGCTTGTGAGAACGCCAAACCAGGCGCAGAATGAGATACTCATACGGGTGAAACCATTACTGACTAAGCCGTGTGTTACCCTTAGTTCCTATGGGCTACCGTCATCGCCGGTAGACCTTGTTTTGTTAGAGACAATATGCACCCGCCGGTCCCACCGTCGAGTGGGGTTTGTCAGTTCCCAATAGCGCTATCCACATTTCCCCGCCATATACCCATGTTAGTGGTTTCAAGGGATTTTCGATGAACCGTATAGTAAGATAAGTAAGCCATAGTATAACGTGATAACAAGTCATAAGTCATAAAATAGTTTGCAAGCATGTTTCTCACCCCGAAAGTAAAAACTGTAAAATGTGGGGCCGTGAACTCACCTTAGGTTGTGTATTCCGTTTAAGAGTAAACCGTATGCGTGATATGAGTAAACCGTCTGTGAGATATGATAGCCCCAACTATTGGCGACCTATCATAAGATATGTGTTAAGTTAGACTAATAACCCATCGGGTTCATTAGTCCCTAAGTCCAGTCCATGACCATTATGTGTACGAAAAGCATGTTTAACCGACAACCAGACAACGTAAGACAAGACTCGACATCCCATTGGTGACCCGACATTCCACGTGTTAGATAAATACAAGACAACATGCCACATATGCAATCAAACACTTAATACGCGCAACAGTTCACCTAGTCTAGCATAATGTCTGATTAACGCATAAACAGGTCCGAATACGTGTTACTAAGTCATTGGGTGAATCCCGGGGTTCCTATCATGTTCCTAGGCGTCAAATCATGTTCCGGGATGTTAAAATATACATACAGCAGCATTACACGCGATTAGGAATCAAACTAGCAATTAGGAAAAGTCAACACGCGATTAGGGCTGGTCAACAGGCGATTACAGGGTCTAATCGCCTGTATACACACGAGTAGGCCCTCTATTCAGGCGAGTACACCCCTAATCGCCTATACAGTCATGCGATTAGGGTGCTACTCGCCTGCAGTAGCTGTGTAATGCAATTTCGCGCGTTTAACGCCCCAAATCAGATCCGAAACATGTAAAAACATCCAATAATCATCCTAACACATTAACAAACATATTTCAAGCAAAACCCCTAAGTTTTCATCATTCTAACAGTCCCGAATGCGAGCGTTTTCCCAAAATGGCAACTTAGCATGCAAACATCACATCAACATGCAAGAACTTACCCTAAATAGCAAATATTCAGATTTAACCACATAATCACGTCGTCCGATAGCATCCTACTGTTCTAGCATCATCCTAGAGCAAACCCTAACATCATTCAATCAACAACACACCTCATAACACCCTTAATCATCTAAAATCCTTCAAATGGGTCAAAATATCAAATATCCACAATATACCACCAAAACCATCCAAACTCCTAGAACATCATCATACTAACTTATCTCAGCAATAAACATCAAAATAACATAAGAACAACCATGATTCAATCCTAAAAATCCTACCTTTAAACATATATAACACATATAACACATGTAAAGGTGTGGGTTTGTTTAAAAACGGTTTTAAATGGATTTTCAAAGATAAAAACATTTATAAGTCAGGTCTGGACGTTTAGGGAGTAAAACATAATCATTTAAAGGTTTGGGTTTGAAGAACACACCTTGTAATCAAGAGGTAATGATGGGATAAGCTTGGAAATGGTGATTTTGATGCAAAAACGGGTTCCAGAGGGTGTTTGTGTGTTGGGTTATGTTATGGGACGGCTAGGGTTGCACAAATGATGTTTTGGAGGTCAAGGGTGGTATTTATAGGCGTTTTTGGTCGTCCAGCATGTATCATGCGAGTGTGCAGGTTTTATACGCGAGTAGGGTGCCTAATCGCATGACTGTTCATGCGAGTAGCCCTACTCGCCTATAAGCTTCTTCCTACTCGCCCCAAAGTCATGCGATTAGGCTATCCACCAAGCCTAATCGCCTATAGCCCCTATGTTGGTGTGTTTTGCGCGTTAAACCCCGTTTTAACACATGTTAGCACATATTCACATACCGACAAGTCACATAATGATTGTAAACATATAATACATGATAAATGACACGTTCCCGCCCGATCACCAATTCCCGGGACCCGAGACTTGCGTATGTTAAAACCCTAATGATGTGCGACTCGACTCGACCATGTGTAACGTATGCGCGACTCGCTAAGGTAGACTTACTAAGTTTTCAAAAGTTAGTTACCGGAAGTTGCCGGGTGTCACACTTATGTTCTCGAATTTCACATTAGTTCTTGGATATATTATTAGTTCTCAGTTATCTTATAGTTCTCGGTTTGATATGATGGTTCTCGAATGAATGATGGTTCTTGGACAAACGTAATTGATTTTCGAACAACAATGACTATAACCGAAAACACCTATTCGGGAACCTGATCGAGATCCTGATAGAACTGAGAACTTATAAACCTTGAACAATTACCCGGAACTTTAATACGTTTGACTAATAAACCCGAGAACTAATTTCCTAAACCTGATATAATTGAGAACCTAAATTAGAGAACTAATAACCCGATAAAGTTAGTTTGCGATTTTTAAGGGATTTTGATTATAATTTCCAAATATCTTAGGTGTATCCATCCAAGTTTAATAATTCGATTATATAAAAAAAATACTATTCGAAAACTTAGAGATGAAGATACACAATTTTAGGAAATATAATCCAAACATAATTCCATCCCAAAAAATAAGGGGATTTCAAAATATGCAATGTTTAGAAATTAAATCACCAACTGATTTATTTATTTTGCATAATTAACTTCATATTTTCTTGCAAATTATTTTCATGACACTTCACAATTTTGAAACATTAATTCCTAAAAAAAACATGTATGAAACCAAAAGAATAGCATAATTTTACTTTTGGCTATTGAATTTAAATCACAAAAAAGGTCATATACAGTTTCAAGGAATCGATTCATTGATTCAAACCTTTTTTTTTAATCGTGAAAAAAAATAGGAAACAATTAATGTTGTGTGATCTATATGTTTTCTCAAGAAACCATCATCGTTATCTACATCAAATCGGTAAGTCGGTTTCATCCGATTTTAATTATATAAAATTCCAAAATCAAAATTGCCGCAAATCAGTGTTTGTTCCTTTTATGAATTCATTTATCAAATCCCATAATGATATATAATCCAAAAAAGTATTTTGAATTCCAAAATCAAAATAATGTCGAATTCTTATTCTGACACATTTGCGAACCTCATTAAAACATGAAAATCAGATAAAAAATAAGAAAGACATTAACCGAAATTTAGTCATTAGCCGAAAAAATTATTAGAACCCAAAACATGGTTTTAACATAATTGTTTTCCAATTTCAATTCCAGATCTTAATGGAAAACAATCAAAACTGAGCAACATTGCTCTGATACCACATGTTGATCCGTTTTGACTATATGTAATGGAAAACATAATAATAATACCTGATAGATTTGTGAAACCAGAGACTGACGCTGTAAGCGTATTGGAAGACATCCTTGTCAGTGTGTTTGAGTTCCCTTTAGGGTATGTGGTTATGATGGCTAATGATTCTTGAAGAAGAATCGATGAAGGAGAGGGGAGGAGTAACCGTGAGTTTAGGTGGTGTTATGATTAGGTTATGTGCATCAATCCTCAACCCTAGTAATCTCCTTATATTTATTTATACATACCCAGGGGACACTCTAGTTGGGCCCAACTAATGATAAGTCTGTCCATCAAAGACAAATCGGTTATGGGCTTAGAGTATTTTAACAATTGATCAATTATAATATAAATTATTATAATGGCTACCGATAAATATACAAACGTTACGTATATTTATTCCAACACAATAGTCATACATCGTTTCTGTTCGTTCTGCATAAATACCAAACGGGTCAAAGTATAAAGATTATTAGATGGGTTTAAGTATATCAGGTTGTTAGAACAGGTTGAATGGACCAAAACATAGTAGGTCAAATGTTGGCGTACATGTGATATATGGCGAGTAAATATTAAATGGGTCAAAGTATCTTTGCATATCATGTATATGTTCATGTGTTTGCCAATATTTTTTCGGTTCATGTCAAAGTTTGGTTAGTATCGTTTCTTCCTGCCAACTCGCGAGGATGACACCAGAAGCTGATTTTCAACTGCATAGCTATTCATGACTCAAAATCGACTATGGTTGTGGGTTCATGTGTAGTATACACATACTTGGATGTGCTATATGCTCATTTTAATGGTTTAAGCTTTATTTTACTTAACTTGTATATTTTAGTTTGTAACAAAACCATTTAATTCACATACTTGGATTCTCAAGTGTGATACTCGTGTTTAAAACACATTTAAGGAAGCTTGTAATCATGGGTCTGGACAAGCTCAAGCATGGTCAGACCCCTATTGATTGAGATTCGTTGTCATGATGTCAAGTGTCTAATGATTCAGGTTTCAACATCGTCTCTTCTTATTGATTGAGATATGATTGAGCTTTGTCACATTTAATCCTTTCGGCTTGTCTCTGAACAAAAAAGAAACATTAATATGATTTTTTCTTTTTTAAATACACAATACACATGTGTGTGTACATATCATGAATTTTAACCTGATTTAAGCAGGCTCTTTTATGGAAAGTTTTATCTTCATCTTCATATAAACCCACAGCCTGAATAAAAAAATATAAGTATTAGAGATGCACCAAATTCTCATTGCTATAATTGTATATTTTGGATATGTATTTCCATGTCAAAGTCATAGTCAAAGTCTTGGTCAATGTCATAGTCAAAGTTATTATTAATATACATCTACATCTACACTATATAATAAAAGAAAACACATGAGGGACACATGTCACTCCCTCGTGAGTTCTCTAATTTTACTAATTAATATAATAAATTCAAATATAATTATATTAATTGATTTTCAAAATCATAATATAAATACATTAATAATCATAGTTGTAACAGAAATCATTAAAAACGGATTTAATGATTCTGTTATTAATATAAATACTAACCGAATTAAAAATTATTTAAACATTAGTGATTCTTTTTTATATAACATATTTATATGTTATTAACTTTAAATTTAAATCATGTACCTTAAATAAACCTATTTATAAAATTTTGATCTTTTATTCTACGTTTAAAACTATGTTTGTTATGATGTTTGACAAATGATTATTAAGTTTTTTATTATTTTGGTCATTGTTTTAGATGTTAAATATGCTCAGTAAGTACATACTAATTCTAGATGTTTAAAAGAGTTCAAAAGTCAAATAAGCAAATTAATACACAATGTAATTGGTTAAGCTTTTTTGTTAGACTTTTATATTGTTCTAAACAAATAAATAAAGTAAACCAATCAACATTATTTTTTAAGATAGCGTATTTATATGTTATTAAATTTAAATCGTTAACGTTAATTAACCTATTTTTTAATATGTGGTCTTTCACTCTAAGTTTAAAACTATATTTCTTATAGTGTTCTGAACAAACAAAATAAAACAAATCAATCCACATTAATTAAATATTTGATTAATTAAAACTAAATATGCTTAGCTATTTTCGTATTATAATAGCTTGATATATAAAATACATTTTATATATGAACAATCATTGTTTGGAATTTTCATTGACTGTGTTGTTTCAAGTTACTTTAACGGAGAAATACAATATCTAAGTGGCAACAGTCTTTTCATTAGTAATTCGTTTTAGCTTCATTTTCACGCTATTAAATCATGAAATCCTTTTTTTTTATAATTACAGTCATATTGAACCAATAAATGGCATATGTTTAAGAACCTTGATGTTAGAAAAAAATGATTATACACTCAAGGTTAGAAATATTTTTGCTTTGCAAGAAACTTGATGTCAAATCCAAATTAACGATACTCAATCGGGATGGTTTAACGGATGAGGAGATATTTTTAAATTAATTTCATTTTTTACATCTTAGCCTAAACAAATTTATCTTATTACTTTTGATTTTTTTTTGTACCTGCAGTCTACAAGGTAACAGCCACAGTATGAAAGATATATGCTGAAAAGTTTGGAAATAGTTTTATGTGAATATGAATGTCTTTACAAGAAATTATTTAGGGGCTGATTAATATTTAATATTTTTCGGTTGTAAAGGCAATTTTATTTATTTTAAATATAACATGTAATCTAATTTTTCTTAATTATATTTTTTATTTTATATATAATATATATAATTTAAATTGTTCAACCCGTGTATCACACGGGTACATAACCTAGTATTTAATATTTGTAAGTTATGTCTCTCTTCATTGTGTATATATATATATATAGCGTATGAATTATGAATAAAATGTGGTTGATCATTCTCTTATATGGTATCAGAGCATTATCTCCAACGAGAAAGCTCTTGATTCTATTAACATGGGAACCGTCGCCTATTACCTATAAATTTCTTTTCAGGCTACTGCGATCTCCACCATGTCTACCTAAAGCTCCCTTTCTTCAACTATTTCATGACCACCACCACTCTAAAATTCTTTAAAACATCCCCTACCATTTTTATCACATTTCCAACATCTCTAAAACTCACATGACTACCAACATCTTCAAAACTCCGATCTCATCCCTTCAACAGGCTATATCTACCTCACACTATTACACTTTGTTATTCCTTCAAAGTTCAAATGTAACTTATTCTCCTTCTACATGGTTTTGCAAAACCTAAATTCCTTTTTGTGCCACAACCTTTATGTTCCAGACAGACTGTACCTCTAATTTTCTATCACCTATTCCGTTTACCCTCTGATCATTCTTCTTTAATATTTCTCTTTTATGGCTTTTAACAATCTCTATTTCATCCATATAAGAGATGCGCCAAATTCTCATTTATTCATGTTCTTCACCAGCAATACTAAAAAAAACACAAAATGTCTTTTCTCTTGATTCATCTGCTTAATCAACTTCATCTTTCTTTACATCTTCAACTTCTTCTCTTGCTCAAACAACATCATCTACTTCTATACAAGATTGGACTTATTCCAAGGCCGTCCATCTTGTGAGGGTATATTAGAGATGCACCAAATTCTCATTGCTATAATTGTATATTTTGGATATGTATTTCCATGTCAAATTCATAGTCAAAGTCTTGGCCAATGTCATAGTCAAAGTTATTATTAATATTTAATATTTGTAAGTTATGTCTCTTTTCATTGTGTGTGTATATATATAGCGTATGAATTATGAATAAAATGTGGTTGATCATTCTCTTATATGGTATCAGAGCATTATCTCCAACGAGAAAACTCTTGATTCTATCAACATGGGAACCGTCGCCTATTACCTTTAAATTTCTTTTCAGGCTACTGCGATCTCCACCATGTCTACCTAAAGCTCCCTTTCTTCAACTATTTCGTGATCACAACCACTCTAAAATTCTTTAAAACATCCCCTACTATTTTTATCACCTTTCCAACATCTCTAAAACTCACATGACTACCAACATCTTCAAAACTCCGATCTCATCCCCTCAACAGGCTATATCTACCTCACACTATTACACTTTGTTACTCCTTCAAAGTTCAAATGTAACTTATTCTCCTTCTACATGGTTTTGCAAAACCTAAATTCCTTTTTGTGCCACAACCTTTATGTTCCAGACAGACTGTACCTCTAATTTTCTATCACCTATTCCGTTTACCCTCTGATCATTCTTCTTTAATATTTCTCTTATATGGCTTTTAACAATCTCTATTTCATCCATATAAGAGATGCACCAAATTCTCATTTATTCATGTTCTTCACCAGCAATACAAAAAAAAAAAAAAAAAACACAAAATGTATTTTCTCTTGATTCATCTGCTTAATCAACTTCATCTTTCTTTACATCTTCAACTTCTTCTCTTGCTCAAACAACATCATCTACTTCTATACAAGATTGGACTTATTCCAAGGTCGTCCATCTTGTGAGGGCATATTAGAGATGCACCAAATTCTCATTGCTATAATTGTATATTTTGGATATGTATTTCCATGTCAAAGTCATAGTCAAAGTTATTATTAATATTTAATATTTGTAAGTTATGTCTCTCTTCATTGTGTGTGTGTATATATATATATAACGTATGAATTATGAATAAAATGTGGTTGATCATTCTTTTTATAATAAGTCAACGTGCTTCCATCACATATAAAAGCACTTTGGTTTGGACCGAGTACATTAAATTTGTTGACTTTTGGAAGTCGACTATACGATATAAATTGTAAGTCTACATAGTGATTTGTTCTCTAGAATTTACCGGCATTGTACTTCTATCTGCTATTTATTTTTCTGCATTGTTTTTCATGTCTTAGGTTATGTTTTTCTTACAATATGTTGTTTGAGGTTATGTCTATGCTACTAGAAAGAGATTAAAGTCAAAGGTGAATGTTTCTCATTACAAAGACAATAATATATACAGTGAAGAGAAGCTAAAATTGAGGAGTAATACAAGCTATATTTACACCTACTTTGACTAGAGAATAATGGAGGATATGAAACTTAAAATACAATTAATACAATGACATAAATCATGGGATGCTAATGGCATAAATCATGGGATGCTAATACGCCCCCGCAAGATAGAGGATCCGTTGGAGACTCCAATCTTGGACCGAAATGATAGGAAAGGTGCACGCGGAAGCGGTTTGGTTAGAACATCCGCAAGTTGGTCCTTAGAGCTGACATGAAGAACTTTGAGTTGCCCTGAGTTGACTTGTTCTCGTACAAAGTGGTAGTCCAATGCGACATGTTTCATGCGTGAGTGGTAAACGGGGTTGGCACATACGTAAGTGGCACCAGTGTTGTCACAGAAGAGCAATGGAGTGCTCGTAGTGGGTAAACCAAGCTCAGTGAGTAAATTTTGATCCATACTATTTCTGCAGCTGCATTAGCAAGGGCTTTGTACTCAGCTTCAGTTGATGATCGAGAGACGGTTTTTTGTCTAGCAGATTTCCACGAGATAATGTTGGACCCAAGGTATAACAGATATGCTGTTGTAGAACGTCCTCCATCACTAATACCCCCAGTCCGAATCCGAAAAGGCTTGTAGGTTAAGGGTGGAGTTGCGCTTTAAGAACAACCCATAGTGTACTGTTCCTTTCAAATATCTAAGTACCCGTTTGAGACCTTGCCAGTGTGATTGTTTTGGGGAATGCATGAACTGTGAGAGTTTATTAGCAGCAAAAGAAATATCTGGACGAGTGAAGGCAAGGTACTGCAGAGTGCCGACCAGTTTTCGATAGGGGAGGGGTCGACTGCTGGAGAAGAATCATTAGGAGAAAGTGAGTCGGAAACACTTAGTGGAGTGAGCACTTCTTTTGCACCATCCATTTTAAAAGGTGGTGAGAATATCCTGAATATGGCGATGTTGAGAAAGAAAAATACCATGAGACGTAGGAATGACTTCGATTCCTAGGAAATGATGTAGAGGGCCTAAGTCTTTGATAGAGAATTTTTTACTTAGGGCTTGAACAAAAAGATCCATGAAAGGATTATTATTACTCGTAAGTACAATATCGTCAACGTAGACGAGAAGGTAACAAGTGGTTCCATATGAGTTGTAGACAAAGAGAGGTGTCGGAAAGACATTTTTTAAAACCAAATCCAATAAGGAATGTGGTTAGTTCATTGTACCAAGCACGCGGTGCTTGTTTAAGGCCATATAGAGACTTTTTAAGTTTGCAGATGTGGTTAGGAAATTCCGAATTGGTGAATCCGGGAGGTTGTTCCATGAAGACATCTTCATGTAGGGTACCATGAAGAAACGCATTGTTTACGTCAAGTTGACGTAAAGCCCATCCTTTAGATAGAGCAATGGAGAGAACGGTGCGAATGGTTACCGGTTTAGTAACGGGGCTAAAGGTATCATGATAGTCTTTACCATATTGTTGGTGAAACCCTTTGGCAACTAGGCGTGCGTTGTATTTATCAATAGTACCATCGGGTTTGCGTTTAATGCGGAACACCCATTTGCATCCAATAGGATTCTGGGTGGTGTGGGGAACAAGCTCCCATGTGTGGTTTTGAAGAAGGGCGTTATACTCAAGATCCATGGTGTGACGCCAATCAGGATCTTTCATGGCTTGGGCATGGGTGGACGGTTCAAGGGATACGGGTAATGGATGAAGAGTGGTAGAGTTTATGAAGTTTGAGTTGTAGTATTTTGGATTTGGTTTAGTTTGACGGGCGAGTTGGAGTACCCGTTTGAGAGCTTGCCAGTGTGATTGTTTAGGTGAGTGCATGAATTGAGATAATATATTGACGGCAAAGGAGATGTCGGGACGTGTGAAGGCAAGATATTGCAAAGTGCCTACAAGTTGGCGGTAGGGAGTGGGATCGACTGGGGGGTGGAGTCAAAGGAAGAAAGAGAGTCGGAAGTGCTTAAAGGAGTGATAATCTCTTTTGCACCATCCACTTTAAAGGTGGTAAGAATATCTTGAATGTGGCGATGTTGGGAAAGAAATACACCATGAGGCATAGGAATGACTTCGATTCCTAGAAAATGATGGAGAGGGCCTAAGTCTTTGATAGAGAATTGGTTGCTTAGGGCTTGAACAAAGGAATCCATAAATGGATTGTGATTGCCGGTGAGGACAATGTCGTCAACGTACACAAGGAGGTAGCAAGTGATGTTGTTGAGATTGTATACAAAGAGAGAGGGGTCAGAAATGCATTTTTTAAAGCCAAAACGAGTGAGAAAGTTGGTGAGTTCGATGTACCAAGCACGCGGTGCTTGCTTAAGCCCATAGAGGGATTTTTTGAGTTTACAAATGTGACGTGGGAATTCCGTACCATAAAGACATCTTCGTGAAGAGTCCCATGAAGAAACGCATTATTAACGTCTAGTTGACGTAAAGACCATCCTTTTGAAAGAGCAATAGAGAGAACGGTGCGAATGGTAACGGGTTTAATAACGGGACTAAATGTTTCATGATAGTCTTTTCCATATTGTTGGTGAAACCCTTTGGCAACTAGACGGGCTTTGTACTTGTCAATCGTGCCATCGGGTTTGCGTTTGATTCGGAATACCCATTTGCAACCAATGGGAGTTTGGGTTGTGTGAGGGACAAGTTCCCAAGTGTTGTTATGAATGAGAGAATTATACTCAAGATCCATGGCATGGCGCCAATCCGGATCTTTCAAGGCTTGAGTATAAGTGGATGGTTCGAGAGAAACGGGTAGAGGGTGAATGGTGGTAGAGTTGACAAAGTTGGGGTTGTAATACTTTGAGTTGGGTTTTGGTTGTCGACGAGGTGGTTGAGGGTTATGTGGAGGTGAGTTTGTGGGATCATCGGATGTGTTAGATGAAGACATTGGTGAGGTGGGGTTGGTAGAGTGGGAATCGGTTGGGGTAGAGGTGGTGCTGGGCTGGTTGGTGAGGGTGTCTCGGTGGGCTGGGGTGTAGGGCCTGTTGTGTGGGAGGTTGGGATGTTTGGACCTATTGTGTGGGAGGGTTGGCTGTGTGTAGGAGGTATAGGGGGTGGGCCGTGGGTTTGTGTAGGGATAGGGGTTTGGGCTTCTGGTGATATGGGCTGTGGAGTAGCGGTTGAATGATGCAAGATGTTTGGGTCTGGAGTGGGTTGGTTAGAAGGGGAGGTTGATTGGGCCGATTGGTATGTGGATAGGAAGGAGTCAAATGACATGTGTTTGGGTTGGGGGTTGGTGTTTTGAGATGGAAAAATATGTGGGATAAATTCAACGTGGCGAGAGTGGTATAGTTTGTGACTAGTAGGGTCATAGCATTTGAATGCCGATTTGGAGGATGAGTACCCAAGAAATATGCACGCCGTTGAACGGGAGTGGAGTTTTGAAGTAGCATAGGGTCGTAACCATGGGTAGCAAAGACAACCAAACGGTTTGAGTTTGGAATAAGTAGGAGCGGTTTTGAACAACATATCGTAGGGAGATTTGTTGTTAAGGATGGGTGTAGGCAAACGATTGATTAGGTGGGTTGCGGTTTGAAAGGCATAGGACCAAAAATGTTGTGGTAAGTGGGAGTAGTGGAGTAAGGCGAGGCCGGTTTCCACAACGTGTCGGTGACGTCATTCGGCAATACCGTTTTGTTCCGGTGTGTGAGGTGGTGTCGTGTAATGGGAGATACCTTGAGAGGCAAGATAAAGTGAAAGACCCACATATTCACCCCATTATCAGTGAACAACGCAACAATGTTGGTTTTGAAAAAAATTTCAACAAGAGATTTGAATTGTGGAAAAAGAATTTTGACATCAGATTTTCGTTTGATTGGGTATAACCAAATGTATTTGGAAAAATAGTCAACAAAAATGACATAGTATTTAAAGCCATCGATTGACGTTTTTACGGGACCCCAAACATCGGAGTAGAGAAGTTGTAGAGGTTGATTGGCAACAAAAGAGTTTTTGCCAAAAGGTAGTTTGTGGCTTTTATTTAGGGAACATGAAGTACAATGAAAAGACTCATGGGTCACCTTATTAAAACGAAGTCCCAATCTAGAAATTAAAGACTTGAATACTTGAAGCGATGGATGTCCAAGTATGTGGTGCCACATGAGAAGAGAGTTTGTTTGGGTGTTGTTGACTTGAGGAGACAATGAGATTGGTCCATAGTAGACATCATTTACGTTCACTCTCCGCATGAGGCGCGCCCCCGTGCGTAGATCCTTTACAAAAAATGATAAGGAAAAAATTCAACGGAAACACGATTAGTACGACAAACTTTGGCAACGGAAATAAGATTATTTCGAAGATTAGGAGCAACTAAAATGTTATTTAAAAGAAGTGGGCGAGAATTTGTTGGAATAGTTGTTTGAGCAATATGAGTTATAGGGAGAGTTTTACCATCACCTAGCACGATCTTATCGGGTCCTCCGTATTCAGAAAGAACGGAAAATTGTTGGGTGTTGTTCGCGGTGTTGTTGGACGCACCGGTGTCCCACATCCAAGATGAGGTTGTAGCCATTGGGTGAGGGGTGGTGTAGTTAACCACCAGGGTGTTGGTACATGGGTATTAAATTAATTAAGTGAGTTGATAAATACAATTAAAAGAAATTAGTTAGTCTTATGATTAAAATCTTTGATTTCTTATCATCAATATTTTGTTTTGTCACTTTATGTCTTAACCACTAAACAAGGTTAATGAACTTTCTTCCTTTATTTTTCTTTCATGAAAATTGCAATAGAACTAGGTTTTTATGTTATTTTAGTTTAAAAAAGTGGCATATATAGTACACAATCAGTATTAGAGAAAAGAAAAGAAAAACTAAAGTTGAATATTACATGTATTAGTTTCCAAATACATTGGATGGTTGAGAAGTGTTGTTTGGAGTAACCGCATTGGGCTCAGGTGGGTCGGTTTGGGGGTTGTTTGAGGTGGCAGTTGTAGGGGAGGTGGGTACGGTTGAGGGAGGAGTTGGAGTATGGGAGTTTAAATTTGGGCCGTGAGTTATAGGGCTGGTGGCGGGATTGGATTCTGATGAGGAGGTAGATGATTGGGTGGTGGTGGCTGGATGGGAAGCATTAGTTTGAGTGTGTTGAGGTTGTTGAGTATTGGTCTGTGGCAGGTTTGGTTGGGGTTGGGGTTGGGGCTCAGGAATGTTGATGCCATGGGGTGGGTTGAGGATAGGCGTGGGCTGAGTATGTGATGGTTTGTGGGTTAAGGGTTGGGTGGTTAAGAAGGTTTCGAAGGATAAGTGTTTTGGAGTGGAATTTGTGGTTTGAGAGGGAAAGATATGGTGAATGAATTCGACATGGCGAGAGTGATAGAGTTTTTGGTTGAGAGGGTCATAACATTTGAAGGCCGATCTAGAGGATGAGTATCCTAGGAAAATGCATGCCATGGACCGAGAATGCAATTTAGAAGAGGCATACGGACGTAACCACGGGTAACAAAGGCAACCAAACGGTTTGAGTTTGGAGTAACTAGGAGCCGTTTTGAACAACATATCATATGGTGATTTGTTGTTAAGAATGGATGTAGGTAAGCGGTTTATGAGGTGTGTAGCGGTTTGAAAAGCATGGGACCAAAAATGTTGTGGTAAGTGAGCATAGTGAAGTAAGGCAAGGCCGGTTTCAACGACGTGTCGATGACGACGTTCGGCAACACCATTTTGTTCTGGTGTGTGCGGTGGTGTCGTATAATGTGAGATGCCTTGGGAAGCAAGATATGATGAAAGGGCCACATATTCACCACCATTATCAGTGAATAATGCAACAAGTGGTGTTTTGAAAATTTTTTCAACAAGAGCTTTAAATTGTGGAAAAAGAGTTTTGACATCGGACTTTCGCTTAATTGGGTATAACCAAATATATTTAGAATAGTAGTCAACAAAAATAACATAGTATTTGAAACCATCGATTGAAGTTTTTACGGTCCCCATACGTCCGAATAAATAAGTTGTAGTGGTTGATTCGCAACAAAAGAATTTTTTCCAAACGGAAGTTTGTGGCTTTTATTCAAAGAACACGAAACACAATGAAAAGACTCATTGGTCACCTTATTACAACGAAGTCCTAATCTAGAAATTAAAGACTTGAATACTTGAAGTGATGGATGTCCAAGTATATGGTGCCACATGAGAAGAGATCTTGTTTGGGTTGTGTTGACTTGAGGAGATGAGGAGATTGGTCCATAATAGACATCATTGACGTTCACTCCCCGCATGAGATGCGCCCCCGTGCGTAGATCCTTGACCAAAAAATGATATGGAAAAAATTCAACCGAAACACGATTAGTACGACAAACTTTGGCAACTGAGATAAGATTATTTCGAAGATGGGGAACAATTAAAATATTATTTAATCGAATCGGACGAGAATTTGTAGGAATGGTTGTATAAGCAATATGAGTAATAGGTAGAGATTTACCATCACCTAGCATGATCTCATCGGGTCCTCCATATTCGGAAAGAACGGGAAACTATTGTTGGTTGTTTGCAGTGTTGTTGGAAGCGCCAGTGTGTTGACTTGAGGAGATGAGGAGATTGGTCCATAATAGACATCATTGACGTTCACTCCCCGCATGAGATGCGCCCCCGTGCGTAGATCCTTGACCAAAAAATGATATGGAAAAAATTCAACCGAAACACGATTAGTACGGCAAACTTTGGCAACTGAGATAAGATTATTTCGAAGATGGGGAACAATTAAAATATTATTTAATCGAATCGGACGAGAATTTGTAGGAATGGTTGTATAAGCAATATGAGTAATAGGTAGAGATTTACCATCACCTAGCACGATCTCATCGGGTCCTCCATATTCGGAAAGAACGGGAAACTGTTGTTGGTTGTTTGCAGTGTTGTTGGAAGCGCCAGTGTCCCACATCCAAGATGGAGTGGAAGCCGTGGGATGAGGGGTAGTGTAGTTAACCACCGGGGCCGAGTTGTTTTGAGGAGAAACATTGTGTTCTCGCAAAAAACGACTAAGTTTGCGACAGTCTTTGGTGTCGTGACCGGGGATGTTGCAATAGTAGCAATGAGTGTTGTTGTTGCGTGTTGGGCAAGTAGTGGTATTGGAGTTGCGGGACTGCCATTGAGTTCGGTTTGTGGGTGGGTTTGAGTTTCGGTGGGAGCGGGTATCATTTGTAGGTTGGTGCCGAGTTTGATTGGTGCGTGGGGAGTGACGGTGGGTGTAGTTCACGGTGGTAACAGTGGGTTCGGGCTGTGTAGTGGCTTGGAGTTCTCTTTCACAATCCACAAGTTTAGCATAAAGTTCTGAATATGAAACGGGTGTGTCACGGGTTTTGAGTGCAGCAACAATGTTTTTAAATTCATCACCCAATTGATTTAGTATATGAATCATCAAGTCTTCATCTTTGACAGGTTCTTGGGCTAGGGCGAGTTTAGGGCGAGTTCGTCCGCAATCGAGCGCATTTCATGAAGAAATTCGGAAACAGAGCGTGACCCTTTCGGGTTAGCGGTTAATTTCGATTTTAGTGAGATAATTCGTGAACGGGATGTGTTCGCATACTCGGTTGTTAGGCGCTGCCATGCTTCACGTGAAGTGGTGGCAGATGAGATAAGAGGCTGAATCGCGTCTGTACAACTGCCAAGGAGGGCGCTGAACAGGATTTGATCTTGACAGTACCATTGCGAGTACTCGGTGCTGCTGGCTGTTGGTGGTCGAGAGGTGCCATCGATGTAGTGGTGGAGGTCTAGGCCGATTAGGGTGGACTCGATTTGTCGCCGCCAGGTTGGGAAGTTGTGTTGGGTGAGGCGAATTATGAAGTGAGCAGACGCGGTGAGATGGATTATAGTCGGAGTGGTTTGTTTGTCAACATTGGATGACATGGTTGGTTGTTATGTGAAGGAAGTGATAGGCTGAAAAAAAAAAAAAGGATCGTAATTTTGCTCAGAGGAGCGTTGATGGTTGTGATACCATATGCTACTAGAAAGAGATTAAAGTCAAAGGTGAATGTTTCTCATTACAAAGACAATAATATATACAGTGAAGAGAAGCTAAAATTGAGGAGTAATACAAGCTATATTTACACCTACTTTGACTAGAGAATAATGGAGGATATGAAACTTAAAATACAATTAATACAATGGCATAAATCATGGGATGCTAATGGCATAAATCATGGGATGCTAATAATGTCAGCACCCTTAATAATGATTAGCACTTAATTTGACTATGTGCATGGATCCAACCTCTTTTAATGAGGTGTTTCAATGCATGTTTGACTACATATATCGTCATTTTGTGATGGTCCGGCCACCGAAACTGCTTTATATGGATGGCTATTGGTGAGTAGTGACTGTGAAATAATCTTATCATACTATTTTAAAACTGGTTAGTTATTCACACCTCGCAACTTTTAAAATATTTGAAGATTTGGTATAGATGGCGTTGCCCTAAGAGCAAAAATGAATCAGTAGCGGTCTAGACGGTTTAGAGTAGCCAAAGATGCAGCAGAGGCGGATGATAATCATTCATGTTTTTTCTCTTCAGATTATGTGTTGACTAAGGTGTTGTTTGTTTTTTCTGCAGGAAAAGGTCTGCAGTCTGCGGACCACATCTGCAGACATCTGCAGGAGAAGAGGTGGACCAAAGATCTGCAGTCTGCAAGAAGAAGACTGTTTGTTTGTTAACGTCTGCAGGTTGCTGAAATAAACTTAAATTTAAACAAACTGAGTTTTTATAACAGTCTGGTGGTAGATGGTGGTGGTGGTGGGTGGACCGTGGTGGTGTGGACCGTGGTGGTGGGTGGTGGTGGACGGTGGTAGTGGTGGTGGTGGATGGACGGTGGTAGGTGGTGGTGGACCGTGGTGGTGGTGGTGGTGGGTGGTGGTGGTAGTGGTGGTGAACGGTGGTGGGTGGTGGTGGTGGTGGACGGTGGTGGTGGGTGGTGGTGGGTGGTGGTGGTGATGGACCGTGATGGGTGGTGGTGGTGGACCGTGGTGGTGGTGGGTGATGGTGGTGGTGGGTGGTGGGTGGTGGTAGTGGTGGTGGACGGTGGTGGGTGGTGGTAGTGGTGGTGGATCGTGGTGGTGGTGGGTGATGGTGGTGGTGGGTGGTGGGTGGTGGTAGTGGTGGTGGGTGGTGGTGGACGGTGGTGGTGGTGGTGGTGGTGATGGACCGTGGTGGGTGGTGGTGGTGGTGGACTGTGGTGGTGGGTGGTGGTGGTGGACAGATGAAGAAGATGACCAGATCGAACAATCGATCTACACAGGATTACTGTTAAGTAACCCCTAAGACCAGACTATCTTCACCTCCTTACAGCTCAAGAAGATGAACGATACAATACAGACTTACAAACCCTAGAAAATACAGAGAGAGATAATACAGACTGAATGAATGATATGAGAGAGAAAGAATAATCTATTTATAGCAGCTCTCGAAAGTTCCACCAGCAACACTCGAAATACAATATCAACCGTTGATCACCAAAGTCATCCAACGATCAGCATTAACCCCTGAAATAATATCTCAACAAACTCCAACAACTTAACCTCATACAAATGGGCTAACAAAACTAAACGGGCATAATATGGGCTTACATTGGGCCTCATCCAAGTATTACTTAGCCCATAAAGCCAACATAAAATACCAACCATTATTATTATTATTATTATTATTATTATTATTATTATTATTATTATTATTTGAACGGCCAACGGTACCACCCATAACGAAGCCCCGCACCCTTCAGGTCCGGTCCCCGGCCCCCCCTAAGATCCAGCCCATCATTTCAGAATAACCTTACTCTGAGTGGGATTCGAACCTGTGACCTCCCAGGGCAGGAACCCCAAATACCAACCATTAATAAGCCCAGAAACATGCAATGACCATAACACAATTATAATTAAACATATGAATTAATACAACCTTTATATTTTAACAAGGACGCGCCAATTTTTAATGAAAGTTAAAGTTCAAAAAAAAATTATCTAGAAGCATCACTAAGTCAAGATATTGATCAAGTTCTATGACACTGAAGTCGGAAGTTCAGATGTTGTATTTGCTTGCTATTCATACCAATGATTTCATAGTTCAAGATGCCATAAGTTAAAAGGCTCAAGAAACATCATTTTTTGTTGTTTGATTATTCTAAAAACAAATAAAAGATTGTTCTAATTATGGGTGTTTTGTGTGTGGCAGATTGGCAGTTAGGAATTTTAATACATTATTTGGCAACATTTGTTTTTAGATTTGTGGTGGGCTTCACAGTATTTTGCTACCACTTGTGACAATGTGGTGCCTTTAATTTCTATGATTGGAGCTATTCATATGACCACATTAGCTAAATTGTCTTTTAAAAGCGAAGCTATTTTAGACACAATCAAGGTTCCCCTGTTTTCTATATGCGTCAAGACAAAAACTTTTTTTTTTTTTTTTTGAAAGGCTTAGTTCAGTGGAAATCCTTGTACAACCCTAACCTAGCGGTTCCAAGTTCGAATCGTTACCCACACACCGGTGTCCTCCTTGCCTAAGCTCAAACCGTCATGGGAAAATTTTTTTTGGTGTGCATGGATCGAACCTATACCCTCAGAATGGGAACCCTTAAGGGAAAACCCACCTTACCTTAAACCAGCTGGGCTGGAGATCATTGACGTCAAGACAAAAACTAATCCTCTTTTTTTTTTCAAGTGAGTGTCCACTAAATTGAGCTAAAATAAAGGAACAACTCAACCTAATGATGAATATTTTTCATATATTTTTCAATGAATTTGATATGAATTCTAAAAAAAATTAAAAAATAAATAAATAAATAAATTCTTTTCATGGATTTCTATGTTGGTATTGAATTTAATCCAATTTTAAGTTGTGAAAATAAATAAAATTTGTCTTTTAATGTTTTTATATGTGGATATTACATGAGTTTAAGCTGAATTTACGAAACTTCCACCCAGAATTTAAGGTTAACTGTTTTATAAATTCGAACCGTTTTGCCATACGTTGGTGAGTCAAGAGCATTACAAGGCTACTTTGTAACACTAAAAATTTCACAAACGCTTAAATACATTAGTGGATTTGCAAAAGGATTAGGATTAGGAGCAACTTACTTCACATTCTTTGGTTGTTGTGCACTTCTTTAGTGGTACAAAAGCTGTTTTATAAGACATGGTTACACCAATGGAGAACTTGTGATTTCCACAATGTACACGGTCGTGATTGGTGGACTGTAAGTACTTTCCCTCTTTAAAACTTTAGATAAATCTTGTTGTCTTCTATTTCTAAATTTTCAATTTTTTTAATGATTTACGTATCCATAATGTCGCCTACCATCTCTAATATTTGTCTTTTATATCAATTATTTTGCCCCAATTACACCTCAACTCTAACAAACCCAATTGTGTGTCATCTAATTGTTTACTACCGCGTAACAACAAGAGTCCCGTTGCTCCGAGTCGTTACTTCACCACTAAGGTTAGTATTCAGCTTTTCTTTATATTGTTTTTTTCAACTTATGGTATATGAACAAAATTAATTGCTACTGTATTGGGTCTATTGTGCAGTCAAGTTTGTTGTAGATGAATAGGTTTAATCTGCAAGGCAGTATACACATCAATTTAGAACTTTCTCCAATTTAGAATTCTTTGTGCAGTTGTGGGCCCACTTGGGCCGCATGCAGCAAGTACAACCTGGCTAGAGGTCTTTTGGAGCAGCAAGGGTTTGTTAGTGCTCAGCTTCCATCCCACCCAACGCTGTATAGTGTGACAACTAGAAAATGCTCTTACCGAATCTTGCTTAATATTGTTACGTGAAGACTTGAAGCCCACATAATGATACGTGTGGGGTCAGTTGTCGAGGAAGATGACGAGTAAGCATTGCACATAGGGGTTCCAACGACCTGAATCGAGCTCGAGCTTGTTTAAGTTATGAAAGCTCTAGCTCGTGCGCAGCATGATTTGAGCTTAGTTTCTAAAGCTCAAGTTTGGCTCGTAAGTAAGTTTATCAAGCTCATGCTCAACTCATATAATATTTCATCATTTTTAATAGCATTATATACTAATATGGTATCACGAGTCCATGATACCCTCTTCTAAACCCAGTACCTCAGCTCAAGGACTCCTTGGCCCAAGACCATCCCATGGATTGCATGTTGCTTACACGTCTCCTACTGACATAGAGCACGCCATGTATACGATGTCTTTACAGCAACCGGACCCGACTCTCTTCATGGACACTGGAGCATCATCTACAATGTCTCATGACCAAGGTGATTTTCATTCCTTTTCTAATTCTTGCATTCCTCGGAACATTATTGTTGGTAATGGTGACACCATTCCGGTTTTAGGAATAGGCACCAAATACCTACCCAAACATTCCCACCTTTTACATTAAAAAATGTCCTATATTCACCTAAATTACTTAAAAACCTTGTTTCTGTGCGTCGCTTTACTACAGATAATTCTGTGTCTGTGGAATTTGACCCGTTTGGTTTTCTTGTGAAGGACTACAAGACCAAGGCCCCCCTCTGACGGTGCAACAACAGCGGTGATCTCTACCCTCTGGTTTTGGGATCCGGCTCCTCCTCACCAACCGCATTTGCTGCTATCTCCTCACAACTCTGGCATCATCGTCTTGGCCATCCAGGACGCCTGTCTTTAAATTCTTTAAAAACTTCTTGTTCTATTGACTTTAATAATTTTGAGAATAATGTATGCCAGTCTTGTGTTTATGGAAAAAGTATTCGCTTACCATTTTCTACCCGTCTACTTCTTGCACCATTCAACCCTTCGATATTATCCACGTCGACTTATGGACATCACCCATAATTAGTTCAGTTTTTAGATGATTATACTGAGTTTTTATGGACTGTCCCCATCTCCAATAAGTCGCATGTATTTACTACATTCACCCAATTTGCTAAAAATATCAAAACAC
Organism: Ambrosia trifida; assembly: GCA_028751855.1. Classification (NCBI taxonomy): domain Eukaryota; kingdom Viridiplantae; phylum Streptophyta; class Magnoliopsida; order Asterales; family Asteraceae; genus Ambrosia; species Ambrosia trifida. The sequence continues at coordinate 202,733,089 of CM054122.1, read as the reverse complement.
AATTTGAACGAACCATTAAAACATTTCAATGTGATAATGGCAAAGAATACGTAAATTCCGCCCTCCTAACCTTTTTTTAACACAAACAACATCCTTTACCGCCTCTCTTGCCTTTACACCTCCCCCCAAAACGATAAGGCCGAACAGAAAATTTGTACCATTAATAACATGGTTCGAACCCTCCTTGCCTATGCATCACTCCCAACATACCTTTGGCACTTTGCCCTTGAAACCGCTACATACCTCCTAATATCTTGCCCAACAAAACCACCAAAAACAAAAGTCCCACTGAACTTTTATATAACTCTACACCCTCATATGACCACCTTCACATTTTTCGTTGTCTATGTTACCCTCTAAACCCACCACCTACCATTCACAAACTTGACCATCGGTGACACCCATGCGTATTTTTTGGGATACCCACCCACACACCGTGGTTACCGTTGCCTTGACATACACTCGCATCAGATATTTATATAACGGCATGTCGTCTTCGACGAAACCATATTCCCATTCGCACACTCCACCAATACCAAACCTTCCTATGACTTTCTTACTGATCACTTTCCTCATCATTTAACACCAAACATCACAACAAATGCCCCAGCCATACCTCCTCCTAATCCGTCTCCTGTTACACCCGGCCCAAACAATACCGGCCCACCAACACCTAACACTTCCCCCACATCTAGCCAAAGCCCATCACACCTTTCGGCCCACACTCCTTCCCTACAACAGCCCAATACCGTGCCTCCCATTCCACCTGTCCCTCCGGTCCAACAGCAGCCCACTTGTCACACCCTCAAAATCCACTTGCGGAGTTTTACCGCGAGGCGCATGACAAACCAGGATCCAAGTCAACGATCACAATAAACAAATCTAAATGAACATATGCAATTTCAAAAACATAGTTTAAAATCCCCAAGTATAGCGGAAGCTTATTCTCAAAACATAATCCAAAAGTAACCCAAATATTCAATGTTTGAAAACCATGCAATCCTAACTAGACGCCGTGCAGACGCGTGCGCCCTAGTTCCGTAGTGCTACCTTAGCGACCTGAGAAAACATGTAAGAGTTACGTCAGCACAAAAATGCTGGTGAGTTCACAGGTTTGTAATTAAAGTACCAAGTTCAACCTGTCCATACTATATCAATTTGCAAACCAAAGTACGCTAGCTAGGCGTATGTTTTGTTACTTCTACGATTGGAAAACCATTACTAACTCGCAAACCAGATGTCGTGCCCGAATAGTAAACCTGTTCCTGTTTGAGACAATATGCACTCGCCCGGCCCTCCAAGCCGACGAGCGGGGTTGGTCACTCCCAATAGATCTATTCACATTTCCCCGTTGTGCTAACCCGCACATTCATGGTTTCCCCCGGGACTTCCAAAGATCGTATAGTAAACCATAGAAACCCATAGTATGACAGTTGTTACCAAAACCTAAGTTTAACACATGTTTTCTCCCCCAAAAAGTGAAACCAGTTAAAAGAGGGGCCGTAAACTCACCTTAACGTGCAAGCAAGGAATCCGAACAGCAAGTAATATATGCTACCGACACCCTAATAACAGTGTCATTAAGTGAGTATAGGCGTAATATCATTACACCATATAACTCGTTTGTCCAAGGCGTTTTAAATGTTCAAAAGCGTGTAAGTGACACCTAGTGATTCTACATGCATAAGTAATTCCTACGGACCCGTTGGTGAATACGTTGGTTACAATTAGTTTCTACATTCCGTATGTGTCTCAGACAAGTGTACTTCAGTTACATGTCAATTCCATACCACCTAAGACCTCAATTAATCACATAAGCACATAATACACAATCTGTGTTTTCAGGACAGATTGTGCGCCATCAAAACGAATTTATTTAAAATAGCAAATCAGTGAGTTAACCTCCCAAATTTTTACTGAATTTTCTTTGGGATTCATTTAACAATACCTATTTTTGTTTTGTCTTAAATCCAAACACAAAAATAATTAAAATTCGTCTAATACATCTATGTTCAGAAAACCTTCCTAACAGGTCAGTTTGGTAGATAAATTCCCAAAAATTGTGTATTCATCCAAACGGGATGAATCCACTTGGAAAACTCATATTACTCCAATATTAACCTTCTGTAAAAATTTCACAACCCAAATCTTTATAAAACTTGATTTATGATGTTTCAAAGTTGACTCAGTTTGATACCCGAAATTCTGACCTGACCTATTTTAAATGAAAATTCCAAAAACATATCAAACGACATCCAAATTAGATGATTTTGCCCATTCTAAAAAGCTAAGACTATGTACAATCTATTCATGCAAAGAATCGATCAAACCAATTATTTTCAAGCCACGAAACAGGCCCTACAAGTCGACATTCAGAATCTGTCCAGATTCTAATCATGCAATATTATCAATTATATCAAACCCTAGTTGTATATTATCAATCAATAACACCTAATAATCATCATACAACATTAGTAAGAACCACATCTGATCAAAACCCTAATTATACATCACAAACATCATTATTCACAAACCCTAGAAGTCTAAAACATCAAGAACATGCATAATCATGCAAAACATATAACATTCATTATATAACCATGTGCTTGACCCTTTTAATCTTCGTAATCATCATGTTTTAACTTTTATAAAATACTTTCAGACCTGGATAAACAAGGTTTTGATGTTTTAAGACAATTTAAAGAAGATTAAAACATAAGGGAATGAAGATTATACCACAAACACTCCAAAACAACCAACCGAACGCTCTCCAAGCTTCCCGATTGATGTTCTTGAGCTTTAGCAGGTGGTTTAGGGTTAATAATTCGTAAATAGGGCAGTAGGGGTGATTAGGGTTTGAGTTTAGGAGATACAAGAGGCTTAAGGTTGCTTAAATAGTAGTTTAAGGCGGTTTAACCACGTCAGCGTGTTCCGAACACCCGTTCGGAATTGTGAACACCCGTTCGGAATTGTGAACACCCGTTCGGAATTGTGAATGGCCGTTCGGAATGGTTTAATCCGTTTTGAGCGGCCCAGTTTGTTGTATAGCCTGTTTTCTTTGATGTTTTCATTATTTTGGGCCATACCAAGCGTAACCCCATGTTTTAAGACCCCAACCAACCTCATGCTCCACTTTTAATAATTTTTATTAACGTGTTCGGTTTAGGTTCACATAATCACGTATGGTTTTCACATAAGTTTGTCAGATATCACCGAGACACATAAGTTTATTATTCACCAACGTCCGAGGTTCACTAATCATGTAATCACATATTAACTCACAACAATGCACGTATGTCCTATCTAGCTATCTAGCTAACCCTCGTTAAGTATAATGTACGCGTGACTCGCTAAGGTAGACTTTAATCTAGACAACGTTGTTAACCAGAATTTGCCGGGTGTCACATCATCCCCACGTTAAAAGAATTTTCGTCCTGAAAATTGCACAAGTACCAAAAGGAATAACAAAAGAAACAGACAAAAGATAGAAACCAAGAGAGAGATTTACCCGAGTTGTCACATCATCCCCACGTTAAAAAGGAATCTCGCCCCGAGATTCATTCAGCTGCAGTGGTAACATATCTCGATTCGAACGCTTCCTTAGGAAAGAGATGAGGATACTTAGACTTCATCTGATCCTCCCGTTCCCAAGTGTACTCTGGTCCCCGGTTCGAGTTCCAGCGAACCTTAACAATGCGAATCTTGCTATGACGTAGGCTACGAATCTTGTAATCAAGAATCTCAACAGGTTCCTCCATAATCCGAAGACGATCATCAACCTTGATCTCTTCCAGTGGAACAATAAGAGACTCGTCAGCCAGACACTTCTTTAAGTTGGATACATGGAAGACGTTATGTACGTTGCCGAGCTCCGTCGGTAAATCAAGACGATATGCCACCGGTCCAATCCGTTCCAGGATTGTAAATGGGCCGACATATCGAGGGTTGAGTTTGCCACGCTTCCCAAAGCGTATGACGCCCTTCCACGGTGAAACTTTCAGAAGTACTTTGTCATCAACTTGGAATTCCAATGGCTTGCGACGCTGATCGGCATAACTCTTCTGCCGATCCCGTGCCGCTGCCAACCGGTTACGAATCTGTACGATCTTTTCCGAAGTTTCGTACACTAGCTCAGGCCCAGTGAGTTGACTCTCACCCACCTCAGCCCAACAAAGAGGAGACCGGCATTTCCGCCCGTACAGTGCCTCGAACGGAGCTGCCTTGATGCTCGTGTGGTAACTGTTGTTGTATGAGAATTCTACTAACGGTAGGTGAGCTTCCCAACCTTTGCCAAAATCGATCACACATGCCCGCAGCATGTCTTCTAAAGTTTGAATCGTACGTTCACTTTGACCATCAGTCTGTGGGTGATAAGCTGTACTCATGTCCAGCTGGGTACCCAAAGCTTTGTGCAAAGATTTCTAGAAGTGAGAAGTAAAGTGGGAATCACGATCCGAAATAATAGAAACCGGCACCCCGTGCTTAGAAACAACTTCCTTCAGGTAAAGACGAGCCAAACGATCCATGGTGTCGGTCTCTTTAATAGCGAGAAAATGGGCTGATTTCGTCAATCGGTCAACAATCACCCATATCTTATCATTCCCGCTCGGTGACTTAGGCAGTTGCGTGACGAAATCCATTGTAATCCGTTCCCATTTCCACTCCGGAATTTCAGGTTGTTGCAAGAGACCCGACGGTTTCTGGTATTCCACCTTGACCTTAGCACAGGTCAAGCATTTGCTCACGTATGAGGCTATATCCGACCTCATGTTTGGCCACCAGTAAAGCACCTTGAGATCTTGGTACATTTTATCCGAACCAGGATGAATAGAATACCGGGACTTATGAGCCTCATCTAAGACAAGCTCCCGAAGTCCCCCGAATAAAGGAACCCATATGCGTTCTGCGAAGTAGTGCAGGCCATCAGGCCTTCGCTCGAGGTGTTTGTCGGCACCGTGCATAGTCTCAGCTTTAAGGTTTTCCTCCTTCAAAGCTTCTAACTGGGCAGAACGGAGTTGGTCAGGTAGAGAGGAATGAATGGTGAGTTGCAACGCCCGAACGCGACGAGGTTTAATTGATTCCTTCCTGCTCAAGGCGTCTGCTACTACATTCGCCTTGCCAGGATGGTACTTAATGGCGCAATCATAGTCATTCAGAAGTTCAATCCAACGACGTTGTCGTATGTTCAAATGTTGTTGGTCGAAAATATGTTGAAGACTCTTGTGATCGGTGTAAATGGTGCATTTGGTACCGTACAAGTAATGTCTCCAAATTTTTAACGCGAAAACCACTGCACCCAACTCCAAGTCATGGGTGGTGTAGTTCTTCTCGTGCACCTTGAGTTGACGAGAAGCATACGCAATCACTTTCTCGCGTTGCATCAACACGCAACCGAGACCATGAATGGAAGCATCACAGTAAACAACGAAATCATCAGGGCCTTCAGGCAAGGACAGAATAGGAGCAGCACAAAGTTTAGACTTCAGTTTTTGAAATGCTGACTCTTTTGGTTCACCCCAGGCGAATTTTCTATCCTTCTGAGTAAGAGTGGTGAGGGGTTGAGCGATCTTCGAGAACCCCTTTATGAAACGACGATAATAGCCCGCAAGGCCTAGGAATTGCCGCACCCCAGTTGGCGTCTTTGGTGCTTCCCAGTCCTTGATCGCTTCGATCTTAGCTGGATCGACATGAATTCCTAGTTCATTAACCACATGTCCTAGGAACTGAACTTCGCGTAACCAAAAGTCACACTTTGAGAACTTAGCGTAAAGTTGTTCCGGTCGCAAAAGTTCCAAAACCAAGCGCAGGTGTTCCTCGTGTTCGGTCTTGTTCTTGGAGTAAATCAGGATGTCATCAATAAACACGATGACGAACTTGTCAAGATACGGTTTGCAAACGCGGTTCATCAAATCCATGAAAACCGCCGGTGCGTTCGTGAGACCGAAAGGCATGACCAAGAATTCGAAATGGCCATAACGTGTACGAAAGGCAGTCTTTGCAACGTCAGCTTCCCTTACGCGCAACTGGTGATAACCGGACCTTAATTCAATCTTGGAGTAGTAACTAGAACCCTGGAGTTGGTCGAATAGATCATCAATACGTGGAAGAGGATAACGGTTCTTGATGGTCAATTTGTTCAATTCTCTATAATCCACGCACAATCGAAAACTTCCATCCTTCTTCTTAACGAACAGAATCGGGGCTCCCCAAGGGGAAGAACTTGGTCTAATGAAACCCTTGTCCAAGAGTTCCTGTAACTGACTGGACAATTCCTGCATCTCGGGAGGTGCAAGACGGTAGGGGGCCCGAGCAATAGGAGCAGCTCCCGGTACAAGATCAATACTGAACTCAACCTGACGATGGGGAGGAAGACCAGATAAATCATCGGGAAATACATCAGGAAACTCGCGTACAACAGGAATATCGTCGATCTTCTTCTCATCGGTAGAGGAAACAGATAAAAGTGCCAAAACGGCCGAATAACCCTTTCGAAGATACTTAAGGGCTTTCATGCTGGAAATGAGATTTAGCGGAGCACCGCCCTTGATACCGTACACAGAAAGGAATTCTCCATCCGGGAGAGGAATCCGAATAATCTTGTCGTAACAAACGATCTCCGCACGATACAAAGACAACCAATCCATGCCTACCACAACGTCAAAACTACCCAAAGGTATCGGCATAAGGTCGATGGGGAACGACAAACCCGACAACTCTAGTTGACACTCCCGAAGGATAGAAGTAGCTTCAATCTTTATACCGTCAGCCAACTCAATTATATACCTAGCCTCTAATGGTACGGGTACTACATCTAGCAGTCGGCTAACTTCCATGGATATAAAACTTTTATCGGCACCGGAATCAAATAAAACACTAACAGAGCGATTATTGAGAAGGAACGTACCGGTAACTGTGTCAGGATCCTGTCTAGCCTCAGCGGCTCCAATGACGAAGGCACGTGCATTCTTGCCACCGCCCCCGTTGTTCCCGTTACCGTTTCTATCCCTCACATCCCCGCCCTGCTTCAGCTTCGGGCACTCCTTCTTGTAATGCCCAGTCTCCCCACAGTTGTAACAACCCTGTTTTCCCGTAGTTCCTTGAGCAGTAGGAGCCGAGTTAGTAATTGGGGCCTGGGTCGATGGAAGTGTCGCCCGACAGTCTTTAGCAAAATGCCCAAGTCGATGACAGCGATGGCAACGATTACGGTCGCAGTCCCCCTGATGATGACGTCCACACTTGTTGCATTTAGGTAACTTCCCCGCATAACCACCCTGTTTGTTACCAGAAGAAGAAGAACCCCCGCTATCAAATCTCTTACCCTGCTGTGCTGGCACAGATCCTTTCCCCTCATTATCCCATTTACGCTTGTTACTTTCCGGGGCCTTGACAGTTGAACCCTTAGCAGGCAAAATACCCTCATTCACCTTCAAGTTTGTCATCCTATGAGCCGATCGAACCACCTCTGAGTATGTAGGAAGATTCCCCGCAGCCACTAACCCTGCGATCTCTGGTACTAGCCCCGAGATATAGTGTTCAATCCTCCTGTATTCTGGCACATGCAGATCAGGACACAGCACTGCCAACTCATTACGCCTCACCGTATACTTTTCAATCTCTGACCCGGTCATCTTGAGGTTCCACACCTCCACGACCACCACCACCACGACCGCCACCACCACGCCCACCAGCGCGGCCACCTCCACGTCCTCCTCGCACTCTAGACGCTAGTGGTTACCATTAGTTTCACAGCTAATGGTAACCACTAGCGTTCGCAAGATCAAAGCTAGATCCAACCCAGGACTATCCATTCAAACCCAGAGCTCACTAGGGCTTTCATGCATTTCGGTTTATGATTTTGTGTGCACCCAAAATGATAAACCGCTCTACATGGTCCTCCAAGTGTTCTCCTAGTTCAAAGTTCAAATCACCGAACATGGACTCTTAGCTATACACCGCAATACTACGGTAGTTTGTGGCAAGTGTTTCTATTGGAGTATGAAAGGGAGATGTCCGAGCCTTGGACAAATCTCAAGAGTACACGATTTACCCCAATATACCACACTGCCTAGAGAGCAAGTAACCCGACCTAAGATAGAATGGATGATGTAACATAGGAAGGTCAGATGATTTAGAGACACTCCGACAAGGCCATACGTAATCCACCATAATGTTTAGTACTATGTGATCGTCTAGTGTGTGCGACTCGGCTATAGACTAGACTCTACATGCAGTCCTAGTTCACTATAACCTGGCTCTGATACCAATCTGTCACACCCTCAAAATCCACTTGCGGAGTTTTACCGCGAGGCTCATGACAAACCAGGATCCAAGTCAACGATCACAATAAACAAATCTAAATGAACATATGCAATTTCAAAAACATAGTTTAAAATCCCCAAGTACAGCGGAAGCTTATTCTCAAAACATAATCCAAAAGTAACCCAAATATTCAATGTTTGAAAACCATGCAATCCTAACTAGACGTCGTGCAGACGCGTGCGCCCTAGTTCCGTAGTGCTACCTTAGCGACCTGAGAAAACATGTAAGAGTTACGTCAGCACAAAAATGCTGGTGAGTTCACAGGTTTGTAATTAAAGTACCAAGTTCAACCTGTCCATACTATATCAATTTGCAAACCAAAGTACGCTAGCTAGGCGTATGTTTTGTTACTTCTACGATTGGAAAACCATTACTAACTCGCAAACCAGATGTCGTGCCCGAATAGTAAACCTGTTCCTGTTTGAGACAATATGCACTCGCCCGGCCCTCCAAGCCGACGAGCGGGGTTGGTCACTCCCAATAGATCTATTCACATTTCCCCGTTGTGCTAACCCGCACATTCATGGTTTCCCCCGGGACTTCCAAAGATCGTATAGTAAACCATAGAAACCCATAGTATGACAGTTGTTACCAAAACCTAAGTTTAACACATGTTTTCTCCCCCAAAAAGTGAAACCAGTTAAAAGAGGGGCCGTAAACTCACCTTAACGTGCAAGCAAGGAATCCGAACAGCAAGTAATATATGCTACCGACACCCTAATAACAGTGTCATTAAGTGAGTATAGGCGTAATATCATTACACCATATAACTCGTTTGTCCAAGGCGTTTTAAATGTTCAAAAGCGTGTAAGTGACACCTAGTGATTCTACATGCATAAGTAATTCCTACGGACCCGTTGGTGAATACGTTGGTTACAATTAGTTTCTACATTCCGTATGTGTCTCAGACAAGTGTACTTCAGTTACATGTCAATTCCATACCACCTAAGACCTCAATTAATCACATAAGCACATAATACACAATCTGTGTTTTCAGGACAGATTGTGCGCCATCAAAACGAATTTATTTAAAATAGCAAATCAGTGTGTTAACCTCCTAAAGTTTTGCTGAATTTTTTTTGGGATTCATTTAACAATACCTATTTTTGTTTTGTCTTAAATCCAAACACAAAAATAATTAAAATTCGTCTAATACATCTATGTTCAGAAAACCTTCCTAACAGGTCAGTTTGGTAGATAAATTCCCAAAAATTGTGTATTCATCCAAACAGGATGATTCCACTTGGAAAACTCATATTACTCCAATATTAACCTTCTGTAAAAATTTCACAACCCAACTCTTTATAAAACTTGATTTATGATGTTTCAAATTTGACTCAGTTTGATACCCGAAATTCTGACCTGACCTATTTTAAATGAAAATTCCAAAAACATATCAAACGACATCCAAATCAGATGATTTTGCCCATTCTAAAAAGCTAAGACTATGTACAATCTATTCATGCAAAGAATCGATCAAACCAATTATTTTCAAGCCACGAAACAGGCCCTACAAGTCGACATTCAGAATCTGTCCAGATTCTAATCATGCAATATTATCAATTATATCAAACCCTAGTTGTATATTATCAATCAATAACACCTAATAATCATCATACAACATTAGTAAGAACCACATCTGATCAAAACCCTAATTATACATCACAAACATCATTATTCACAAACCCTAGAAGTCTAAAACATCAAGAACATGCATAATCATGCAAAACATATAACATTCATTATATAACCATGTGCTTGACCCTTTTAATCTTCGTAATCATCATGTTTTAACTTTTATAAAATACTTTCAGACCTGGACAAACAAGGTTTTGATGTTTTAAGACAATTTAAAGAAGATTAAAACATAAGGGAATGAAGATTATACCACAAACACTCCAAAACAACCAACCGAACGCTCTCCAAGCTTCCCGATTGATGTTCTTGAGCTTTAGCAGGTGGTTTAGGGTTAATAATTCGTAAATAGGGCAGTAGGGGCGATTAGGGTTTGAGTTTAGGAGATACAAGAGGCTTAAGGTTGCTTAAATAGTAGTTTAAGGCGGTTTAACCACGTCAGCGTGTTCCGAACACCCGTTCGGAATTGTGAACACCCGTTCGGAATTGTGAACACCCGTTCGGAATTGTGAATGGCCGTTCGGAATGGTTTAATCCGTTTTGAGCGGCCCAGTTTGTTGTATAGCCTGTTTTCTTTGATGCTTTCATTATTTTGGGCCATACCAAGCGTAACCCCATGTTTTAAGACCCCAACCAACCTCATGCTCCACTTTTAATAATTTTTATTAACGTGTTCGGTTTAGGTTCACATAATCACGTATGGTTTTCACATAAGTTTGTCAGATATCACCGAGACACATAAGTTTATTATTCACCAACGTCCGAGGTTCACTAATCATGTAATCACATATTAACTCACAACAATGCACGTATGTCCTATCTAGCTATCTAGCTAACCCTCGTTAAGTATAATGTACGCGTGACTCGCTAAGGTAGACTTTAATCTAGACAACGTTGTTAACCAGAATTTGCCGGGTGTCACATCATCCCCACGTTAAAAGAATTTTCGTCCCGAAAATTGCACAAGTACCAAAAGGAATAACAAAAGAAACAGACAAAAGATAGAAACCAAGAGAGAGATTTACCCGAGTTGTCACATCATCCCCACGTTAAAAAGGAATCTCGCCCCGAGATTCATTCAGCTGCAGTGGTAACATATCTCGATTCGAACGCTTCCTTAGGAAAGAGATGAGGATACTTAGACTTCATCTGATCCTCCCGTTCCCAAGTGTACTCTGGTCCCCGGTTCGAGTTCCAGCGAACCTTAACAATGCGAATCTTGCTATGACGTAGGCTACGAATCTTGTAATCAAGAATCTCAACAGGTTCCTCCATAATCCGAAGACGATCATCAACCTTGATCTCTTCCAGTGGAACAATAAGAGACTCGTCAGCCAGACACTTCTTTAAGTTGGATACATGGAAGACGTTATGTACGTTACCGAGCTCCGTCGGTAAATCAAGACGATATGCCACCGGTCCAATCCGTTCCAGGATTGTAAATGGGCCGACATATCGAGGGTTGAGTTTGCCACGCTTCCCAAAGCGTATGACGCCCTTCCACGGTGAAACTTTCAGAAGTACTTTGTCATCAACTTGGAATTCCAATGGCTTGCGACGCTGATCGGCATAACTCTTCTGCCGATCCCGTGCCGCTGCCAACCGGTTACGAATCTGTACGATCTTTTCCGAAGTTTCGTACACTAGCTCAGGCCCAGTGAGTTGACTCTCACCCACCTCAGCCCAACAAAGAGGAGACCGGCATTTCCGCCCGTACAGTGCCTCGAACGGAGCTGCCTTGATGCTCGTGTGGTAACTGTTGTTGTATGAGAATTCTACTAACGGTAGGTGAGCTTCCCAACCTTTGCCAAAATCGATCACACATGCCCGCAGCATGTCTTCTAAAGTTTGAATCGTACGTTCACTTTGACCATCAGTCTGTGGGTGATAAGCTGTACTCATGTCCAGCTGGGTACCCAAAGCTTTGTGCAAAGATTTCTAGAAGTGAGAAGTAAAGTGGGAATCACGATCCGAAATAATAGAAACCGGCACCCCGTGCTTAGAAACAACTTCCTTCAGGTAAAGACGAGCCAAACGATCCATGGTGTCGGTCTCTTTAATAGCGAGAAAATGGGCTGATTTCGTCAATCGGTCAACAATCACCCATATCTTATCATTCCCGCTCGGTGACTTAGGCAGTTGCGTGACGAAATCCATTGTAATCCGTTCCCATTTCCACTCCGGAATTTCAGGTTGTTGCAAGAGACCCGACGGTTTCTGGTATTCCACCTTGACCTTAGCACAGGTCAAGCATTTGCTCACGTATGAGGCTATATCCGACCTCATGTTTGGCCACCAGTAAAGCACCTTGAGATCTTGGTACATTTTATCCGAACCAGGATGAATAGAATACCGGGACTTATGAGCCTCATCTAAGACAAGCTCCCGAAGTCCCCCGAATAAAGGAACCCATATGCGTTCTGCGAAGTAGTGCAGGCCATCAGGCCTTCGCTCGAGGTGTTTGTCGGCACCGTGCATAGTCTCAGCTTTAAGGTTTTCCTCCTTCAAAGCTTCTAACTGGGCAGAACGGAGTTGGTCAGGTAGAGAGGAATGAATGGTGAGTTGCAACGCCCGAACGCGACGAGGTTTAATTGATTCCTTCCTGCTCAAGGCGTCTGCTACTACATTCGCCTTGCCAGGATGGTACTTAATGGCGCAATCATAGTCATTCAGAAGTTCAATCCAACGACGTTGTCGTATGTTCAAATGTTGTTGGTCGAAAATATGTTGAAGACTCTTGTGATCGGTGTAAATGGTGCATTTGGTACCGTACAAGTAATGTCTCCAAATTTTTAACGCGAAAACCACTGCACCCAACTCCAAGTCATGGGTGGTGTAGTTCTTCTCGTGCACCTTGAGTTGACGAGAAGCATACGCAATCACTTTCTCGCGTTGCATCAACACGCAACCGAGACCATGAATGGAAGCATCACAGTAAACAACGAAATCATCAGGGCCTTCAGGCAAGGACAGAATAGGAGCAGCACAAAGTTTAGACTTCAGTTTTTGAAATGCTGACTCTTTTGGTTCACCCCAGGCGAATTTTCTATCCTTCTAAGTAAGAGTGGTGAGGGGTTGAGCGATCTTCGAGAACCCCTTTATGAAACGACGATAATAGCCCGCAAGGCCTAGGAATTGCCGCACCCCAGTTGGCGTCTTTGGTGCTTCCCAGTCCTTGATCGCTTCGATCTTAGCTGGATCGACATGAATTCCTAGTTCATTAACCACATGTCCTAGGAACTGAACTTCGCGTAACCAAAAGTCACACTTTGAGAACTTAGCGTAAAGTTGTTCCGGTCGCAAAAGTTCCAAAACCAAGCGCAGGTGTTCCTCGTGTTCGGTCTTGTTCTTGGAGTAAATCAGGATGTCATCAATAAACACGATGACGAACTTGTCAAGATACGGTTTGCAAACGCGGTTCATCAAATCCATGAAAACCGCCGGTGCGTTCGTGAGACCGAAAGGCATGACCAAGAATTCGAAATGGCCATAACGTGTACGAAAGGCAGTCTTTGCAACGTCAGCTTCCCTTACGCGCAACTGGTGATAACCGGACCTTAAATCAATCTTGGAGTAGTAACTAGAACCCTGGAGTTGGTCGAATAGGTCATCAATACGTGGAAGAGGATAACGGTTCTTGATGGTCAATTTGTTCAATTCTCTATAATCCACGCACAATCGAAAACTTCCATCCTTCTTCTTAACGAACAGAATCGGGGCTCCCCAAGGGGAAGAACTTGGTCTAATGAAACCCTTGTCCAAGAGTTCCTGTAACTGACTGGACAATTCCTGCATCTCGGGAGGTGCAAGACGGTAGGGGGCCCGAGCAATAGGAGCAGCTCCCGGTACAAGATCAATACTGAACTCAACCTGACGATGGGGAGGAAGACCAGATAAATCATCGGGAAATACATCAGGAAACTCGCGTACAACAGGAATATCGTCGATCTTCTTCTCATCGGTAGAGGAAACAGATAAAAGTGCCAAAACGGCCGAATAACCCTTTCGAAGATACTTAAGGGCTTTCATGCTGGAAATGAGATTTAGCGGAGCACCGCCCTTGATACCGTACACAGAAAGGAATTCTCCATCCGGGAGAGGAATCCGAATAATCTTGTCGTAACAAACGATCTCCGCACGATACAAAGACAACCAATCCATGCCTACCACAACGTCAAAACTACCCAAAGGTACCGGCATAAGGTCGATGGGGAACGACAAACCCGACAACTCTAGTTGACACTCCCGAAGGATAGAAGTAGCTTCAATCTTTATACCGTCAGCCAACTCAATTATATACCTAGCCTCTAATGGTACGGGTACTACATCTAGCAGTCGGCTAACTTCCATGGATATAAAACTTTTATCGGCACCGGAATCAAATAAAACACTAACAGAGCGATTATTGAGAAGGAACGTACCGGTAACTGTGTCAGGATCCTGTCTAGCCTCAGCGGCTCCAATGACGAAGGCACGTGCATTCTTGCCACCGCCCCTGTTGTTCCCGTTACCGTTTCTATCCCTCACATCCCCGCCCTGCTTCAGCTTCGGGCACTCCTTCTTGTAATGCCCAGTCTCCCCACAGTTGTAACAACCCTGTTTTCCCGTAGTTCCTTGAGCAGTAGGAGCCGAGTTAGTAATTGGGGCCTGGGTCGATGGAAGTGTCGCCCGACAGTCTTTAGCAAAATGCCCAAGTCAATGACAGCGATGGCAACGATTACGGTCGCAGTCCCCCTGATGATGACGTCCACACTTGTTGCATTTAGGTAACTTCCCCGCATAACCACCCTGTTTGTTACCAGAAGAAGAAGAACCCCCGCTATCAAATCTCTTACCCTGCTGTGCTGGCACAGATCCTTTCCCCTCATTATCCCATTTACGCTTGTTACTTTCCGGGGCCTTGACAATTGAACCCTTAGCAGGCAAAATACCCTCATTCACCTTCAAGTTTGTCATCCTATGAGCCGATCGAACCACCTCTGAGTATGTAGGAAGATTCCCCGCAGCCACTAACCCTGCGATCTCTGGTACTAGCCCCGAGATATAGTGTTCAATCCTCCTGTATTCTGGCACATGCAGATCAGGACACAGCACTGCCAACTCATTACGCCTCACCGTATACTTTTCAATCTCTGACCCGGTCATCTTGAGGTTCCACACCTCCACGACCACCACCACCACGACCGCCACCACCACGCCCACCAGCGCGGCCACCTCCACGTCCTCCTCGCACTCTAGACATGATTCCGACAAAAAGGACGAGAAAATTTAGTTTCACAGCTAATGGTAAACACTAGCGTTCGCAAGATCAAAGCTAGATCCAACCCAGGACTATCCATTCAAACCCAGAGCTCACTAGGGCTTTCATGCATTTCGGTTTATGATTTTGTGTGCACCCAAAATGATAAACCGCTCTACATGGTCCTCCAAGTGTTCTCCTAGTTCAAAGTTCAAATCACCGAACATGGACTCTTAGCTATACACCGCAATACTACGGTAGTTTGTGGCAAGTGTTTCTATTGGAGTATGAAAGGGAGATGTCCGAGCCTTGGACAAATCTCAAGAGTACACGATTTACCCCAATATACCACACTGCCTAGAGAGCAAGTAACCCGACCTAAGATAGAATGGATGATGTAACATAGGAAGGTCAGATGATTTAGAGACACTCCGACAAGGCCATACGTAATCCACCATAATGTTTAGTACTATGTGATCGTCTAGTGTGTGCGACTCGGCTATAGACTAGACTCTACATGCAGTCCTAGTTCACTATAACCTGGCTCTGATACCAATCTGTCACACCCTCAAAATCCACTTGCGGAGTTTTACCGCGAGGCTCATGACAAACCAGGATCCAAGTCAACGATCACAATAAACAAATCTAAATGAACATATGCAATTTCAAAAACATAGTTTAAAATCCCCAAGTACAGCGGAAGCTTATTCTCAAAACATAATCCAAAAGTAACCCAAATATTCAATGTTTGAAAACCATGCAATCCTAACTAGACGCCGTGCAGACGCGTGCGCCCTAGTTCCGTAGTGCTACCTTAGCGACCTGAGAAAACATGTAAGAGTTACGTCAGCACAAAAATGCTGGTGAGTTCACAGGTTTGTAATTAAAGTACCAAGTTCAACCTGTCCATACTATATCAATTTGCAAACCAAAGTACGCTAGCTAGGCGTATGTTTTGTTACTTCTACGATTGGAAAACCATTACTAACTCGCAAACCAGATGTCGTGCCCGAATAGTAAACCTGTTCCTGTTTGAGACAATATGCACTCGCCCGGCCCTCCAAGCCGACGAGCGGGGTTGGTCACTCCCAATAGATCTATTCACATTTCCCCGTTGTGCTAACCCGCACATTCATGGTTTCCCCCGGGACTTCCAAAGATCGTATAGTAAACCATAGAAACCCATAGTATGACAGTTGTTACCAAAACCTAAGTTTAACACATGTTTTCTCCCCCAAAAAGTGAAACCAGTTAAAAGAGGGGCCGTAAACTCACCTTAACGTGCAAGCAAGGAATCCGAACAGCAAGTAATATATGCTACCGACACCCTAATAACAGTGTCATTAAGTGAGTATAGGCGTAATATCATTACACCATATAACTCGTTTGTCCAAGGCGTTTTAAATGTTCAAAAGCGTGTAAGTGACACCTAGTGATTCTACATGTATAAGTAATTCCTACGGACCCGTTGGTGAATACGTTGGTTACAATTAGTTTCTACATTCCGTATGTGTCTCAGACAAATGTACTTCAGTTACATGTCAATTCCATACCACCTAAGACCTCAATTAATCACATAAGCACATAATACACAATCTGTGTTTTCAGGACAGATTGTGCGCCATCAAAACGAATTTATTTAAAATAGCAAATCAGTGAGTTAACCTCCCAAATTTTTACTGAATTTTCTTTGGGATTCATTTAACAATACCTATTTTTTTTTTGTCTTAAATCCAAACACAAAAATAATTAAAATTCGTCTAATACATCTATGTTCAGAAAACCTTCCTAACAGGTCAGTTTGGTAGATAAATTCCCAAAAATTGTGTATAAATCCAAACGGGATGAATCCACTTGGAAAACTCATATTACTCCAATATTAACCTTCTGTAAAAATTTCACAACCCAAATCTTTATAAAACTTGATTTATGATGTTTCAAAGTTGACTCAGTTTGATACCCGAAATTCTGACCTGACCTATTTTAAATGAAAATTCCAAAAACATATCAAACGACATCCAAATTAGATGATTTTGCCCATTCTAAAAAGCTAAGACTATGTACAATCTATTCATGCAAAGAATCGATCAAACCAATTATTTTCAAGCCACGAAACAGGCCCTACAAGTCGACATTCAGAATCTGTCCAGATTCTAATCATGCAATATTATCAATTATATCAAACCCTAGTTGTATATTATCAATCAATAACACCTAATAATCATCATACAACATTAGTAAGAACCACATCTGATCAAAACCCTAATTATACATCACAAACATCATTATTCACAAACCCTAGAAGTCTAAAACATCAAGAACATGCATAATCATGCAAAACATATAACATTCATTATATAACCATGTGCTTGACCCTTTTAATCTTCGTAATCATCATGTTTTAACTTTTATAAAATACTTTCAGACCTGGATAAACAAGGTTTTGATGTTTTAAGACAATTTAAAGAAGATTAAAACATAAGGGAATGAAGATTATACCACAAACACTCCAAAACAACCAACCGAACGCTCTCCAAGCTTCCCGATTGATGTTCTTGAGCTTTAGCAGGTGGTTTAGGGTTAATAATTCATAAATAGGGCAGTAGGGGCGATTAGGGTTTGAGTTTAGGAGATACAAGAGGCTTAAGGTTGCTTAAATAGTAGTTTAAGGCGGTTTAACCACGTCAGCGTGTTCCGAACACCCGTTCGGAATTGTGAACACCCGTTCGGAATTGTGAACACCCGTTCGGAATTGTGAATGGCCGTTCGGAATGGTTTAATCCGTTTTGAGCGGCCCAGTTTGTTGTATAGCCTGTTTTCTTTGATGTTTTCATTATTTTGGGCCATACCAAGCGTAACCCCATGTTTTAAGACCCCAACCAACCTCATGCTCCACTTTTAATAATTTTTATTAACGTGTTCGGTTTAGGTTCACATAATCACGTATGGTTTTCACATAAGTTTGTCAGATATCACCGAGACACATAAGTTTATTATTCACCAACGTCCGAGGTTCACTAATCATGTAATCACATATTAACTCACAACAATGCACGTATGTCCTATCTAGCTATCTAGCTAACCCTCGTTAAGTATAATGTACGCGTGACTCGCTAAGGTAGACTTTAATCTAGACAACGTTGTTAACCAGAATTTGCCGGGTGTCACACCACTGTCCAGCCCAATACCCTCCCGCAACAGTCCACTCAACCCATCACCTCCACCTCTGCCTCATCGACACAAACACCAACCCGCACCATACACACTAGGTGGATGAGTGGAATTTCCAAATCGAAACAAATATTTAACCTCCACAACACAACCAAAAACATTAAACCAATCCCGAAAAACCCCACCGATGCCTTAACTATTCCAAAATGGTACTCCGCTATGACCACTACGTTTAATGCATTAATTAGAAATGGGACATGGGAATTGGTACATAGGCAACCCAACATGAATGTTATTCGTAGTTTGTGGCTGTTTAAACATAAATACAGGTCGGACGGTACATTGGAGCGGTACACAGCACGCCTTGTGTGCGATGGTAGAACACAACAGGTTGGGATAGATTGTGGTGAGACTTTTAGTCCTGTGGTTAAGCCGGCTACGATACGAACAGTTCTCTCTATTGCATTGTCAAAGGGTTGGGATGTCCATCAACTAGATGTCACCAACGCCTTTCTTCATGGAACTATTAACGAGACTGTTTATATGTATTAGCCGATGGGGTTTCGCAATAAAGACTTTCCTGATTATGTTTGTTCATTAAAGAAGTCTTTATACGGGCTTAAACAGGCACCTCGGGCATGGTATCAAAGGTTCACTGACTACGTTCTTATGTTGGGATTTACTCATAGCAGGTGTGATGCTTCTCTCTACGCTTTACATCAGGGCACTGATACAGCTTTCTTACTCCTATATGTTGATGACATTCTACTTGTCACATCTTTTGCCACACTCCGAGGTCGACTCATGGCGAAACTTGCTAGTGAATTTGCTATGAAGGACCTCGACCCTCTCAGCTACTTTCTTGGTATTTCTGTCACACGCAACCGGGATACTATGTTTCTTACACAGGAGTCCTACTGCACAGACATTATTGCTCGGGCAGGCATGCAGTCGTGCAACTCGGTTGCCACCCCGGTGGATACAAACACCAAACTCAGCGCCACAGGTGACTTATTTCATGACCCCACTCTTTATCGCAGTTTGGCTGGTGCACTTCAGTACCTTACTTTCACTAGACCGGACATCACATATGCTACTCAGCAGGTCTGTATGCACATGCACTTGCCGTGTTTATCCCACTGGAATGATTTGAAACGAATTATCCCTTACATTAAGGGGACGATTTCGTATAGTTTAACCTTGGGCCGGTACCTCTCCATCAATCATTGCATACACGGATGCTGATTGGGCCGGCTTTCCTGACACACGGCGTTCCACTAGTGGATACTACATCTATTACGGGGATAAATTTCCTGGTCCTCTAAGCGCCAGAGCACAGTCTCACGATCCAGCGCTAAGGCCGAATATCGTGCTGTTGCAAACGTCGTTGCTGAAATTTGTTGGTTGCGCAATCTTTTATTGGAATTATATCACCCCTTGGCACGTGCAACATTAGTATATTTAGACAACGTGAGTGTTATTTACTTGTCAGGAAATCCAGTCCAACATCAGTGAACAAAACACATTGAGCTTGATATCCACTTTGTTCACGAGCAGGTTCAAAGAGGACATGTGCGGATTTTACATGTTCCCTCCCGTTACTAGATTGCAGATATCTTCACTAAAGGTCTACGTCGAGTTCTCTTTGAAGACTTCAGATCCAGTCTCAGCATCCGGTCTCCTCCCGCTTCGACTGCGGGGTATAATAGCATTATATACTAAGTATGATTATATAGTAAATTAAGTATGATTAGATTTGTATTCATTGTAATATCCGTATCCATAAATATAGGGATCACGTGTACTTATAAATATTGGTGATAATCAAAGGAGAGGGACACGGTTCCTATTCTAATAATTTTAATATATTATTTAATTATGTTTTTAATATATTAAGTAAAAATTATATATATAGTGGTCTCGTTTAGGCTTGCGAGCTAGCTCGAGCTCTATAACCAAAGCTCAGGCTTAGGCTCATTTGCTAGACGAGCTTGTTTTTAGGCTCGAGCTCAAGCTCAGTTAGTCTCGGCTCACGTCGAGACTTTTTTCAAACCAAACTCAAGTAGCTCGCGAGTAGCTCGGCCCATTTGCACCCCTAGTTGCACATAAGATTGAGCATGTTGTATGTCTATTGGTTGGTGATGCTGCAATGAATTGTTTTAAATGGGAGAATATATCGTGCCTTATTACAAGTATTTTTTATGATACTTGCAGAACTAGCAAAGATGTCAGTTTACCTAGCTGTGCGTTATGTATTCTTCTTTACTAATCATAGTATCTGTGTTATTTTTCTGTCTTATAAAATATTGAGTTTGCATTTTAGTTAAAATTTTGTTAAAGAAGCAATGTAACACATATGAACTTTTGTATTAATCTACTGATTTTTTTTCTATATTTTGTTTGAGGCGGGACATTGTGAATGCTATATGTGATGCTGAAGGCATTGAACCTATATCATTTGTTGGTTCAAACACAGTAGGTAATATTTTCATGGTTTTTTATTCTTGCAATGTTAAGATTGCACATGTATTATTACTGTTGTTTTGATTTTCGAATGTGCTGAGTATGTATCCTTTTAAATTATCGTGTCTGCCCTATATCGAGCATTCATGGAAACCTTCCGTTGATAGTGAGCATTTCGAATGCGAGGTCTAACGGATATGGCTGTGGTCTGGCTTTTGTAGGTCAGCTTTTTAGAGTCTATGATCTTTTTGGAAGTGGTCTCATGGCTCTGTGTACTCAAATTGACATCCCCTTTATCTCCAACACTTTTATTCATTTTCTTCAATTTTTAATTTCTTACTATATGTTCAAACTGACAGTCCTTCCTGGTTTATACATGTTTTAATAGTAAATTGTAAATGCATGCTAATTAATTCTCACTTATAGGGTTTGAGCTTTATGTGTACACTCATGAAATTGCACTCTGTTATATATATGTTGGAATTGTCTCTAATAGAGTTGGTGGGAATAGTGGATTATTGCTTAGTTATAACTTATATGTACGGTACATAGGAGTTCAAATAGGGTTTGGTGATGAACAAAACATTTAAGAATGTTTAATTGTTTTTTTTTTTCTATTTTTAATTTCTCAAGGTTTTATTTTTATTGTTAATAATTCTACATGATATTATTATCATGGTTATAGTCTTTTGTGGTGTAGGAAAAAAAATGGAGATGTAATAGTTCCATTAAGTAATTATGCATATAACCTGAAAATTAATAACCCAAATTCCAAAAAAGGTTTATACTCTGTATGTTGTTACATGCAATTCATTTTATTGTGATAATTTCTAGCCAATCAAAGCAGCAATGCCCAAGATCATGATGGAGAATTGATAGATGTTATGTAACTATGGGTCAATTTAAATAGTAGCAATATGCTTTTGTATATCTACCCTTTACTCTCACTAATAAAATACATTTTTTTGTAAGGTTAGTGTGGTATGTTAGCTTTTGTAAGTAACAAACTTCATGCTTTAACACCAACATTTGTAAAAGACACCATCATTAAATCTGATATGAACTGAGACACCCGCCGCAACGCGTGGGCATTCCCACTAGTATTTAGAATATGTATCTTAGAAATTTTATAAGGACGTAATTTTTTCCTTGATTTTTGAATATACAGTTTGATTTTTTTTACAATGTTTCAGTCTTCTAAATCTTATTAAAAGTCAGTTCACTGCATGCTGCAAAGCGTGAATATAACCCGCTAGCTATACATACACACACACACACACACACACACACACACATATATATATATATATATATATATTATCATGTGTTCGTATACCTAACCGAAGTAATTAAACAAATATTTTTAAATAAAAACCATAAGAACCACATAATATAGTGTAGTAATGATGCGAATTACATACACTCTCCAACCTATACACATTGGTGTAAAATAAAATTAATGGTTGAATTAAATTTATTTACTTCCAATTCAATCAAAGAATCAAGTATAATAAAAGTGTATATATGCAAGGATGTTGTGTAAGGAAGGAATAACAATGTGGGGTTGGAAGACATGAATGAGATTTCTTATTTAAAAGATGATTCCTTACTTGTAAGTGTAATCAAAGATATTCCTCTCTTCTCCTTTATAATGTGCATTAGTGTGTCTTCTATTTACTATTCAACTTGCTCATTTATTTGTAGTATTATACTTGCTCATTCATTTGTAGTATTATACTTGCTCATCGATCTGAGAAGAAAATTAACTTAATGGACTCTTCAATTGGTATGTCTCGTTTTCTTTATATATGCTTAATTTTGGTTGTCATTTGAGGAATAAAAAATAGGTTGATGGAGAGATTTGCGCTTTAATTATTATTTTATATTAAAAAATAAAGTATGATATCTTTTTTTTATATATGTGAGCACACATCTAAAAGCGTATCTAATGTAGTCATTGGTTATCTAGTCGGGTTTGTGTATTTCCTGTGAGTATTAATGAATCTCTATCTAGAATTTTATGTGATTGAAATTACCTACTTTTATTAGAACTTGATCGCAAACACATACCAAAAACCAACTCAATGTTGGTCAACATGCATGTATTTTGGATAATGAAATAGATATCATCTACTAACATCGATTCACCTGGACCAACACAAAATATTATAATAAGTATCATACCAAAGTATGTGTCTCTTTACGATTCACAAATCTTATGAGTTCTAATTTCCTATGAAATTTAACCATATAATACAACCATATAGATCACATCTTGAGCATAGCCTAGATTTACAGGAAAAAAAAACAGTTGTCTTTTTCACACATTACCCCACTAAATGTTGGTAATTTAGTGTTATCGCCGTAATTAGAGTGTTATTCGATTAAGTTGTTGACTAAGTAGGCCTTGTTAAAAAAGATAAACAAGTTAGGAGATGTGGGAATGCTGCATTTTTTAACAACCGGTTTGTATTTATAAATTATATTTATAAAAAAAAAATGGGATTGTTGCTATGAAAACCAAGGCTCTGGGCCTTATTAACAAACATTAAGTGGGCTTAATAATTTAGATTTAATGATTAAACTTATTGGGCCTTTGGTAACGGATCAGATTGTTGATTTGGGTTAGGGTCTGATTGTTTTCTAAAAACAGATTTCTCAAAACAATAATCAAGTTCTTTTTTTTTTGTGTGTGTGTTTTACATATCTAATCCGATTAATCATTGATGGTACCACCAAATAGGTTAATATGATACAAAATACACGATTTGTGTAAAAATTCATGTTATTTTGTTCATCTCAGTTTGTTCAATTGGTTAGTAGTAGATCTTGAAATCATGACCCGGTTACATTCGAATAGTAATTTAGTCTAACATAAATATATATGTTATTTATGTAGTTGTTGTGGACACTCTCCATCACTTTCGTCACCACCATCCGCTCAACCTTGTGTATCTGCAGCAGCCGACACACAAAAAAGAAAATGTGGATGATGAGGATGAGGACGAGCATGAAGTTGAAGATGAAGTTGAATTTGTTGAGGAAGACCATCAATGCAACCTTTGTAGGGAACAAATCTGGTCATTTCATTTGTGTTACTACTCTTGCAATACTTGTGACTACTCATTGCATAAGTTTTGTGCAGAGCTACCTGAGACCTTACAAAATCACCCGTTACATCCTGACCATAAAATTAGCTTATATATATATAGTCATGAATTTACGTGTTTTGTTTGCAACTTTAAGTGGGGGGATAACTTTACATATGTTTGTGATATATGCGACTATGAGATGGATATAATATGTGCAACTATTTCCAAACAGAAGATAAAGCACCCTAGTCATCCTCACCAACTAGAGAGACTGCTCGGACACAAAAACATCTTACATTGTGTAGCTTGTGGTAAAAAGCATGAAGGGGTCTTCTTTCAATGTACCGCTTGTCCCAGATTTTTTATCAACCTGGACTGTGCATTGCTGCCAGCCAAATTACTTATACAAAAACACACTGATGGAACTTTCACTCATTCACATCTACTTTCCCTTGCCTATTCCCTTCCCTATTCATATAGAAGAGAAAGTCTTTTTCCCGGTTGTAGGGTGTGTGGTGCCCAGTTCTATTCGCATTTATGGAATTACAAATGCGACAAATGCCGATATTACGTGCATTTTGATTGCGTGACTTCAAAGAGAGAGCCATTTATGTCCATACTCCATACTGCAAGTGAGCATACTCTTTTTGTTTGTTTTTTTTATTATTTTGTTAGTTTGTTTCATAGTCTAATTTCAAGTATATCATTCATCAGGCCTTGGCATAACTTCCAAAAATTTTAACGATGATGAGCATCCAAATCTGCTCCATTGTCCATTTCAAGATGAAAGTGACAACCTTGTGAAACGTCATATGTCTAATCAAAAGGAATTGATTGCTCGTGAACAATATGATGACCAAATGCTCAACCATCAACACCGATTAATCCCTTATGACAAGCAAACCTTAGTTGGTAAAAACTTGATTTCTCTACATAACCCAATGAAAAGAACTCAACTATTATGTGATGGATGCGTGAAACCTATCATGTCAATACCGTTATACACGTGTTGCCAAGATGGTGATGAACATTGTTGTTTCGTTCTTCATGAGTGGTGCGCCAAACTACCGCCCGAAGTACAAGACTACGCGGGCCATCCAGAGCATACTCTTGTTCTTCTTCCTAAAATACCTGGTAAGTTCTTTGGTGTCTTCGATTGTGCCGTTTGCCGGTTACCATCCAATGGTTTCTCATATGGATGCGCAAAATGTGATTATTATGTTGATATCAATTGTGCATTCATACCTAAAGAAATCACACATGACTCACATCCAAATCATCTCCTATCGATAGTGAAACCTTCACAAGAACAATCACGAAAGTATTGCAAAGCATGCAAATATTGGATGAGAAGGAATCTGGTATTTCACTGTCCCTCTTGTGATTTCTATATTCATGTAGAGTGTGCTCTGTTATTGCCTAGATTAATAAAGCATAAGTTTGATAAACACCCTTTGACCCTAAGATACGAACCAGCAGAGAACCATATTGATAAATACTTTTGTGAAATATGTGAGGATGAATTTACACCTTGGGAGTGGTTCTATCATTGCTCTACATGTGCCCAGTCAATTCATGCTGCTTGTGCGCCCTTAATACTTCAATGTGAGCATAATACATATGCCGATAATCGCGAATGCGTCTATAAGTTTCTCAATGTCAAATTTGGAGGTACGCTTGAGATCGAAGATCACCCACACCGCTTGGCCTTTGTTCAAGGGCTTGAGACTGATGGCAAGTGCGTTAAGTGTCGTGACCTATTGCAGTACAAGATGATCTTTAAGTGCTTGGAGGAGTGTGACTTTGCATTTCATCATAAGTGTGCTTCTTCATTTGTCAGTTGATCCTTACTATTGTAATTTTGTTATGTGTGTGTCCAGTCAACCTTTTGACTAGTTTGTATTGTTTATTAATTGAATTGGTGTATGTTGTATCAACTTTCTTATCTTGAATTTCGATCAATGTACAGTTGTGCAAACAGAGGTGAATTTAGAAAACAGAGTATTATATTATATATAAATATATTTTATTTTATTATTTATTTATTATATTAAAAATAGAATGATTTGAATACCACACTAGCATATGTCAGGTGTTGTTGGTTCTAATTTTTTTACCAGCCCTTCATTTGTTGGCTGTTAGAAGCAATTTTGTTTGGGATATATCACATTTGTTGTTCTGTTGTGTCGGTTTGACGGGTTCTTATCTCACTGTGAATCGTACTGACCCAAACTGAATGCGATTGACCGAACTGATGGCAACACCTATTTCGGCGGTGGAACGATGGGTTTGTAACAGAGGGTGGTAATGACAGAGAGAACCCAACAGTGGCGATTATAATCAATCAAGTGGCGGCAAACTTCCAGTGGTTGGCACAACCTCGAACAGAAATCAGATTCAGAAGCGAAGTTTTGATGGGTTTTATTATTATTATTATTATTATTATTATTATTATTATTATTATTATTATTATTATTATTATTATTATTATTATTATTGTGGACTGCATGATCTTCTAAATCATTATATTCAAAGTTATATTGTTATTGTGGCTGCAGGTCATCCACTTGAGCTCTCTTATGGGCCCAAGTAAATTTAGTTTTGGAAATTGCTAATGGGTCGTTTTACCGAATATGATTGTGCAAACAGGCCGATTTAAGTTATTACTAATGGGTCAAACGTGTGAAACTGATTTTTTATTTTAAGGTTGTTAAACTAGTAAATATAACTTTATGTTTTATGATTAAGTTTGTACATATTAGTATGTTAAACATTAGATATAAGTTTAGATTGTAAGATACTTTAGGCTAGATAATAAGATTTACATATGGGTCAATTCGGACACATGGATGGCTGCAACAGAAGACAACAAGAATGATACATTTGACTGCAAACATATCAGAATCAAATGGGTCAGCAAATCAGTACAGGAGCAGCAGCAAACAAGAAACAAAAAGGCGGGACATATTGTGAAAAGACCAAATTGCCCTCAACAGTTAATTACAGTTATTTAGGCGGCAATAATGAACCGGTGGGAGTCAAACAAAACAGAAAACAGACATGTTGTTTCGACAATAACTGCCAACAAACATACCGGTTCAAGACATATAAATTCATTTCTGTTCAATAATACTTGTCCGAAACAATCATTTGTTCAATATGTTTCATTTATTCTTTATCAAGATTGTACACAAACAATCCAAAAACCTTGTAAAACTTCCTGTTCAATAATACTTGTCCGAAACATTCATTTGTTCAAGTGTGTATCTTATTGTTTTCGTGTATTCTTATCAAATTATCCGCTGAAAATTCATTTCTGGGCCAACAAAGGTAACGGGTCAAAGTGATAGCTTATATTTTTTTAAGGGAATGGATGCAAAGGAAGCAAAACACGGTGACCAGAGACAAAAAGGAAACATCACTTATATGGCTGACATGATTCACGTGTCGTCCCAAGAGGTTTGCACCCAAATCCATACACTTTTGTTTGATGGTTATGGTTAAAGCATCAATATTCATTACTTTTGAGAACCAGTAAATACTTGACGAGTTAGGCTATTTTTTTCTTTGTTATCAGTTAGTTTTGATTGATGGTTATGTTGGTGTAGCCGTCCCCTATGCGTATGGTTCTTCTGCGTCTAACATGGCTTGTCTGTCAAAGCGTGGTAGAACATCCTCCCATAGAGCACGTCAATAGCAGGACCACTGCATTAGTGGCAGTACGCAAGAAAGTTATCATCTTTTTTGATGTAGAATATAATGCAGAATACGAAGTTGGTGTTTAAAGGTACCTGATGTCTCTCAATGTGACACGTAGGTACGGCTTCATTTTTTAGTGGTGCCTGGTGTAGTGTCTTCCAACCTGCCAATGTAGTTTGCAAAGTAAAATGTATGAAAAGTTAAATAAAGGTAGGTAAATAGCTATAGGAAATGAGTTAAAGAACAGATAAAAATATATGAGCAAGTTGATATATGCTGTAATCTTCTTGTAATGAAAAAGTACCAATCAGAATATATGGCTGATTAGGTGGCTGATTCTCCTCAGTCCTAAGAGGTAAGTCTGCGTATGGACAGAAGTTAAAGTAGTGCAAAGCGAATATCTCTGGAGTAGGTATTAGGGTCACTGATGTTTTTGTCAACTAGGTAGCATAATGATTGTCGGTACATATATAATTGTCAAGTAGGTAGCGTGAGAACAGGGTCAGTTTCTTTTCAAAGAAATCTTTATCCAAAGAGTGGACGCTTGCCTGTATAACATCCCCCTGTACACACAGTAATTAGTGATAAGACGATGCAAACAAAGGGTAATACATGGATGTATAAAAAAACGCCTACATATTTGTCTATAACCAAGTAGCAGAGATTGTTGTTTCGCAACCACTTTCTTATAAAACGAATTGCTATCGGTGCTGAATCAATGTCGGGGACAATGGATTAACCGCTCATCAAGTTTTATGTGAGCTTCTATCTAAAGATTGTTTTTAGATTATTCCTTTAACAATATAGTTGCTGTTATCGTATATATGTAATAGTCATCTATGAAGAAATTAAAAGATTGACAAAAAAGTGTTCATGGTCAACAGAAGCATTTTGACCCGTTTCACACCCCACCAATGTTTTAAAAACCGGTTTTTTAATTATACCGGATTTAGCTAGAAAATGGTTCAACCGGTTGAACCGCGTTGTATCGGGCGGTTCAACCAGGTTGATTAGTTAGCTATATAATTTTATAAATTACAACATTAACACAAAAAAAAAATCTAAGAATGGATTCTGCGTCTGCTGAAGTTTTTGCAGAATCGGCCCTAATGAGTGTGAAGCTGCAGCAGGTTAGAATAATGAATAGACGTGATGTGTGGTCGTGGTTCGGCAATCGAGCTGTTCCATTCTCTGTTAAGGCTGTTAAAAATTTGATGCTGAAGTACATAAATTATGGTGAGTGGTATAGGTTTAAATGGGTCAATTGGGTACCTCTAAAATGCAACATCTTTGCTTGGAAGTCCGAGATGGATCGGATTCCTACATCTTTGTCACTGCTGAGAAGAAGTGTACGTGTAGAAGATCAGGTATGCGGCCTATGTAATTATGATCTTGAATCCTCATTACACTTATTTACGAGTTGTGGGTTTTCGTTTGGAGTGTGGAGCGCAATAGGCAAATGGTGTGGGCTGCAAACAATAGTAGCTTTTGGTATTCGAGATCATTTGGAACTGTATAAACAGGTTGGGAAAGACAAGGCAAGTAGAAAGTTGATCCAAGGTATCATCATAGTGACGTTTTGGGTGATATGGGGAGCTAGAAACAACAAGATTTTCAACAAAAAAAGATCCGAAGGTGAATGAGGTGGTCGCTAGTGTAAAAAAAAAAAAAAAAAAAAAAGATTGTTCTAATTATGGGTGTTTTGTGTGTGGCAGTTAGGAATTTTAATACATTATATTTGGCAACATTTGTTTTTGGATTTGTGGTGGGCTTCACAGTAGTTTGGTAGCATTTGTGACACTGTGGTGCCTTTAATTTCTATGATTGGAGCTATTCATATGAGCACATTAGCTAAATTGTCTTTTAAAAGCGAAGCTATTTTAGACACAATCAAGGTTCCCCTGTTTTCTATATGCGTCAAGACAAACACTTTTTTTTTTAAAGGGGAATTGGATTTTAATAACCCAAACTATTCAGAATTGGCCACTGGCACCCCAACAAAAAAAAATTGGCCATGTATAACCTGAACTATTGACTTGTTGGAATCTAACACCCAACTAACTGACGCAGTTAATGTGGTTGCTGACGTGGCAAGGATTGCTGACTTGGCATGCTGACGTGTCAATCCACGTGTGTATTTTATAAAAAAAAAATTCCACCTCATCATCATCATCCACGCGTGCCTTTAAAAAAAAAAAAAAAAAAAAAAAAAAAACCAGATCTGATAAGTCACGTTTGAACCCACATCATATTCATCATCATAAACCAAAACTCACATCATCATCATCATAAACCAAAACTCACATCATCATCATCATAAACCAACCTTCAATCAAAATCCATAAACATCATCTTCACAAACATCAAACCTAAACCCAAAAAAAAAAAAAAAAAAAAAAAAAATATCTGATATATGAGCTCCCTTCACAAACATCAAACACAAACCAAAGAACCTTCACAACCATCTCTCTCTCTCTATAAAATTAAAAAAAAATCCATCGTATCAAAAAATCATCGAGATTCTACTAGCAGAAGCCATTCCATACATTTGCATGAGCTCCCTTCTAGAAGCAGGGTGCTAGAGTTGCTTGATGACAGAATTGGGGAAACTTCATTATCTCCGGTGAGGCACTGTCACCGGTGTTCGTCTCACATATTTGAAAACACAGACGGTGAGGCACTGTCACCGGTGTTAGTCTTCCCGACAAAGATAACAACACATTGATCATCAAAACAGATCTGATAAGATCTAAAAAAACCCCCACAAGATCCGATTATAACCTCACAGGCGAATCTTTATCTCGATTTCCACAATCAATCCCCAAATCTAAACTGATGTTTCAGACGGTGGTGATGAGCAATGAAGCAGCAACAGCGACGATTTGGGATCTAGGGTTTCGTGAATGATGAAATGGTGGTGATTGACGGTGAGTCACGAAGGTGGTGGTTGTTCTTGGGGCAAAAAAAGGAGTTGAAGGTGGATTTTGGAGGTGGGATTTAATTGGAGAAGGCATCATCAGTATGTGTGTGTGTGACTTTACGAAGATGATGATGATGTTGAATTTATGAACATGATGATGATGTGGATTTTTGTTTTTTATTTAGGATTTTTGTTTTAATGGGTATATTAACACATCAGCATGTGACTGGTTTAAATGAGGGCCCACCATCATGCCAACTAAGCCATTCGTGCCACATCAGCAACCCAACTAACGGCGTCAGTTAGTTGGGTGTTAGATTCCAACAAGTTAATAGTTCAGGTTATATACGGCCAATTTTTTAGGTCGGGGTGCCAGTGGCCAATTTCAAATAGTTCAGGTTATTAAAATCCAATTCCCCTTTTTTAAAGGCTTAGTTCAGTGGAAATCCTTGTACAACCCTAACCTAGCGGTTCCAAGTTCGAATCCTTACCCACACACCGGTGTCCTCCTTGCCTAAGCTCAAACCGTCATGGGAATTTTTTTGTGGTGTGCATGGATCGAACCTATACCCTCAGAATGGGAACCCTTAAGGGAAAACCCACCTTACCTTAAACCAGCTGGGCTGGAGATCATTGACGTCAAGACAAAAACTAATCCTCTTTTTTTTTTTTTTTTTTCAAGTGAGTGTCCACTAAATTGAGCTAAAATCAAGGAACAACTTAACCTAATAATGAATATTTTTCATATTTTTTCAATGAATTTGATATGAATTCCAAAAAAAAAAAAAAAAAAAAAAAAAAAAAAAAAAAAAATCTTTTCATGGATTTCTATGTTGGTATTGAATTTAATCCAATTTTAAGTTGTACAAATAAATAAAATTTTGGCTTTTAATGTTTTTATATGTGGATATTACATGAGTTTAAACTGAATTTAGGAAACTTCCACCCAGAATTTAAGGTTAACTGTTTTTTAAATTCGAACCGTTTTGCCATACGTTGGTGAGTCAAGAGCATTACAAGGCTACTTTGTAACACTAAAAATTTCACAAACGCTTAAATACATTAGTGGATTTGCAAAAGGATTAGGATTAGGATTAGAAGCAACTTACTTCACATTCTTTGGTTGTTGTGTACTTCTTTAGTGGTACAAAAGCTGTTTTATAAGACATAGTTACACCAATGGAGAACTTGCGATTTTCATAATGTACACGTTCATGATTGGTGGACTGTAAGTACTTTCCCTCTTTAAAACTTTAGATAAATCTTGTTGTCTTCTATTTCTAAATTTTCAATTTTTTTTAATGATTTACGTATGTCGTCTAATGTCTAATGTCGTCTACCATCTCTAATATGTGTCTTTTATATCAATTATTTTGCCCCAATTACACCTCAACTCTAACAAACCCAATTGTGTGTCATCTAATTGATTATTACCGCGTAACAACACGAGTCCCGCTGCTCCGAGTCGTTACTTCACCACTAAGGTCAGTATTCAGCTTTTCTTTATATTGTTTTTTTCAACTTATGGTAAATGAACAAAATTAATTGTTACTGTATTGGGTCTATAGTGCAGTCAAGTTTGTTGTGGATGAATGGGTTTAATCTACAAGGCAGTATACACATCAATTTAGAACTTTCTCAAATTTAGAATTCCTTGTGCAGTTGTGGGCCCACTTGGGCCACATGCAGCAAGTACAACCTGGCTAGTGGGTCTTTTGGAGCAGCAACGGTTTGTTAGTGCTCAGCTTCCATCCCACCCAACACTGTATAGTGTGACAACTAGAAAATGCTCTTACCGAATCTTGCTTAACATCGTTACGTGAAGACTTGAAGCCCACATAATGATACGTGTGGGGTCAGTTGTCGAGGAAGATGACGAGTAAGCATTGCACATAGGGGTTCCAATGACCTGAATTGAGCTCGAGCTTGTTTAAGTTATGAAAGCTCTAGCTCGCGCGCAGCATGATTCGAGCTTAGTATCTAAAGCTCGAGTTCGGCTCGTAAGAAAGTTTATCAAGCTCATGCTCAACTCATATATATTTTTTTCATCATTTTTAATAGCATTATATATTAAGTATGATTATATTGTAAATTAAGTATGATTAGATTTGTATTCATTGTAATTATCCCTATCCATAAATATAGGGATCACATGTACTTATAAATATTGGTGATAATCAAGGATAGGGACACGGTTCCTATTCTAATATGGTATCACGAGTCCAGGATACCCTCTCCTAAACCCAGTACCTCAGCTCAAGGACTCCTTGGCCCAAGACCATCCCATGGATTGCATGCTGCTTACACCATTCAACCCTTCGATATTATCCACGAAGACTTATGGACATCACCCATAATTAGTTCAGTTTTTAGATGATTATACTGATTTTTATGGACTGTCCCATCTCCAATAAGTCGCATGTATTTACTACATTCACCCATTTTGCTAAAAAAAATATCAAAACACAATTTGAACGAACCATTAAAACATTTCAATGTGATAACGGAAAATAATATGTCAATTACACCTTCCTAACCTTTTTTTTTAACACAAACGGCATCCTTTACCGCATGTCTTGCCCTTACACCTCCTCCCAAAACGGCAAGGCCGAATGGAAAATTCGTACCATTAATAACATGGTTCGAACCCTCCTTGCCCATGCATCACTCCCAACATACCTTTGGCACTTTGCCCTTGAAACTGCTACATACCTCCTAAATATTTTGCCCAAAAAAACCACCAAAAACAAAAGTCCCACTGAACTTTTATATAACTCTACACCCTCATATGACCACCTTCACATTTTTGGTTGTCTATGTTACCCTCTAAACCCACCACCTACCATTCACAAACTCGACCATTGATCACACCCATGTATATTTTTGGGATACCCACCCACACACCGTGGTTACCGTTGCCTTGACATACACTCGCATCAGATATTTATATCACGGCACGTCGTCTTCGACGAAACCATATTCCCATTCTTACACTCCACCAATCCCAAACCTTCCTATGACTTCCTTACTGATCACTTTCCTCATCATTTAACACCACACATCACAACAAATGCCCCAACCATACCTCCTCCTAATCCGTCTCCTGTTACACCCGGCCCAAACAATACCGGCCCATCAACACCTAACACTTCCCCCACATCTAGCCAAAGCCCATTACACCTTTCGGCCCACACTCCTTCCCTACAACAGCCCAATACCGTGCCTCCCATTCCACCCGTCCCTCCTGTCCAATAGCAGCCCACTGTCGATCCTAATACCTTCCCGCAACAGTCGACTCCGCCCACCGCCTCCTCCACCTCTGCCTCATCGACACAACCACCAACCCGCATCATACACACTAGGTCGATAAGTGGAATTTCCAAACCGAAACAAATATTTAACCTCCACAACACAACCGAAAACATTAAACCAATCCCGAAAAACCCCACTGATGCCTTAACTATTCCGAAATGGTACTCCGCTATGACCACTGAGTTTAATGCATTAATTAGAAATGGGACATGGGAATTGGTACCTAGGCAACCCAACATGAATGTTATTCGTAGTTTGTGGCTGTTTAAACATAAATACAGGTTGGACGGTACATTGGAGTGGTACAAAGCACGCCTTGTGTGCGATGGTAGAACACAACAGGTTGGGATAGATTGTGGTGAGACTTTTAGTCCTGTGGTTAAGCCAGCTATGATACGAACGGTTCTCTCTATTGCATTGTCAAAGGGTTGGGATGTCCATCAACTAGATGTCACCAACGGCTTTCTTCATGGAACTCTTAACTAGACCGTTTATATGTATCAGCCGATGGGGTTTCGCAATAAAGACTTTCCTCATTATGTTTTTTCATTAAAGAAGTCTTTATACGGGCTTAAACATGCACCTCGGGCATGGTATCAAAGGTTCACTCGCTACGTTTTTATGTTGGGATTTACTCATAGCAGGTGTGATACATCTCTTTTCACTTTACATACAGGGCACTGATACAACTTTCTTGCTCCTATATGTTGATGACATTCTACTTGTCACATCTTTTGCCACACTCCGAGGTCGACTCATGGCGAAACATGCTAGTGAATTTGCTATGAAGGACCTCGGCCCTCTCAGCTACTTTCTTAGTATTTCTGTCACACGCAACCGGGATACTATGTTTCTTACACAGGAGACATACTGCACGAACATTATTGCTCGGGCAGGCATGCAGTCGTGCAACTCGGTTGCCACCCCGGTGGATACAAACACCAAACTCAGCGCCTCAGGTGACTTATTTCATGACCCCACTCTTTATCGCAGTTCGGCTGGCGCACTTCAGTACCTTACTTTCACGAGACCTGACATCACATATGCTGTTCAGCAGGTCTGTATGCACATGCACTCGCCATGTTTATCCCACTTGAATGCTTTGAAACGAATTATCCGTTACATTAAGGGGACGATTTTGTATAGTTTAACCTTGGGCCGGTCCACTACTCCATCACTCATTGCATACACGGACACCGATTGGGGTGGCTGTCCTAACACACGGCGTTCCACTAGTGGATACTGCATCTATCACGGGGATAACTTAATTTCCTGGTCCTCTAAGCGCCAGAGCACAGTCTCACGATCCAGCACTGAGGCCGAATATCGTGCTGTTTCAAACATCGTTGTTGAAATTTGTTGGTTGCGTAATCTTTTATTGGAATTATATCACCCCTTGGCACGTGCAACATTAGTATATTGTGACAACGTGAGTGCTATTTACTTGTCAGGAAATCCAATCCAACATCAGCAAACAAAACACATTGAGCTTGATATCCACTTTGTTCGCGAGCAGGTTCAAAGAGGACAGGTGCGGATTTTACATGTTCCCTCCCGTTACCAGATTACAGATATCTTCACTAAAGGTTTGCCTCGAGTTCTCTTTGAAGACTTCAGATCCAATCTCAGCATCCGATCTCCTCCCGCTTCGACTGCGGGGTATAATAGCATTATATATTAAGTATGATTATATTGTAAATTAAGTATGGTTAGATTTGTATTCATTGTAATTATCCCTATCCATAAATATAGGGATGACATGTACTTATAAATATTGGTGATAATCATAGGAGAGGGACACGTTTCCTATTCTAATAATTTTAGTATATTATTTAATTATGTTTTTAATATATTAAGTAAAACTTATATATAGTGGGCTCGTTTAGGCTCATTTGCTAGACGAGCTTGTTTTTAGGCTCGGGCTCAAGCTCAGTTAGACTCGGCTCGCGTCGAGCTTTTTTTCAAACCAAACTCAAGTAGCTCGCGAGTAGCTCGGCTCGTTTGCACCCCTAATTGCACATAAGATTGAGCATGTTGTATGTCTATTGGTTGGTGATGCTGCAATGAATTGTTTTAAATGGGAGAATATATTGTGCCTTATTACAAGTATTTTTTTTTATGATACTTGCAGAACTAGCAAAGATGTCAGTTTACCTAGCTGTGTATTATGTATTGTTCGTGGCACCAATGTACGTTCTTCTTTACAAATCATAGTATTTGTGTTATTTTTCTGTCTTTTAAAATACTGAGTTCGCATTTTAGTTAAAAATTTGTTAAAGAAGCAATGTAACACATATGAGCTTTTATATTAATCTACTGATTTTTTTTCTATATTTGTTTGAGGCGGGACATTGTGAATGCTATATGTGATGCTGAAGGCATTGAACCTATATTATTTGTTGGTTCAAACACGGTAGGTAATATTTTCATGGTTTTTTATTCTTCCAATGTTAAGATTGCACATGTATTATTACTATTGTTTTGAATTTCGAATGTGCTGAGTATGTATCTTTTAAATTATCGCGTCTCCCCTAAATCGAGCATTCATGGAAACCTTCCGTTGATAGTGAGCATTTCGAGTGCGAGGTCTAATGGATATGGCGGTGGTTTGGCTTTTGTAGGTCAGCTTTTCAGAGTCTATGATCTTTCTGGAAGTGGTCTCATGGCTCTGTGTACACAAATTGACAGCCCCTTTATCTCCAACACTTTTATTAATTTTCTTCAATTTTTAATTTCGCACAATATGTTCAAATTGATAGTCCTTCCTGGTTTATACATGTTTTAATTGTAAATTGTAAATTGTAAATTGTAAATGCATGCTAATTAATTCTCACTTATAGGGTTTGAGCTTTATGTGTACACTCATGAAATTGCAATCTGTTATATATATGTTGGTATTGTCTCTAATAGAGTTGGTGGGAATAGTGGATTATTGCTTAGTTATATGTACGGTACATAGGAGTTCAAATAGGGTTTGGTGATGAACAAAACATTTAAGAATGTTTAATGGGTTTTTTTTTTCTATTTTTAATTTCTTAAGGTTTTATTTTTATTGGTAATAATTCTACATGATATTATTATCATGGTTATTGTCTTTTATGGTGTAGGAAAGAAAAATGAAGATGTAATAGTTCCATTAAGTAATTATGCATATAACCTGGAAATTAATAACCCAAATTCCAAAAAAGGTTTATGTTGTTACATACAATTCATTTTATTGTGATAATTCCTAGCCAATCTAAGCAACAATGCCCAAGATCTTAATGGAGAATTGATAGATGTTATGTAACTATGGGTCAATTTAAATAGTAGCAATATGCTTTTGTATATCTACCCTTTACTCTCACAAATAAAATACATTTTTGTGTAAGGTTAGTGTGTCATGTTAGCTTTTGTAAGTAACAAACTTCATGCTTTAACACCATCTGTAAAAGACACCATCATTGAATCTGATATGAACTGAGACACCCGCCGCAACGCGTGGGCATTCCCACTAGTATTTAGAATATGTATCTTAGAAATTTTATAAGGACGTAATTTTTTTCCTTGATTTTTGAATATACAGTTTGATTTCTTTTACAATGTTTCAGTCTTCTAAATCTTATTAAAAGTCAGTTCACTGCCTGCTGCAAAGCGTGAATATAACCCGCTAGCTATACATACACACACACTGTTGGATCAGTTTGCTCTTTTTGCTAAGTAAGAACTTGCTATCTTGACACTTAAGTGTTTAGCAAGTCCTTGTAAATCAGATTATAAGCACAGCGGAATGTTATAAGTTAAAGCAACACTTTTTATACAAAGGCAGAGTTATAACTCCCCCTTGATGTTTGAAACTAATAAATGACAAAGTATTTATTATGAATCTAAGTTGTAAATGAGAATTAGATACTTAGAGAGATTCACAATAAATACAGAAATGGAATATAACAATGAGAGTGTTTGAAGGATTTTTCTGTTGAAAATCAATGTCTAAAATAGAAGGTTGAAGCCTCCTATTTATAGACGATTACATGCATGTATCTTGCCTAAAAAGCAAGCACAGAAACTCCAGTGACAAGTTGCACAAGTTGCAACATTGAAAGAAACAAATACAGCTAAAAGTAATATTAAACAACAAACTACTGATGCAAAAAGGCGGTGGAAAATATCTATTGCTAAGTGCTGATGAAGGACAACTACTGAAGAGTAGTTTTGTCTTCAGTATTTCTGAAGTGAACTTGTCTGGTTTGGACTTCAGAACTTCTGCAACTTCAGCACTTCTCATATCTTCTAATCAGCAGTTTCTTGTCTTCTCTTCAGTACTTCTATACTTAGCCAAAATGACAGAAGTGAATTAGACTAAGGTTTACAAAAGTGGTTTCACCAATCCTCTTTGTCCTAACAATCTCCCCCTGGATTGATGAAGCCAAAACCTTACTAATTCCTTATGTGTTTCTTCTGTCTTGAACAATCTTCCATATCTCTTTGTACATGGTGTTCTTGAGCTGGTTGTACTGATCATCAGATAGAGATCCTCTCTGTGGTTCTAGATGTTGAATTGTGAGCAGGTCTTGTGTTGACAGTTTCTTCAGATCACTGATCTTCTTGTAAGCCCTGCTTGAGAAGTCTCTTCTTGTCAACAGTACTGAGTTGTTATCAGTAAGTGACCATCTGATGATAGGGATCTTTGACTTGTTAAAGTCAGAAGAATAGGGAACCAGACTTGTCCCTTGGGTTGATGGTCCTGAGTGCTGGATGTCTTCAGTTTCAGATAGCCTCAGGTGGGATTCTCTTCCTTGTTGTTGTTGTTGCATATCAGGCATCTGAACAGTTGGGAGATGGTGTTCAGTCACTACTTTGGTATGCAGCTTTTCTTTGATTGTCTTTTGTATTTGATAAGCAAAAGTGGAAGGATCCCTGAACTGTGTTAACAGAGGTTTCTCCTCAATGTCAAAATCTGAATGGACTACTGAACTTCCTTCAAGTAGTACCATTTTAAAATCAGTTTTGACATTGTCCTCTGTCTTCTTCTTCTGAGTAGCAGATCTTCTAGATGCACCAGAAGTTCTAACTACTGATCTTGAAGGATCAGCAGTTTGAAACTTCTCAGGATTTGCAGCCTTGGCAGCCAAGTATTTTCTATAAGTATCCATCAGTCTTTCTTCTTTCCATCTGGATACTGAGGCTTTTGAACCATATCCTTCTGCTACTAGCTCTTCTATTATCTGGGCTCTCTTGGCCTTTCCATCTTTGCTTGTGGCCATTTTGTCTGCAAGCAGTTGTGCTCTTCTTGTCAGCTCTTGCATAGAGAGTCCTTTGAGTGTAAAGGCTTTAGTCTTGCTGTTCTTGGTAATATAAGACACCAGTTGTTGTCTTTTATCCTGTTCAGCAATCTCATCAAGGCTAGCCTGCCTTTGTAGTTCAGCTGCATAAGCCTGAAGTTTTTCTTCATGGCTTAAATCCAAATCATCCCTTTCTTCCAGAGATTTCCAAATCTGATCTTCTCTGGCCTTTTTGTTGGCTGCAATTAAGCTCTTCTCTAATAGTTCAGCTGATTGAGAGATAGGAGAAGGGTTTAATACAGTCATTGTTGTAACAGATGTAGGCCTGATGGGATCAGATGTTGGTTGAATGGGAGCAGTGGTTCTGGAAGGTTCAGTTGTTTGAGGTTGGGAAGTGTTAACTTCTGATGTGCTGACAACTGCTGATGGTTTGTCAGCTACTGAAGGATTGTCTTCAGTACTTTCTGATTCTTCATCAGAAGTTTGGTCATCAGAAGTTTCTTCATTATGCCTTAGGGAATCTTCAGATGTTTGGGTCTCATCTTCTTTCTCTGCAGCTTCAATTTCTTCAATTGAGACACCAAACTGTTTGGCCAATTTTTCTTTCCTGGCCTGATCTTTCTGATCTCTTTCAAGGAGTGCCACTCTTGCCCTTATCCTGGCTTGGAATGACTCCTTAGGTTCCCTGATCTTCTCCCCCTTTTTGGATTCATCAATTTTAACCCTTGAAGCAGAGGGTTGGGAGAATTGTCCTTGAAGATGAGCAATCTGCTGGCTGTTGAAGTCTATTTTGTTGGACAGATCGTTCATCTTGGTCTTGATCACTCCAAATTGGTTCTTGATGGACAGCTCCAAGTCAGCTGTATATGTTTGGAAGTGATTTCTGATGAGTGTATTCATCATGTGGTACAGGGGACCCTCTGGGCTGCATAGCTGGTTCAGGTCTATGCTTGTTTGCCCAGGGAATTGGGTAGGCATTTGCTGTGAAGGGGGTGTTTTTGGGAGATCCTCATGTTGTACAGAGGATGCCACTCTAGGGGTTTTAGGGATTGAGTGGGCTTTAACCTGTGCAGAGGTGACTGGCTTCTTGAGCCTGGATACCTTTGCAACAGGACCTTCAGAAAGTGCCGTCAATTCAGTAGTTTGAGTGTGTGAAACATTATCCAAACTAATGGAATCATCTGAATCCCTGATGTTGCCCTCAATGAGGACTGTCTCAGTTAAATCATGAGCTGAGCCCAACTCAGTTCTCTCATGAACCTCTTTTTCTTGGTACTGAGGATTTCCTACTTCAGGCATTAAGCCTTCATCAGTAGTTGCCACATCTGAGGTCTTAGCTATGTTACTTCTGTCCTCAGATCCACCACTGGGTGGTAACTGAGTAGTAGCAGCCTCAGATGCCCCAAGAGTCTCTAAAATTGGGCTTAAAGACTCTGGTCCACCCTCATCTCTTGGGATAGGGCTAATGATGTCCACATCCATGTCTGATGTAGTAGTTATGTCCCCTGTTTGTTGTGGTTGATGGGGACTGACATGATCAGATGGGACATTCTCTTTTAGCCCAGAGAGAAGTTTGGCAATTTCTATTGCCTCTTGTTCAGAAATTTGTGGGGTTGGTTCAGTAGTTTGGGCAATAGGTTGTTGTTCAGCAGTTTCAAAAGAAGAGTGTGTTTGAAATGTTTTTCTAAGTCTTTTTCTTTTGAATTGAACAGATATGGGTGCTCTTGGTGGGGTTTGAGATGGATGAGACTGAGAGGGTGTTTCAGTCTCATCTATTTGAAGAGCAGAATGCTCATAAGCATGTTCAGGCATCTCAACCTCCTGAAC
The DNA here is from genome assembly GCA_028751855.1 of Ambrosia trifida. Classification (NCBI taxonomy): domain Eukaryota; kingdom Viridiplantae; phylum Streptophyta; class Magnoliopsida; order Asterales; family Asteraceae; genus Ambrosia; species Ambrosia trifida. The sequence goes on along the minus strand of CM054122.1, from coordinate 202,692,148 downwards.
AGCTTTTCTTTTGGGTTGGTGGGGTGCAGTTTTTGTTGGCTTGGGCTTTTTGGCTTTTGGTGGGGTTTGTTTGGAAGATGTGGGCTTCAGGGGGACTTGTTGTTGTTCTCCCTGATCATCTTCTGGCCAGGCAGCCGGTTTGTTAAGCCTTGAGTATGCTTGTGATGTTAAAGGGTTTAAAGTTGAAATTTTTCCCACAAGCACCTCATTACCCAGTTCCCCTATTATGCATTGCATAATGAACCTTGGGTATAACAAAAACTTTTTCTTGGTATTATTGTGATGTAACACCAACTCATTGAAAAATAGTTTTGATGCCCTGAATTTAGTTTCATTCACAATGGAATGAAATATTGGTTGAAAAGTGGAGGGCATCTGGTCATAAGACCCTGTTTTTGGACTCAAACACATAATAATATAATGAAACAAAAGTTTGTATTTTGGTTCAAAATATTTTTTGAATATTGTAGCATGGGAGAGAGTACCTTGATAACCACACTCAGTCATGGTTAGATGAATATCAGTGTTAGCAACATGGTCAGGGGCAGTTACATCATCCAGACCCAGTCTTGTTGCTAGTGTGGCCGGTGTGATGGTCAGTTGTTTCCCTTTTATCTTTGAGTTGAGGGAAATGACCTCACCACCCATTGTAACCGTCTCAGCATTTGCCCAGAACTCATTCAGAGTTTCAGTGTGAATTGGTGGGTGTATTGTGAGAGCAGTAAAGTATTGGGATTTGACGACAAGATCAATGATCTCATCGTATTGGGACCAGCCTTCTTGTTTTTCAAGAAAGGCTCTTTGATTGTGTCCCTGTTTTAGAACTAGAGCCATGTGGTTTGGGTTTTTGATCGAACAGTGGATTTTGCAGGTATAGGTTGAGAGAGTTTTGAGAGAGAAGGAGGGATATTTTTGAGTTTGAAAGGATAAGTGTGTAGAAAAGGTATTTATTAGAAGTTTTAACCGCTTTTGGTTAAAAATTTCTTTATCAGAGGTTTTAAACTGATTAGGTCAAACCTCTGATGATGGGAAAAGTCAGATTTGCCCTTTTGACTTAAACTGCTGATGAAGGATTACTTCATCAGTAGTTCCCATTTTCTCTTCAGCAGTTTTAACATCTGATGAGAAATATTTTTATAAATACTTTATTCATAACTTCTGAAGTTTATTTTATCAGAAGTTACACACTTTTTCAGAAAATTATCCCTATACTGATGATTTTTGTTCATCAGTAGTTTCTCTCAAACTGTTTTTGTTTTTCAGAAGTTTTGTTTCAGACTTTTGTCTTTTGTAAGTGAAAACCAGAAAAAAGATAAAAAGGTTAACTTGGATTCCACCAAGGTAAACAGGATGGAATCAAGGATGGAAAAAGGAAAAAGAAAATTTTGATGCATAACAGTAGTGATTGATGTAGAAGTTTGGTGTAGAGTTGGGTAGAATCAAGTGTTAACTTGGATTCTAACTGATATGCAGAAAGAAAAAAAAAATAAAATAAACACTTACAAATTTAGCATTCCAAGCATGGATACTAACTTCTGAAATGTTGATGTGTCAAGGGGCTTAGTGAAGATGTCAGCTATCTGATTAGCTGTTGCTACATGCTTCACCTCAATCTTGCCTTTTTCATAGCAATCTCTTATGAAATGGTACCTGATCTCAATATGTTTGGTTTTTGAGAACTGCACCGGATTTTGAATGATGCTAATGGCAGATTTGCTGTCTACAAACAAAGGTGTCTTGGTCTCTTTGATTCCATAATCAAGAAGTTGATATTGGAGCCATTGTATCTGTGATGTACAACTTGCAGCTGCAATGTATTCAGCTTCAGCAGTTGAAGTTGCAACAGATGTTTGCTTCTTTGATTGCCATGACACTAGACAGTTCCCCAGGAATTGACAACCACCAGATGTTGACTTTCTTGTCATCTTACACCCTGCATAGTCACTATCTGAAAAAGCTGATAACTTGGTATTGCTTGAAGCAGGATACCAAATTCCCAGTGTTGGAGTTCCTTTCAGATATCTAAAAATTCTTTTGACTGCTATAAGGTGTGATTCCCTTGGTGCTGATTGATATCTAGCACAGACACATGTTGAGAACATAATGTCTGGTCTAGAAGCAGTTAAGTATAAAAGGGAACCTATCATGCATCTGTACATGGTTTGATCAACCTGTTTTCCTTGATCATCAGGTTCAACTTGTGTGATTGGTGTCATGGGAGTGGAACATGATTTACAGTCATTTAAAGAAAATTTGTTCAATAATTCTTTAACATATTTTGATTGATGTATAAAAGTTCCATTTGTTTGTTGTTTGATCTGCAGTCCTAGAAAGTACTGCAGTTCTCCCATGGTACTCATCTCAAATTTTGATTGCATGAGTTTCTTAAAATCATCACACAGTTTTGTGTTTGTTGAACCAAAAATGATATCATCAACATAAATTTGAACAAGTAAGACATGATTTCCAACATGTTTAATGAAAAGTGTTTTATCAATGGCACCTCTTGTAAAGTTATTTTTGAGTAAAAAGGTGGAGAGTGTATCATACCAGGCTCTTGGAGCCTGTTTGAGCCCATAAAGAGCTTTGTCCAGTCTGTACACCTACTCAGGATGAGAAGGATCCTCAAACCCAGGTGGCTGACAGACATACACCTCCTCTTTGATTTTTCCATACAAAAATGCACTTTTCACATCCATTTGATAAACTTTAATTTTGTTGGAAATGGCATAGGCCAGAAATAACCTGATGGCCTCAAGCCTTGCAACTGGAGCAAAGGTTTCATCATAGTCAATTCCCTCTTCTTGAGAGTACCCTTGAACTACCAGTCTTGCCTTGTTCTTGATTATCATACCAGCTTCATCTTGTTTGTTCCTGAAAACCCATCTTGTACCAATTGGTTGCTTGTTTTGAGGTAAGGGACAGATTTCCCAGACCTGTTGCTTGTTGAACTGAAGTAGTTCATCTTGCATAGCTTGCACCCAATTATTGTCTTTGAGGGCTTCCTGGTACTTCTTTGGTTCCAACTGTGAAATAAAGGCTGAAAATAGGCAAAAGTTGGAGAGCTGGTTTCTGGTCAGAACACCTGTAGCTATATCACCCATGATTTGATCAAGTGGATGATCTCTGTGTTCAATCAGTTGTTGTAAACCACTGACAGGTGTGGGTGGCTCTTGTTCTTCAAACAAACTACTGAGGTCTATAATATCTGGTTCAGCAGTTTCAGTTTCTTCAGTAGTTGCAGGTGCTGAAGCAGATGTTTGAGTTTGGCCTTCAGTATTTGTTTGATCAGAAGTTTGAAAAACTTCTGATGGTGTTGTAGTTGACTTAATGACTGTTTGAGGAGTCCATGGTGCAGGATCCTCATCTTCAAACCTTTGATCACCATAATAAGTAGGTTTGGAAGAAGTAACAGCCTTTTCAGGTCCAAAGTGAAAGTTGTCAAGGTCAAAGAGTTCAGCAGGATGTGCTGGAATAAGAGTGTGTTTTGACTCATTGAACTTGACATTCAATGTTTCTTCTACTATCCTGGTGTGAGAATTAAAAACCTTGTAGGCTTTTCTAGTTGAAGAGTAACCAAGAAAGTAACCTGAGTCAACTTTGGCAGCAAACTTTGAAATAGATTCCTTGATGTTCAAGATGAAACATTGACACCCAAAAGCCCTAAAAAAGGAGATAAGGGGCTTCATGCCATGAAGAACTTCATAGGCAGTTTTGGAATGTCTCTTGACCACAAGAACTCTATTCTGAACATAACATGATGTGTTAACTGCTTCTGCCCAAAAGTACAATGGCAGTCCAGAATCAGCTAACATTGTTCTTGCTCCTTCTATCAATGTTCTGTTCTTCCTTTCTACTACACCATTTTGTTCAGGAGTTCTGGGAACACTGTATTGTCTAATAATCCCTTTAGACAAGCAGAATTCATCCAGAGTTTTGTTCCTGAACTCTGTCCCATTGTCACTTCTAATGGTTTTGACAGATAGAGAATATTGTTTCTCTACTTGTAGAATGAAGAACTTGATGATTTCAGCAGCCTCATCCTTGGAAAATAAGAAGAATACCCATGTGAATCTTGAGTAGTCATCAATGATGACTAAGCAGTACTTCTTTTTACCAAGGCTCATAATCTTGACAGGTCCAAATAAGTCCATATGGAGTAGTTGAAGACATGCAGTTGTTTTTGATTCTTCAATAGACTTATAGGAGGACTTATGCTGTTTTCCCTTTAAACAGGATACACAGTGTTCTTGACACTGGTATACTTTCAAAGGTAGACCTCTGACCAAGCCCATTTTTGTGACTTTATTTATGGTTTTAAAGTTCACATGGCCAAGTCTCCTGTGCCAGAGATCTGTTTCTGAAGTTGATGCCCTTGAGAAGAAACAGGCAGTGTTGTTCAATACTTTGTCTTTCTCAATGTCTACTGCATAGACATTGCCACATCTTTTGGCAATCAGCAAAGTATGATCTTCTATAATCTTCTCAATTAACTTCTGGCCTTCTGGTGAGATGATCTTGCAAGCTGTCTTTGTGAAAAAGGAAGAATATCCTTTATCACACATTTGTGACACGCTCAGCAAGTTGTATTCAAGGTTTTCCACCAGATTGACCTTGTCAAACTGTATTTTGTCAGAGGAGACATTGCCATGTCCTAGCACATATCCCTTAGCATTGTTCCCAAAAGATACAGATCCTTCTCTTTGGCTGATAAAATTGTTTATCAGGTATCTGCATCCAGTCATGTGCATAGAGCCTCCACTATCAACATACCATATGCTGTTTAAGCCCCTGGAAACTCTCTGCACATAAAAGCAAATTAGTTAGATTTGGAAACCCAAGCCTGTTTGGCTTTGGGTTTGCTCTTGAGAACAGTTACAGTTTGTTCTTGACCAGGTTGAGAAATCCATGTCTTTTTGGCAATGGATTTTTCATTAAGAACCATGGTGGTATCCTTTTTGGGACCACCATCAACCTTGGTCATCAGTAGTTCTACCATGTTCTTTAGATTTTGAATCTCAGCAGTTTGTGAAACTGCTGATGATTCTGGTCTAACTACTGACAAGGAATTTTGAGAAAAAGATTTTGGTTGAGATTTTATCTTTTTCTGAGAAAAGGTGTTTTCAGGTTGTTGTTTCTTGGGTTTAAAGACTTTTTCATAATCATTTCTGATTTGATTTCCCACAACCTGTTGTTTAAATTTTTGATTGAACTGAATTCCTTTTCTGTATCTACAAAATTCAGTTTTGTGGTTGAACAGGCCACAAATTTCACATTCTTTTGCCTTTTGTTTTTGATCTAAAGGCAAATTTCTGACAGTTGTGAAAAGATTTTGCTCATCAGTAGTTTTCAGGGTCTCAACTCCTGAAGTAGATGAAACTACTGATGGCTTGTTGTCAGTTTTTGTAAATACTTCTGAAGTACTTTCTTTAAAAATGCCAGGATTTCTGTTTAGAAAGTTTTCATGGAAAGATGTGCATTCTTTCCCTTCAGAAGTTTCATTTGAAACAATTCTTCTCCCATCTTCAGTAGTTTTGGGAGAAAAATCTGTTGGTGTTTCAACATGATGGTATCCTATGCCAAACTTAACATTTGAAGCACTTTGTTTGTTTAGCAATAGTTGATACCCCCTACAAGATTCCACCCATTTTTCACAAGTGATCCTGGTGTCAGCAAGCTCTTGTCTGACATCTCCCAGGTCATTTAGCATCATTTTGATTTGTGCTTGGGTTTCAATAGCAGAGTCAGTTAATTTAGAAACCTCTTTTGTTTTAGCACACAGTTTTCTTTCTAAATCACATTTTATCTGTGTGTATTTTCTTTCTAAATCATTGGCTTTGCCTTGTAGGTGCAGGTTTGTCTCTCTTATGAGAGCAAAAGTTTCTTTGCAAGAGTTTGAGCAAAGTTTTGTCAAAGATTCTTTTGATACCTGAGACAATGCAGATTTTGAGGTACAGCCTTCAAATGCCATTAAGGCAAAGTTCTTTCTGCCATTGTCTGGTTCTCCCCAGTTGATGTCAAACACTTTGTTGTCTGCATCAGGATTGCACTCTGTGGTGTCATACGGGAGACTGCTCCAGTCAACATACCCCGAGGTAAAGAGACTTTGTTGAGGGGGTTGTTGAGGCTGTGGAGGAAGTTGAGCAGCTGGAAAGGGAGGGATTGATTGTTGGCTCTGCATCTGTTGAGCAGGCACTTGAACATATTGTACTTGAGGCATATATTGCTGTTGAGGAGCTTGTGCCTGTACAAAATGAGCACTCCCTTGAGTTCCATTGTTCCTATTATAATTGGGGTTATAGTTATTTCCAGATTGTGATTGGTTAAAGCTAGAGCTTCTACACTCTCTAGCAAAGTGTCCCAACTTCTGACACTTGTGACATCTTAGTTTAGATTTGTCAAAACCAATTTTTGTATTACTGGTCAATCCTGGAAATTTCCTTCCTGACCTTTTATAAAACTTGTTAGTTTTAATGCTTAGCATGGCCAGTTGGTGTAATATGTCCATTTCTTCTAAGTCATCACTGCTAAAATTTTTCAAATCATCCATGATAAAACATAGATTATCAGCAGTTTGACTTTGGTCATCATTGTTATAACCTGGGAAAGATCTTTCTGATGAGATCCCAGTGGTTATGTCAATATTGTCATAAGATCCATAGGAACAAGTTGGTGAATCTTGTCCCAAAAGTGCTGTACTACCTGGTAGGTAGTCATCAGCAGTTTTACCAGAAGTTTGTAATTTCTTCTTTTGATCGATTTCTCTCTCAAAAGTAAGTAATCTCCCATGGAGTTTTGTAAGAGTGAGGGAGCTAAAATCTGGTGAGGATCTTAAGACAATGGAGTAAGTTTCCCATTTGTCAGGTAGAGACCTTAAAAATCTATGTAACATAGATACTGTTGTATAGGTCTGACCATTTAACTTTAGCTCAGAGATTAATGAGGAGAATCTTTCAAATTGTTGTGTCAAAGTTTCCCCATTAATATAAGCAAATGTTTCATATTGTTGAGCCAAAATTTCTCTGGTGTTGGCAATCACCTCTTCAGTTCCTCCAAACTGTTCTTTAAGACAGTCCCAAAGTTCTTTGGCACTTTCACAATGTAAAAGGCCAGAGTATATTTCATTTGGGAGAGCCATTGCCAACATAGAGAATGCCTTAGCATCTAGCTCAAGTTTTAGGAAATCCTCATCTGTATAGTCTTTGGGATCCTTTGGAATCCCTTCTTTAGTTTCAAGATTTATATTTACTGGTTTGTGAGGACCATATATCACAGATCTCCAACAACCTGTGTTGGTTTGTGACAAGGTATGTGCCATTCTCTTTTGCCATATATTGTACTCATTTCTCACAAGCATGGCAGGTTTGGTGGCAGAACCAGTATTATGTGGATCCATTTTAAAGAGTATAGATTTGTCAGATGACTCTTTTAAGTGATGGATATTGATAAAAAGTGAACTTTTGATCTTTTTATTGAATATCAATAAGAGCTTTGTGTCTGATTCTCAATTTGTTAGATTGATATGTGATCAGATGAACCAATGCTCTGATACCAATTGTTGGATCAGTTTGCTCTTTTTGCTAAGTAAGAACTTGCTATCTTGACACTTAAGTGTTTAGCAAGTCCTTGTAAATCAGATTATAAGCACAGCGGAATGTTATAAGTTAAAGCAACACTTTTTATACAAAGGCAGAGTTATAACTCCCCCTTGATGTTTGAAACTAATAAATGACAAAGTATTTATTATGAATCTAAGTTGTAAATGAGAATTAGATACTTAGAGAGATTCACAATAAATACAGAAATGGAATATAACAATGAGAGTGTTTGAAGGATTTTTCTGTTGAAAATCAATGTCTAAAATAGAAGGTTGAAGCCTCCTATTTATAGACGATTACATGCATGTATCTTGCCTAAAAAGCAAGCACAGAAACTCCAGTGACAAGTTGCACAAGTTGCAACATTGAAAGAAACAAATACAGCTAAAAGTAATATTAAACAACAAACTACTGATGAAAAAAGGCGGTGGAAAATATCTATTGCTAAGTGCTGATGAAGGACAACTACTGAAGAGTAGTTTTGTCTTCAGTATTTCTGAAGTGAACTTGTCTGGTTTGGACTTCAGAACTTCTGCAACTTCAGCACTTCTCATATCTTCTAATCAGCAGTTTCTTGTCTTCTCTTTAGTACTTCTATACTTAGCCAAAATGACAGAAGTGAATTAGACTAAGGTTTACAAAAGTGGTTTCACCAATCCTCTTTGTCCTAACACACACACACACACACACACATATATATATATATATATATATATATATATATATTATCCTGTGTTCGTATAACTAACCGAAGTAATTAAACAAATATTTTTAAATAAAAACCATAAGAACCACATAATATAGTGTAATAGTTATGCGAATTACATACACCCTCCAACCTATACACATTGGTGTAAAATAAAATTAATGGTTGAATTAAATTTATTTACTTCCAATTCAATCAAAGAATCAAGTATAATAAAAGTGTATATATGCAAGGATGTTGTGGAAGGAAGGAATAGCAATGTGGGGTTGGAAGACATGAATGAGATTTCTTATTTAAAAGATGATTCCTTACTTGTAAGTGTAATCAAAGATATTCCTCTCTTCTCCTATATAATGTGCATTAGTGCATGTGTCTTCAATTTACTATTAAACTTGCTCATTCATTTGTAGTATTATACTTGCTCATTCATTTGTAGTATTATACTTGCTCATCGATCTGAGAAGAAAATTAACTTAATGGACTCTTCAATTGGTATGTCTCGTTTTCTTTATATATGCTTAATTTTGGTTGTCATTTGAGGAATAAAAAATAGGTTGATAGAGAGAATTGTGCTTTAGTTATTATTTTATATTAAAAAATAAATTATGATATCTTTCTTTATATATGTGAGCACACATCTGAAAGCGTGTCTAATATAGTCATTGGTTATCCGGTCGGGTTTGTGTATTTCCTGTGAGTATTAATGAATCTCTATCTAGAATTTTAGGTGATTGAAATTACCTACTTTTATTAGAAGTTGATCACAAACACATACCAAAAACCAACTCAATGTTGTTCAACATGCATGTATTATTTGGATTTTGGATAATGAAATAAATATCACCTACTAACATCGATTCACCTGGACCAACACAAAATATTATAATAAGTATCATACCAAAGTAGATGTCCCTTTACGATTCCCAAATCTCACGAGTTCTAATTTCCTATGAAATTTAACCATATAATACAACCATATAGATCACATCTTGAGCATAGCCTAGAATTACATAAAAAAAAAAAAAAAAAACAATAGCTGTGTTTTCCACACATACCACTAACTGTTGGTAATTTAGTGTTATCGTCGTAATTAGAGTGTTATTGGGTTAAGTTGTTGATCAAGCAGGCCTTTTTTAACAACTGGTTTGTATTTATAAAATATATTTATAAGTGGGCTTAATAATTTAGATTTAATGATTAAACTTATTGGGCCTTGGTAACGGACCAGATTGTTGATTTTGGGTTAGGGTCTGATTGTTTTCTAAAAACAAAACATATGGATATGAGGCAATAATAAGAATGGTCGACAAAAGGTTGTCGACGGTTTTCATCTGATTTCTCAAACAATCATCAAGTTCGTTTTTTTTTTTTTTTTGTGTTTTACAAATAGGTTAATATGATACAGAATACACGATTTGTGTAAAAATTCATGTTATTCTGTTATCTCAGTTTGTTCAATTGGTTAGTAGATCTTGAAATCATGACTTGGATACATTCGAATAGTAATTTAGTCTAACATAAACATATATGTTATTTATGTAGTTGCTGTGGACACTCTCCGTCACTTTAGTCACCGCCATCCGCTCAACCTTGTGTATCTGCAGCAGCCGACTCACAAAAAAGAAAATGTCGATGATGATGAAGATGAGGACGAGCATGAAGTTGAAGATGAAGTTGAATTTGTAGAGGAAGATCGTCAGTGCAGCCTTTGTGAGGAACAGATCTGGTCATTCCATTTGTGTTACTACTTTCGCAAGACTTGTGACTACTCATTGCACAAATTCTGTGCAGAACTACCAGAGTTCATACAAAATCACCCGTTACATCCTGGCCATACTCTTGTATTTTATTATTCAGTTAACTATGTGTATAAGTGCGGAATCTGCAACCTTATGCAGAAGAGTATCTCTCAGTATTATTGTCGTAGCTGTGATTTTCAAATGGATATAATTTGTGCTACTTTGTTGGGACGGAAGATAAACCACCATAGTCACCCTCACCAACTGGAGAGAATCCCCTGGCCCATGGTATCCATGTGTGCAGCATGTGGTAATACACATGAAGGTGTCTTCTTTCACTGTACCACTTGTCCTTTGTTTTTTATTAACCTGGACTGTGCATTGCTGCCTTCCAAATTACTAATACAGAATCACACTGATGGGACTTTCACTCATTCACATCTACTTTCCCTTGCCCATTCCCTTCCCTATTCATATAGAAGTGAAAGTCTTTTTCCCGGTTGTAGGGTGTGTGGTGCCCAGTTCTATTCGCATTTATGGAATTACAAATGCGACAAATGCCGATACTACGTGCATTTTGATTGTGTGACTTCAAAGAGAGAGCCATTTATGTCTATCTTCATTACTACAAGTGAGCATTCTCTTCTTCTTCTTTTTTTATTATTCTTTTAGTTTATGTCTTAGTCTAATTCCAAGCATATCATTCTTCACCAGGCCTTGGCAAAACTTCAAAAAATTTCAAGGAAGATGAGCATCCAAATCTGCTCCATTGCCCATTTCAAGATGAAGGCGACAACCTTGTGAAGTGTTATATGTCTAATCAACATGGGTTGATTGGTAACTCCAAACAATGTGATGGTGAGATGCTTATCCGTAATAGCCATCAACACCCACTCACACTTTTCGACAAGCAAACATCAACTGGTGTCTCTCTACACGACCCCATGAAAAGAACTCAACTGTTATGTGATGGATGCGTGAAACCTATCATGTCAATACCATTTTACACGTGTTGCCAATATGGTGATGAACAATGTTGTTTCGTTCTTCATGAGTGGTGCGCCAAACTACCACCTGAAGTACAAGATTACATGGGCCATCCTGAGCATACTCTTTTTCTTCTGCCTAAAATACCTGGTAAGTTCTTTGGTGTCTTCACGTGTGACGTTTGCCGGTTACCATCCAATGGTTTCTCATATGGATGCACAAAATGTAATTATTATGTTGATATCAATTGTGCATTCATACCTAAAGAAATCACACATGACTCGCATCCAAATCATCTCCTATCGATAGTGAAACCTTCAGAAGAACAATTATATAAGCGATGCAAAGCATGCAAATTGCTGACGGTTAGGAATCTGGTAATTCATTGTGCGTCTTGTGATTTCTACATTCATGTAGAGTGTGCTCTGTTATTACCTAGAATAATAAAGCATAAGTTTGATAAACACCCTTTGACCCTAAGATACGAACCAGCAGAGAACCATATTGACAAATACTTTTGTGAAATATGTGAGGATGAATTTACACCTTGGGAGTGGTTCTATCATTGCTCTACATGTGCCCAGTCAATGCATGCTGCTTGTGTGCCCGTAATACTTCAATGTGAGCAAAATACATATGCCGATAATCTCAAATGCGTCTATAAGTTTCTCAATGTCAAATTTGGAGAAACGCTTGAGATCAAAACTCACCCACACCGCTTGGTCTTTGTTCAAGGGCTTAAGACTGATGGCTGTTGCATTAAGTGTCGTAGTGGATTGCAGTATTATATGATCTTTAAGTGCTTGGTGGGGTGTGACTATGCATTTCATTATGAGTGTCCTTTTTAAGTGCTTTGTAATTTTGTTATCTGGCTGTCGAGTCAATTATTTTGGTGTATGTAATATGTTGTATCAACTTTTATTAAGTTATTCACAATCTTAGAGCATTCACAACCCATCTATCAAATCCCATCTATCAAATTACACTAAAAATCACTACTTCACCTCTAAATCTTCTCTCTCCTAATTAAAATAATCATACTTTTATCATTACATTTCCTCTCTCCTCACTCACAACTACTTACAAAAATATTAAAATATATAGGGGTGAACAGTAACTTTTCATATTTAGGGTGAAACAGTGCTTCCACCAAATATTTTCTCTTTCCTCCACTCACAACCACTGACACTCACCCCATATAATTTGGTGGACAAACTCACATACATTTAGTGGATGAGATGTGAATGCTCTTATTTTATGAAAAACTTTCGATCAAATGTCTTTGTAGGAATTTAGAAAACAGATCTAAGCATTATATTATATATAAATATATTTTATTTTATTACCGGCCCTTCATTTGTTGGCATGTGTCAGGGTGTTGTTGGTTCTAATTTTTTTACCGGCCCTTCATTTGTTGGCTGTTAGAAGCAATTTTGTTTGGGATATATCACATTTGATGTTATGTTGTGTCGGTTTGACAGGTTTTTCATGTGACTGGTACGTTATGCACCCGGGTTCTTATCTTTCTTTAACCATGTTTTTTATTCTTCTTTTTTGTTCCAATGCTTTCTTAAAATGTACCATTGTGCAAACAGAGGTGAATTTATCAGGTAGAATGATGTTGGGTATGTTGAGTACTTGCAATGAAGAAGTATGTTGAAATAAAACATGAGCTATATGCGCTGTATAAGTGGTATGCCTACCAGGTGTTTGATGAAATGCTTTCGAATTTTGACTATTATTTGACTGATTAGCTGTATATTATTAGCTATTTTGAACCAGTTTGATGATCCTATTTTTTCAAAAATGGATCTTGATGTCATAAGTGCATTTGTGTTGGTTGTGTAGAATTACGGTCATCATGATTTCTATTTAGGTAATCGTTTTATGATGTCATAAGTACACTTGAATGATGCTGGTTATTGTGAGTAGATGTTGAAATAAAATGTGAACTATATGCTGTCTGAATCAGTTTGATGACGTCTAGAAATTGCATGTTGTTTTTTTAAAATGGATCTTGAATTACTATTTATGTGATATACCTCTATAGTCATGATGATTTCTGTTTACGGAATCGTCTTGTGATGTTATAAGTGAATTTGAATGATATTATTTATTGTGAGTAGCTGCAGTAAACATGGACGTTGAAACAAAATGTGCACTGTATGCACCTAACAGGTGTTTGATTAATGTTTTTTATTCTTCCCTATCATTTGATTCACATGACTTTATATTGTTACTTATTAGCTGTTTGAATCAGTATGATGATGTTTAGTATCTGCATATTAGAATTAAGTTCTTTTAAAACGGATCTTGATTTTTTTTCCTCTGCGTCAACTGTATTGGTTATATACAGGTACAGTCATGATGATTTAAATGTGTCGCACAATCCCTTCTCTTGCTTCTGCATAAATACTAAACGAGTCACAATATAGGGATTATTAGATGGGTTTATGTATCTCAAGTTGTTAGAACAGGTAAAATAGTCTAAATGTTGCGGTTCAAGCGAATATGGCGAGTGATTATTAAATGGCTTAAAAAAACATCAGTTGATTAATGCAAGGGTGCATGTTTCTTAGGCCAATAGTCTTACAATCCTTTCTGTAGGTTTTCATAAATGCTAAACTGGTCAAAGTATAAAGATTAATAAATGGATTTAAATATATCAGGTTACTAGTACAGGTTGAATGGACCAAAACATAGTAGGTTAAATGTTGGCGTACATGTGATATATGGCGAGTAAATATTAAAATGGGTCAAAATATATGGCGTACATGTGATATATATGCAAGTGTTTGACAATATTTTTTGGGTTCATGTCAAAGTTTGGTTAGCATCGTTTCTTCTTGCCAACCCGCCAGGATGACACCAGAAGCTGATTTTCAACTGAATAGCTGCTGGTCAAATGTGATACATGTTTTGCAAATATTAGGTCAAAAGTTGATTTCAACTGCATAGCTGCTGGTCAAATGGATTATTAATTAGTTAACTATGACTATGTATCATGGAAGTGGCATTCAAGTTGTGGTAAAAAAAAGTGGCGGTAAATACTATTTTACCAAAGGATGGAAAACATTATTCAAGATTTGAGTTTGTAAATTCACTCTGTTCTTATTTTACCAAAATGGTGTTGCCCTAAGGCCAAAAATGAATCAGCAGCAGTCTAGACGGTTTAGACAGTCTAACATATTTGAAGGCAGAAAACTTCCTTCCTAACTTTTGACTCTAGCGTTATCACCCCAAACTGAAAAGGGAAAGATTACTTGATTAGTGGTATCTCACCGTGAATCGTACCGACCCAAACTGAATGGCAGTGACCGAACTGATGGCAGCACCTATTGCGGCGGTGGAACGATGGGTTTGTAACAGAGGGTGGTAATGACAGAGAGAACCCAACAGTGGCGATTATAATCAATCAAGTGGCGGCAAACTTCCGGTGGTTGGCGCAAGCTCGAACAGAAATCAGATTCAGAAACAAAGTTTTGATGGGTTTTATTATTATTGTGGACTGCATGATCTTCTAAATCATTATATTCAAAGTTATATTATTATTGTGGCTGCAGTTCATCCACTTGAGCTCTCTTACGGGCCCAAGTAAATTTAGTTTTGGAAATTGCTAATGGGTCGTTTTACAGAATATGATTGTGCAAACAGGCTGATTTAAGTTATTACTAATGGCTCAAACGTGTGAAACTAATTTTTAATTTTAAGGTAACGGGTCAAGCTGATAGCTTATATTTTTTTTAAGGGAATGGATGCAGAGGAAGCAAAACACGGTGACCAGAGACAAAAAGGAAACATCACTTATATGGCTGACATGATTCACGTGTCGTCCTAAGAGGTTTGCATCAATATTCATTACTTTTGAGAACCAATAAATACTTGACGAGTTAGACTATTTTTTTCTTTGTTATCAGTTAGTTTTGATTGATGGCAGATTGGCAGTTAGGACAGAAGTTAAAGTAGTGCAAAGCGAATGTCTCTGGAGTAGGTGTTAGGGTCACTGATGTTTTTGTCAAGTAGGTAGCATAATAATTGTCGGTACATATATAATTGTCAAGTAGGTAGCATGTGAACAGGGTCAGTTTCTTTTCAAAGAAATCTTTATCCAAAGAGTGGATGCTTGCCTTTATAACATCCCCCTGTACACACAGTAATTAGTGATAAGATGATGCAAACAAAGGGTAGTACTACATGGATGTATAAAAAACACGCCTACATTTTTGTCTGTAACAAAGTAGCAGAGATTGTTGTTTCGCAGCCACTTTCTAATAAAACGAACTGCTATCGATGCTGAATCAATGCCGGGGACAATGGATTAACCGCTCATCAAGTTTATGTGAGCTTCTATCTAAAGATTGTTTTTAGATTATTCCTTTAACAATATAGTTGTTGTTATCGTATATATGTAATAGTCATCTATGACGAAATTAAAGGATTGACAAAAAAGTGTTCATGGTCAACAGAAGCATTTTGACCCGTTTCACACCCCACCAATGTTTTAAAAACTGGGTTTTTTAATTATACCGGATTTAGCTAGAAAATGGTTCTACTGGTTGAACGGTGTTGTATCGGGCGATTCAACCAGGTTGATTAGTTAGCTATATAATTTCATAAGTTACAACATTAACACAAAAAAATAATCATAAGTACGTAATTACATACTAAAATACTATGAAAAAGTTAATCAATAATTAGAAAATAATCCAAAAGATAATCTAAAGTTTTTAATTTTTTAAAAGTTATTCATTAATAAAAAATAATCTAAAAATAACCCATAAACTAACCTATGCCGGTACGGTATAGTGGTTCAAACCGGTATACCGGATTTTACCGGCGGTATAAAATCGATACCGTTTCCCATATTTACCGGAGTGTTTCGTACCGGATTTCCATCCAAAAACGGTAATACCGGTATAACCGGCCGGTGTTTACCAGTTTTTAAAACATTGCACCCGACCAAACCTGCCCGAGCCTATACGTAGAAATTCTAAATTGGTATTTCCTCTATTTTTTATTAAAAATATAATTGATCACTAAAACGAAAATCCTCTAATTCGTTAATTCTTGTTTTTCGAATCTGGCCCTCACAAAGTGACACTCACTATTATTTACATACTTTCATCCATACCTTTTTGTATATGTTAAACTAGCTGTCCCGGGGTTGAAAAATGTCATCATCATACTCAGTTAATCCCACCTATAGCAAAGCAAAAATGATAAAAGTAGAAAACATACCAATCGTAAACTCAGTCATACAGATCATTAATTCCCATTTGCGTTCACTGGCCTGAACCTTGAAGAAAATTTGGCGATTTATAGCTCACTTAAGCAGTAGCTTCGGCTTTCTCTTCATACTCCTATGGTGGCTGAAGAGTACAGATGAGGTTGCGGTCTCCTTACACATTGTCTACACGACCTGTTACATAAAAACACATCAGGATATAAGGAAAAGAAAAAAAACAGTGTTTGGAAGTTTTGAAGGTGGGAGCGAGTGACGAACCTTAGCAGCACGAAGCCATGGAAAAGGGTACGCTACGTATTCTCTAGAATACGGTTTGGTCCACTTATCATCCATGAGGAGTTGTGGCGGGTGAATAGCATCGAAGATGAAGGTGAAAATGGATGGCAGGCGGCGGCGGCGGTGGTGGCAGGAGGAGGGGGAGAGCTAGGGTTTGGGTTTGTGATAAAGTGTAGGAGAATGGGATGAAGAGTAGGGTTTTATTTCAAATAGGGTTTGGTTGTGTACTTGTGTATCATATTTATTAATTTAATTAAAAAACGAAAAATTAAAAAAAAAAAATTGCACCACATGATGCCACGTGGCACATTCAGAGGGAGGAGGAGGCCACCAATGAATGCAAGTCATCAAAGTCTTATTCTTTTATATATATTAATAGATGAAATAATGAACTAAATACGTATATATAATGTAGCTAACAATTCACTTGTATTGTATATTTTCCATAACTTTTGTTAATTCTTGTTTTTCGAATCCGGCCCTCACAAAGTGACACTATTATTTACATACTTCCATCCATACCTTCTTGTATATGTTAAATGAAGTAATGAAAAAAATGCGTATATATAATGTAACCTACAATTCACTTGTACCGTATATTTTCCATAACTTTTTGTTTCATCCATGGTGATTTAATGTTACTATTGTTCTGCTACTTTTTGAAATCTCACTATGTATGGGGTTTCGCAATAAAGACTTTCTTGATTATGTTTGTTCATTAAAGAAGTCTTTATACGGGCTTAAACAGGCACCTCGGGCATGGTATCAAAGGTTCACTAACTACGTTCTTACGTTGGGATTTACTCATAGCAGGTGTGATGCTTCTCTCTTCACTTTACATCAGGGCACTGATACAAGTTTCTTGCTCCTATATGTTGATGACATTCTACTTGTCACATCTTTTGCCACACTCCGAGGTCGACTCATGGCGAAACTTGCTAGTGAATTTGCTATGAAGGACCTTGGGCCCTCTCAGCCACTTTCTTGGTATTTCTGTCGCACGCAACCGGGATACTATGTTTCTTACACAGGAGTCCTACTGCACGGACATTATTGCTCGGGCAGGCATGCAGTTGTGCAACCCGGTTGCCACCCCGGTGGATACAAACACCAAACTCAGTGCCACAGGTGACTTATTTCATGACCCCACTCTTTTATCGCAGTTTGGCTGGCGCACTTCAGTACCTTACCTTCACGAGACCGGACATCACATATGCTGTTCAGCAGGTCTGTATGCACATGCACTCGCCATGTTTATCCCACTCGAATGATTTGAAACGAATCCGTTACATTAAGGCGACGATTTCGTATAGTTTAACCTTGGGCCGGTCCACTGCTCCATCACTCATTGCATACACGGACGCCGATTGGGGTAGCTGTCCTGACACACGGCGTTCCACTAGTGGATACTGCATCTATTATGGGGATAACTTAATTTCCTGGTCCTCTAAGCGCCAGAGCACAGTCTCACGATCCAGCGCTGAGGCCGAATATCGTGCTGTTGCAAACGTCGTTGCTGAAATTTGTTGGTTGCGCAATCTTTTATTGGAATTATATCACCCCTTGGCACATGCAACATTAGTATATTTGTGACAACGTGAGTGCTATTTACTTGTCAGGAAATCCAGTCCAACATCAGCGAACAAAACACATTGAGCTTGATATCCACTTTGTTCGCGAGCAGGTTCAAAGATGACAGGTGCGGACTTTACATGTTCCCTCCCGTTACCAGATTGCAGATATCTTCACTAAAGGTTTGCCTCGAGTTCTCTTTGAAGACTTCATATCCAGTCTCCTCCCGCTTCGACTGTGGGGGTATAATAGCAGGTTCAAAGAGGACAGGTGCGGATTATATTGTAAATTAAGTATGATTAGATTTGTATTCATTGTAATTATCCCTATCCATAAATATAGGGATCACATGTACTTATAAATATTGGTGATAATCAAAGGAGAGGGACATGGTTCCTATTCTAATAATTTTAATATATTATTTAATTATGTTTTTAATATATTAAGTAAAAATTATATATAGTGGGCTCGTTTAGGCTTGCGAGCTAGCTCGAGCTCGATAACCAAAGCTCAGGCTTAGGCTCATTTGCTAAACGAGATTGTTTTTAGGCTCGGGCTCAAGCTCAGTTAGTTTCGGCTCGCGTCGAGCTTTTTTTCAAACCAAACTCAAGTAGCTCGCGAGTAGCTCGGCTCGTTTGCACCCCTAATTGCACATAAGATTGAGCATGTTGTATGTCTATTGGTTGGTGATGCTGCAATGAATTGTTTTAAATGGGAGAATATATCGTGCCTTATTACAAGTATTTTTTTATGCTATGACATTTGCCATATTTTTGTTTTATAGTGATGTATCGATTCAATTTTCTATCATCTTTTAGGGCTTCTACGATACTTGCAGAACTAGCAAAGATGTCAGTTTACCTAGCTGTGTATTATGTATTGTTCGTGGCACCAATGTACGTTCTTCTTTACTAATCATAGTATCTGTGTTATTTTTCTGTCTTATAAAATATTGAGTTTGCATTTTAGTTAAAATTTTGTTAAAGAAGCAATATAACACATATGAGCTTTTATATTAATCTACTGATTTTTTTTCTTCTATATTTTGTTTGAGGCGGGACATTGTGAATGCTATATGTGATGCTGAAGGCATTGAACCTATATCATTTGTTGGTTTAAACGCGGTAGGTAATATTTTCATGGTTTTTTATTCTTCCATTGTTAAGATTACACATGTATTATTACTATTGTTTTGAATTTCGAATGTGCTGAGTATGTATCTTTTAAATTATCACGTCTCCCCTAAATCGAGCATTCATGGAAACCTTCCATTGATAGTGAGCATTTTGAATCCGAGGTCAAATGGATATGGTGGTGGTCTGGCTTTTGTAGGTCAGCTTTTCAGAGTCTATGATCTTTCTGGAAGTGGTCTCGTGGCTCTATGTACTCAAATTGACATCCCCTTTATCTCCAACACTGTTATTAATTTTCTTCAATTTTTAATTTCGTACAATATGTTCAAATTGATAGTCCTTCCTGGTTTATACATGTTTTAATTGTAAATTGTAAATGCATGCTAATTAATTCTCACTTATAGGTTTTGAGCTTTATGTGTACACTCATGAAATTGCAATCTGTTATATATATGTTGGTATTGTCTCTAATAGAGTTGGTGGGAATAGTGGATTATTGCTTAGTTATAACTTATATGTACGATACATAGGAGTTCAAATAGGGTTTGGTGATGAACAAAACATTTAAGAATGTTTAATTGTTTTTTTTTTTTTTTTCTATTTTTAATTTCTTATGGTTTTATTTTTATTGTTAATAATTCTACATGATATTATTATCATGGTTATAGTCTGTTGTGGTGTAGGAAAGAAAAATGGAGATGTAATAGTTCCATTAAGTAATTATGCATATAACCTGAAAATTAATAACCCAAATTCCAAAAAAGGTTTATACTCTGTATGTTGATACATGCAATTCATTTTATTGTGATAATTTCTAGCCAATCTAAGCAGCAATGCCCAATATCTTGATGGAGAATTGATAGATCGATGTTATGTAACTATGGGTCAATTTAAATAGTAGCAATATGCTTTTGTATATCTACCCTTTCCTCTCACTAATAAAATACATTTTTTTGTAAGGTTAGCGTGGCATGTTTGCTTTTGTAAGTAACAAACTTCATGCTTTAACACTAAGCTTTGTAAAAGACACCATCATTGAATCTGACATGAACTGAGACACCCGCCGCAACGCGTGGGCATTTCCACTAGTATTTAGAATATGTATCTTAGAAATTTTATAAGGATGTAATTTTTTACCATAGATTTTTGAATATACAGTTTGATTTTTTTACAATGTTTCAGTCTTCTAAATCTTATTAAAAGTCAGTTTGATGCCTGGTACAAAGCTTGAATATAACCCGCTAGCTGTACATATACATACACACACACATATTATGAATGAGGCATGGAGGGACATGTAGCATCCATATCAACAGAGTGAGAATTTCAATCCAAGCCTAAAAAACCACGGTGATGGTGGTGTGGAAGAGTGGTGTCAGGGTTTTTTTTTTTTTTTTTTTTTTTTTATCCAACAACCAATCCCAACCGTCCATAATTCAAAAACCTTTGCCCCCCACGCCGGCTTAGTGGCGTGGAGGGGCTTCACATCCACATTCCACGGCCCACACTGTGTAATCTAATATCTACGATGTAACCCCACATATCACATCTTTTCTTTTCTTTTTCTTTCCCTTTTTCTTTTGCCAATTTTGTTTTTGTTTTTTTTTTTCTATCCATATAACTTAAATTAAACTAAAAAACCAATAAACCAAACATGTTTTCGGCATATTATGAAAATGTTTTTGGTTTTCTTTTTTTTCCTATAGCGTGTGCACCACCTGCCTAAAAATGCCCCATCCGCTGCATCATGGCTTTCATCTCACTAATTATAACTAAAGTATTAACAAAATAATCTTTAACATTAATTACCATTAGAAATAAATCATGTTACTAATTTACAAAGGGTTAAGACAAATGTACAGTGAATTAGGTAGGAAGTCGTAGGAACGGTATCAAACGAACTCCAATTAAACTCATTCAAGCGGCATTGGAACCGTCTCATTGAACCCTACGATCTTAGTTTTTAGGTTTTCCCTTTTTTTTTTGGATTTTAGCTTGTAGTTTTTAGAATTTGCATTATATCATTGTGTGTTGTAGTATAAGACAATATTTTACAACCGGGTATGGTTATAGGATTAACCAAACTCGACCCATATCCCAACCTGTCATCTTTGTCTGTGTCGCATACATAAACAAGGAAAGACCACAGACAGGTAATTAAACAAATATTTTTAAATAAAAATCATAAGAACCACATAATATAGTGTAGAAATGATGCGAATTACATACACCCTCCAAACTATACACATTGGTGTAATTATGTAAAATAAAATTAATGGTTGAAATAAATTTATTTACTTCACATTCAATCCAAGAATCAAATATAATAAAAGTGTATATATGTTTGGATGTTGTGGAAGGAAGGAATCACAATGTAGGGTTTGGAGGCATGATTGAGATTTCTTATTTGAAAGATGATTCCTTACTTGTAAGTGTAACCAAAGATATTCCTCTCTTCTCCTATATAATGTAAGTGTAACCAAAGATATTCCTCTCTTCTCCTATATAATGTGCATTAGTGTGTCTTCAATTTCATATTCAAATTGCTCATTCATTTGTAGTATTATACTTACTCATCGATCTGAGAAGAAAATTAACTTAATGGACTCTTCAATTGGTATGTCTCGTTTTCTTTATATATGCTTAATTTTGGTTGTCATTTGAGGAATAAAAAATAGGTTGATGGAGAGAAGTGCGCTTTAGTTATTATTTTGTATTAAAAAATAAAGTATGATATCTTTCTTTATATATGTGAGCACACATCTAAAAGCGTATCTAATATAGTCATTGGGTATCTAGTCAGGTTTGTGTATTTCTCGTGAGTATTAATGAGTCTCTATCTAGAATTTTAGGTGATTGAAATTACCTAATTTTATTAGAAGTTGATCACAAACACATACCAAAAATGTCACACCCTCAAATCACCACTTGCGGGGTTTTACCGCGAGGCGCATGACAAACCAGGATCCAAGTCAACGATCACAATAAACAACTCTATATGTAAAACGTAAACAGACATAACCATTAATTTAACCAGCGGAAGCGTTTCAGTAGCATTTAATCAACTATGCTATCATCTCAAAAATTGTTCAAAATACTTTTATTACAAAACGTGCACTAAATCTAGACGCCAATGCAGACCCGTGCGCCTAGTCCTGTTCATTGCTACTTTAGCGACCTGAGAAAAACATGCCAAAAAGATGTCAACATATAATGCTGGTGAGTTCACAGGTTTGTTCGAAATGTTACCAAAACGTTACCATGTCCATACTATATCAATGTTACCAAGTACGCTAGCTAGGCGTATGTTTCATTACTACTACGATTGGAAACCATTACTAGACACGTTTAGCAATGTTCAGCATGTTTAAGCAGCCCGTATGTTCAGCATGATACCAATGTACCTGTTCGAGACAATATGCACCCGCCCGGCCCTCCAAGCCGACGGGTGGGGCGGGTCACGCCCAATAGATCTATCCACATTTCCCCCGTTGTGCAATCCCGCACATTCCTGGTTTCCCCCGTGACTTTCCAAAAGATTGTATAGCAATATAAAGTTAAAACCATAGTATGACATATGTTACCAAAACTGTTTAGCGCATGTTTTCTCCCCCAAAAGTTAAAGCAGTAAAAGTGGGGCCGTGAACTCACCTTAAGTAGCGTTCTTCAATTATAAGTAAAGATGTTTAGCCCTTGATAATCCCTCTACCGGAGATCTATCAAAATGTTCACATAAGTGTTCCGACTAATAACCATAAGGTTATCTAGTCCCTGATTGTCCAGATCGTAACCAAGCATGTTTTAAAACGTGTTTAAATGTTTAACCGACACACTAGACCGACCCGACATCCCGTTGGTGACCCATTACCCTAACTAATCAAGTACACATAGATTACACACAAGGTTCAAGCATAAAACAATTAGTTTGTATCAAAAATCTCATTTCTGCATCAGAACGGTCGAACCAGTCAGTTTTAAGTCTCCTTCGCACCTTTTTGTCTCCTTCGCACCTTTTACATCTCGTTCGACCGTTTGATGCTTCCTTCGCCCGTTTTATCACATTCGTCCAATATAAACCCAGGTTCGACCCTGGATCCCTCCTTTGCACCATCGACTGGTCGAAGGAGGCCAGGTTCGCCCCTGTTGTATAATTTTTCCTAAAAACGCTTCAAACACATTCAAAACAACCCGAAACATCATCAAACACAGCTGTCAAGTATGGATAACTTATCCCTACAAAATCCCACTGATTTCCCCCGATAATACGTCTGTTTTAGCCATTTCCCAAAATGGTAAAGATTATGGAAACGTCACTTTCATGCATGAATTATTTACCCAATTTGGAAACTTTTGAAATCGATTCATGCTTAGCTTAAAATACTTAGTTTGTCGATTATCCGCTCTTTCCTATTCATTCTATTGATCATAAATATTCATACATCAAGTATCAATCCAATAAAACCCCCAAATATCAATATATCCAATCCTAACCCTAGACAACAATATACCATCATTAATAACAATCCTATATCATGTTTCTATCATAGATATAGCAGCAAATCATTGAACAACACATAACACCACATAATACACAATTTACATATGTTATTCATCATGAAAACCTATGTTAAATGATCATGTTTTGATTTAGAAAGATGTTTAAAAGGTTTTTAATCATGAAAGTACCCTTAGAACAGATCCGGACAATTAGGGTTAGATGAAAACGAATTAAAATGCTTTTAAAAAGGTTTAGGATTATGAACACACCTTGGATTCTTGTTTAGATGTTGTAGATGGGTTAGGTTATGAAAAAGAAGAGCAAAAACTCCTTCCTTAGTGTTTAAGATCGTTTGAGAGCGTTTTGGGACGGTTAGGGTTTGTGAAATGATGAAAAATGACAAAGGTTGGTATTTATACTAATCCTCCTTCGCACCAATTCATTGGTCGAATGTGGTCTCCTTCGCCCCATTCACAGGGTCGAATGAGCCCTGTTTGGTCGAAGGGAATTCCTCAAATTCCACTTCCCTGGTTCGCCCACTTGCATGGGTCGAACCAGACATTTTTCTTCTCCTTCGACCACTCGAAGTGGTCGAACCAGAACCCCTTTTTAACTAGTTTTCCAGTTTGTCGTGTTTAACGCATTCTAACACATCTTAACACATAAGCATGCATCCTTAGTCTATATTTAACACATTTAAGCACAGATAATCATTTACACATCATTTAAACACATCTACGTATATAATCCACCACACGACCCATAATCTACAAATATACTTAATTAGTTCATGTAATGTCACCAACAACGGAACCCAGTACTAGTGTATTACCAAAACGACTCCCAATGATCCTCCAGATCATCGTACCCTGGACAATCCTAACTTGACCCGACTCAACTAACCCAGTTAAGTTTGTTTATAAATGTTTCTCGCTAAGGTAGACTTAGATGTTACTAATATGTTTAAGCCGAACATGCCGGGTGTCACATCATCCCCACGTTGAAAGAATTTTCGTCCCGAAAATTGCGCAAAGCCCTAAAAGAAATAAATGAAAAGAACGGAACGAAAAGAAACTTACCGGATGTCACATCATCCCCACGTTGAAAGGAATCTCGACCCGAGATTCATTCCGCTTCAGCAGTAACATGCCTCGATTCAAACGCGCGCTTCGGAAAGAGATGAGGATACTTAGTTTTCATCTGATCCTCCCGTTCCCATGTGAACTCCGGTCCACGGTTCGAGTTCCAACGGACTTTAACGATGCGGATTTTACTCCGACGAAGGCTACGAATCTTGTAGTCGAGAATCTCGACAGGTTCCTCCACAATGCGAAGACGATCATCAACCTTGATCTCTTCCAGTGGTACAATGAGAGATTCATCAGCCAAACACTTCTTCAAGTTAGACACATGGAAGACGTTGTGTACACTACCGAGCTCCGCTGGTAAGTCAAGTCTGTATGCCACCGGTCCAATCCGATCCAAGATTGCGAACGGTCCGATATAACGAGGGTTAAGCTTGCCACGCTTTCCAAAGCGTATGACGCCCTTCCATGGTGAAACTTTCAGAAGTACCTTGTCCCCAACCTGGAACTCTAAAGGTTTCCGACGGCGATCGGCATAGCTCTTCTGACGATCCCGTGCAGCAGCCAAACGTTGACGGATCTGTACGATTTTCTCCGAAGTTTCGTACACGAGTTCCGGACCAGTGAGCTGGCTCTCGCCCACCTCGGCCCAACAAAGTGGTGATCGACATTTCCGTCCGTAAAGAGCCTCGAACGGAGCTGCCTTGATGCTAGAGTGATAGCTGTTGTTGTAGGAGAATTCCACTAACGGCAGGTGGATCTCCCAACTTTTGCCAAAATCGATAACACATGCCCGAAGCATGTCTTCCAAGGTTTGAATCGTCCGCTCACTCTGTCCATCAGTTTGCGGATGATAAGCCGTACTCATATCCAACTGAGTACCCAAGGCCTTGTGCAGAGCCTTCCAGAAACGCGAAGCGAAACGAGAATCACGATCAGAGATAATAGAAACAGGCACCCCGTGCCGAGCAACCACCTCCTTAAGGTAAAGTCGAGCTAACCGCTCGAGTCCATCGGTTTCCTTAATAGGTATAAAACGTGCCGATTTTGTCAGCCGGTCAACAATCACCCAAATCATATCATAGCCACTAGGTGACCTTGGCAGTTTGGTGACAAAATCCATCGTGATTCGTTCCCACTTCCACTCTAGAACCTCTGGTTGTTGCAGGAGACCAGACGGCCTCTGATACTCCACCTTGACTTTAGCACAAGTCAAACATTTGCTGACGTAAGAAGCTATGTCAGCTTTCATGTTCGGCCACCAATAAAGTATCTTCAAATCCTGATACATCTTATCGGAGCCAGGGTGAATAGAATACCGGGGATTTGTGAGCTTCATCCAGAACAAGCTCGCGCAATCCCCCGAACAATGGGACCCAAACACGCCCCGCAAAATAGTGTAAGCCATCAGTCCCGAGCTCAAGATGCTTGTCAGCACTGTGCATCGTTTCAGCCTTAAGGTTTTCCTCCTTCAAGGCTTCCAACTATGCAGAACGGATTCGGTCAGGCAACGACGAATGAATGGTGAGCTGTAAGGCTCGAACACGGCGAAGGTTCGCAGACTCCTTCCTGCTCAAGGCGTCCGCCACAACGTTCGCCTTGCCAGGATGGTATTTGATGGCACAGTCATAATCGTTTAGGAGTTCAACCCAGCGACGCTGCCGCATGTTCAACACCTTCTGGTCGAAAATATGTTGAAGACTCTTGTGATCGGTATATACTTCACACTTGGTACCGTACAAGTAATGTCTCCAGATTTTCGACGCAAAGACCACCGCACCCAGTTCCAAGTCATGAGTAGTGTAGTTCTTCACATGAACTTTGAGTTGACGAGAAGCATAAGCAATAACCTTCCCGCGCTGCATCAACACGCAACCGAGACCACGAATAGAAGCATCACAGTACACAACGAAATCATCCGTACCCTCAGGTAGGGATAAGATAGGTGCAGAACAAAGTTTAAGCTTCAGCATCTGAAATGCTGATTCTTGTGGTTCATCCCAGTCGAACTTTCGATCCTTCTGGGTAAGAGCAGTGAGGGGTTGAGCGATCTTCGAAAATCCCTCAATGAAACGACGATAATAACCCGCAAGACCTAGGAATTTCCGCACCTCAGATGGCGTCTTCGGTGCTTCCCAGTCTTTAATAGCTTCGATCTTAGCTGGATCGACATGAATTCCCAGTTCATTCACCACATGTCCTAGGAATTGAACTTCACGTAACCAGAAATCGCACTTTGAGAACTTAGCATACAACTGCTCTTGTCTCAAAAGTTCCAAGACCAACCGCAGATGTTCCTCATGATCCGCCTTGTTCTTGGAGTAAATCAGAATATCGTCAATGAACACGATGACGAACTTATCAAGATAAGGCTTGCAAACGCGGTTCATCAAATCCATGAACACCGCCGGTGCGTTAGTGAGACCAAAAGGCATGACCAAGAACTCAAAATGGCCATAACGAGTGCGAAAAGCAGTCTTCTGAATGTCAGCTTCCCTGACGCGCAACTGGTGATAACCGGACCGCAAATCAATCTTCGAATAGTAGCTAGAGCCCTGAAGCTGGTCAAAGAGATCATCAATGCGAGGAAGAGGATAACGATTCTTGATGGTCACTTTGTTCAGTTCGCGATAATCGATACACATACGAAGGCTCCCGTCCTTCTTCTTCACAAACAAAATAGGAGCTCCCCACGGGGAAGAACTCGGTCGAATGAAACCCTTTTCCAAGAGTTCCTGTAACTGGCTGGACAACTCTTGCATCTCGGGAGGTGCAAGACGATACGGAGCTCGGGCAATAGGAGCTGCGCCCGGAGTGAGATCAATACCAAACTCAACCTGACGATGGGGAGAAAGACCAGGTAAATCATCAGGAAACACATCAGAAAAGACACGAACCACCGGAATATCCTCGATCTTCTTCTCATCGTCAGTAGAAACGTTAACAAGCGCCAGAATGGCCGAACAGCCCTTCCGAAGATACTTACGGGCTTTCATGCTAGAAATGATACTCGGCAGAGCACCGCTTTTCTCGCCACGAACAGAAAGAATCTCTCCATCAGGGAGAGGGATCCGAATGACCTTGTCAAAACAAACGATCTCCGCGCGATACAGCGATAACCAATCCATGCCAACCACGACATCAAAACTACCCAGAGGTACCGGCATAAGGTCAATGGGGAAAGACAAACCCGACAGTTCCAAGCGACATTCCCTAAGGGTGTGTGTCGCTTCGATTTTCTTACCATCAGCCAATTCTATTAAGTACTTAGCCTCTAAAGGTGTGGGTACTATATCTAACAATTGACTAATATCCAAAGATACGAAACTCTTATCGGCACCAGAATCAAACAAGACAGAAACATAGCGATCATTAAGAAGGAACGTACCGGTAACTGTGTCTGGATCCTGCTTAGCCTCCGTAGATCCAATGACGAAAGCACGTGCAGTCCTACCTCCGCCGTTGTTGTTCCCGTTACCGTTCCCGCCCCTTCCATTATCGCCCTGCTTCAGTTTGGGACAGTCACGCTTGAAATGTCCTTTGTCACCACAGTTATAACACCCCTGCCTCCCCTGAGTCCCCTGAGCAGCAGGAGCAGGAGCAGCCGCATGAGTCTGAGTTGGGGTGAGCGCCACCTTGCAATCCTTAGCATGGTGCCCCAACTGATGGCACCGATGACAACGAGCCCTATCACAACTCCCAGAATGATGAAAACCACACTTGTTGCACTTGGGATGCTTCCCAACATACCCACCCGTCTTCGACCCAGAAGAAGAACCAGATGACTCAAACTTCTTCGCCGGCTGAGCTGGCACCACACTCTTCCCCACACTCTCCCACTTCCTCTTGTTCCCCTCGGCAGCCTTCAGGTTAGTCATCCGATGAGCTAATCGGACAACTTCAGCAATAGTGGGAAAATTCCCAGCAGCCACCAACCCAGCAATCTCGGGCACTAGTCCAGACACATAGTGCTCGATCCTCCTGTACTCGGGTGTGTGTAAGTCAGGACACAACACCGCCAGCTCGTTCCTCCTAACAGTGTACTCCTCAATCTCCGACCCAACCATCTTGTAACTCCAGACCTCATGCTCCAACTTCTGTATCTCCTCTCTCGGACAGTACTCACCTCTCAAAAGCTGCACAAACTCCGCCCAAGGCATAGCAATAGCCTCCCCCAGTCCCACGTTCTGAGTAGTAGCATTCCACCACGACAATGCAGGCCCCTCAAATGTCGCAGTAGCATACTTCACTCGGTCCCCAGCAGGACAGTTACACATAACAAAGACAGATTCCACCTTCTCCAGCCATCGGAGCAGTCCCACCGCTCCCTCAGTTCCAGCGAAGCTATGGGGCTGACAGTCCCGAAACTTCTTATAAGAGCACTGAGGTGGGGGTGGATTGGCACCAACACCTGAAACATGGTACACGAATAAAACACAGACGAAAGGACACGGAACCCAAAAATGAGGCAAGGTCGACAGAAATCAACTCACCTCCCATGGCATTAATTCCAGCCTGGAAATTAGCCATAGCGATATTCACTTGCTGCTGGAGCAAGTTGTTCAGTTCAGCTTGGGTCATGTTGATGGTCCCACGACCACCGCCTCCGGCACGACCACCGCCGCCAGCACGGCCACCGCCGCCACCACGACGTCCACCTCCGCGAGCACCAGACATGATCTAACAAATCAAGAAATCGAGGGATTCAGATTCACTTCCAGTGTCAACCACTAGAAATTTACAAGAGTTAACTTAGGGACAATCCAGGACTATACATCCAAACTCGAAGTCCATCGGGATTTTCATGCATTCCAGTTTATTATTTCGTGTGCACCCGAAATGATAAACTGCTCTACATGGTCCTCCAGATGTACCCCTAATCTAGACCCCAGTCACCGAACATTGTCGCCTATGTGGCAATAGGTGCAAGTGTAAGAAGGCATGTGTGTGCTAGAACCAACAAATCAACCCCTCCTCCTTCAATCTAGAAGAAGAAGACAAGAGTAGGTAAGAACCCAAATAAAAACGAATGATGTAACGGAGAAGCATGCTGATGATGTAAGGACACCCCGACAACGTTAGTACATATCCCATTAATAGACCCAAAGTATGTGACCGTCTAGTGTGTGCGACTCGGCTATAGACCAGACTCTACATGCAGTCCTAGTTCACTATATAATGCGCATTAGTGTGTCTTCAATTTCATATTCAAATTGCTCATTCATTTGTAGTATTATACTTACTCATCGATCTGAGAAGAAAATTAACTTAATGGACTCTTCAATTGGTATGTCTCGTTTTCTTTATATATGCTTAATTTTGGTTGTCATTTGAGGAATAAAAAATAGGTTGATGGAGAGAAGTGCGCTTTAGTTATTATTTTGTATTAAAAAATAAAGTATGATATCTTTCTTTATATATGTGAGCACACATCTAAAAGCGTATCTAATATAGTCATTGGGTATCTAGTCAGGTTTGTGTATTTCTCGTGAGTATTAATGAGTCTCTATCTAGAATTTTAGGTGATTGAAATTACCTAATTTTATTAGAAGTTGATCACAAACACATACCAAAAATGTCACACCCTCAAATCACCACTTGCGGGGTTTTACCGCGAGGCGCATGACAAACCAAGATCCAAGTCAACGATCACAATAAACAACTCTATATGTAAAACGTAAACAGACATAACCATTAATTTAACCAGCGGAAGCGTTTCAGTAGCATTTAATCAACTATGCTATCATCTCAAAAATTGTTCAAAATACTTTTATTACAAAACGTGCACTAAATCTAGACGCCAATGCAGACCCGTGCGCCTAGTCCCGTTCATTGCTACCTTAGCGACCTGAGAAAAACATGCCAAAAAGATGTCAACATATAATGCTGGTGAGTTCACAGGTTTGTTCGAAATGTTACCAAAACGTTACCATGTCCATACTATATCAATGTTACCAAGTACGCTAGCTAGGCGTATGTTTCATTACTACTACGATTGGAAACCATTACTAGACACGTTTAGCAATGTTCAGCATGTTTAAGCAGCCCGTATGTTCAGCATGATACCAATGTACCTGTTCGAGACAATATGCACCCGCCCGACCCTCCAAGCCAACGGGTGGGGCAGGTCACGCCCAATAGATCTATCCACATTTCCCCCGTTGTGCAATCCCGCACATTCCTGGTTTCCCCCGGGACTTTCCAAAAGATCGTATAGCAATATAAAGTTAAAACCATAGTATGACATATGTTACCAAAACTGTTTAGCGCATGTTTTCTCCCCCAAAAGTTAAAGCAGTAAAAGTGGGGCCGTGAACTCACCTTAAGTAGCGTTCTTCAATTATAAGTAAAGATGTTTAGCCCTTGATAATCCCTCTACCGGAGATCTATCAAAATGTTCACATAAGTGTTCCGACTAATAACCATAAGGTTATCTAGTCCCTGATTGTCCAGATCGTAACCAAGCATGTTTTAAAACGTGTTTAAATGTTTAACCGACACACTAGACCGACCCGACATCCCGTTGGTGACCCATTACCCTAACTAATCAAGTACACATAGATTACACACAAGGTTCAAGCATAAAACAATTAGTTTGTATCAAAAATCTCATTTCTGCATCAGAACGGTCGAACCAGTCAGTTTTAAGTCTCCTTCGCACCTTTTTGTCTCCTTCGCACCTTTTACATCTCGTTCGACCGTTTGATGCTTCCTTCGCCCGTTTTATCACATTCGTCCAATATAAACCCAGGTTCGACCCTGGATCCCTCCTTCGCACCATCGACTGGTCGAAGGAGGCCAGGTTCGCCCCTGTTGTATAATTTTTCCTAAAAACGCTTCAAACACATTCAAAACGACCCGAAACATCATCAAACACAGCAGTCAAGTATGGATAACTTATCCCTACAAAATCCCACTGATTTCCCCCGATAATACGTCCGTTTTAGCCATTTCCCAAAATGGTAAAGATTATGGAAACGTCACTTTCATGCATGAATTATTTACCCAATTTGGAAACTTTTGAAATCGATTCATGCTTAGCTTAAAATACTTAGTTTGTCGATTATCCGCTCTTTCCTATTCATTCTATTGATCATAAATATTCATACATCAAGTATCAATCCAATAAAACCCCCAAATATCAATATATCCAATCCTAACCCTAGACAACAATATACCATCATTAATAACAATCCTATATCATGTTTCTATCATAGATATAGCAGCAAATCATTGAACAACACATAACACCACATAATACACAATTTACATATGTTATTCATCATGAAAACCTATGTTAAATGATCATGTTTTGATTTAGAAAGATGTTTAAAAGGTTTTTAATCATGAAAGTACCCTTAGAACAGATCCGGACAATTAGGGTTAGATGAAAACGAATTAAAATGCTTTTAAAAAGGTTTAGGATTATGAACACACCTTGGATTCTTGTTTAGATGTTGTAGATGGGTTAGGTTATGAAAAAGAAGAGCAAAAACTCCTTCCTTAGTGTTTAAGATCGTTTGAGAGCGTTTTGGGACGGTTAGGGTTTGTGAAATGATGAAAAATGGCAAAGGTTGGTATTTATACTAATCCTCCTTCGCACCAATTCATTGGTCGAATGTGGTCTCCTTCGCCCCATTCACAGGGTCGAATGAGCCCTGTTTGGTCGAAGGGAATTCCTCAAATTCCACTTCCCTGGTTCGCCCACTTGCATGGGTCGAACCAGACATTTTTCTTCTCCTTCGACCACTCGAAGTGGTCGAACCAGAACCCCTTTTTAACTAGTTTTCCAGTTTGTCGTGTTTAACGCATTCTAACACATCTTAACACATAAGCATGCATCCTTAGTCTATATTTAACACATTTAAGCACAGATAATCATTTACACATCATTTAAACACATCTACGTATATAATCCACCACACGACCCATAATCTACACATATACTTAATTAGTTCATGTAATGTCACCAACAACGGAACCCGGTACTAGTGTATTACCAAAACGACTCCCAATGATCCTCCAGATCATCGTACCCTGGACAATCCTAACTTGACCCGACTCAACTAACCCAGTTAAGTTTGTTTATAAACGTTTCTCGCTAAGGTAGACTTAGATGTTACTAATATGTTTAAGCCGAACATGCCGGGTGTCACAAAAAACCAACTCAATGTTGTTCAACATGCATGTATTATGTGGATTTTGGATAATGAAATAAATATCATCTACTAACATCGATTAACCTGGACCAACACAAAATATTATAATAAGTATCA
Organism: Ambrosia trifida; assembly: GCA_028751855.1. Taxonomy (NCBI): domain Eukaryota; kingdom Viridiplantae; phylum Streptophyta; class Magnoliopsida; order Asterales; family Asteraceae; genus Ambrosia; species Ambrosia trifida. The sequence goes on along the minus strand of CM054122.1, from coordinate 202,659,033 downwards.
TACCAAAGTAGATGTCCCTTTACGATTCCCAAATCTCACGAGTTCTAATTTCCTATGAAATTTAACCATATAATACAACCATATAGATCACATCTTGAGCATAGCCTAGAATTATTGGAAAAAAAAAACAATAGCTGTGTTTTACACACATACCACTAACTGTTGGTAATTTAGTGTTATCATCGTAATTAGAGTGTTATTGGGTTAAGTTGTTGACCAAGCAGGCCTTTTTAACAACTGGTTTGTATTTATAAATTATATTTATAAATAGGATTGTTGCTATAAAAACCAAGACTCTCGGCCTTATTAACAAACATTAAGTGGGCTTAATAATCTAGATTTAATGATTAAACTTATTGGGCCTTGGTAACGGATTAGATTGTTGATTTGGGTGAGGGCCTGATTGTTTTCTAAAAACAAAAACAGATGGACATGAGGCAATAATAAGAATGGTCGACAAATGGCTGTCGACGGTTTTCATCAGATTTCTCTAACAATCATCAAGTTCGTATTTTTTTTTTGTGTTTTACATATCTAATCCGATTAATCATTGATGGTACCACCAAATAAGTTAATATGATACAGAATACACGATTTGTGTAAAAATTCATGTTATTCTGTTCATCTCAGTTTGTTCAATTCGTTAGTATATCTTGAAATCATGACTTGGATACATTCGAATAGTAATTTAGTCTAACATAAACATATATGTTATTTATGTAGTTGCTGTGGACCATGAGCATCCGCTCAACCTTGTGTATCTGCAGCAGCCGACTCACAAAAAAGAAAATGTGGATGATGAGGATGAGGACGAGCATGAAGTTGAAAATGAAGTTGAATTTGTGGAGGAAGATCGTCAGTGCAGCCTTTGTAAGGAACAGATCTGGTCATTCCATTTGTGTTACTAATCCTGCAAGACTTGTGACTACTCATTGCACAAATTCTGTGAAGAACTACCACGTACCTTACAAAATCACCTGTTACATCTTGGCCATACTCTTAAATTTTGGGCAGGTAACTATGAGTATAAGTGCGGAATCTGCAACCTTATGCGGAAGAGTATCTCTTTGTATTATTGCCGTAGCTGTCATTTTGGAATGGATATGATTTGTGCTACTTTGTTGGAGCAGAAGATTAACCACCATAGTCACCCTCACCAACTAGAGCGAATTTTGGGACACAAAAACATCTTTCCTTGTGTAGCTTGTCGTAATAATCATGAAGGGGTCTTCTTTCAATGTATCACGTGTCCCAGTTTTTTTATCAACCTAGACTGTGCATTGCTGCCACCCAAATTACTGATACAAAATCATACTGATGGGACTTTCACTCATTCACATCTACTTACCCTTGCCTATTCCTTTCCCTATTCATATAGAAGTGAAAGTCTTTTTCCCGGTTGTAGGGTGTGTGGTGACCAGTTCTATTCGCATTTATGGAATTACAAATGCGACAAATGCCGATATTATGTGCATTTTGATTGCGCGACTTCAAAGAGAGAGCCATTCATGTCCATACTCCAAACTGCAAGTGAGCAAATTCTTTTTGTTTCTTTTTTATTATTTTGTTAGTTTGTTTGATATGATGACCAAATGCTCAAGTATGTCATTCACCAGGCCTTGGCATAACTTCCAAAAATTTTAAGGAAGATGAGCATCCAAATCTGCTCCATTGTCCATTTCAAGATGAAGGTGACAACCTTGTGAAACGTCATATGTCTAATCAAAAGGAGTTGATTGCTCGTGAACAATATGATGACCAAATGCTCAACCATCAACACCGATTAATCCCTTATGACAAGCAAACCTTAGTTGGTAAAAACTTGATTTCTCTGCATAACCCAATGAAAAGAACTCAACTGTTATGTGATGGATGCGTGAAACCTATCATGTCAATACCGTTTTACATGTGTTGCCAAGATGGTGATGAACATTGTTGTTTCGTTCTTCATGAGTGGTGCGCCAAACTACCGCCTAAAGTACATGACTACGCTGGCCATCCTGAGCATACTCTTGTTCTTCTGCCTAAAATACCTGGTAAGTTCTTTGGTGTCTTCAAGTGTGCCGTTTGCGAGTTACCATCCAATGGTTTCGCATATGGATGCACAAAATGTGATTATTATGTTGATATCAATTGTGCATTCATACCTAAAGAAATCACACATGACTCGCATCCAAATCATCTCCTATCGATAGTGAAACCTTCAGAACAATTATATAAGCGATGCAAAGCATGCAAATGGCGGATTGACAGGAATCTGGTATTTCATTGTATTTCTTGTGATTTCTACCTTCATGTATAGTGTGCTCTGTTATTACCTAGAATAATAAAGCATAAGATTGATAAACACCCTTTGACCCTAAGATATGAACCAGCAGAGAACCATATTGACAAATACTTTTGTGAAATATGTGAGGATGAATTTGATCCTTGGGAGTGGTTCTATCATTGCTCTCCATGTGCCCAGTCAATGCATGCTGCTTGTGCCCCCTTAATACTTCAATGTGAGCAAAATACATATGCCGATAATCGCAAATGCGTCTATAAGTTTCTCATATTGGACGTAATAATAATTATAAGCTAGATATTATATAATCATCACAATGGTTCCACATATCCATACCGGTTTGTTTTATAAAGACATGTCGGTCAACTCAAGTCACACCGGTTCACTTCAAGACACGTCGGTTCACATCAACAAACGCGTCGGTTAACTTAGTATATATATGTATTGTATAACACATTTGATCGGTTATCAAGTTTTGTTATCAAACCAAAACAACCGAAACAGTTTCTTTGTATCATACACGATCAATTATCAATAATATTATCAATCTTTATCAGTTTCGTTATCGATTTGTATAAATCCTTTGTAAATCGGCCAACAAAACTGGTATCAGAGCCAACAAACGAAGATTCAATAAAGAACAATTGTTATTCCGGTGGTTACATACGAACAGAAAAACAGAGGAACAAACGGATCATCCAAAAGCATCCGAAGGAACGATACAACTGCAAAGAATTTACACTCATTGCTTCGACAGAGAATCATCATCAAAATCACAAGAAAAATCTATCTGTAAAATTCCCTAATTCTCTTATTCGAACTTCGATTTATTTTACATAAAACAGAGTTAGTTATACTACGTTCATTATTATTTTTGTGTGAAGATCATAAGGCTATTGATTATCAAAGATTCACACAAATAGTTTTGTTAAAATCACGAAATCGAATCGGGAATAATAGTAAAAAAGGATCACTCTGTTTTTGGCTTTGTTGTCTTATCCTCTGTTTTTGGCGGGAAAATTATCAAATCCAGTAAAGTAATTAACAATTCATAAACTTCTTTGACTTTGAAAAAGTCAAACAGTAGATTGTATATCGTTTTTTAAGAAAAAAAAATAAATAAACAGACAATTTTTTTTTTGGTCGAATACTTATTTTTAAGTATAAATATATAAATAGAATTTTTTAAAAAAAGGAAGAGGGGAACATGACAACACAAGGAGGGGTACAAACCCAAATTCCAAAACTTTTGGGACAGAATTATTATCATTGGCACATTCAAATGAAAGTGCTCTTAGAATCCCAAGATTTGTGGAGTATAGTAGAGGATGGTGTTAGGGAATTACCAAATGATGCAAGCGATGCCTTACGGAAAGATCACAAAGAACAAAATAAGAAAGATAAGAAGGCACTTCATTATTTATTCCAAGCATCAACTGAAACAATATTTGAAAGGATTGCTAATGCAAAATCATCTAAGGAAGCATGGGAAATATTATACAAATCATACCATGGAGAGCGTCGAGTAAAAACAGTAAAATTACAAACCCTTAGATGTGAGTTTGATACTTTAAGAATGATAGAAACTGAAACAATAGAAGGATATTTCGATAGGGTTACAACAATAGTTAACCAATTAAGGATGAATGAAGAAGAGTTAAGTGACAAGCGAGTAGTTGAGAAAATATTGCGTAGTATGACCAGAAAATATGAATCCGTAGTAGTAGCTGTAGAAGAGTCCAAAGATTTAGAAGAATTATCAATTGAAGAACTTATGGGAATTCTACAATCCCATGAATTAAGACTTAAACAATATGACACACGCGTCATGGATCAAGCATTCCAAATACAAAGTGGGACTCAAGTAAGAAATAGAGGAGGAAATAGATATAATAACAGCTACAGAGGAAGAGGAAGAGGAGGTAGATCAGGGCGATATGGACCCATTGTATGTTACAATTGTCAAGGGTTAGGTCATATAGCTAGAAATTGTCCACATAAGGAAGAAAATGAGGAAGATGAATCCGCAATGGTATGTAAGGAAGACAATAAGAGTCAACCAGAACAAGATACTATGTTCATGATATTCAACATGGAAGAGGATAAGGATACAAGTTGTTGGTATTTAGATAGCGGATGTAGTAATCATATGACAGGAAATAGAAATATATTTATCTCATTTAATGATCAAGATAGACGAGAAGTAAGAACAGGAGATGTCATATTTGATGAGAAAAGAACTTGGGAAGAAAATGAAGAAGAAGATATTATACCGCTTAATGATAATGAGAACACGGAAAGCAGTGAACATAATACTGAAGATCATGTCTTAAAAGGAGAAGTAAATTCACCATTACAAAACACTTTAGAAATGGAAAGACAGAAAAAGCCAGATGTACAAATTAAAGATGAAAACTTGGACGCAACAACATCTAGTCAAAGTCCACCTTTAAAGATACGAACATTGGACGACATCCATAGTACAACTCAACCATTAAGCAGTCCAGAAGTACGGGATTTATACCAAAGACATCAAGAAGCTGCAAACTTTGCGTTCTACACTGACTCAGATCCAATTGATTATGATGAAGCAAGTAAGGATGAGAAATGGAAGGAAGAAATGAAGAGAGAAATAGAATCTATACAAAAGAATGAAACCTGGGAGTTGGTTGATTTACCAAAGGATCAAAAGCCCATAGGAGTAAAATGGATATTCAAGACCAAATATAATGAACATGGGATAAACAAACACATAAGAGTGAAATATTATTTTATGAGGGATATAATCAAGACTGAAGACGTGGAGATAAAGTTCTGTAACACTAAAGATCAAGCAGCAGATATCTTCACCAAGGCACTACAACAAAAGGACTTCACAAGATTACACAATATGTTGAATGTACTACCAATCTAGCTTAAGGGAGGGTATTGGACGTAATAATAATTATAAGCTAGATATTATATAATCATCACAATGGTTCCACATATCCATACCGGTTTGTTTTATAAAGACATGTCGGTCAACTCAAGTCACACCGGTTCACTTCAAGACACGTCGGTTCACATCAACAAACGCGCCGGTTAACTTAGTATATATATGTATTGTATAACACATTTGATCGGTTATCAAGTTTTGTTATCAAACCAAAACAACCGAAACAGTTTCTTTGTATCATACACGATCAATTATCAATAATATTATCAATCTTTATCAGTTTCGTTATCGATTTGTATAAATCCTTTGTAAATCGGCCAACATCTCAATGTCAAATTTGGAGGAACGCTTGAGATCAAAGCTCACCCACACCGCTTGGCCTTTGTTCAAGGGCTTAAGACTGATGGCAGGTGCAATATTAACTGTGGTTACAGATTGCAGTACAAGATGATCTTTAAGTGCTTGGAGGGGTGTGACTTTGCATTTCATCATAAGTGTGCTTCTTCATTTGTCAACTGATCAAACGCTTTAGCTTCTACTTTGGTGCATCGATCCATACTATTGTAATTTTGTTATGTGTGTGACTAGTCCATTCTTTTGAATTGGTGTATGTTGTATCAACTTTTATTTAGTTATTCACAATCTTATTTTATTAAAAGAAATACCCTAGTTTCGTATGCAAGTGTATGTATATCTTTCTTATCTTGACTTTCGATCATTGTCTTTGTATTATATTATATATAAATATATTTTATTTTATTATTTATTATATTAGAAATGGAATGATTTGAATACTACACTGGCATGTGTCAGGGTGTTGCTGGTTCTAATTTGTGGGCTATTAGAAGCAATTTTGTTGGGGATATATCAGATTTGTTGTTCTGTTGTGTCGGTCTTTCGGTTCTTTCATGTGACTGGTACGTTATGCAGCCGGGTTCTTATCTTTGTTTAGCCGTGTTTTTTCTTCTTTTTTGTTCCAATGCTTTCTTAAAATGTACAGTTGTGCAAACAGAGGTGAATTTTATCTGGTAAAATGATGTTGGGTATGGTGAGTACTTGCAATGAACAAGGAATATGAAACAAAATGTGAGCTATAAGAAGTGTATTATTAGTATGCCTACCAGGTGTTTGATGAAATGCTTTCGAATTTTGCCTACTATTTGACTGATTAGCTGTATATTATTAGCTATTTTGAACCAGTTTGATGATCCTATTTTTATTTAGGTAACCGTTTTATGATGTCATAAGTGCACTTGAATGATGCTGGTTATTGTGAGTAGATGTTGAAATAATATGTGAACTATTTGCAGTGTATAATTTATGCTGTCTGAGTCAGTTTGATGACGTCTAGAAATTGCATATTGGTTTTGTTAAAATAGATCTTGAATTACTGTTTTTGTGATATACTTAGCTGAATTCTGCATCAAATGTGTTGGTTATATACCTCTATAGTCATGATGATTTCTGTTTACGGAATCGTCTTGTGATATTATAAGTGAATTTGAATGATGTTATTTATTGTGAGTGGCTGCAGTAAACATGGATGTTGAAACAAAATGTGATGATTTCTGTTCTTATTTTACCAAGTCCTTTATTTTACCAAAATGGTGTTTCCCTAAGGCCAAAAATGAATCAGCAGCAGTCTAGACAGTTTAGACAGTCTAGCCAAAGATGCAGCAGATGCGGTATGTATCTTGGATGAGAATCATTCATGTTTTTTCTCTTCAGATTATATGTTGACTAACATATTTGAAGAGGAGAGGTTAAGAGAGGAGTTTGAGAGAGAAGGCAGAAAACTTCCTTCTAAACTTTTGACTCTAGCGTTATCACCCCTGGGACTCCATCATCATCATACTCAGTTAATCCCACCTATAGCAAAGCTAAGGTAGGGTCTGAGGAGGGTAAGATGTAGACAACCTTACCTCTACCCCTAAGAATAGAGAGGCTGCTTCCAGTGAGACCCCGGCTCGATGTGGTTTGGTATCAAGCCTTGGACATTAGGCACAGAACACTTAGCAATCGGGACAAACTCGATCAGTGCATGTACTCCTTTGTCTTTTGGCTATCCACGCCACCACATGATGCATGATTAACCGTCGTTTTTAACGTTATTTTCACGAAATTAGTAAAATAACGTTAAAACTAGTGCAACTTTACTTTTGCCCCCCAAGGGCCACACATATATACATTATATGCGCACATCGTAAGTGGGGAGTGGTATCTCACCGTGAATCGTACTGACCCAAACTGAATGCGAGTGACCGAACTGATGGCAACACCTATTTCGGCGGTGGAACGATGGGTTTGTAACAGAGGGTGGTAATGACAGAGAGAACCCAACAGTGGCGATTATAATCAATCAAGTGGCGGCAAACTTCCAGTGGTTGGCACAACCTCGAACAGAAATCAGATTCAGAAGCGAAGTTTTTGTTAAATTAAGTAAACAATAAACTTAATATGTATTTGTAAATATGTGTAAAGTATATGTATTGTTTGTATTGTAAATATGTAAGTACTTGTATGTATATGTAGATTAATAAAGATCATAGATATATGTGTCTTAGATAAGATTTAGTATAGTATATTATATATGGGTCAATTTGGTTTGAGAATGGCTGCAACAAAGCTGCAACAAGGCTGATGCAAATATGATGGGTCAAGTAACATAAAAAGGACAGCAGCAAATAAAGACAGAAGACTTTGTATAGGACTGCTGAAAAGACCATTATGCCCCTGAGATATGTATAGTTTGACGCCAAATATGTGAAAGGATGGCAGTTACTTTTCTGACCAAAAGACACAACCATTTGAATGTTAACTGCCATGAAGACCCAACGGTTCTTTAAGTATATATAGGACATATCATGCACATTGTAAAGACACCAAGATTATTATCCAATAATAAAGTTCTCTTGTTTCTATTCGAAAGACTCTCTTTTTCTTTGTTTTGTTTCTGTCCAGAATTAACCACAAACAATCTCATTCATTTTGTTCTGTTTGTTCTATTTCGAATTCTATATTCCATACAAATATCCGCTGCACATCAGTTTGTAGTCCAACAGTTTTGATGGGTTTTATTATTATTATTATTGTGGACTGCATGATCTTCTAAATCATTATATTCCAAGTTATATTATCATTGTGGCTGCAGTTCATCCACTTGAGCTCTCTTATGGGCCCAAGTAAATTTAGTTTTGGAAATTGCTAATGGGTCGTTTTACCGAATATGATTGTGCAAACAGGCTGATTTAAGTTATTACTAATGGCTCAAACGTGTGAAACTGATTTTTTATTTTAAGGTTGTTAAACTAGTAAATATTAGTATGTTAAACATTAGATATAAGTTTAGATTGTAAGATACTTTAGGCTAGATAATAAGATTTACATATGGGTCAATTCGGACACATGGATGGCTGCAACAGAAGACAACAAGAATGATACATTTGGCTGCAAACATATCAGAATCAAATGGGTCAGCAAATCAGTACAGGAGCAGCAGCAAACAAGAAACAAAAAGGCGGGACATATTGTGAAAATACCATATTGCCCTCGACAGTTAATTACAGTTATTTAGGCGGCAATAATGAACCGGTGGGAGTCAAACAAAACAGAAAACAGACAAGTTGTTTCGACAATAACTGCCAACAAACATACCGGTTCAAGACATATAAATTCATTTCTGTTCAATAATACTTGTCCAAAACAATCATTTGTTCAATATGTTTCATTTATTCTTTATCAAGATTGTATACAAACAATCCAAAAACCTTGTAAAACTTCCTGTTCAATAATACTTGTCCGAAACATTCATTTGTTCAAGTGTGTATCTTATTGTTTTCGTGTATTCTTATCAAATTATCCGCTGAAAATTCATTTCTGGGCCAACAAAGGTAACGGGTCAAACTGATAGCTTATATTTTTTTAAGGGAATGGATGCAAAGGAAGCAAAACACGGTGACCAGAGACAAAAAGGAAACATCACTTATATGGCTGACATGATTCACGTGTCGTCCCAAGAGGTTTGCACCCAAATCCATACACTTTTGTTTGATGGTTGTGGTTAAAGCATCAATATTCATTACTTTTAAGAACCAGTAAATACTTGACGAGTTAGACTATTTTTTTCTTTGTTATCAGTTAGTTTTGATTGATGGTTATGTTGGTGTAGCCGTCCCTTATGCGTATGGTTCTTCTGCGTCTAACATGGCCTGTCTGTCAAAGCGTGGTAGAACATCCTCCCATAGAGCACGTCAATAGTAGGACCACTGCATTAGTGGCAGTACGCAAGAAAGTTACCATCTTTTTTGATGTAGAATATAATGCCGAATACGAAGTTGGTGTTTAACGGTACCTGATGTCTGTCAATGTGACACGTAGGTACGGCTTCACTTTTTAGTGGTGCCTGGTGTAGTGTCTTCCAACCTGCCAATGTAGTTTGCAAAGTAAAATGTATGAAAAGTTAAATAAAGGTAGGTAAATAGCTATAGGAAATGAGTTAAAGAACACATAAAAATATATGAGCAAGTTGATATATGCTGTATTCTTCTTGTATTGAAAAAGTACCAATCAGAATATATGGCTGATTAGGTGGCTGATTCTCCTCAGTCCTAAGAGGTAAGTCTGCGTATGGACAGAAGTTAAAGTAGTGCAAAGCGAATATCTCTGGAGTAGGTATTAGGGTCACTGATATTTTTGTCAAGTAGGTAGCATAATAATTGTCGGTACATATATAATTGTCAAGTAGGTAGCATGTGAACAGGGTCAGTTTCTTTTCAAAGAAATCTTTATCCAAAGAGTGGACGCTTGCCTGTATAACATCCCCCTGTACACACAGTAATTAGTGATAAGACGATGCAAACAAAGGGTAGTACATGGATGTATAAAAAAACGCCTACATATTTGTCTATAACGAAGTAGCAGAGATTGTTGTTTCGCAACCACTTTCTAATAAAACGAACTGCTATCGATGCTGAATCAATGCCGGGGACAATGGATTAACCGCTCATCAAGTTTATGTGAGCTTCTATCTAAAGATTGTTTTTAGATTATTCCTTTAACAATATAGTTGTTGTTATCGTATATATGTAATAGTCATTTATGAAGAAATTAAAGGATTGACAAAAAAGTGTTCATGGTCAACAGAAGCATTTTGACCCGTTTCACACCCCACCAATGTTTTAAAAACCGGTTTTTTAATTATACCGGATTTAGCTAGAAAATCTCAGAATGGATTCTGCGTCTGCTGAAGTTTCTGCAGAATGGGCCCTTATGTGTGTGAAGCTGCAGCAGGTAAGAATAATGAATAGACGTGATGTGTGGTCGTGGTTCGGCAATGGAGCTGTTCCATTCTCTGTTAAGGCTGTTAAAAATTTGATGCTGAAGTACAGAAATTATGGTGAGTGGTATAGGTTTAAATGGGTCAATTGGGTACCTTTAAAATGCAACATCTTTGCTTGGAGGTCCGAGATGAATCGGATTCCTACGTCTTTGTCACTGCTGAGAAGAAATGTACGTGTGGAAGATCAGGTATGCGGCCTATGTAATTATGATCTTGAATCCTCATTACAACGGGTTGTGGGTTTTCGTTTGGAGTGTGGAGCGCAATAGGCAAATGGTGTGGGCTGCAAACAATAGTAGCTTTTGGTATTCGAGATCTTTTGGAACTGTATAAACAGGTTGTGAAAGACAAGACAGGTAGAAAGTTGATCCAAGGTATCATCATAGTGACGTTTTGGGTGATATGAGGAGCTAGAAACAACAAGATTTTCAACAAGAAAGATCCGAAGGTGAATGAGGTGGTCGCTAGTGTCAAGTCCTTATCATTCTTATGGGTCAAAAATAGAAGTCGGTTAAAAAATGTTTTATAGAATGAGTGGGTGGTATCTCCATTGTATATGTTGTAATATGGTTCTTTTGGTTTGGCGGTCCTCTTTTTGAGGACCGTAAAATTTTATGAATCAAACAACAACAAAGACAAACTGAGCCTACACAAACTCAGTATCAACACAAGATGAACAACACCAAAATTAGGTGACAAAATAGGCAACAAAATCTTATTATTAACCAAACCAAAAAACTCCCCCAAACCTTGAACCTCTCTCAAACGAGAGAGATTCTAAATGATAATAGATTCAACTAGTTGATTAGACCAGTTGACTCTTGATCAAACAAATAATCCACAAATACAACTTACAGACCAGATGAAGAAGATGACCAGATCGAACAATCGATCTACACAGGATTACTGATAAGTAACCATAAGACCAGACTATCTTCACCTCCTTACAGCTCAAGAAGATGAACGATACAATACAGACTTACAAACCCTAGAAAATACAGAGAGAGATAATACAGACTGAATGAATGATATGAGAGAGAAAGAATAATCTATTTATAGCAGCTCTCGAAAGTTCCACCAGCAACACTCGAAATACAATATCAACCGTTGATCACCAAAGTCATCCAACGATCAGCATTAACCCCAGAAATAATATCTCAACAAACTCCAACAACTTAACCTCATACAAATGGGCTAACAAAACTAACGGGGCATAATATGGGCTTACATAGACTGGGCCTCATCCAAGTATTACTTAGCCCATAAAGCCAACATAAAATACCAACCATTAATAAGCCCAGAAACATGCAATGACCATAACACAATTATAATTAAACATATGAATTAATACAACCTTTATATTTTAACAAGGACGCGCCAATTTTTAATGAAAGTTAAAGTTCAAAAAAAAATTTATCTAGAAGCATCACTAAGTCAAGACATTGATCAAGTTCTATGACACTGAAGTCGGAAGTTCAGATGTTGTATTTGCTTGCTATTCATACCAATGATTTCATAGTTCAAGATGCCATAAGTTAAAAGGCTCAAGAAACATCATTTTTTGTTGTTTGATTATTCTAAAAACAAATAAAAGATTGTTCTAATTATGGGTTTTTTGTGTGTGGCAGATTGGCAGTTAGGAATTTTAATACAGTATTTGGCAACATTTGTTTTTGGATTTGTGGTGGGCTTCACAGTATTTTGCTACCACTTGTGACACTGTGGTGCCTTTAATTTCTATGATTGGAGCTATTCATATGACCACATTAGCTAAATTGTCTTTTAAAAGCGAAGCTATTTTAGACATTGGAAACATTTTTTAGTAGGTAATTCTTTTTTTAAAGTTCACTTAAATATATTAAGAAATCAACAATTTTCCTTTGTTTTAAGATACCGAATAATCAATTTTTGATCTACTTATTTCCAAATTTGAGTTAAATTCAAGATTACAATCAAGGTTCCCCTGTTTTCTATATGCGTCAAGACAAAAACTTTTTTTTTTTTTTGAAATGCTTAGTTCAGTGGAAATCCTTGTACAACCCTAACCTAGCGGTTCCAAGTTCGAATCCTTACCCATACACCGGTGTCCTCCTTGCCTAAGCTCAAACCGTCATGGGGAATTTTTTGTGGTGTGCATGGATCGAAATTATATCCTCAGAATGGGAACCCTTAAGGGAAAATCCACCCTACCTTAAACTAGTTGAGCTGGAGATCATTGACGTCAAGACAAAAACTAATCCTCTTTTTTTTTTCAAGTGAGTGTCCACTAAATTGAGCTAAAATAAAGGAACAACTCAACCTAATAATGAATATTTTTCATATCTTTTTCAATGAATTTGATATGAATTCCAAAAAAAAAAAAAATAAAAAAAAAAAAAAAAAAAAAAAAAAAATCTTTTCATGGATTTCTATGTTGGTATTGAATTTAATCCAATTTTAAGTTGTGAAAATAAATAAAATTTGGCTTTTAATGTTTTTATATGTGGATATTACATGAGTTTAAGCTGAATTTAGGAAACTTCCACCCAGAATTTAAGGTTAACTGTTTTATAAATTCGGACCGTTTTGCCATATGTTGGTGAGTCAAGAGCATTACAAGGCTACTTTGTAACACTAAAAATTTCACAAACGCTTAAATACATTAGTGGATTTGCAAAAGGATTAGGATTAGGAGCAACTTACTTCACATTCTTTGGTTGTTGTGCACTTCTTTAGTGGTACAAAAGCTGTTTTATAAGACATGGTTACACCAATGGAGAACTTGTGATTTCCACAATGTACACGGTCATGATTGGTGGACTGTAAGTACTTTCCCTCTTTAAAACTTTAGATAAATCTTGTTGTCTTCTATTTCTAAATTTTCAATTTTTTTTTTAATGATTTACATATCCATAATGTCGCCTACCATCTCTAATATTTGTCTTTTATATCAATTCTTTTGCCCCAATTACACCTCAACCCTAACAAACCCAATTGTGTGTCATCTAATTGATTATTACCGCGTAACAACAAGAGTCCCGTTGCTCCGAGTCGTTACTTCACCACTAAGGTCAGTATTCAGCTTTTCTTTATATTGTTTTTTTTAACTTATGGTATATGAACAAAATTAATTGCCACTGTATTGGGTCTATAGTGCAGTCAAGTTTGTTGTAGATGAATGGGTTTAATCTGCAAGGCAGTATACACATCAATTTAGAACTTTCTCCAATTTAGAATTCCTTGTGCAGTTGTGGGCCCACTTGGCCGCATGCAGCAAGTACAACCTGGCTAGAGGGTCTTTTGGAGCAGCAAGGGTTTGTTAGTGCTCAGCTTCCATCCCACCCAACGTTGTATAGTGTGACAACTAGAAAATGCTCTTACCGAATCTTGCTTAATATTGTTACGTGAAGACTTGAAGCCCACATAATGATACGTGTGGGGTCAGTTGTCGAGGAAGATGACGAGTAAGCATTGGACATAGGGGTTCCAACAACCTGAATCGAGCTCGAGCTTGTTTAAGTTATGAAAGCTCTAGCTCGTGCGCAGCATGATTTGAGCTTAGTTTCTAAAGCTCAAGTTCGGCTCGTAAGTAAGTTTATCAAGCTCATGCTCAACTCATATATATTTTTCATCATTTTTAATAGAATTATATACTAATATGGTATCACGAGTCCATGATACCCTCTTCTAAACCCAATACCTCAGCTCAAGGACTCCTTGGCCCAAGACCATCCCATGGATTGCATGTTGCTTACACGTCTCCTACTGACATAGAGCACGCCATGTATACGATGTCTTTACAGCAACCGGACCCGACTCTCTTCATGGACACTGGAGCATCATCTACAATGTCTCACGACCAAGGTGATTTTCATTCCTTTTCTAATTCTTGTATTCATCGAACATTATTGTTGGTAATGGCAACACCATTCCGGTTTTAGGAATAGGCACCAAATACCTACCCAAACATTTCCCACCTTTTACATTAAAAAATGTCCTATATTCACCTAAATTACTTAAAAACCTTGTTTCTGTGCGTCACTTTACTACAGATAATTCTGTGTCTGTGGAATTTGACCCGTTTGGTTTTCTTGTGAAGGACTACAAGACCAAGGCCCCCCTCTGACGATGCAATAGCAGCGGTGATCTCTACCCTCTGGTTTTGGGATCTGGCTCCTCCTCACCAACCGCATTTGCTGCTATCTCCTCACAACTCTGGCATCATCGTCTTGGCCATCCAGGACGCCCGTCTTTAAATTCTTTAAAAACTTCTTGTTCTATTGACTTTAATAATTTTGAGAATAATGTATGCCAGTCTTGTGTTTATGGAAAAAGTATTCGCTTACCATTTTCTACGTCTACTTCTTGCACCATTCAACCCTTCGATATTATCCACGTCGACTTATGGACATCACCCATAATTAGTTCAGTTTTTAGATGATTATACTGATTTTTTATGGACTGTCCCCATCTCCAATAAGTCGCATGTATTTACTACATTCACCCATTTTGCTAAAAAAATATCAAAACACAATTTGAACGAACCATTAAAACATTTCAATGTGATAACGGCAAATAATATGTCAATTACACCTTCCTAACCTTTTTTTTTTTTAACACAAACGGCATCCTTTACCGCCTGTCTTGCCCTTACACCTCCTCCCAAAACGGCAAGGCCGAATGGAAAATTCGTACCATTAATAACATGGTTCGAACCCTCCTTGCCCATGCATCACTCCCAACATACCTTTGGCACTTTGCCCTTGAAACTGCTACATACCTCCTAAATATCTTGCCCAAAAAAACCACCAAAAACAAAAGTCCCACTGAACTTTTATATAACTCTACACCCTCATATTTACTTGTCAGGAAATCCAGTCCAACATCAGCAAACAAAACACATTGAGCTTGATATCCACTTTGTTCGCGAGCAGGTTCAAAGAGGACAGGTGCGGATTTTACATGTTCCCTCCCGTTACCAGATTGCAGATATCTTCACTAAAGGTTTGCCTCGAGTTCTCTTTGAAGACTTCAGATCCAATCTCAGCATCCGGTCTCCCCTGCTTCGACTGCGGGGTATAATAGCATTATATATTAAGTATGATTATATTGTAAATTAAGTATGGTTAGATTTGTATTCATTGTAATTATCCCTATGTATGTACTTATAAGTATTGGTGATAATCATAGGAGAGGGACACGGTTCCTATTCTAATAATTTTAGTATATTATTTAATTATGTTTTTAATATATTAAGTAAAACTTATATATGTAGTTGGCTCGTTTAGGCTCATTTGCTAGACGAGCTTGTTTTTAGGCTCGGGCTCAAGCTCAGTTAGTCTCGGCTCGCGTCGAGCTTTTTTTCAAACCAAACTCAAGTAGCTCGCGAGTAGCTCGGCTCGTTTGCACCCCTAATTGCACATAAGATTGAGCATGTTGTATGTCTATTGGTTGGTGATGCTGCAATGAATTGTTTTAAATGGGAGAATATCTTGTGCCTTATTACAAGTATTTTTTTATGATACTTGCAGAACTAGCAAAGATGTCAGTTTACCTAGCTGTGTATTATGTATTGTTCGTGGCACCAATGTACGTTCTTCTTTACAAATCATAGTATCTGTGTTATTTTTTTGTCTTTTAAAATGTTGAGTTCGCATTTTAGTTAAAATTTTGTTAAAGAAGCAATGTAACACATATGAGCTTTTATATTAATCTACTGATTTTTTTTTCTATATTTGTTTGAGGCGGGACATTGTGAATGCTATATGTGATGCTGAAGGCAATGAACCTATATTATTTGTTGGTTCAAACACGGTAGGTAATATTTTCATGGTTTTTTATTCTTCCAATGTTAAGATTGCACATGTATTATTACTATTGTTTTGAATTTCGAATGTGCTGAGTATGTATCTTTTAAATTATCGCGTCTCCCCTAAATCGAGCATTCATGGAAACCTTCCATTGATAGTGAGCATTTTGAATCCGAGGTCAAATGGATATGGCGGTGGTCCGGCTTTTGTAGGTCAGCTTTTCAGAGTCTATGATCTTTCTGGAAGTGGTCTCGTGGCTCTATGTACTCAAATTGACATACCCTTTATCTCCAACACTGTTATTAATTTTCTTCAATTTTTAATTTCGTACAATATGTTCAAATTGATAGTCCTTCCTGGTTTATACATGTTTTAATTGTAAATTGTAAATGCATGCTAATTAATTCTCACTTATAGGTTTTGAGCTTTATGTGTACACTCATGAAATTGCAATCTGTTATATATATGTTGGTATTGTCTCTAATAGAGTTGGTGGGAATAGTGGATTATTGCTTAGTTATAACTTATATGTACGATACATAGGAGTTCAAATAGGGTTTGGTGATGAACAAAACATTTAAGAATGTTTAATTGTTTTTTTTTTCTATTTTTAATTTCTTAAGGTTTTATTTTTATTGTTAATAATTCTACATGATATTATTATCATGGTTATAGTCTTTTGTGGTGCAGGAAAGAAAAATGGAGATGTAATAGTTCCATTAAGTAATTATGCATATAACCTAAAAATTAATAACCCAAATTCCAAAAAAGGATTATACTCTGTATGTTGTTACATGCAATTCATTTTATTGTGATAATTTCTAGCCAATCTAAGCAGCAATGCCCAATATCTTGATGGAGAATTGATAGATGTTATGTAACTATGGGTCAATTTAAATAGTAGCAATATGCTTTTGTATATCTACCCTTTACTCTCACTAATAAAATACAATTTTTTTGTAAGGTTAGCATGGCATGTTTGCTTTTGTAAGTAACAAACTTCATGCTTTAACACCAAGCTTTGTAAAAGACACCATCATTGAATCTGACATGAACTGAGACACCCGCCGCAACACGTGGGCATTTCCACTAGTATTTAGAATATGAATCTTAGAAATTTTATAAGGATGTAATTTTTTCCGTAGATTTTTGAATATACAGTTTGATTTTTTTACAATGTTTCAGTCTTCTAAATCTTATTAAAAGTCAGTTTGCTGCCTGCTACAAAGCTTGAATATAACCCGCGAGCTGTACATGTACATACACACACACATATTATGAATGAGGCATGGAGGGACATGTAGCATCCATATCAACAGAGTGGGAATTTCAATCCAAGCCTAAAAAACTACGGGTGATGGTGGCGTGGAAGAGTGGCGTCAGGGTTTTTTTTTTTACCCAACAACCAATCTCAACCGTCCATAATCCAACAACCAACCACAACCATCTACATCACCCTTACCTCCCCCCCCCCCCCCCCCACGCCGGCTTCTACGCCACACAGGGGGCGGTGTTAGTGGCGTGGAGGGGCTTCACATCCACATTCCACGGCCCACACTGTGTAATCTAATATCTACGATGTAACCCCACATATCACATCTTTTCTTTTCTTTTTCTTTCCCTTTTTCTTTTGCCATTTTTTTCTATCTATATAACTTAAATTAAACTAAAGTAAACAACTTCTGATAATTTTTAAAATTGTTTTTTACTTTTATTATCTAACTAAAAAACCAATAAACCAAACACGTTTTCGGCATATTATGAAAATGTTTTTGGTTTTCTTTTTTTTCCTATAGCGTGTGCACCACCTGCCTGAAAATGCCCCATCCGCTGCATCATGACTTTCATCTCACTAATTATAACTAAAGTATTAACAAAATAATCTTTAACATTAATTACCATTAGAAACCAATCATGTTACAAATTTACAAAGGGTTAGGACAAATGTACAGTGAATTAGGTTGGAAGTCGTAGGAACGGTATCAAACGGACTCCGAATAAACTCATTCAAGCGGCATTGGAACCGTCTCATTGAACCCTACGATCTTAGTTTTTAGGTTTTCGTTTTTTTGGATTTTAGCTTGTAGTTTTTAGAATTTGCATTATATCATTGTGTCTTGTAGTATAAGACAATATTTTACAACCGGGTATGGGTATAGGATTAACCAAACTCGACCCATATCCCAACCTGTCATCTTTGTCTGTGTCGCATACATAAACAAGGAAAGAACACACACAGGTAATTAAACAAAAATTTTTAAATAAAAATCATAAGAACCACATAATATAGTGTAGAAATGATGCGAATTACATACACCCTCCAAACTATACACATTGGTGTAATTATGTAAAATAAAATTAATGGTTGAAATAAATTTATTTACTTCCCATTCAATCCAAGAATCAAATATAATAAAAGTGTATATATGTTTGGATGTTGTGGAAGGAAGGAATCACAATGTAGGGTTTGGAGGCATGATTGAGATTTCTTATTTGAAAGATGATTCCTTACTTGTAAGTGTAACCAAAGATATTCCTCTCTTCTCCTATATAATGTGCATTAGTGTGTCTTCAATTTCATATTCAACTTGCTCATTCATTTGTAGTATTATACTTGCACATCGATCTGAGAAGAAAATTAACTTAATGGACTCTTCAATTGGTATGTCTCGTTTTCTTTATATATGCTTAATTTTGGTTGTCATTTGAGGAATAAAAAATAGGTTGATGGAGAGAAGTCCGCTTTAGCTATTATTTTGTATTAAAAAATAAAGTATGATATCTTTCTTTATATATGTGAGCACACATCTAAAAGCGTATCTAATATAGTCATTGGGTATCTGGTCAGGTTTGTGTACTTCTCCTGAGTATTAATGAGTCTCTATCTAGAATTTTAGGTGATTGAAATTACCTAATTTTATTAGAAGTTGATCACAAACACATACCAAAAACCAACTCAATGTTGTTCAACATGCATGTATTATGTGGATTTTGGATAATGAAATAAATATCATCTACTATTAATATCGATTCACCTGGACCAACACAAAATATTATAAAAGTATCATACCAAAGTAGATGTCTCTTTACGATTCACAAATCTTATGAGTTCTAATTTCCTATGAAATTTAACCATATAATACAACCATATAGATTACATCTTGAGCATAGCCTAGATTTACAGGAAAAAAAAAACAATAGTTGTCTTTTTTACACATTGCCACTAACTTTTGGTAATTTAGTGTTATCGCCGTAATTAGAGTGTTATTGGATTAAGTTGTTGACTAAGTAGGTCTTGTTTAAAAAAATAAACAAGTTAGTAAAAATAAACGAGTTAGGAGATGTGTGAATGCTGCCTTTTTTAACAACCGGTTTGTATTTATAAATTATATTTATAAAAAAAAATGGGATTGTTGCTATGAAAACCAAGACTCTGGGCCTTATTAACAAACATTAAGTGGGCTTAATAATTTAGATTTAATGATTAAACTTATTGGGCCTTTGGTAACGGATCAGATTGTTGATTTGGGTTAGGGTCTGATTGTTTTCTAAAAACAAAAATGGATGGATATGAGACAATAATCAGATTGGTCGACAAAACAGACGGTTTTCATCAGATTTCTCAAACAATAATCAAGTTCTTTTTTTTGTGTGTGTTTTACATATCTAATCCGATTAATCATTGATGGCACCACCAAATAGCTTAATATGATACAGAATACACGATTTGTGTAAAAATTCATGTTATTTTGTTCATCTCAGTTTGTTCAATTGGTTAGTAGTAGATCTTGAAATCATGACCTGGTTACATTCGAATAGTAATTTAGTCTAACATAAATATATATGTTATTTATGTAGTTGCTGTGGACACTCTCCATCACTTTCGTCACCACCATCCGCTCAACCTTGTGTATCTGCAGCAGCCGACACACAAAAAAGAAAATGTGGATGATGAAGATGAGGACGAGCATGAAGTTGAAGATGAAGTTGAATTTGTAGGGAACAAATCTGGTCATTTCATTTGTGTTACTACCCCTGCAATACTTGTGACTACTCATTGCATAAGTTTTGTGCAGAGCTACCTGAGACCTTACAAAATCACCCGTTACATCCTGACCATAAAATTAGCTTATATATATATATATATAGTTATAAATTTACGTGTTTTGTTTGCAACTTTAAGTGGGGGGATAACTTTAAATATGTTTGTGATATATGCGACTATGAGATGGATATAATATGTGCAACTATTTCCAAACAGAAGATAAAGCACCCTAGTCATCCTCACCAACTAGAGAGACTGCTCGGACACAAAAACATCTTACATTGTGTAGC
Organism: Ambrosia trifida; assembly: GCA_028751855.1. NCBI lineage: Eukaryota > Viridiplantae > Streptophyta > Magnoliopsida > Asterales > Asteraceae > Ambrosia > Ambrosia trifida. The sequence goes on along the minus strand of CM054122.1, from coordinate 202,638,349 downwards.
TTGTGGTAAAAAGCATGAAGGGGTCTTCTTTCAATGTACCGCTTGTCCCAGATTTTTTATCAACCTGGACTGTGCATTGCTGCCAGCCAAATTACTTATACAAAAACACACTGATGGAACTTTCACTCATTCACATCTACTTTCCCTTGCCTATTCCCTTCCCTATTCATATAGAAGAGAAAGTCTTTTTCCCGGTTGTAGGGTGTGTGGTGCCCAGTTCTATTCGCATTTATGGAATTACAAATGCGACAAATGCCGATATTACGTGCATTTTGATTGCGTGACTTCAAAGAGAGAGCCATTTATGTCCATACTCCAGACTGCAAGTGAGCATACTCTTTTTGTTTGTTTTTTTTATTATTTTGTTAATTTGTTTCATAGTCTAATTTCAAGTATATCATTCATCAGGCCTTGGCATAACTTCCAAAAATTTTAACGATGATGAGCATCCAAATCTGCTCCATTGTCCATTTCAAGATGAAAGCGACAACCTTGTGAAACGTCATATGTCTAATCAAAAGGAGTTGATTGCTCATGAACAATATGATGACCAAATGCTCAAATATCAACACCAATTAATCCCTTATGACAAGCAAACCTTAGTTGGTAAAAACTTGATTTCTCTACATAACCCAATGAAAAGAACTCAACTATTATGTGATGGATGCGTGAAACCTATCATGTCAATACCGTTATACACGTGTTGCCAAGATGGTGATGAACATTGTTGTTTCGTTCTTCATGAGTGAACTACCGCCCGAAGTACAAGACTACACGGGCCATCCAGAGCATACTCTTGTTCTTCTTCCTAAAATACCTGGTAAGTTCTTTAGTGTCTTCGATTGTGCCGTTTGCCGGTTACCATCCAATGGTTTCTCATATGGATGCACAAAATGTGATTATTATGTTGATATCAATTGTGCATTCATACCTAAAGAAATCACACATGACTCACATCCAAATCATCTCCTATCGATAGTGAAACGTTCGGAAGAACAATTAAATAAGCGATGCACAACATGCAAATGGTGGACAGACAAGAATCTGGTAATTCATTGTCCGTCTTGTGATTTCTACATTCATGTAGAGTGTGCTCTGTTATTACCTAGAATAATAAAGCATAAGATTGATAAACACCCTTTGACCCTAAGATACGAACCAGCAGAGAACCATATTGACAAATACTTTTGTGAAATATGTGAGGATGAATTTACCCCTTGGGAGTGGTTCTATCATTGCTCTACATGTGCCCAGTCAATGCATGCAGCTTGTGCACCCTTAATACTTCAATGTGAGCAAAATACATATGCCAATAATCGCAAATGCGTCTATAAGTTTCTCAATGTCAAATTTGGAGGAACGCTTGAGATCAAAGATCACCCACACCGCTTGGCCTTTGTTCAAGGGCTTAAGACTAATGGCTGGTGCGTTAAGTGTCGTGACCAATTGCAGTACGAGATGATCTTTAAGTGCTTGGAGGGGTGTGACTTTGCATTTCATCATAAGTGTGCTTCTTCATTTGTCAGTTGATCCTTACTATTGTAATTTTGTTATGTGTGTGTCCAGTCAACCTTTTGACTAGTTTGTATTGTTTATTAATTGAATTGGTGTATGTTGTATCAACTTTCTTATCTTGAATTTCGATCAATGTACAGTTGTGCAAACAGATCATTATATTATATATAAATATATTTTATTTTATTATTTATTTGGGATATATCACATTTGTTGTTCTGTTGTGTCGGTTTGTCGGGTTTTTCATGTGACTGGTACGTTATGCACCCGGGTTCTTATCTTTGTTCAGCCGTCTTTTTTCTTCTTCTTTTTTGTTCCAATGCTTTCTAAAAATGTACCATTGTGCAAACAGAGGTGAATTTATCAGGTAGAATGATGTTGGGTATGGTGAGTACGCAATGAACAAGGAAGCTGAAATAAAACGCGTGCTATATGCGCTGTATAAGTGGTATGCCTACCAGGTGTTTGATGAAATGCTTTCGAATTTTGCCTACTATTTGACTGATTAGCTGTATATTATTAGCTATTTTTATTTCGAATTTTGCCTACTATTTGACTGGTTATTGTGAGTAGATGTTGAAATAAAATGTAAACTATATGCAGTGTATAATTTTACGTTTCATTGATTCACATAAATGTATATTATTAGCTACTTGCTGTCTAAATCAGTTTGATGATGTCTACGAATTGCATATTGTTTATGTGATATACCTAGCTGAATTCGGCATCTAATGTGTTGGTTATATACCTCTATAGTCATGATGATTTCTGTTTACGGAATCGTTTTGTGATGTTATAAGTGAATTTGAATGATGTTTATTGTGAGTAGCTGCAGTAAACATGGATGTTGAACTATAAACAAAATGGAATTTGAAATAAAATGTTTTTTTTCCTACCATTTGTTTCACATGACTGTATGATGACGATACAGTCATGCTGATTTATGTTTTTTTTTTTTTTTTTTTTAAAACAGATCTTGATTTTTTCCCTCTGCGTCAAATGTGTTGGTTATATACAGGTACAGTCATGCTGATTTATGTTTATGTAATCATTTTGTGATGTCATTTGGCCGTCTGGATGTTTTCTGATCGAGAATGTCTTCCTCAACTTTGGGTTGTGTTATTTTTTGTTTTTTTTTCTGCTGCGCTACTATTTGTTTGTGGTGGGAATGTGTTGGTATTTTTAATGTCTGTGATAGTATTAGTAAATACCTTATTGTTGGTTACCTTGATTTGGCACCAAAGCGAATACTATTCCCAGAACCATGTACACCAAAGTCGTCAATCCCAGCTCAATAAAAATACAAGTTAGAAAAATTGCTCACTTTGAGTGGTGTATGTTTTATTAGGCCGTTTGTCATACAATCCCTTCTCTTGCTTCTGCAATAATTATTAAACGAGTCAAAATACAGGGATTATTAGATGGGTTTAAGTATATCAGGTTGTTAGAGCAGGTTGAATGGACCAAAACATAGTAGGTTAAATGTTGGCGTACATGTGATATATGGCGAGTAAATATTTAAATGGGTCAAAGTATCTTTGCATGTCATGTATAAATTCATGCGTTTGACAATATTCTCTGCTTTCGTGTCAAATTTTGGTTGGTGTCGATTCTTCCTACCTACTCGCGAGGATGACACCAGAAGCACCCCTTGTAAGCCCATACAAGAAAAAAAATCATTCAAAATGATCGTAGACTTTGTAGTTAATTACCTAATGTGTTTAGATTTTAAAAGTATAAAGAAAAAGTGACTAAACTAGCTTGACTCTGTATCAGGTCTGTTTACTATTTTGTTATGTGTGTGTCCATTCAACCTTTTGACTAGTTTGTATTGTTTATTAATTGAATTGGTGTATGTTGTATCAACTTTCTTATCTTGAATTTCGATCAATGTACAGTAGTGCAAACAGAGGCGAATTTAGAAAACAGAGCATTATATTATATATAAATATATTTTATTTTATTATGTTTACTATTATGCACACTAGGCTAAAAGGGTATAAATTTGTTTTCAAGTGTTTAAATGTAATCTACTAAGGCCTGTGGACAGGAAAATGATCAGTTCACTGCTGCTTCAACCGGAAGGTACATTATTTTTAGAAGAAAAAAAAACCATCATATTCATTGGCAAAAATAACTGACTTCAAAAGCGCCGCCGAATGCAAATTCCACAAACAGTGTATATCATGACATGTCTCTTTTGAAACTTAAACCATGTGATCTTGACAACCTATGGCCACTTTTAACATTGTACACATCAACGCTCAGCTTCTGAAATTTGAATGCCATTAATGAAAGTGCGTTTGGCACACAATGGACACATTTTGAATGCGCTATTGAAACTAACCAAGAAATTCATTGGCACTCATGCTACACGCGCCCATCAAAACTAGTTTAACCAAAAAAAACACACATCTGGTAGAGTACTAAAGTTGTTCAGGAAATGTTCTTTTATCGATACTATTTAAATAGTTTTTAAAATGACTCGTCGTTGCTAAAAGGCTAATTTATTTTATTTTTTATCAAATTTATTCAAGAAATGAGTTTTTGAAACACGCAGTTAGCAAGTAGCAACAACATATCATCGCTAAAGGTAAACCTTTCCCGATGACATTTTGTTGACAAATTACTCTTTAGCACATAGGCTGTCGGACACGAAACTTGAACCGACGACATGTTGTCGGTAAAGGCTATCCCGACGACATGTTGTCTAGAAAAGCCATCGTATCAAATGGGTTTCCTTGTAGTTTTACTATCCTTCTTGTTTAACTTGTGAATTTTCTATTTTTCCATCGACACCCTGTTAATTCTAACTTGCTATGGTCTCACCATCATCTTCCTTTGCAAGTAAAAATGGTTGGAAGAGAGTTTGGTTTCCTTGTGTGAAATAAAAAATATATAATAGAGAAGCCACATAAAAAATAATGGTTTCCTTGGTTTTACTAGTGGTCTCTAAGCCACATCAGGCTCCACAACCCACACCTATTAGCGTAATGTATAAAAATTGGTTTCGGTTAAAATTGGAGAGAGGAAAAATAGGGCTATATATCATTACAATTATAATATAAAAGAAAAACGGACAAGTTTTGTCAAGTAAACATTAATTGTACATAAGACCATTTGTGATGGTTAGACCATATGATCATTGGTCACATGTAACCTTTGCTGTCGGTTCTATTTTTTATGTTGGGTTGTCGCTTCTATTTTTTTATCAGCCCTTTATTTGTGGGCTTTTAAAAGCTATTTAGTTTGGGATATATTACATATGTGACTAATACGTTATGCACCCGGGTTCTTGTCTTTGTTCAGCCGTGTTTTTTTTCTATACTTTCTTAAAGTGATGTTGGGTGTGGTGAGTACTTGTAATGAACAAGGAAACATAACACAAAATGTGAGCTATATGCGGTGTATCACTGGTATGCCTATCAGGTGTTTGATGAAATGCTTTCGAATTTTTCCTACTATTTGATTGATTAGCTGTATCATATTAGTTGTTTGAATCAGTTTGATGATCATATTTTTTTCAAACGGATCTTGATTTATTATTTTTGTGATATGCTTACCTGAATTCTGCCTCAATTGTGTTGGTTGTGTACAATTACAGTCATCATGATTTCTGTTTAGGTAATTGTTTTCTAATGTCATAAGTGCACTATATACAGTGTATAATTTTATGCCTACCAGGTGTTTCATTGATTCACATAACTGAATACTGTTTTGTGATATACTCTGCTGAATTCTACATCAAATGTGTTGGTTATATACAGATACAGTCATGATGATTTATGTTTATGTAGTCTTTTTGTGATGTCATATACATTATATGGTAGCATAAAATTTGTTTTTTAGTCGTTTGCTTGTCTCGATGTTGTGTGATCGAAATTGTTTTCCTTAACTTTTGGTTGTGTTATTTTTGTTTTCTGCTGCGCTACTAATGTAGTGTCTTTTATGCAGGCGATTTTTGTTATTTTCTGTCTTTGATAAGTATGCATTGTCTTCGCGCTTGCTTTTCATTTGTGTTGTGCTTCACGTATATGATGATGTTGAAATTGTGTATTTGTGACATATACAACTATTGTGCTTTCTGTTTTTGGATACTGATTTATTGTAGTGCCATGTGATATGCATTCTGTTTTTTCTTTTCATAAATCAAACCATCACCGTTTACCTTCTTCATCCTTATCGTCTCCTACAGTTTCATTGCTCATCTTCTTCATATAGTAGCATACGCATAATCATTTGACAATATGAAGACCATAATTGGAATGGTAATAGTAGCCATTATTGTTGTTGCCATAACTAAAATCACCATACGCATGATTCAAACACCTCACTTTTGTATGTGATAGGATCAGGATTACCTTATTGTTGGTTACCTTGATTTGGCACCAAAGCGATTACTATTCCCACCACCAGGTACACCAAATTCGTCAATTCAAGATCAATAAAAAATACAAGTTAGAAAAATTGGTTAATTTAAGAGGTGTATGTTTTATTAGGCCGATTGTCATACAATCCTTTCTATTGTTTCTGAATAAATACTAAACGAGTCAAAATATAGGAATTATTAGATGGGTTCCTGTATACCAGGTTGTTAGAACAAGTTAAAATGGTTTAAAATATACTAGGCCAAATGTTGCAATGCATGCGATATATGGCGTGTAAATAATAAATGGTTAAAAAACATCAGTTGATTAATGCATAAATACCAAACGGGTCAAAGTATAAAGATTATTAGATGGGTTTAAGTATATCAGGTTGTTAGAACAGGTTGAATGGACCAAAACATAACTTTAGTTTTGACTGAGTACATTAAATTTGTTGACTTTTGGAAGTCGACTATACGATGTAAAGTATAAGTCTACATAGTGATCTGTTCTCTAGAATTTACGGGCATTGTACTTCTATCTGCTATTTATTTTTCTGCATTGTTTTCCTTGTCTTAAGTTATGTTTTTCTTACAATATGTTGTTTGAGGTTATGTTAGCAACCTTAATAATGATTAGCACTTAATTTGACTGTGTAATACTCTTATCATACTATTTTTAAACTGGTTAGTTATTCACACCTGGCAACTTTTAAAATATTTGAATTTTGGTATAGATGGTGTTGCCCTAAGGGCAAAAATGAATCAGTAGCGGTCTAGACGGTTTAGAGTAGCCAAAGATGCAGCAAATGCGGTATGTAACAGAGGAGAGGTTAAGAGAGGAGTTTGAGAGAGAAGGCAGAAAACTTCCTTCCAAACTTTTGACTCTAGCGTTTCCAAACTTTGCAAACTTCCGGTTGTTGGCACAAGCTCGAACAGAAATCAGATTCAGAAGTGAAGTTTTGATGGATTTTATTATTATTGTGGGCTGCATGATCTTCTAAATCATTATATTCAAAGTTATATTGTTATTGTGGCTGCAGTTCATCCACTTGAGCTCTCTTATGGGCCCAAGTAAATTTAGTTTTGAAAATTGCTAATGGGTCGTTTTACGGAATATGATTGTGCAAACAGGCTGATTTAAGTTATTACTAATGGGTCAAACGTGTGAAACTAATTTTTTATTTTAAGGTAACGGGTCAAACTGATAGCTTATATCTTTTTAAGGTAACGGTCAAAAAGGAAACATCACTTATATGGCTGACATGATTCATACACGTTTTTTTTTCTCTCTAAATGTATATGTTTCGCATTGGGACTTAGATTTGTTTGATGGTTGTGGTTAAAGCATCAATATTCATTACTTTTGAGAACCAATAAATATTATGCTAAAAATAAATTATGGGAACTTGCTGGAATCTATGTTGGGTTGACTTGACTTGGAGTCAATGTGGACAGTAAGAAACTTCATGGATCTTAAATGCCTGTTCTGTAAAAATTTACAAAAATAAGGGTGAAATCTTCAATATGTATTTTCCATTAAATTTCTTGATTTTATTTTATTTTTTTCTTTTTAAGTAGGTGTTCATCAAGAGCAGGGTCACATTCAACTTACAGCTTACAAAACTGTGTTTTAAAGAGAGAAAACTTACAGTTGCATTGTCTAAGATCTACTGTGAATAAGTTGATTATTATATTTTTGCATGTCATGTATAAATTCATGTATTTGACAATATTTTTGGGTTCGTGTCAAATTTTGGTTGGTATCTTTGCATGTCATGTATAAATTCATGTGTTTGACTATATTTTTTTGGTTCGTGCCAACTCGCGAGCATGACACCAGTAGCATCCCTTGTAAGCCTATACAAGAAAAAAAAATTCATTCAAAATGATCATTGAAGTTTAAGATTTTAAAAGTATAAAGAAAAAGTGAGTAAACTAGATTGAATCTGCATCATGTCTGTTTGATATTATGTACACTAGGCTATAGGGTATAAAGTTGTTTTAAAGTGTTTAAATGTAATCTACTAAGCCCATTTGATTATGTTTGGTCAAAAGCTGGTCAAATGGATTCTTAATTAGTTAACTATGACTTGCTATGTATCAAAGGAAGTGGCATTCAAGCTGAGGTAAAACGCGTGTCCATCATAACAACTTTTAATAAAAAAAATTATGCCTGGGACAACTAAATGTTTAGTTTGCTAAAACCTATGTCTAGCTATAACTTATGTCTAGGTAAATGTTTGAAACTGAAGGTTATGTAACAACTACATTGGCCAACATACTGTGATATGGAAGTGGCATATGTTGAAACAAAAAGTGTTAGGGTGTTAAATTTGAATGCTACACTGGCATGTGTCAGGGTGTTGTTGGTTCTAATTTTTTCCCGCCCTTTATTTGTGGGCTTCTAGAAGTAATTTTGTTTGGGATATATCACATTTGTTGTTTTGTTGTGTCGGTTTTTTCATGTGACTGGCACGTTATGCACCCGGGTTCTTATCTTTGTTCAGCGGTGTTTTTTCTTCTTCTTTTTTGTTCCAATGCTTTCTTAAAATGTACCATTATGCAAATAGAGGTGAATTTATATGGTAAACTGATGTTGGTTATGGTGAGTACTTGCAATGAATAAGGAATATGAAATAAACTGTGAGCTATATGCAATGTATTATTGGTATGCCTACCAGGTGTTTGATGAAATGTTTCTGAATTTTGCCTACTATTTGATTGATTTGCTGTATCTTATTAGTTGTTTGAATCAGTTTGACGATCTTATTTCTTTTTTAAAATGGATCTTGATTTACTATTTATGTGATCATGATTTCTATATAGGTAATCGTTTTCGGATGTCATAGGTGCACTTGAATAGATGTTGAAACAAAATGTGACAGTGTATAATTTTATGCCAACCGGGTGTTTCATTGATTCACATAACTGTATAGTATTAGCTATTTGTTGTTTGAATCAGTTGATGGCGTCTAGGAATTGCATATGGTTTTTTATTAAATGGATGTTGAATTACTATTCTTATGATATACTTTGTTGAATTCTACATCTAGTGTGTTGGTTATATACCTCTATAGTCATGATGATTTCTGTTTACGGAATTGTTTTGTAATGTTATAAGTGAATTTGAATGATGTTGTTTATTATGAGTAGCTACACTAAACATAGATGTTGAAACAAAATGTGAACTATATGCACTCTATCAAGTGTATACCTAACAGGTTTTTGATAAAACGTTTTAATTATACCGGATTTAGCTAGAAAATGGTTCAACCGGTTGAACCGCGTTGTATGAGGCGGTTCAACCAGGTTGATTAGTTAGCTATATAATTTTATAAATTACAACATTAACACAAAAAAAAAAAAAAAAATCTCAGAATGGATTCTGCGTCTGCTGAAGTTTCTGTAGAATGGGCCCTTATGAGTGTGAAGCTGCAGCAGGTTAGAATAATGAATAAGCGTGATGTGTGGTCGTGGTTCGGCAATGGAGCTGTTCCATTCTCTGTTAAGGCTGTTAAAAATTTGATGCTGAAGTACAGAAATTATGGTGAGTGGTATAGGTTTAAATGGGTCAATTGGGTGCCTTTAAAATGCAACATCTTTGCTTGGAGGTCCGAGATGGATCGGATTCCTACATCTTTGTCACTGCTGAGAAGAAATGTACGTGTGGAAGATCAGGTATGCGGCCTATGTAATTATGATCTTGAATCCTCATTACACTTATTTACGGGTTGTGGGTTTTCGTTTGGAGTGTGGAGCGCAATAGGCAAATGGTGCGGGTTGCAAACAATAGTAGCTTTTGATATTCGAGATCTTTTGGAACTGTATAAAGAGGTTGTGAAAGACAAGGCACGTAGAAAGTTGATCCAAGGTATCATCATAGTGACGTTTTGGGTGATTTGGGGAGCTAGAAACAACAAGATTTTCAACAAAAAAAGATCCGAAGGTGAATGAGGTGGTCGCTAGTGTCAAAAAAAAAAAAAAAAGATTGTTCTAATTATGGGTGTTTTGTGTGTGGCAGTTAGGAATTTTAATACATTATTTGGCAACATTTGTTTTTGGATTTGTGGTGGACTTCACAGTAGTTTGGTAGCATTTGTGACACTGTGGTGCCTTTAATTTCTATGGTTGGAGCTATTCATATGACCACATTAGCTAAATTGTCTTTTAAAAGCGAAGCTATTTTAGACACAATCAAGGTTCCCCTGTTTTCTATATGCGTCAAGACAAAAAAAAATTTTTTTTAAAGGCTTAGTTCAGTTGAAATCCTTGTACAACCCTAACCTAGCGGTTCCAAGTTCGAATCCTTATCCACACACCGGTGTCCTCCTTGCCTAAGCTCAAACCGTCATGGGGAATTTTTTGTGGTGTGCATGGATCGAACCTATACCCTCAGAATGGGAACCCTTAAGGGAAAACACACCTTACCTTAAACCAGCTGGGCTGGAGATCATTGACGTCAAGACAAAAACTAATCCTCTTTTATTTTCAAGTGAGTGTCCACTAAATTGAGCTAAAACTAAGGAATAACTCAACCTAATAATGAATATTTTTCATATCTTTTTCAATGAATTTGATATGAATTCCAAAAAAAAAAAAAAAATTCTTTTCATGGATTTCGGACATTTAAAAACGGTTCACCAGAGGAAAAATGTCTGAAAGTTGGGATCATTATTGGGAAATTTTAAAGTACGGATTATTGCCGGCCAATAGGTGAAACTTTGGATTGTTAAAATCCAATAAAATTCCACGTAATATTAAATTGTACACGTCATCGTGCCTAGTCAGATTCCACATCAGCACAAACTAACCCAGTTAGTGCTTAGTTAAAAAAGGTTTACCAGAGGCCAAATGTTCGAAAGTTGGGATTATTATTGGGAATTTTTAAAGTAGAGATTATTATCGGCCAACGATTGAAACTTGGGATTATTAAAATCCAATACCCCCATAATTTAAGGTTAACTGTTTTATAAATTCGAACCGTTTTGCCATACGTTGGTGAGTCAAGAGCATTACAAGGCTACTTTGTAACACTAAAAATTTCACAAACGCTTAAATACATTAGTGGATTTGCAAAAGGATTAGGATTAGGAGCAACTTACTTAACATTCTTTGGTTGTGCAATTCTTTAGTGGTACAAAAGCTGTTTTATAAGACATGGTTACACCAATGGAGAACTTGCGATTTCCACAATGTACACGGTCATGATTGGTGGACTGTAAGTACTTTCCCTCTTTAAAACTTTAGATAAATCTTGTTGTTTTCTATTTCTAAATTTTCAATTTTTTTTAATATTTTTTTAATGATTTACCTATCCATAATGTCTAATGTCCTCTACCATCTCTAATATTTGTCTTTTACATCAATTCTTTTGCCCCAATTACACCTCAACTCTAACAAACCCAATTGTGTGTCATCTAATTGATTATTACCGCGTAACAACAAGAGTCCCGTTGCCCCGAGTCGTTACTTCATCACTAAGGTCAGTATTCAGCTTTTCTTTATATTGTTTTTTTCAACTTTTGGTAAATGAACAAAATTAATTGCTACTGTATTGGGTCTATAGTGCAGTCAAGTTTGTTGTGGATGAATGGGTTTAATCTTCAAGGCAGTAATACTGCCTTGAAGTTGTGGGCCCAATTTAGAATTCCTTGTGCAGTTGTGGGCCCACTTGGGCCGCATGCAGCAAGTACAACCTGGCTAGAGGGTCTTTTGGAGCAGCAAGGGTTTGTTAGTGCTCAGCTTCCATCCCACCCAACGTGTGGGGTCAGTTGTCGAGGAAGATGACGAGTAAGCCTTGCACATAGGGGTTCCAACGACCTGAATCGAGCTCGAGCTTGTTTAAGTTATGAAAGCTCTAGCTCGTGCGCAGCATGATTCGAGCTTAATTTCTAAAGCTCGAGTTCGGCTCGTAAGTAAGTTTATCAAGCTCATGCTCAACTCATATATATTTTTTTCATCATTTTTAATAGCATTATATATTAAGTATGATTATATTGTCAATTAAGTATGATTAGATTTGTATTCGTTGTAATTATCCCTATCCATAAATATAGGGATCACATGTACTTATAAATATTGGTGATAATCAAAGGAGAGGGACACGGTTCCTATTCTAATATGGTATCATGAGTCCATGATACCCTCTCCTAAACCCACCTCAGCTCAAGGACTCCTTGGCCCAAGACCATCCCATGGATTGCATGCTGCTTACACTCCTACTGACATAGAGCATGCCATGTATACGATGTCTTTACAGCAACCGGACCCGACTCTCTTCATGGACACTAGAGCATCATCTACAATGTCTCACGACCAATGTGATTTTCATTCCTTTTCTAATTCTTGCATTCCTCATAACATTATTGTTGGTAATGGCGACACCATTCCGGTTTTAGGAATAGGCACCAAATACCTACCCAAACATTTCCCACCTTTTATATTAAAAAAGGTCCTATATACACCTAAATTACTTAAAAACCTTGTTTCTGTGCGTCGCTTTACTGCAGATAATTCCGTGTCTGGCGAATTTTACCCGTTAGGTTTTCTTGTGAAGGACTACAAGACCAAGGCCCCCTCCTACGGTGTAACAGCAGCGGTGATCTCTACCCTCTGGTTTTGGGATCTGGCTCCTCCTCACCAACCGCATTTGCTGCTATCTCCTCACAACTCTGGCATCACCGTCTTGGCCATCTAGGACGCCCGTCTTTAAATTCTTTAAAAACTTCTTGTTCTATTGACTTTAATAATTTTGAGAATAATGTATGCCAGTCTTGTGTTTATGGAAAAGGTATTCGTTTACCATTTTCTACGTCTACTTCTTGCACCATTCAACCCTTCGATATTATCCACAGCGACTTATGGACATCACCCATAATTAGTTCAGAAGGACATAAATATTACATTCTATTTTTAGATGATTATACTGTTTTTTATGGACTGTCCCCATCTCCAATAAGTCGCATGTATTTACCACATTCACCCAATTTGCTAAAAATATCAAAACACAATTTGAACGAACCATTAAAACATTTCAATGTGATAATGGCAAAGAATACGTCAATTCCGCCTTCCAAACCTTTTTTAACACAAACGGCATCCTTTAACGCCTCTCTTGCCCTTACACCTCCTCCCAAAACGGCAAGGCCGAACGGAAAATTCGTACCATTAATAACATGGTTCGAACCCTCCTTGCCCATGCATCACTCCCACATACCTTTGGCACTTTGTCCTTGAAACCGCTACATACCTCCTAAATATCTTGCCCAACAAAACCACCAAAAACAAAAGTCCCTCTGAACTTTTATATAACTCTACACCCTCATATGACCACCTTCACATTTTTGGTTGTCTATGTTACCCTCTAAACCCACCACCTACCATTCACAAACTCGACCATCGGTCACACCCATGCGTATTTTTGGGATACCCACCCACACACCATGGTTACCGTTGCCTTGACATACACTCGCATCAGATATTTATATCACGGCACGTCGTCTTCGACGAAACCATATTCCCATTCGCACGCTCCACCAATCCCAAACCTTCCTATGACATTCCTTACTGGTCACTTTCCTAATCATTTAACCCCCACATTTCACAACAAATGCCCCAGCCATACCTCCTCCTAATCCGTCTCCTGTTACACCCGGCCTAAACAATACCGGCCCACCAACACCTAACACTTCCCCCACATCTAGCCAAAGCTCATCACACCTTTCGGCCCACACTCCTTCCCTACAACAGCCCAATACAGTGCCTCCCATCCCACCCGTCCCTCTTGTCCAATAGCAACCCACTGTCCAGCCCAATACCCTCCCGCAACAGTCCACTCCGCCCACCGCCACTCAATCCACCACCTCCACCTCTGCCTCATCGACACAACCACCAACCCGCATCATACACACTAGGCCGATGAGTGGAATTTCCAAACCGAAACAAATATTTAACCTCCACAACACAACCGAAAACATTAAACCAATCCCGAAAACCCCCACAGATGCCTTAACTATTCTGGAATGGTACTCCGCTATGACCACTGAGTTTAATGCATTAATTAGAAATGGGACATGGGAATTGGTAACTAGACAACCTAACATGAATGTTATTCGTAGTTTGTGGTTGTTTAAACATAAATACAGGTCGGACGGTACATTGGTGTAACATCCGGCCCCTCTAACCACCGATATTGTCCGCTTTGCCCCGATGAGTTATCCATCCAGAGCTCACGGATTTGTTTTTGGTTGCCCAGTGGAGACTTCCCAGGAGGTCACCTATCCTGAAATTTCTCCCACCTGAGCATGCTTAACTGTGAAATTCTCCTCTCATCCAATAACATTAAGCCCCAAAACGCGTTGGTGATTTAAGAGGCAAGACATTACTTATGAACCAAGGATCTCCCCTGGCCACGGCCGATATGGGATTTTCCTGGGGTGTCACATTCACCCCCTGTTAGAGTCTCATCATCCCTGATGAGGTATGCACCCACCATCCCGAACGGCACAAGAGTGGCTCTGATACCATCTGTAACACCCGGCCCCTCTCACCACCAATATTGTCCGCTTTGCCCCGATGGGTTATCCATCCAGAGCTCACGGATTTGTTTTTGGTTGCCCTGTGGAGACTTCCCAGGAGGTCACCTATCCTGAAATTTCTCCCACCTGAGCACGCTTAACTGTGAAGTTCTCCTCTCATCCACTAACATTAAGCCCCAAAACACGTTGGTGATTTAAGAGGCAAGACATTACTTATGAACCAAGGATCTCTCCTGGCCACGGCCGATGTGGGATTTTCCTGGGGTGTCACAATTGGAGCGGTACAAAGCACGCCTTGTGTGCGATGGCAGAACACAATAGGTTGGGATAGATTGTGGTGAGACTTTTATCCTGTGGTTAAGCCAGCTACGATACGAACGGTTCTCTCTATTGCATTGTCAAAGGGTTGGGATGTCCATCAACTAGATGTCACCAACGCCTTTCTTCATGAAACTCTTAACGAGACCGTTTATATGTATCAACCGATGGGGTTTCGCAATAAAGACTTTCCTGATTATGTTTGTTCATTAAAGAAATCTTTATACGGGCTTAAACAGGCACCTCGGGCATGGTATCAAAGGTTCACTGACTATGTTCTTACGTTGGGATTTACTCATAGCAGGTGTGATGCTTCTCTCTTCACTTTACATCAGTGCCCTAATACAGCTTTCTTGCTCCTATATGTTGATGACATTCTACTTGTCACATCTTCTGCCACACTCTGAGCTCGACTCATGGCGAAAGTTGCTAGTGAATTTGCTATGAAGGACCTCGGCCCTCTCAGCTACTTTCTTGGTATTTCTGTCACACGCAACCGGATACTATGTTTCTTACACATGAGTCCAACTGCACGGACATTATTGCTCGGGCAGGCATGCAGTCGTGCAACCCGGTTGCCACCTCGGTGCATACAAACACCAAACTCAGCGCCACATGTGACTTATTTCACGACCCCACTCTTTATCGCAGTTTGGCTGGCGCACTTCAGCACCTTACTTTCACGAGACCGGACATCACATATGATGTTCAGCAGGTCTGTATGCACATGCACTCGCCGTATTTATCCCACTGAAATGCTTTGAAACGAATTATCCGTTACATTAAGGGGACGATTTCATATGGTTTAACCTTGGGCCGGTCCACTGCTCCATCACTCATTGCATACACGGACACCGATTGGGCCGGCTATCCTGACACATGGCGTTCCACTAGTGGATACTGCATCTATTACGGGGATAACTTAATTTCCTGGTCCTCTAAGCGCCAGAGCACAGTCTCACGATCCAGCGCTGAGGCCGATTATCGTGCTGTTGCAAACGTCGTTGCTGAAATTTGTTGGTTGCGTAATCTTTTATTGGAATTATATCACCCCTTGGCATGTGCAACATTAGTATATTGTGACAACGTGAGTGCTATTTACTTGTCAGGAAATCCAGTCCAACATCAGCGAACAAAACACATTGAGCTTGATATTCACTTTGTTTGCGAGCAGGTTCAAAGAGGATAGGTGCGGATTTTACATGTTCCCTCCCGTTACCAGATTGCAGATATCTTTACTAAAGGTTTGCCTTGAGTTCTCTTTGAAGACTTCAGATCCGGTCTCCTCCCGCTTCGACTGCGGGGGTATAATAGCATTATATATTAAGTATGATTATATTGTAAATTAAAGATGATTAGATTTGTATTCATTGTAATTATCCGTATCCATAGATATAGGGATCACATGTACTTATAAATATTGGTGATAATAAAAGGAGAGGGACACGGTTCCTATTCTAATAATTTTAATATATTATTTAATTATGTTTTTAATATATTAAGTAAGAATTATATATATATGTTAGAATGTAAATATAACTTATGTTTTATGTTTCAATATGTACATTTCGAACATATGTTTCTGTAAATTGTATGTATGTATTAGTATTAGAAGTAAACATTAGTTGTAAGTATATAAGCATAGATAGGATATGGGTCAATATGATCTTGATCAAGGCTGCACCAAATGGTTCACAGCAGAAGTCAACAGGCTGCAACAACAACAGAAGACTCAAACGAATCAATAAAACGAAGTGGAACAGCAACATACTAGAAAGAAATTGGCGGGACAGAAGTGAAAAGACCAAAATGCCCCTTGGCAGTTATTCCTGTTTATTTGGCGGCAACATTGAACTGGTTTCAGTTTCATAAGAACAACATGTCTGTTCAAAATGATAACTGTCAACAGACATACCTCTTCGTTTTATATATATAGGATAGGATTGTCTCATTATGTTTTTTATCAAGATTGTTCACAACACAATCCTAAACTTCCTTGTAAACCTTTGTAATCTTTTCTGTTTTATAAACTTCCTGTTCGAAATTCTATTGTCAATACATTTCAATTCTGCCTTCAATCATCTGTTTTATTGTTCTTGTGTTTGATTAACAAAACATTCCGCTGCAAATCTGTTTTGAGGGCCAACAAAACTGGTATCAGAG
Organism: Ambrosia trifida; assembly: GCA_028751855.1. NCBI lineage: Eukaryota > Viridiplantae > Streptophyta > Magnoliopsida > Asterales > Asteraceae > Ambrosia > Ambrosia trifida. The sequence goes on along the minus strand of CM054122.1, from coordinate 202,621,447 downwards.
CCAGATTGTTAATCAAAACAGTTTTTTTCAAAACTTTCTGTTCTTATTTCGAATTCTGCACTGATTCGTATTACCGAATACTGTTTTTTTAAACAGTTTTTTTCTGCACAGATTATACATCAGTATCACAAATCAGTCTCTTTCATTCTATAAGTCAGTTTGTTTATCATGTCTGAAGGATCAGTTAATTCATACCGAAATTCAGAAATTCATCACAGAAATCGTAAAGAAAGGAGGGCAGAAATGTGAAGAAGAGGAGTGGAAACAAGATCATGTTTTTATTGCCACACACCGGGTCATCTCATAAGTTCATGCCACATAAGGGAGAAGGATGAAAGTGCACAATTAATCAAAGATGCCATAGCCACCGGCATAAGTTACTATCCATAAGAAAGATTGCACAATGAAGAAGAATACATTCTTAAGGGATCCGGATTTTGTACTTGGAGAGATGCTTGGTATGTAAGTCCCAAAATTCAGAATCATATAAGTGGAAACCTTGATTACTTTCTTAAACTAAAGAAATCTTTTGGTGTAGAAAGTAGATTAAAGAATGAATTTGTTTTTATAAGGGGTGTTGGCATGGTTAGTGTGAAAGCCGAAAATAAACACTAATCATACCAAATGTATTTTACTCAAATGACTTGGATGACAATATTCTAAGTCTACCCCAATTAAAACTTCAAGGTTTCATAGTCAAGATTGATGGGAATACATGTAGTGTCCATAATATGTTTAAGAATGAGAGTATGCAATTCAAGATGATGAAAGAAAATAAAGATGATAAGGAATCTATGTTGAGGGAATTAAGAGATGATCATGAACATGAAAAAAGGAAGAATGAATATTTAAATGAATACTTTGAAGAATTATCCCTCAATTCGGAACAAAACATAAAGAAGATGGAAGAATCGGTTCATGATCTTGAAATAGATTCCATGGAAAAATGCATTGAATTCTTAAACATAATAGATCACTTGGAATATCCATGGGCTCATAGGGATTTATTATCTAAAAGTTCCTAACCGTCCAATCCTACCCGTGGTAGAAGAAGGAAAGAAAGTGAATCTATTTGATCTCTATATATTAGTTAAAAGAGAGGGTGGACATGAAAGAGTATCAGAGTATAACATTTGGGTGGTAATAGCAAAAGAATTGGGGTTGGATTATGAAGACAAGGATATATTAAGAATTCTTTATGCTAAGTATTTGGATGTCTTGGAATGGCAATACCAAGTGTATAAGGCTACCCTAGACATTGCAAATCAAGATGAAAAGGATGGTGTTGGATGTAGTGAAGTAAGGAAAACCGGTTTAATATCACAACTCATGAATCACCTTCACAAAAATTCAACCACTATGCATGAAGATTATGCTCTCAACATGGGAGGAGATTGGAAATCAGCAAATCAATCCATCAAGAAATGCATGTTCGATTTCTCTCAAGTTTAAGAAGTATTAAAAGAAGCAATGGACTCCCTACCAAGATCGTCTATGAAGCCTAGTTATATTTAAGGGAGGGTGTTAGAATGTAAATATAACTTATGTTTTATGTTTCAATATGTACATTTCGAACATATGTTTCTGTAAATTGTATGTATGTATTAGTATTAGAAGTAAACATTAGTTGTAAGTATATAAGCATAGATAGGATATGGGTCAATATGATCTTGATCAAGGCTGCACCAAATGGTTCACAACAGAAGTCAACAGGCTGCAACAACAACAGAAGACTCAAACGAATCAATAAAACGAAGTGGAACAGCAACATAGTAGAAAGAAATTGACGGGACAGAAGTGAAAAGACCAAAATGCCCCTTGATAGTTATTCCTATTTATTTGGCGGCAACATTGAACCGGTTTCAGTTTCATAAGAACAACATGTCTGTTCGAAATGATAACTGTCAACAGACATACCTCTTCGTTTTATATATATAGGATAGGATTGTCTCATTATGCTTTTTATCAAGATTGTTCACAACACAATCCTAAACTTCCTTGTAAACCTTTGTAATCTTTTCTGTTTTATAAACTTCCTGTTCGAAATTCTATTGTCAATACATTTCAATTCAGCCTTCAATCATCTGTTTTATTGTTCTTGTGTTTGATTAACAAAACATTCCGTTGCAAATCTGTTCTGAGGGCCAACAATATAGTGGGCTCGTTTAGGCTTGCGAGCTAGCTCGAGCTCGATAACCAAAGCTCGGGCTTAGGCTCATTTGCTAGACGAGCTTGTTTTTAGGCTCGGGCTCAAGCTTAGTTAGTCTCGACTCGCGTCGAGCTTTTTTTCAAACCAAACTCAAGTATCTCGCGAGTAGCTCGGCCCGTTTGCACCCCTAATTGCACATAAGATTGAGCATGTTGTATGTCTATTGGTTGGTGATGCTGCAATGAATTGTTTTAAATGGGAGAATATATCGTGCCTTATTACAAGTATTTTTTTATTATACTTGTAGAACTAGCAAAGATGTCAGTTTACCTAGCTGTGTGTTATGTATTGTCCGTGGCACCGATGTACGTTCTTCTTTACTAATCATAGTATCTGTGTTATTTTTCTGTCTTATAAAATATTGAGTTTGCATTTTAGTTAAAATTTTGTTAAAGAAGCAATGTAACACATATGAGCTTTTATATTAATCTACTGATTTTTTTTCTATATTTGTTTGAGGCGGGACATTGTGAATGTTATATATGATGCTGAAGGCATTGAACCTATATCATTTGTTGGTTCAAACACGGTAGGTAATATTTTCATGGTTAATTTATTCTTCCAATGTTAAGATTGCACATGTATTATTACTATTGTTTTGATATTCGAATGTGCTGAGTATGTATCCTTTTAAATTATTGTGTCTCCCCTAAATCGAGCATTCATGGATACCTTCCGTTGATTGTGAGCATTTCGAATCCGAGGTCAAATGGATATGGCGGTGGTCTGGCTTTTGTAGGTCAACTTTTCAGAGTCTATGATCTTTCTGGAAGTGGTCTCGTGGCTCTGTGTGCTCAAATTGACATCCCCTTTATCTCCGACAGTGTTATTAATTTTCTTCAATTTTTAATTTCGTACAATATGTTCAAATTGATAGTCCTTCCTGGTTTATACATGTTTTAATAGTAAATTGTAAATGCATGCTGGGTTAGCGTGGCATGTTTGCTTTTGTAAGTAACAAACTTCATGCTTTAACACCAAGCTTTGTAAAAGACACCATCATTGAATCTGACATGAACTGAGACACCCGCCGCAACACATGGGCATTTCCACTAGTATTTAGAATATGAATCTTAGAAATTTTATAAGGATGTAATTTTTTTTCCGTAGATTTTTGAATATACAGTTTGATTTTTTACAATGTTTCAGTCTTCTAAATCTTATTAAAAGTCAGTTTGCTGCCTGCTACAAAGCTTGAATATAACCCGCTAGCTGTACATATACATACACACATTAATGAGGAATGGAGGGACACGTAGCATCCATATCAACAGAGTGGGAATTTCAATCCAAGCCTAAAAAACCACGGGTGATGGTGGCGTGGAAGAGTGGCGTCAGGTTTTTTTTTTTTTTTTTTTTTTTTTTTTTTTTTTTTTTTTTTTATCCAACAACCAATCTCAACCGTCCATAATCCAACAACCAACCACAACCATCTACATCACCCTTACCTTCCCCCCCCCCCCCCCTCCCACGCCGGCTTCTACGCCACACAGGGGGTGGTGTTAGTGGCGTGGAGGGGCTTCACATCCACATTCCACGGCCCACACTGTGTAATCTATTATCTACGATGTAACCCCACATATCACATCTTTTCTTTTCTTTTTCTTTCCCTTTTTCTTTTGCCATTTTTGTTTTTTTTTTTCCTATCTATATAACTTAAATTAAACTAAAGTAAACAACTTCTAATAATTTTTTAAATTGTTTTTTACTTTTATTATCTAACTAAAAAACCAATAAACCAAACACGTTTTCGGCATATTATGAAAATGTTTTTGGTTTTCTTTTTTTCCTTATCCGTGTGCACGACGTGCCTGAAAATGCCCCATCCGCTGCATCATGGCTTTCATCTCACTAATTATAACTAAAGTATTAACAAAATAATCTTTAACATTAATTACCATTAGAAACCAATCATGTTACAAATTTACAAAGGGTTAGGACAAATGTACAGTGAATTAGGTTGGAAGTCGTAGGAACGGTATCAAACGGACTCCGATTAAACTCATTCAAGCGGCATTGGAACCGTCTCATTGAACCCTACGATCTTAGTTTTTAGGTTTTCGTTTTTTTTGGATTTTAGCTTGTAGTTTTTAGAATTTGCATTATATCATTGTGTCTTGTAGTATAAGATGTTAGACATAATTCTTATTTCCACAATTATCCTAAGTATATATATATATATACATATATAGTGTGACATATTAGTTATCCTAAGTTGAATAGTCATGTCGGTTATTAACTAACCATTGTGTCGGTTAGAGTCATTGGGGACACACCCCTTCATTTGTATAAATACCAAACACATTGTATCATTTTAGTTTATGTATTGAATCTTAAAGTTTATCTTATTCTCTCTCAAACTTAAACCCTCTCATCGATCCTGCATACCTACATTTGGCATCAGAGCGGTTATTCAAAATTGTTCCATCCGATCATTCAGTGAAGAAGACGAAGATTTATCAACCCTCTGTTCTTTCATTCGAAGAAAGAAAATAGAGACAGAAGTTATAAGGTTCAAGATTATTGGAACAATCATTCAAGGCCAACAAGGATTCGTAGAAGATCAATACATCAATCCTATAACCGTAAAGAAGAAGAAGACGACCGGAAAAGAGATTCCGGCCAAAACCTGCAACTTCCGGCGAGATACCGGATTACGCAGAAACATCGTTTCAATCGCGATAAAACGGTTATATTATCCCTGCCTTTCGTTTTTAATTATTATCGAATACACGTAATCTTAATCAAAATCAAAAATCAAATTTTTCTTGGGTACTCTGTTTTTGTTCGAACCAAAGTTCCCGCCAAAAATTTTTTTCAAATAAGTTTATAAAATTTCCTTTTAAGCGTTGTTTCGAACAGTTATACATATGAAAACAGATTCGTTTTTCAAATAAACATATCAAAGATTAAGATTCATTCGGGTTTAAGAAAAAAACCGAGCGAAAATTTTTTCTGAAAAAAATCGTATTCGATCATAGTTTGGAGTTAGGATCCAAACATAATTGTTTGTGGAACATATAAGTGTGTTTGTTCCATTGTTTTTGATCAAAGGAATCAAAAAACAGAAAAGTTGTTTGGGCAGAAGGTTCGTAAAGAACAAAAAGAAGAAGTTTGACTTTCAAAAGTCAAACAGAAAAGAAAATATAATATTATTATTGAGGGTATATTATTGTGAAGGGTATTATTATATCAGTGTTTGTTTGTTGGAATTTATCACTGATTAAACAAAAAAAGAAAAATAGGATTGAAGCATAGTAGAAAAACAAGTGATTTGTTTTTTTTAGAAGGGTGTTTAGGATTGACAAAGGGTGTTGTTGAAAGACACTAATCAATCATCGTTGGAGGATCATCAAGTCATAGGATTGACTTTTAGAATTTGGAACATTAGTGGTATAAAGAAATATTATAGCAAGGATCTTGATATTTTGTTGTGGGCCCGACAAAGCATCAAACTTTGTTAAACAAGAATATTTTCTTCAGACATATCATAGTCGTGTTTGACAAAGGTAGTCAAACAAAGTTCCATAGAAGTGTGGGATAGTCCATAATAGTTTTGGACAATAGGGAAGAAGAAGAACAAAAGTCCGTAGAAGAAGACGCCCATTAAACCCACAATGTCGAAAGAGACAGCATCAAAGGAGACAGTCACGAAGGAGACTCTCACTTTCAACCTCCAGACACCGATGTTGACATCTACAAATTACACGATTTGGGCTATACGTGTTAAAGCAATATTAAGTGCAAATGGTCTTTGGGAAGTAGTGGAACCCGAAGAAGGCACGTCGAAGGTAGATGTAAAGAAGGATAGGACAGCGATTGCCTATCTCTTTCAGGCAATTCCAGAGGATATGGTGATGCAGGTGGCGTCACATCCTACAGCGAGAGAAATCTGGGAAGCATTAAAGACAAGATTTATTGGAATTGACCGAGTCCAGAAAGCAAGACTTCAATCATTACGCACAGAATTCGAGATGATAACAATGAGAGAGACAGAAACCATAGACCAGTTTGCTGGTAGGTTAAGTGCAATTAGTACAAAGTCAAAAACCTTAGGAACGACAATTGAAGAGTCGATGTTGGTACGAAAATTGCTGGACTCCGTACCAGAGAGGTTCCTACAGATTATTGCATCCATAGAGCAATATTCAGATATAGATACCATGACGTTAGATGAAGCGCTTGGTAGACTTAAAGCTTATGAGGAACGCCTTAAGTCAAGAGATGAGAAGAAATTTGGACCATCAGGTCAAGAGAAGCTGTTATTTACAAGGCAAGAGAGAAGGCCTTTCAGCAACAACAACAATAAGAACTACAATCAGAATCGAGGTAGACAGAACTTTAGGAAGTTCAATAGAGGTCAAAGAAATGAGAGAAAGAACTTTGACAGAAATGGCCATCAAGATCAGAGAAGTGATCGAAATCCCACTAAGAATCGTCATGACGACAGTAGTTACAAGCCCAAGAGAGATGGCAGCAGTGTAAGATGCTACAACTGCAATGAATTAGGACACATAGCTCCCAGATGTCCTAAACCTCAAAGTAAGCAAGAAGAATCTCACCTAGTAATGGAAGAAGAGGATCCCACATTACTTATGGCAGTTGGTGAAGAAAGAAGTGTAGTTCTAGAAGAAAAGAAAGTCATACCAGAACGTTATCACAGTGAAGATAATGGAAATGAAATATGGTATTTGGACAATGGAGCAAGCAATCATATGACAGGAAGACGCTCCTATTTCACAGAGTTAGATGAAAAGATAGCAGGAAGTGTAAAGTTTGGAGATGGATCATGTGTCAACATCAAAGGTAAAGGCTCAATATTATTGGAATGCAACAATGGAGAACAAAGACTAGTTACAGAAGTCTACTACATTCCAACACTCCAAAGCAACATCCTAAGTCTCGGGCAAGTTACAGAAAATGGATGTAAAGTGATTATGGAGAATGATTATCTATGGATTTATGACGCCTTCAGCAACCTATTGATGAAAGTCCCAAGAGCTAAGAATAGACTCTATAAAGTAAGGCTCAGAATAACAAGTCCGATTTGTTTACAAGCCAGAATAGTATCACCTGCATGGTTATGGCATGCACGTATGGGACATGTGAATTTTGATTCACTAAGACAGTTAAGTATAAAAGGAATGGCACGTGGAATACCAAAGATTAAGCACCCATCTCAAGTATGTGATGCATGTATTACGGGAAAACAAAGCAGACTTCCGTTTCCCTCTCAAGCAAGTTTTAGAGCAACGAGACCTCTCGAGCTCGTACATGCAGATTTATGTGGACCGATTACACCCACATCATTAGCAGGCAACAACTATTTCTTCCTGATAGTTGACGATTATTCAAGATACATGTGGATCTACATGCTCAAGTCAAAAGATCAAGTTTATGAGAATTTCAAGAAATTCCTAAGTGAAGCTCAGACAGAGAAGAGTCAAAAGCTCAAGAGATTAAGAACGGATCGTGGAGGAGAATTTACTTCTAAAGCACTTACCACGTATTGTGAGGACAGAGGAATCCTCAGACAGCTTACAGCACCTTACACACCTCAGCAAAATGGTGTAGTAGAAAGGAAAAACCGTTCAGTAATGAGTATGACAAGAAGCATGTTAAAGGCTATGAACGTACCACAGAACTTATGGGCAGAAGCAACAAGACAGGCGATTTACATACTAAATCGGTTACCTACTAAAGCAGTACAGGGAATGACACCCTACGAAGCAGTGAATGGAAAGGCACCCAATATCAAGCACATTAGAGTATTTGGATGCATAGCATATGCAAAGGTAACGACGCCCTATTTGAAGAAATTAGAAGATAGAAGCAAGAAAATGGTACATCTAAGAAACGAGAATGGTTCCAAGGCCTACAGATTATATGATCCCATAGAAGAGAAGATACATATCAGTAGAGATGTCCAATTCATAGAGAATGAACCATGGAATTGGGACAACTACTTGAAAGAAGAAAGCGAAGATGAACCATCTTGGACAAGATTTGAGATACATGGAGATTCAGAGAATGAAGCTGTACAAGAAGAGAATGACGACGACAGTGAAGATCAAGAGAGTGATAATGATTTCTTCAGCAGTCCAATCACAGCTACAAGAACGCCAATAACGGTACAAGAGACACCGACAAGTGATCCAGCAGTTGAGACAAGTACTCAAGAGTTAGAAGACTCACCAGGCTCTTTAAATAGACCAGTTCGAGCCCTTAGATCACTTAGTGACATCTATGCAGCCACAGAACCTCTTAGACCAGAAGATTATGAACATCTTTATCTAGCATATGATGAAGAACCTGCAAACTATAAAGAAGCAGCAGATTACCCACAATGGATAGAAGCAATGGAAAGCGAGATAGACTCTATAGAGAAGAATGACACTTGGACACTGACTACGCTCCCCTCAAGTCAGAAACCAATAGGTCTAAAATGGGTATTCAAGGTCAAGAGAGACGCAAGTGGACAGATCACCAAGCATAAGGCTAGATTAGTAGCAAAAGGGTATGTACAACAAGAAGGTATAGATTACAATGAAGTATTTGCACCCGTTGCAAGAATGGAAACAATAAGGCTACTACTAGCATTGGCAGCACAGAAAGGATGGGAAGTACATCATTTGGATGTAAAATCAGCATTCCTACATGGTGAATTAAAGGAAGATGTCTACGTATCACAACCAGATGGATTCATAAAGAAAGGAAAAGAGAAGCTAGTCTACAAGCTAAAGAAGGCTCTATATGGTTTGAAGCAAGCACCAAGAGCATGGAATATAAGGCTGAACAACATCCTAAAAGAGATAGGATTTATAAGATGTCCACAAGAACAAGCAGTTTACAAGAGAACTTCAAGACAATCAACAATCATTATAGGAGTTTATGTCGATGACATAATAGTGACAGGAAGTTCAATGAAGGACATATCAAGCTTCAAGAAGGAAATGCAAGGCAAGTTTGAGATGAGTGATTTAGGACCACTTACATACTATCTAGGAATAGAAGTACGCCAAGCACAAGGAAGGATACAGTTGAAGCAATCAGCCTACGCAAAGAAAGTTATCAAGGAAGCAAGACTAGAAGACTGCAATCCAACAAAGACAGCAATGGAACCAGGTCTGAAGCTCGATAAAGAAGACGAGAGTGAATCAGTCAATGAGACAGAATACAGAAAGCTAATTGGAAGCTTAAGGTACCTTACACATACCAGACCAGATATCACCTACGTAGTTGGATACGTGAGCAGATTCATGGAGAAACCAAAGACGACTCATATGAAGGCAGCTAAACATTTGATAAGATATATCAAAGGCACATTGAATTATGGAATTCAATACAGCAAAGGCAAAGAAGCAGAAATCATTGGTTACAGCGACAGCAGTTATGGAGACCAAGAAGATGGAAAAGGAACAACAGGAACAATATTCTACTACAAAGATTCACCTATCACATGGACAAGTCAGAAGCAAAGCACGGTAGCTTTATCATCATGTGAATCAGAGTTTATGGCAGCAACATCAGCAGCATGTCAAGCAATATGGCTACAAGGAGTACTAAGCGAACTCACAGGTGAAAGACCAAAGAAGATAACTCTACGAGTAGATAACAAGTCAGCAATACAACTCATGAAGAATCCTGTGTTTCATGGAAGATCAAAGCATATCAACACAAGGTATCATTTCATTAGAGAATGCATCGAGAACGAGCAGATACAAGTTGATCACATCAGTGGAGAGATGCAGAAAGCCGACATCCTCACCAAGGCATTACCAAGGATAAAGTTCATAGAGATGCGAAGTCTCATAGGAATTAAAGACCTTGGGGAAATCAAGAATTAGGGGGGAGAATGTTAGACATAATTCTTATTTCCACAATTATCCTAAGTATATATATATATATATACATATATAGTGTGACATATTAGTTATCCTAAGTTGAATAGTCATGTCGGTTATTAACTAACCATTGTGTCGGTTAGAGTCATTGGGGACACACCCCTTCATTTGTATAAATACCAAACACATTGTATCATTTTAGTTTATGTATTGAATCTTAAAGTTTATCTTATTCTCTCTCAAACTCAAACCCTCTCATCGATCCTGCATACCTACATAAGACAATATTTTACAACCGGGTATGGTATAGGATTAACCAAACTCGCCCCCTATCCCAACCTGTCATCTTTGTCTGTGTCGCATACATAAACAAGGAAAGAACACACACAGGTAATTAAACAAAAAATTTTAAATAAAAATCATAAGAACCACATAATATAGTGTAGAAATGATGCGAATTACATACACCCTCCAAAAGTGAATCAGATGCGGTATGTATCTTGGATGAGAAGGCAGAAAACTTCCTTCCAAACTGAATGCGAGTGACCGAACTGATGGCAACACCTATTTCGGCGGTGGAACGATGGGTTTGTAACAGAGGGTGGTAATGACAGAGAGAACCCAACAGTGGCGATTATAATCAATCAAGTGGCGGCAAACTTCCAGTGGTTGGCACAACCTCGAACAGAAATTAGATTCAGAAGCGAAGTTTTGATGGGTTTTATTATTATTATTATTATTGTGGACTGCATGATCTTCTAAATCATTATATTCAAAGTTATATTGTTATTGTGGCTGCAGGTCATCCACTTGAGCTCTCTTATGGGCCCAAGTAAATTTAGTTTTGGAAATTGCTAATGGGTCGTTTTACTGAATATGATTGTGCAAACAGGCTGATGTAAGTTATTACTAATGGGTCAAACGTGTGAAACTAATATTTTATTTTAAGCTTATATTTTTTTAAGGGAATGGATGCAGAGGAAGCAAAACATGGTGACCAGAGACAAAAAGGAAACATCACATATATATGGCTGACATCATTCATGTGTCATCCCAAGAGGTTTGAGCCCAAATCCACACAATTTTTTTTTCTTTCTAAATGTATATGTTTCTCATTGGAATGTCTCTGGAGTAGGTATTAGGGTCACTGATGTTTTTGTGCCAAGGTGAATGCTAGCCGGGTGTGCATTGACTCTAACAGATGCAGGGGACTCGGTACATATATAATTGTCAAGTAGGTAGCATGAGAACAGGGTCAGTTTCTTTTCAAAGAAATCTTTATCCAAAGAGTGGACGCTTGCCTGTATAACATCCCCCTGTACACACAGTAATTAGTGATAAGACGATGCAAACAAAGGGTAATACATGGATGTATAAAAAACGCCTACATATTTGTGTATAACAAAGTAGCAGAGATTGTTGTTTCGCAACCACTTTCTTATAAAACGAACTGCTATCGGTGCTGAATCAATGTCGGGGACAATGGATTAACCGCTCATCAAGTTTTATGTGAGCTTCTATCTAAAGATTGTTTTTAGATTATTCCTTATTAAACATAAAGATTTCTGTGTTTTATTGATGATTATTAGCAGAATACATTAGGAGTATAAATAGAGCTGATTACAGGTAAATATGGAAATCTCTATTCTAGACCTAGGCATAAATCTAGGCTAACATTATTCCAATTATCATAAGTCTCAGCTGATTGTTAGGGCTGACTGTTAGGGCTGATTGTTAGTCTAATATCCCCCCGCAAGTTGAGGGTGGGGAACGACCTGCAACTTGGACCGTAATAACTGGAACCGCTGAGAAGATAACGGCTTGGTGAAGACGTCAACGATCTGATCATTAGTAGCTATGAATTTGACATGCAGTTTACCTTGAGCCACCTGTTCACGAACAAAGTGATAGTCCACTTCAACATGTTTTGTGCGAGCATGAAAAACTGGATTAGCTGAAAGGTAGGTGGCTCCTAAGTTGTCACACCAAAGAGTGGGGGGAATAATTTTTAGCAATACCAAGTTCACGAAGAAGGGCCTTTAACCAAATCAATTCTGCAACTGTATCAGCAAGGGCTTTGTATTCCGATTTAGTAGATGAGCGAGATACAGTGCGTTGTTTTCGGGCTATCCAGGAAACAAGATTCGATCCAAGATAGATAGCAAATCCCCCCGTGGACCGACGGTCAACGGGACACCCGGCCCAATCAGAGTCAGAATATGCCTGTACCGAGTTGGTCCAGTGAGCATCAGTATAGGCATGAAGAATAGAGCCAGATTCGTGACGAATACGTAAACCCAAGTCAGTGGTACCCTTTAGGTATCTCAGGATTCGTTTGACTGCAGTCCAATGGTTCTCAGTGGGTGCATGCATAAACTGGCAGACTTTGTTAACAGAGAAGGCAATATCAGGGCGGGTCAAAGTAGCATACTGCAAGGCTCCAACAACCTGACGATACTTGGTCGGGTTAGGCATCAAGGGACTGTCATCAGGCATAAGAACCTGAGATGTACTCATAGGTGAATTGACCGGTTTGCATTCAGATAATCCTGAACGCTGTAAAGTATCCCAGATGTATTTCTTTTGAGATAGGATATGATCTAGACCATGGCGAATGACTTCAATGCCCAAAAAATAATGAAGAGAGCCCAAATCTTTTACAGCGAACGAAGAGCTTAGACTCTGAATGATGTGATCAACGGCGTGGTTGTTGTTCCCTGTGATGATGATATCATCAACATAGACCAAAGCATAAATAATTGTACCTCGTGAGTTGAGAATGAACAAAGACGGGTCTGTTTTGGACCCATGAAAACCAAGCTGTTGAAGAGCAGTGGATAGTCTATGGAACCAGGCCCGAGGAGCTTGTTTGAGTCCATATAGTGATTTATGAAGGAGACAAACATGATGTGGCTTGGAGGGATCAACAAAGCCCTGTGGCTGTCTCATGTAAACCGTTTCTTGAAGATCACCATGCAGGAATGCATTCTGAACCTCCAGTTGGCGTAGGGCCCATTTGTGAGTGACAGCAAGAGATAGAACAACTCGAATGGTAGTAGCCTTAACCACTGGACTGAAAGTCTCATGATATTCAACCCCAGCCTGTTGATGAAACCCTTTGGCTACAAGACGAGCTTTGTAGCGAGTCACTTTGCCTTGTGCATCCCTCTTTAACCTGTACACCCACTTACAATCAACCACATTAGAATTATCAACATAAGGAACTAATGACCACGTCCCGTTTTTATTAAGTGCATGAAACTCTTTGTTCATGGCATGACGCCACTCCGGAGACTTGTTAGCGACGGTAAAGGAAGTGGGTTCAATGAGTTGATCAGGGAAGTAGTGGTGTAATAGGCTGATGGGTTATAACGGTTCGGACGCTTTGGGTTAGGGCGAAGATGAGCTGGGCGAGGTCGAGTAGGAGAGTCAGGTTGGGCAGATTGGGTAGCATTAATAGGTGGGTTCGGGGCTGATGTGGTCGGTTCTGCTGGACCCGGATCAGAAGAGGAATTTGTGGGCTGGACTGGGTCAGCTCGTTGGGGAGGGATAGGTGTAGGAGCAGAAGCCGGCTGGTTAGTGTTTGGGCTAGAAACTGTGGAAGTAGGGCTGTTTTTGGAGTTGGACACGTTGGGTGGTGGGGTCGGGAAGATGGAAGTGTAGAATGAAGGAGGTGGGGCAGGTGGTGGTGGTGTACGAGATGGAAGAATATTTTCATTAAAACGAACATGACGTGCGACATAGACACGTTCGGAGACCGGGTCAAAACACCGGTAACCATGATGGTCTGGGCTATAGCCAAGAAAAATGCATGGAGTGGAGCGGAAGTCAATTTTGTGACGATTGTACGGACGAAGGTATGGAAAGCATTGGCAACCAAAAACCCGAAGGAAGGAGTAATCAGGTTTATGTTTGAAAACATGTTGATAGGGAGACATGTTAGAGGACACCCGAGAAGGTAGGCGGTTTATGAGATAGGTAGCAGTGTCAAAAGCAAACCGCCAAAATCGTTGTGGAAGATTGGAGTGGGCTAGAAGTGCAAGCCCAGTTTCCACAACATGACGATGACGACGTTCAACAATTCCGTTTTTCTCACTTGTGTGAGGGCATGAATGACGATGAATGATGCCAAGCGAGTTAAAAAATGGAGCTAGATTCCGAAATTCACCACCCCAATCAGTTTGCACACTTTTTAGTTTAGTATTAAATTGTCGTTCAACCATGTGTAAAAATTGTTTAAAATCTGTGTAAGCATCAGACTTGTGTGCTAATGGATAAAACCACATATAGCGAGAGTGATGATCAACACATAAAAGGAAAAAACGATAACCATCAAGAGATAAAGTGGGTGAGGGACCCCAAACATCACAATAAACTAAATCCAAAATATTATTGCTTCGGAAAGTAGAAAGTTTTAAAGACAGTTTGGATGATTTTCCCAACTGACATGAAGTACATAGGCAGGATGATAATTTGGTGGAAACAGGTAAAAAGCAACTAGAAATAAGTGACTGAAAAACACGAAGATGTGGGTGTCCAAGACGATGGTGCCAAATGGTGGAGGACTCTTTTGTTGCTGTGAAAGCGACTTTTAGGAAGAGACTTGAATGTAGGAAGGCGAATGGAATAAAGGCCTTGCTCACTTGGTCCCGTTAGAAGGATAGTGCGTGTAGACTCGTCCTTCACAACAAAAAAGGAAGCATGAAACTCAAAGAAAACATCATTATCTAAGCAAAATTTTTGAACAGAAAGGAGATTTTGTTTTAGGGCAGGAACATGAAGAATATTAGAGATATTAAAGGTTTTGTGTGGGGTGTAAATTTTTGAAGAACCAATATGAAAGATGGGAAGGGGTGTACCGTCGCCAACATGGAGAGAGTCATTACCTTGATAAGCTTCAGAGTTGTCAAGACTTGCTAAATCCGGGGAGGCATGATCATTGGCTCCGGTGTCGGGCTTCCAAATGACATCATATTGCGAGCTAGTATCCGAAAAGGCTACAAAGTTGGCCTGAGAAGGCTGCCTTGAGGGACCAGCCTGATTAGGGCATTGAGTTGGTAAGTGACCGATCCCGCACCTGTTACAATGGCCAAAAACAGTGTTTTGTGTAGCAGCCCAAGAAAATTGCCTATTGTTACCAGAATTGTCACGGCCCCGATTTGAATTTCCACGTGAGTTGCCACGATAAGTGCCACGTCAATTTCCACGGTTGTTGGAAGACCGTGGGGCAAAGTAAGCTTGGGGTTGTGGGCTGAAGGTTGGGGATGGCTGGTTGGGGTTAAGAGCAGGCTGTAGTTGATAGCCAAGTTGAGCAGCAAGCAATTGAAGATTTTGGAGTTGAGATTGGATGTTGTTAATGGTGGGAGGCTGTTTTGTGGTGCTGTTGTAAGCCTGTGGTATTAGGGAGGGTTGTGGTTCTTGGTTTTTAGTAATCATGTAATCATGGTCGGTCAATAAGCCATATAATTCGTTAAACTGAACGGGTGGATTACGAGCCAGCAGATTACCTTTTAAGCTATTGTACTCCTCACGAAGACCCGCGATAGTAAGCATCACCACATCTTTGTCTTTTTGGGGCTCCCCGATGTTAACCAAGGCTGTTGCATATTCTTGAGCACGAGTTAAATAGTCAATAGCTTTCTCATCACCTTTCATGGCTATTTTCAAGAGTCGGGTCTTCAAGGTATACTCATGTGAGGCAGTTTGAGGCGCGTAGGCGCGTTCCAGAGACAACCAAACGTCTCTAGAAGTAGTGCCCTGGATATGTTGGAAGGAGGCTTCAGACACGGTTGAGATGATAAGCATACGGACATGGGCGTCGTTTGCAATCCACCGGGTGTAGTTCGGGTTATCAGCAGCAGCCGCATCAGCGGAAACTTTGGGTGGTGGGCAGGGTATGGAACCATCAATGTAACCAAACAGGGAATTGGAGACAAGGAATGGTTCGACCATTGCTTTCCAATAGCCATAATTTGAGGGTGAGAGGGTTAAGGCAAACTTGTGAGAGTTGTGAATGGTCTTTTCTTGGGTGGTAAAGAGGGCAAGGGTGGCCATAATGAAGACTGGAATGAATGGGTGTGGCTGCTGTTCAAAGAGAGTTTGCTGATTAGATGGCCGGAGATATTACTCACGGCTGTACAGCTGCAGTCTGGCGGTGGCCAGAAAAAAATTGGAGGCGGCAGCTAGGGTTAGAGACAGGCTCTGAATACCATATTAAACATAAAGATTTCTGTGTTTTATTGATGATTATTAGCAGAATACATTAGGAGTATAAATAGAGCTGATTACAGGTAAATATGGAAATCTCTATTCTAGACCTAGGCATAAATCTAGGCTAACATTATTCTAATTATCATAAGTCTCAGCTGATTGTTAGGGCTGATTGTTAGTCTAATATTCCTTTATCAATATAGTTGTTGTTATCGTATATACGTAATAGTCATCTATGAAGAAATTAAAGGATTGACAAAAGAGTGTTCATGGTCAACAAAAGCATTTTGACCCGTTTCACACCCCACCAATGTTTTAAAAACCGGTTTTTTAATTATACCGGATTTAGCTAGAAAATGGTTCAACCGGTTGAACCGCGTTGTATCGGGCGGTTCAACTAGATTGATTAGTTAGCTATATAATTTTATAAATTACAACATTAACACAAAAAAAAAAATCTCAGAATGGATTCTGCGTCTGCTGAAGTTTCTGCAGAATGGGCCCTTATGAGTGTGAAGCTGCAGCAGGTAAGAATAATGAATAGGCGTGATGTGTGGTCGTTATGGGTGGCAAAATGGGTAAGTTGGGTGGGTTTGGTTGTTGGGTCAGGATGGGTTTGGGTTAGGATGGGTATGGGTCAAGATGGGTAGATTAAAAAAATGGGTTAGGATGGGTTGGGTCAGGATGGGTTTGGGTATAGATGGGTTTGGGTATGGATGGTTTGGATTAAGATAGGTTCACATTAAAATAAATTAAAATTTTTAAAAAAAATTAAAATAACAATAAAAAATTTAAAAAGTAAATAAAATTAAAAAAATAAAATAAAAAAAAAACAAAAATAAACTTAAATATAAAATTTTAGGGGATCTGAAGTATTTCATTTTGAACCGAACCGGTTCGACCCTATCGGGCTGGATAACAACCCGGACCGTTACGACCCGGCCAGGCCGGGTAGCGACCAGAACTGTTTCGACCTGACCCGTCCCGTAACGACCCGGACCGTTTCGACTCAGCCGTTTCAACCTGACCCGTCCCGTTTCGACCCGTCCAGGTCCGGTAGCGACCCGGACCGTTTCAACCCGGTCTGGCCCGGTAAAGACCCGGACCGTTTTGACCCGACAAGACCGGTAGCGACCCAGACCGTTTCGACCCGACCGGGCCCAGTAACGACCCAGACCGTTTCGACCTGACCCGTCCCGTAGCGACCCGGATTGTTTCGATTGGGCCGGGTCCGGTAACGACCCGGACCGTTTCGACCCGCCCGGGCCCGGTAGTGACCCGGACCGTTTCAACCCGGTCGGGCCCGGTAAAGACCCGGACCGTTTCGACCCGAAAAGACCGGTAGCGACCCAGACCGTTTCGACCCGACCGGGCCCGGTAACGACCCAGACCGTTTCGACCTGACCCGTCCCGTAGCGACCCAGATTGTTTCGACCAGGCCGGGCCCGGTAACGAGCCAGACTGTTTCGACCCGCCCGGGCCCGGTAGCGACCCGGACCGTTTCAACCCGGTCGGGCCCGGTAAGACCCGGACCGTTTCGACCCGACAAGACCGGTAGCGACCCAGACCGTTTCGACCCGACCGGGCCCGGTAACGACCCAGACCGTTTCGACCTGACCCGTCCCGTAGCGACCCGGATTGTTTCGACCGGGCCGGGCCCGGAAACGACCCGGACCATTTCGACCCGCCCGGGCCCGGTAGCGACCCGGACCGTTTCGACCCGGCCGGGCTCGGTAGCGACCCGGACCGTTTCGACCCGACGGGACCTATAGCGACCCAGACCGTTTCGACCCGACGGGGCCCGGTAGCGACCCGGACCGTTTTGACCCGACCGGGCCCGGTAGCGACCCGGACCGTTTCGACCCGACCAGGCCCGGTAACGACCCAGACCATTTCGACCTGACCCGTCCTGTAGCGACCCGGATTGTTTCGACCGGGCCGGGCCAGGTAACGACCCGGACCGTTTCGACTGGCCCGGGCCCGGTAGCAACCCGGACCGTTTCGACCCGGCCGGGCCCGGTAGCGACCCGGACCATTTCGACCTGACGGGACCGGTAGCGACCCGGCCGGGCCTGGTAACGACCCTGACCGTTTCGACCCGACCGGGCCCGTTAACGACCCTGACCGTTTCAACCTGACCCGTCCCGTAGCGACCCGGATTGTTTCGACCCGACCGGGCCCGGTAGCGACCCGGACCGTTTCGACCTGGCCGGGCCTGGTAACGACCCTGACCGTTACGACCCGGCCAGGCCGGGTAGCGACCAGAACTGTTTCGACCTGACCCGTCCCGTAACGACCCGGACCGTTTCGACTCGGCCGTTTCAACCTGACCCGTCCCGTTTCGACCCGGCCAGGTCCGGTAGCGACCCGGACCGTTTCAACCCGGTCGGGCCCGGTAAAGACCCGGACCGTTTTGACCCGACAAGACCGGTAGCGACCCAGACCGTTTCGACCCGACCGGGCCCAGTAACGACCCAGACCGTTTCGACCTGACCCGTCCCGTAGCGACCCGGATTGTTTCGATTGGGCCGGGTCCGGTAACGACCCGGACCGTTTCGACCCGCCCGGGCCCGGTAGTGACCCGGACCGTTTCAACCCGGTCGGGCCCGGTAAAGACCCGGACCGTTTCGACCCAGACCGTTTCGACCTGACCCGTCCCGTAGCGACCCAGATTGTTTCGACCAGGCCGGGCCCGGTAACGAGCCGGACTGTTTCGACCCGCCCGGGCCCGGTAGCGACCCGGACCGTTTCAACCCGGTCGGGCCCGGTAAGACCCGGACCGTTTCGACCCGACAAGACCCGTAGCGACCCAGACCGTTTCGACCCGACCGGGCCCGATAACGACCCAGACCGTTTCGACCTGACCCGTCCCGTAGCGACCCGGATTGTTTCGACCGGGCCGGGCCCGGAAACGACCCGGACCATTTCGACCCGCCCGGGCCCGGTAGCGACCCGGACCGTTTCGACCCGGCCGGGTGAAGTACAGAAATTATGGTGAGTGACTGAGTGGTATAGGTTTAAATGGGTCAATTGGGTACCTCTAAAATGCAACATCTTTGCTTGGAGGTCCGAGATGGATCGGATTCCTACGTCTTTGTCACTGCTGAGAAGAAATGTACGTGTGGAAGATCAGGTATGCGGCCTATGTAATTATGATCTTGAATCCTCATTACACTTATTTACGGGTTGTGGGTTTTCGTTTGGAGTGTGGAGCAAAATAGGCAAATGGTGTGGGCTGCAAACAATAGTAGCTTTTGGTATTCGAGATCTTTTGGAACTTTATAAACAGGTTGTGAAAGACAAGGCAGGTAGAAAGTTGATCCAAGTTATCATCATAGTGACGTTTTGGGTTATATGGGGAACTAGAAACAACAAGATTTTCAACAAAAAAGATCCGAAGGTGAATGAGGTGGTCGCTAGTGTCAAAAAAAAAAGTTTGTTCTAATTATGGGTGTTTTGTGTGTGGCAGATTGGTAGTTAGGAATTTTAATACATTATATTTGGCAACATTTGTTTTTGGATTTGTGGTGGGCTTCACAGTAGTTTGGTAGCATTTGTGACACTGTCATCATCATCATCATACTCAGTTAATCCCACCTATAGCAACGCTAGTGTGACACTGTGGTGCCTTTAATTTTTATGATTGGAGCTATTCATATGACCACATTAGTTAAATTGTCTTTTAAAAGCGAAGCTATTTTAGACACAATCAAGGTTCCCCTGTTTTCTATATGCGTCAAGACAAAAACTTTTTTTTTTTTTTTTGAAAGGCTTAGTTCAGTGAAAATCCTTGTACAACCCTAACCTAGCGGTTCCAAGTTCGAATCCTTACCCACACACCGGTGTCCTCCTTGTCTTAGCTCAAACTGTCATGGGGAATTTTTTTTATGGTGTGCATCGATAGAACCTATACCCTCATAATGGGAACCCTTAAGGGAAAACCCACCTTACTTTAAACCAGCTGGGCTGGAGATCATTGACGTCAAGACAAAAACTAATCTTCTTTTTTTTTCAAGTGAGTGTCCACTAAATTGAGCTAAAATAAAGGAACAACTCAACCTAATAATGAATTTTTTTCATATCTTTTTTAATGAATTTGATATGAATTCCAAAAAAAAAATAATAATAATTTTCTTTTCATGGATTTCTATGTTGGTATTGAATTTAATCCAATTTTAAGTTGTGAAAATAAATAAAATTTGGCTTTTAATGTTTTTATATGTGGATATTACATGAGTTTAAGCTGAATTTAGGATACTTCCACCTAGAATTTAAGGTTAACTGTTTTATAAATTCGAACCGTTTTGCCATACCTTGGTGAGTCAAGAGCATTACAAGGCTACTTTGTAACACTAAAAATTTCACAAACGCTTAAATACATTAGTGGATTTGCAAAAGGATTAGGATTAGGAGCAACTTACTTCACATTCTTTGGTTGTTGTGCACTTCTTTAGTGGTACAAAAGCTGTTTTATAAGACATGGTTACACTAATGGAGAACTTGCGATTTCCACAATGTAAACGATCATGATTGGTGGACTGTAAGTACTTTCCCTCTTTAAAATGTAGATAAATCTTGTTGTCTTCTATTTCTAAATTTTCAATTTTTTTAATAATTTTTTAATGATTTACGTATCCATAATGTCTAATATCGTCTACCATCTCTAATATTTGTCTTTTATATCAATTCTTTTGCCCCAATTCCTCAACTCTAACAAACCCAATTGTGTGACATCTAATTGATTATTACCGCGTAACAACAAGAGTCCCGTTGCTCCGAGTCGTTACTTCACCACTAAGGTCAGTATTCAGCTTTTCTTTATATTGTTTTTTTCAACTTATGGTAAATGAACAAAATTAATTGCTATTGTATTGGGTCCATAGTGCAGTCAAGTTTGTTGTGGATGAATGGGTTTAATCTGCAAGGCAGTATACACATCAATTTAGAACTTTCTCCAAATTAGAATTCCTTGTGCAGTTGTGGGCCCACTTGGGCCGCATGCAGCAAGTACAACCTGGCTAGAGGGTCTTTTGGAGCAGCAAGGGTTTGTTAGTGCTCAGCTTCCATCCCACCCAACGCTGTATAGTGTGACAACTAGAAAATGCTCTTACCGAATCTTGCTTAATATTGTTACGTGAAGACTTGAAGCCCACATAATGATACGTGTGGGGTCAGTTGTCGAGGAAGATGACGAGTAAGCATTGCACATAGGGGCTCCAACAACCTGAATCGAGCTCGAGCTTGTTTAAGTTATGAAAGCTCTAGCTCGTGCGCAGCATGATTCGAGCTTAGTTTCTAAAGCTCGAGTTCGGCTCGTAAATAAGTTTATCAAGCTCATGCTCAACTCATATATATTTTTTTCATCATTTTTAATAGCATTTTATATTAAGTATGATTATATTGTAAATTAAGTATGATTAGATTTGTATTCATTGTAATTATCTCTATCTATAAATATAGGGATCACATGTACTTATAAATATTGGTGATAATCAAAGGAGAGGGACACAATTCCTATTCTAATATGGTATCACGAGTACAGGATACCCTCTCCTAAACCCAATACCTCAGCTCAAGGACTCCTTGGCCCAAGACCATCCCATGTATTGCATGTTGCTTACACTCCTACTGACATAGAGCACGCCATGTATATGATGTCTTTACAGCAACCGGACCTGACTCTCTTGATGGACACCGGAGCATCATCTACTACAATGTCTCACGACCATGGTGATTTTCATTCTTTTTCTAATTCTTGCATTCCTCAGAACATTAAGTGTTGGTAATGGCGACACCATTCCGGTTTTAGGAATAGGTACAAAATACCTACCCAAACCTTTCCCACCTTTTATATCAAAAAATGTCCTATATTCACCTAAATTACTTAAAAACCTTGTTTCTGTGCGTCGCTTTACTACAGATAATTCTGTATCCGTGGAATTTGACCCATTTGGTTTTCTTGTGAAGGACTACAAGACCAAGGGGCCCCTCCTACGGTGCAACAGTAGCGGTGATCTCTACCCTCTGGTTTTGGGATATGGCTCCTCCTTACCAACCGCATTTGCTACTATCTCCTCACAACTCTGGCATCACCGTCTTGGCCATCCAGGACGCCCGTCTTTAAATTCTTTAAAAACTTGTTCTATTGACTTTAATAATTTTGAGACTAATGTATGCCAATCTTGTGTTTATGGAAAGAATATTCGCTTACCATTTTCTACGTCTACTTATTGCACCATTCAACCCTTCGATATTATCCACAGCGGCTTATGGACATCACCCATAATTAGTTCAGAAGGACATAAATATAACATTATATTTTTAGATGATTATACTGATTTTTATGGACTGTCCTCATCTCCAATAAGTCGCATGTATTCACCACATTCACCCAATTTGCTAAAAATATCAAAACACAATTTGAACAAACCATTAAAACATTTCAATGTAATAATGGCAAAGAATACGTCAATTCCGCCTTCCAAACCTTTTTTAACACAAACGGCATCCTTTACCGCCTCTCTTGCCCTTACACCTCCTCCCAAAACGACAAGGCCGAACGGCAAATTCGTACCATTAATAACATGGTTCGAACCCTCCTTGCCCATGCATCACTCCCAACATACCTTTGGCACTTTGCCCTTGAAACCGTTACATACCTCCAAAATATCTTGCCCAACAAAACCACCAAAAACGAAAGTCCCACTGAACTTTTATATAACTCTACACCCTCATATGACCACCTTCGCATTTTTGGTTGTCTATGTTACCCTCTAAACCCACCACCTACCATTCACAAACTCGACCATCGGTCACACCCATGCGTATGTTTGGGATACCCACCCACACACCGTGGTTACCGTTGCCTTGACATACTCGCATCAGATATTTATATCACGGCACGTCGTCTTCGACGAAACCATATTACCATCCGCACACTCCACCAATCCCAAACCTTCCTATGACGTCCTTACTGATCACTTTCCTCATCATTTAACCCCACACATCACAACAAATGCCCCAGCCATACCTCCTCCTAATCCGTCTCCTGTTACACCCGGCCCAAACAATACCGGCCCACCAACACCTAACACTTCCCCCACATCTAGCCAAAGCCCATCACACCTTTCGGCCCACACTCCTTCCCTAAAACAGCCCAATACTGTAACACCCCAGCCGATGGCGGAAACATCGGGATGTCACGTATTGATGATTGTTCAGTAGCTCATGGTAAATAATAAATTTCAATAAATGATTTAAATAAATTACATACAATTGTTCTAAGAATTTTGTACATCAAAATGAAAAATACTAGCTACGCATCTTCAAGCAATAACTCTAATCTTCAAGCAAGCTATAACCTGAAACATGTTAAGTTTGAAAATATTTTGGGTCAACAAAAGTTGGTGAGAATTATATAGGTTTTGATAATCGAATAAAAATGTTGTACAATTCAAGTGTCATGGCAAGTCTAGTCCATATATGAAAACATACTAGAAGTAAATCGAGTGCATAATCAACCCTTGTGACTGTTATAATGTGGTACATCCCATACGCTGAGATGTGAGTTTTAAGGATTGGATTAGGTTCGTCTGAAGTAGCAAGAAGCATAAGAATCTAGCAAAATACTAAACTTATGTTTTAGGAATCTTATAAGAAATGCATGAATTGATTGGCTATATGAAAACCAAATGAACTACTAAAACCTTATTAGAATTTCACACTACCTTAACGTACCTGTAAATTCATGATTACGTTCCGGACCGCAATCACCAATTTACCTTACATTAGGGTTTTGTGTCCTTCTATGACTCTAAACACACATGTAAGTAATGCAAAATAACCTTGTGATTGAATCGTTTACAATGTATCAAAAAATAAGTCCAACTGTTGAGTAGGAAAAAGACTTCTACCAGTCAGTGAGTAAGAACCTCTACCGATTGTTGAGCAGGTGCGATAGCCTCTACCAGTCATTGAGCAGATTGTAGGGCCTCTACCGACTGTTGAGCAGGCATGATGACCTCTACCAATCGTTGAGTAGGTTATTTGGTACTCAACTAACTGTTGAGCAAGTACTTCATCCTCTACCAGTTGTTTGATTAAGTGTACCAATTATTTCACACATAAATTGCAAATTGATAATATGTACATATAAACAATCAAGTATCAAGCATAGCATGCGAGTTGTAATAGTGTTGTCCTAGACAAGGTTAATGACTCTAGGTGTGTCTATAGAAAATAGTTTATATTCCATGATTTCTAGTATCAAATGTTTAAATATGGTAGATAATCGAATCCTCATGTATAACTAAGGATTATGTTTGATGCAACACACAATCAAGTTTCAATAGTTTGGTTATCATGGGTAACTAGCTCATGTGTGAGAAGGTGAAGGATATGAATTTAGTTCTTGAGACGATGATGAAAAATCTTGAAGCAGAATCAATGTTGTGAGAGATAGTGAATGTGAAGATAGTTTATAAAGAGTTTATTTTATAGTAAGGAGATTATGTAGCAGTGTAAATTTTGGGGTTTGGATCAAAGGTTATAATCAAGTGTATAAGAAAACATGATTGTGGTATATGCCAAATATTGTAAAAATTTGAACAAGTTGAAAATGAGTGAGTGTCGATGGAGAATTTAGAGACTAGATATTATTCCTATGGAAAAAAAAATCTTATTTTCAAAATTGGTTTTATACATAAAGCAAAAGTTGTCAAATAGTACCAGCTAAGTGGGCTTTGATTAAAATATTCCCGTTAGTTGGAGATTTCAAACATGACATTAGGTTTTGAAGATCAAGGTTCTATTAAGTGATTTTTAATAGTTTAAAGCATTATATAGAAAATTGTTTGTTACGTCAATAATTAAACAATTGAATTTAAGTTCGAGGACATCTTTTGACAAAAATATGTACTTTGTAAAGTTTCTAGGTAATGAAAATACAACAAGATTTAGAAATCTTTAGTTTGTGCTATGGTATGAGGTTATAGTTTTTAAAAATAAGTAACATGTGGAGAAATGAAATAATATGATTTGGGTAGGGTGTTGAATATTTAAAAAGTGGCTAAGATGGTAAGGTGAAGTGTGATTGTGAAATCCATAGATGGTTATGAAATGAGATTGATTTAAGCTGTAAAATTTTGAGATTTTAGAGCTTAGTTTAAGGAAAGTGAGTGTAATCATTTATTCATTAATTAAAACGAATAAACGAAAACGTTGACTTATCAAAACTTCTAGATTCTAATAACATAGTGAAGACATGCTTTAGCCTATAAGTGAACACTCATCCCGAGAATTCCCAGGTAGGCATCCGGGTCCCTCGTCTGATTGGGATTTATGCGCAATGCCAGCCTAGACAGAAAACTCAGAATACAGGCGTTCACCCTTCCAGATTGCACGTGTTCGTTATTAAAATCTAGAACTTCGACGAGATCTTCAAGGTGGTTCAGGCTAAACCTGAGGATTTGTCCTATTAGTCTAAGAGTATATCTTGTGATGGAGAACAATCTTCTTGTAGAGACTAAAGTAGGGATAAGAAGTAGGAGGGAGATAGAGAATAGAAACAAGTAGGGTTGCAAGTAAAAGGAACAAGTACTGATTATAATCCTATGGTTATAGACTAGATTATTTTTCTAATAACCTAATTCCCTATAACCATGGCTCTGATACCAATCTGTAACACCCCAACCGATGGCGGAAACATCGGGATGCCACGTATTGATGATTGTTCAGTAGCTCATGGTAAATAATAAATTTCAATAAATGATTTAAATAAATTACATACAATTGTTCTAAGAATTTTGTACATCAAAATGAAAAATACTAGCTACGCATCTTCAAGCAATAACTCTAATCTTCAAGCAAGCTATAACCTGAAACATGTTAAGTTTGAAAATATTTTGGGTCAACAAAAGTTGGTGAGAATTACATAGGTTTTGATAATCGAATAAAAATGTTGTACAATTCAAGTGTCATGGCAAGTCTAGTCCATATGTGAAAACATACTAGAAGTAAATCGAGTGCATAATCAACCCTTGTGACTGTTATAATGTGGTACATCCCATACGCTCATGGTTCACTCGAATATGTTATGCGATAACAAACACCCACGCTACCTTTGTAGGAGGCACGTATCCGGGTGGGATTGTCAGTCCAATAGATCTATCATTGTATACCGTCGGCTGATCAATGTTAATGATTATGCTAGAATTGTGCTTACCCTAGTCATGTTCAAGACATAATGCAACATAGAAAAACACATAGACACTTTGATGATTGAATTGCATATAGAATGTTGTAACATGTTTCACCCCAAAAATAGTGAATAATAGAAAAGGGGCTATGTAAAACTCACCTTAGCAAAATGTTATGTCTCGTGAAAAAAATAGAATAATGTGTTGTGAATGTATACGAGGCGAATCCCAAAGACTCAACAACGTAGCTAGTCCAAATTGAAGAAAACGAAAAAGAAAGAATATCAAGCTTCCAATTCGCCAATTACAAGAGCTTATAATCAAAGCTCCAATTGTAGAAGTAATAGACTATAGAAGAAAGGTATGAGGGAAAGTTTAATCGGATTGAAACAATCGATTTAGAGGTGCAAAGTATAATGAGTCATAGGTGGGTTTTTATACTAGTTTTGGAGTCAATTAGCCATTAAAATTGGTCAACACCATAAAGTAAGGTTTTATGATGAATTAGCTATTTGACTAAGACTTTGACTGTTTGACTAAGACTTTGACTAATCAATTTAAGGAATGTGTTAAGTTTATTTTCTTCTGAAATACTACACAAGATGATAGTTGGCTCAGTTGGTTGTCACTGTGTGTTGGTTGGCTGTGGACGCGAGTTCGAGTCCCGGTCCACACAAATCTTTTTTTGGCAATTATTTCCCTAAAACTATATTATTCTAAATTCATAATATGATTATATAAGCCCGAAAGTGACTCGAAATATTTTTAAAACGTACAAAAGTGTCGAGATACAAATAATTATTAGTTTAAGGTATTTAAAACATATATTGTTTAAAACAATACATTCTTTTTATCAAAAAAAATTAGGGGAAATTCGCGATGTTACAAATACCGTGCCTCCCATTCCACCCGTCCCTCCTATCCGACAACAGTCCACTGTCCAGCCCAATACCCTCCCGCAACAGTCCACTCCGCCCACCGCCACTCAACCCACCACCTCCATCTCTGCCTCATCGACACAACCACCAACCCGCACCATACAAAGGGTTGAGATTAAAGGTTACGAGCAAATGTACAATGAAAAAAATAGGAAGTCGTGGGAAGGGTATCAAACGAACTCCGATTGAACTCTTTCAAGTGGCAGTGGTATTAATTGAGCCATACGATCTTAGTTTTTAGGTCTTTGCTTTTTTGGATTTTAACTTGTAGTTTTTAGAATTTGCGTTATATCATTGTGTGTTTTATGTTGTCCACTATGATACAAGATTTTACAACCGAGTATGGGTTTGGGATTAGCCACGCTCGACCCATACCCCTCCTTGTCATCTTTGTTCGTGTTGCATACATCAACAATGAAAGAACACACACACACACACCGGTAATTAAACAAATATTTTTAAATAAAAACCTTAAGAACCACATAATATAGTGTAGTACTGACGCGAATTACATACACCCTCCTACCTATACACATTGGTGTAAATTAAAATTAATGGTTGAAGTAAATTTATTTACTTTCCATTCAATCCAAGAATGAAATATAATAATAATAAAAGTGTATATATGCATGCATGTTGAGGAAGGAAGGAATCACAATGTGGGGTTGGAATGCATAATTGAGATTTCTTATTGAAAAGATGATTCCTTGCTTGTAAGTGTAACCAAAATATATTCCTATTTTAAATATTACTATGGTGATGATGATATGTATGCTCTTAACCATATATTAAAGTACTATATAGATTTATACAACATTATACTATAAAGAAAAATACAATATATATACATGAAAATCCTCATACCTATACCTGATACTTGACTGGTAATAGGTCAACTATGAGACAAGATTTTACAATCTGTTATGGGTATGAAATTAGCCACGCCTAATCCATACCCAACCATGTTGACTATGTTCGTGTTGCATACATAAACAATGAAAGAACATGTACACAGGTAATTAAACAAGTATTTTAAAATAAAATAAAAACTATAAGAACCACATAATATAGTGTGCTACTGACTCGAATTACATACACCTTCCCACCTATACACATCGATGCAAAATAAAATTAAAGGGTTGAAGTTGCAACTAATTAAGTTATTTACTTTCCACTTAATCCAATTATTGAATATAATAAAAGTGTATATATGCATGTATGTTGAGGAAGGAAGGAATCAAAATGTGGGGCTTGAAGGAATGATTAAGATTTCTTATTAAATGATTTATTACTTACTTGTAAGTGTAACAAAAAATATTTATCTCTTCTTTCCTTTTATAATGGTGCATTAGTGTGTCTCAAGTGGGCTCTAAGTAGACCTTATTAAAAAAAAATAAACGAGTCAATTTTAGAAATCATATTTATAAATGGGGATGTTGATATAAAAACCAAGACGTTGGGCCTGATTTATTAACATCAAGTGGGCTCAATGGTATAAATTAAATAGTTAAACTTTTGTGCCTTGGTAATGGATCAGATTGTTGATTTGGGTCTGATTGCCTTCTAAAAACAAAACACATGGATATGAGGCAATATTAAGGCTGTCGTGGTTTTCATCAGATTTCTCAAAATTCGTTTTTGTGTTCATCTCAGTTTGTACAATTAGTTCGAAATTGGTTATTAATTAAATCCAAGAATCAAATATAATAAAAGTGTATATATGCATGGATGGTGTGGAAGGAAGGAATCACAATGTAGGGTTTGGAGGCATGATTGAGATTTCTTATTTGAAAGATGATTCCTTACTTGTAAGTGTAACCAAAGATATTCCTCTCTTCTCCTATATAATGTGCATTAGTGTGTCTTCAATTTCATATTCAACTTGCTCATTCATTTGTAGTATTATACTTGCTCATCGATCTGAGAAGAAAATTAACTTAATGGACTCTTCAATTGGTATGTCTCGTTTTCTTTATATATGCTTAATTTTGGTGGTCATTTGAGGAATAAAAAATAGATTGATGGAGAGAAGTGCGCTTTAGTTATTATTTTGTATTAAAAAATAAAGTATGATATCTTTCTTTATATATTAAAAAAGCGTATCTAATATAGTCATTGGGTATCTGGTCAGGTTTGTGTATTTCTCGTGAGTATTAATGAGTCTCTATCTAGAATTTTAGGTGAGAGAAATTACCTAATTTTATTAGAAGTTGATCACAAACACATACCAAAAACCAACTCAATGTTGTTCAACATGCATTCACCTGGACCAACACAAAATATTATAATAAGTATCATACCAAAGTTGATGTCCCTTTACGATTCCCAAATCTCATGAGTTCTAATTTCCTATGAAATTTAACCATATAATACAACCATATAGATCACATCTTGAGCATAGCTTAGAATTACAGAAAAAAACAATAGCTGTGTTTTCCACACATACCACTCACTGTTGGTAATTTAATGTTATCGTCGCAATTAGAGTGTTACTCGATTAAGTTGTTGACTAAGCAGGCCTTTTTTAACAACCGGTTTGTATTTATAAATAGGATTGTTGCTATAAAAACCAAGACTCTGGGCCTTATTAACAAACATTAAGTGGGCTTAATAATTTATATTTAATGATTAAACTTATTGGGCCATGGTAACGATCAGATTGTTGATTTGGGTGAGGGTCTGATTGTTTTCAAAAAACAAATACAGATGAATATGAGACAATAATAAGATTCGTCAACAAAAGGTTGTCGACGGTTGCATATCTAATCGATTAATCATTGATGGTACCACCAAATAGGTTAATATGATACAAAATACACGATTTGTGTAAAAATTGATGTTATTCTGTTTATCTCAGTTTGTTCAATTGGTTACATTCTAATAGTAATTTAGTCTAACATAAACATATATGTTATTTATATATGTAGTTGCTGTGGACCCACTCCATCACTATCGTCACAAGCATCCGCTCAACCTTGTGTATCTGCAGCAGCCGACTCACAAAAAAGAAAATGTCGATGATGAGGATGAGGATGAGAATGAAGTTGAAGATGAAGTTGAATTTGTGGAGGAAGACCATCAATGCAGCCTTTGTAAGGAACAGATCTGGTCATTCCATTTGTGTTACTACTCCTGCAAGACTTGTGACTACTCATTGCACAAATTCTGTGCAGAGCTACCAAAGACCTTTCAAAATCACCCGTTACATCCTGGCCATGAAATTATATTATATTATTCTAGTTTTAAATTTAGGTGTTCTGTTTGCAACTTTAAGTGGGGGGATAACTTTAAATATGGTTGTACTAAATGCGACTATGAGATGGATATGACATGTGCGACTACTTCAAAACAGAAGATAAACCACCCTAGTCACCCTCACCAACTAGATCGAGTGTTGGGACACAAAAACATCTTACCTTGTGTTGCGTGTGGTAATAAACATGAAGGGATCTTCTTTCAATGTACCACTTGTCCCAGATTTTTTATCAACCTGGACTGTGCATTGCTGCCACCCAAATTACATATACAAAATCATACTGATGGGACTTTCACTCATTCACATCTACTTACCCTTGCCTATTCCTTTCCCTATTCAGATACAAGAGAAGGTTATTTTCCCGGTTGTAGGGTTTGTGGTAAGAAGTTCTATTCTCATTTATGGATTTACAAATGCGACAAATGCCGATACTACGTGCATGTTGATTGTGCAACTTCAAAAAGAGAGCCATTTATGTCTATCTGCATTACTACAAGTGAGCATTCTCTTCTTCTTCTTTTTTTTATTATTATTCTTTTAGTTTGTGTCTTTGTCTAATTTCAAGTATATCATTCTTCACCAGGCCTTGGCAAAACTTCCAAAAATTTCAAGGAAGATGAGCATCCAAATCTGCTTCGTTGTCCATTTAAAGATGAAGGCGACAACCTTGTGAAGTGTTATATGTCTAATCAACATGGGTTGATTGGTAACTCCAAACAACGTGATGGTGAGATGCTTATCCATGATAGCCACCAACACCCACTCAAACTTTTCGACAGGCAAACATCAGCTGGTGTCTCTCTACACGACCCTATGAAAAGAACTCAATTGTTATGTGATGGATGCGTGAAACCTATCATGTCAATACCATTTTACACGTGTTGCCAATATGGTGATGAACATTGTTGTTTCGTTCTTCATGAGTGGTGCGCCAAACTACCGCCTGAAGTACAAGACTACTTCGGCCATCCTAAGCATACTCTTTTTCTTCTGCCTAAAATACCTGGTAAGTTCTTTGGTGTCTTCGATTGTGCCGTTTGTTGGTTACCGTCCAATGGTTTCGCATATGGATGCACAAAATGTAATTATTATGTTGATATCAATTGTGCATTCATACCTAAAGAAATCACACATGACTCACATCCAAATCATCTCCTATCGATAGTGAAACCATTAAAAAAGCGATGCAAAGCATGCAAAAATTGGGTGCATTTGAGGAATATGGTATTTCATTGTACCTCTTGTGATTTCTGCATTCATGTAGAGTGTGCTCTGTTATTACCTAGAAGAATAAAGCATAAGTTTGATAAACACAGTTTGACCCTAAGATACGAACCAGCAGAGAACCATATTGACAAATACTTTTGTGAAATATGTGAGGATGAATTTACCCCTTGGAAGTGGTTCTATCATTGCTCTACATGTGCCCAGTCAATTCATGCTGCTTGTGCCCCCTTAATACTTCAATGTGAGCAAAATACACATGCTGTTTATCCCAAATGCGTTTATGAGTTTCTCAATGTCCAATTTGGAGGAACGCTTGAGATCAAAGTTCACCCACACCGCTTGGCCTTTGTTCAAGGGCTTGAGAGTGATGGCAAGTGCGTTGAGTGTCGTTGGAGATTGCAGTACCAGATGATCTTTAAGTGCTCGGAGGGGTGTGACTTTGCATTTCATTATAGGTGTGCTTCTTCATTTGTTCGTTGATCAAAGATCTCTGGCTTAAACTTTGGTGCATCGATCCATACTATTGTAATTTTGTTATGTGTGTGTCCAGTCAATTCTTTTGACCAGTTTGGTTTGTATTGTTTATTTTAGTTATTATTTACAATCTTATTTTGTCAAAGAAGACTCTACTTTTGTACGCAAGTGGGTGAAAAACTTTATTGACAGATTCTACTTTTTTATTGTATAATTTTGGCCATTTCCAGGTAAATCAATTTCAGTGGGCTGTTGGTTCTATTTTTTTTATAACCGTTCTTTATTTGTGGGCTTTTAAAAGTAATGAACAAGGAAACATAACACAATCTGTGAGCTATATGCAGTGTAACAGTGGTATGCCTACCAGGTGTTTGATGAAATGTTTTCTAATTTTGCCTACTATTTGATTGATTAGCTGTATATTATCAATTGTTTGAATCAGTTTGACAATCCTATTTCTTTTTTTAAAATGGATTTTGATTTACTATTTATGTGATATGCTTACAGCTTACTTGAATTCTGCATCAATTGTGTTGGTTGTCTACAATTATAGTCATCATGATTTCTATTTAGGTAATTGTGTTCTGATGTCATAAGTGCACCATATAGTGTATAATTTTAGGTGTTTCATTGATTCACATAACTGTATAGTGTTAGCTATTTTTTGTTTGAATCAGTTTGATGATGTCTAGGAATTGAATATTGTTTTTTAAGATAGAACTTGAATTATTGTTTTGTGATATACTCTGCTCAATTCGACATCAAATGTGTCACACCCTCAAATTTCCACGTGCGGGGTTTTACCGCGAGGCGCGCGACACACCAGGATCCAAGTCAACGGTCACAATAAACAACACTATATGATACGTAAAAAAAATGACATAATCAAACCATTAAGTTTTCATAAATGATCCAACGCTGCGGAAGCGTAAAACTTTATTACAATGTGAAATCAAAAGTACGAAAGTCTGAAAATACTAAATGAGATGCACATGAATCCTAGACGCCGTGAGACTCCGTGCGCCTATCGACAGCTGCTACCTTAGCGACCTGAGACAAACATGCTAAATACGTCAGCAAATAATGCCGGTGAGTTCACAGGTTTTTAATGAATACCGACTCCAAATGTATACCAATTCCAAGTGAAAATCGACTCCAACTGAATACTAACTCCCAAATGAATACCCATGATCAATCCAGACCACATGCATGCAAATCATATGAATACCTGTTACTACTGCGATTGGAAAACCATTACTGGACTCGAATACTGTGAATACTGAATACGTGCCCGAATGAATACTAAATACTGAATACTGCATACTGAATACTGAATACCTAAGAGACAATATGCACCCGCCCGGCCCTCCAAGCCGTCGAGTGGGGCGGGTCAAGCCCAAATAGCGCTATCCACATTTCCCCCGTTGTGCATCCCCGCACATTCATGGTTTCCCCCGGGACTTCCAAAGATCGCATAGTAATATAATGAATACTCCAAAACATAATGAATACGTGAAAACATAATGAATACTCCAAACCCAATGAATTCATGAATACCAAAACATAGTTGAAACGCCTTTTTATGAAAACATAGTTGACTCACGTTTAAAGGACACAGCATGTTTTCTCCCCCGAAAATGTAAAACCAGTAAAAGAGTGGGGCCGTGAAACTCACCTTATAGTGCGTCTTCCGATAACTAGAATTCCAACACGTGTATGATAATCCCAACTAATGACAACCTATCAATGAGTTTACATAAGTGTGATGACTACTAACCCGAAGGCTAACAAGTCCCCGATTGTCCAGATCTTGACTACGTGTGTTAAAAAGTGTGTTTAAACGTTAACCGGACATCCCAGACTGACCCGACATCCCGTTAGTGACCCATTACATCAATTAGTCATGCATATAAGTTTAACACATAAGTTTCAAGCATAAAACACTTAGTTTGCATCAAAAATCTCATTTCTGTTAACGTAGGGTCGAACGTAGCTTGGAGTGGTCGAAGGTGACTTTAATTGGTCGAATGTGGCCTTGAACTTCCACCTTCGCCCCTTTTTCTCCCACCTTCGCCCATTTGTGGTTCGTTCGCCCCTTTAGTTTCCAGGTTCGACCCTGGAGAACCACCTTCGCCCGTTCGACTGGTCGAAGGTGCTCCAGGTTCGACCCTGCTGTATAATTTTCCCAAAAACGCGTCGAAAACGTCCGAAAACATCACGAAACACCATGAGTTACAGCAGTCAAGCATCATTAACATATTCCTACGAATCCCTACCGATTTTACCCCAAAATCTATCCGTTTTACAAGTTTCCTAAAATAGTAAATTATGGAGATGTCACATCATCATGCATGAAATCATTACCCAATTAGGAAACTTTCTGAAATTAATCAATCATCAG
Source organism: Ambrosia trifida (assembly GCA_028751855.1). Classification (NCBI taxonomy): domain Eukaryota; kingdom Viridiplantae; phylum Streptophyta; class Magnoliopsida; order Asterales; family Asteraceae; genus Ambrosia; species Ambrosia trifida. The sequence continues at coordinate 202,586,692 of CM054122.1, read as the reverse complement.
CTCAACATACTCAAATTATCATGAACAAGAAACCCCCTATCATAACCTTATCATTACCATCCAAAAACAAGCCCTAAATCTAACTAAAAATTCCTTTAAACGACAAAAACACCTTCAACAATCAATTGTAACATGTTTCAATCATAACTCCTCATTAATAACAATCCTAGGTTGTTGTCATATCATCTATACAACAAGTAATCATCAAACAATGCATAATACTACATTAACACATGTTAATTTGTATAAAAACTCATTGTTTATGAATAGGTTTTATTTAGAAAGATATTAGAAAGGTTTTTACTCATAAAACATGTTGATATCAGATCTGGACCCTTGGGGTTTAGATGAAAACAAGTCAAAATTGTTTAAAAAGGATTTGGAATGAAGAACACACCTTAGATTTTCACTTGTAATGATTTAGAGAGTTAGGTTATGAAAAACAAGCTCAAAAACTCCTTCCCCAATGATAATAGCTGATAGAGAGTGTTTGGAGGCGTTTAGGGTTTGTGAAATGGTGAAAAATGGCTAAGGATGGTATTTATACCAGGTCCAGGTTCGCCCCCTTCATATGGTCGAATGTGGAACTTTTCCACATTCGCCCATTTGTAATGGTCGAATGTGGAATCTTTCCACATTCGCCCACTTTGTTTCTACATTCGCCCACTTTCTCAGGTTCCATTTCCACATTCGCCCACTTTCCACTTTCAGGTCATCAGCACTTTTTAACACATGTTAACAGCACTTTTTAACACATGTTAACTTTTTTTCCAGATTTCCAGTTTGTCCTGTTTAACGCATTCTAACACATCTTAACACATAAGCATGCATCCATAGTCTATACTTAGCATATTTAGGCACGTATAATCATTTGTACATCGTTTAAGCAAGTATAAGTATACAATCCACCACACGACCCATAATCTACCCATATACTTAATTAGTTCATGTAATTTCACCAACAACGGAACCCGGTACTAGTGTATTCCCCAAAATGACACCCAATGATCGTCCAGATCATTGAACCCTGGACAATCCTAATCTGACCCGACTCAACTAACCCAGTTAAGTTTGTTTATAAACGTTTCTCGCTAAGGTAGACTTAGATGTTACTATTATGTTTAAGCCGAACATGCCGGGTGTCACATCATCCCCACGTTGAAAGAATTTTCGTCCCGAAAATTTCCCGAAGTCAAAGAGAACGAAGCGATAAAAAGAAAAATTTTCCCGGTCGTCACATCATCCCCCTGTTGAAAGGAATCTCGCCCCGAGATTCACTCTTCGACAGTAATGAGTGTCGACCTAACCCAAGTAACGTTTCCCAGAACACAAACGAAATGATAACCACGAACGAAAGATGATATCAACGAATACTCTGTGCCGGGGAACCGCCCTCCCCAAAGTGAATAGAAAACAATGAATCCCCCTGATCGAAGGCCTACTAGAGACTACTATGATCGGTATAAATGATACACTGGTACCGTCCAAGTAACATCTCCAAAGGACCCACATCAGACTCATGAATGCAAAATGATGACCAAATACCAAACTGAATGCACACAATGAATACGAATTGCCAAACAATGCGAACGAGAATGAATACGAGCATAACGAGAATCAAGAAAAGAATACTCACCAGTAACAATGTCAGGATCCTCCTGATTCTCCCTAGCGCCAATGACGTAGACATGACCACAAGTAGTTCGACCGCCGCCTTCATTCCCAGCACCACCTGCAGTCCCTTGGTTCAGCTTAGGACAATCCCGCTTGAAGTGTCCATTATCCCCACAGTGATAACATCCCTGCCTCCCCTGAGGAGCAGTAGCAGTGGTAGTAGTAGTGGCCTGTGCCGGTTGTAGCTGAAGAGTAGTCCTACAGTCCTTAGCATGATGACCAAAACGCTGACACCGTCGACAGCGAAACCTCTCACAATCACCCGTATGATGAAACCCACACTCACCACACTTCGGGAGTTTCCCAGTATATCCCCCAGACCTCTGCTCGGATGATACTCCCACAACTTCTTGCTTCTTTGTCTGCGGCTGGGACGACCCAGCGCTCTTTCCAGCACTTTCCCACTTTCTCTTGTTGTCCGCAGGGGCTTTCACAGCAGCACCCCTTGGAGGTAGAACGCCCTCCGCAACCTTCATGTTGGTCAGCTTGTGGGCTGCCCGAACAGTGGCCAACATAGTAGTGTGATCAGCAGCAGCAACAAGTCCAGCAATCTCCGGCACTAACCTAGCAACGTAGTGCTCAATCCTCCGGTACTCCGGTGTAGCCAACCCGGGGCACATCACAGCCAACTCGTTGTGCCTAGCAGTAAACTCCTCGATCTCCGACCCAACCATCTTCAGATTCCAGAACTCATGCTCCAACTTCATAATCTCGTCTCTTGGGCAATACTCTGCCCTCAACATCTGAACAAACTCGGACCACGGCATAGCATTGGCCTCACCCAGACCAAGGTTCGCAGTGGTGGAGTTCCACCAGGTCAACGCATGTCCCTCCAGTGTAGCAGAAGCATACTTGACGCGATCAGCGTCGGGACAGTTACACATAGCAAACACCGACTCAATCTTCTCCAACCACCTAAGTAGTCCCACCGCTCCTTCAGTCCCATTGAAGAAATGGGGCTTACAGTCCATGAAATTCTTGTACGTGCACCCAGTCTGCATCTGATTAGTATTTCCCAGGGTCTGCTGAGCAGCCTGGAAAGCAGCCAATGCAACGTTCAACTGTTGTTGCAACATGTGCTCCAACTCTGCCTGAGTCATGGTGATGTTCCCACCACCTCGTCCACCGCCATTGCGACCCCCGCCGCCACCACGGCGTCCACCAGCACGTCCACCAGCGCGACCAGACATGTTCTGCCAAACATGAGACAAGATACGCAAAATCACCAACAGATCGAGCTATAAGTGACCAAACGAATTCAGAACATGGTTCCAGCATGACCATTAGTCCGAACACGAAGTCCACCAAGATTTTCATGCATTTCGATTTATGATTTCGTGTGCACCCGAAATAACAAATCGCTCTACATGGTCCTCTAGGCGTGCTCCTAGCTAGAACTTCAAATCACCCGATACCCACATTTCTAAAAGAAACTGTTATCGCACGAAGATCCCAAAGTGAACAGTCACTCAGGAGTGTACTATGACAAGTACTAGTGCATGATAGTGTGTGTGTAGGCAAGTATGTACATTAGAGCATAGAGGGGAGATATCCAAAACCCGGAAAGATCTCAAGAATGCGCCGAAGGCACCCCAATGTACACTACTGCCAAATATAAGCGATAAGCCCCTTCATCTTCAAACCCGAAGAAGAAGATAGAACCAAGGTAGGAATAACAAAAGATGGATAATGTGATACTGTGTGATGAGGACACTGACACCCCGACAAGATTAGTATGTTTACCAAATGACAAGACTCGTAACTATGTGTGACCGTCTAACGTGTGTGATACTCGGCTATAGACTAGACTCTACATGCAGTCCTAGTTCACTATAACCATTGGCTCTGATACCAATCTGTCACACCCTCAAATTTCCACGTGCGGGGTTTTACCGCGAGGCGCGCGACACACCAGGATCCAAGTCAACGGTCACAATAAACAACACTATATGATACGTAAAAAAAATGACATAATCAAACCATTAAGTTTTCATAAATGATCCAACGCTGCGGAAGCGTAAAACTTTATTACAATGTGAAATCAAAAGTACGAAAGTCTGAAAATACTAAATGAGATGCACATGAATCCTAGACGCCGTGAGACTCCGTGCGCCTATCGACAGCTGCTACCTTAGCGACCTGAGACAAACATGCTAAATACGTCAGCAAATAATGCCGGTGAGTTCACAGGTTTTTAATGAATACCGACTCCAAATGTATACCAATTCCAAGTGAAAATCGACTCCAACTGAATACTAACTCCCAAATGAATACCCATGATCAATCCAGACCACATGCATGCAAATCATATGAATACCTGTTACTACTGCGATTGGAAAACCATTACTGGACTCGAATACTGTGAATACTGAATACGTGCCCGAATGAATACTGAATACTGAATACTGCATACTGAATACTGAATACCTAAGAGACAATATGCACCCGCCCGGCCCTCCAAGCCGTCGAGTGGGGCGGGTCAAGCCCAAATAGCGCTATCCACATTTCCCCCGTTGTGCATCCCCGCACATTCATGGTTTCCCCCGGGACTTCCAAAGATCGCATAGTAATATAATGAATACTCCAAAACATAATGAATACGTGAAAACATAATGAATACTCCAAACCCAATGAATTCATGAATACCAAAACATAGTTGAAACGCCTTTTTATGAAAACATAGTTGACTCACGTTTAAAGGACACAGCATGTTTTCTCCCCCGAAAATGTAAAACCAGTAAAAGAGTGGGGCCGTGAAACTCACCTTATAGTGCGTCTTCCGATAACTAGAATTCCAACACGTGTATGATAATCCCAACTAATGACAACCTATCAATGAGTTTACATAAGTGTGATGACTACTAACCCGAAGGCTAACAAGTCCCCGATTGTCCAGATCTTGACTACGTGTGTTAAAAAGTGTGTTTAAACGTTAACCGGACATCCCAGACCGACCCGACATCCCGTTAGTGACCCATTACATCAATTAGTCATGCACATAAGTTTAACACATAATTTTCAAGCATAAAACACTTAGTTTGCATCAAAAATCTCATTTCTGTTAACGTAGGGTCGAACGTAGCTTGGAGTGGTCGAAGGTGACTTTAATTGGTCGAATGTGGCCTTGAACTTCCACCTTCGCCCCTTTTTCTCCCACCTTCGCCCATTTGTGGTTCGTTCGCCCCTTTAGTTTCCAGGTTCGACCCTGGAGAACCACCTTCGCCCGTTCGACTGGTCGAAGGTGCTCCAGGTTCGACCCTGCTGTATAATTTTCCCAAAAACGCGTCGAAAACGTCCGAAAACATCACGAAACACCATGAGTTACAGCAGTCAAGCATCATTAACATATTCCTACGAATCCCTACCGATTTTACCCCAAAATCTATCCGTTTTACAAGTTTCCTAAAATAGTAAATTATGGAGATGTCACATCATCATGCATGAAATCATTACCCAATTAGGAAACTTTCTGAAATTAATCAATCATCAGCTCAACATACTCAAATTATCATGAACAAGAAACCCCCTATCATAACCTTATCATTACCATCCAAAAACAAGCCCTAAATCTAACTAAAAATTCCTTTAAACGACAAAAACACCTTCAACAATCAATTGTAACATGTTTCAATCATAACTCCTCATTAATAACAATCCTAGGTTGTTGTCATATCATCTATACAACAAGTAATCATCAAACAATGCATAATACTACATTAACACATGTTAATTTGTATAAAAACTCATTGTTTATGAATAGGTTTTATTTAGAAAGATATTAGAAAGGTTTTTACTCATAAAACATGTTGATATCAGATCTGGACCCTTGGGGTTTAGATGAAAACAAGTCAAAATTGTTTAAAAAGGATTTGGAATGAAGAACACACCTTAGATTTTCACTTGTAATGATTTAGAGAGTTAGGTTATGAAAAACAAGCTCAAAAACTCCTTCCCCAATGATAATAGCTGATAGAGAGTGTTTGGAGGCGTTTAGGGTTTGTGAAATGGTGAAAAATGGCTAAGGATGGTATTTATACCAGGTCCAGGTTCGCCCCCTTCATATGGTCGAATGTGGAACTTTTCCACATTCGCCCATTTGTAATGGTCGAATGTGGAATCTTTCCACATTCGCCCACTTTGTTTCTACATTCGCCCACTTTCTCAGGTTCCATTTCCACATTCGCCCACTTTCCACTTTCAGGTCATCAGCACTTTTTAACACATGTTAACAGCACTTTTTAACACATGTTAACTTTTTTTCTAGATTTCCAGTTTGTCGTGTTTAACGCATTCTAACACATCTTAACACATAAGCATGCATCCATAGTCTATACTTAGCATATTTAGACACGTATAATCATTTGTACATCGTTTAAGCAAGTATAAGTATACAATCCACCACACGACCCATAATCTACCCATATACTTAATTAGTTCATGTAATGTCACCAACAACGGAACTCGGTACTGGTGTATTCCCCAAAATGACTCCCAATGATCCTCCAGATCATTGAACCCTGGACAATCCTAATCTGACCCGACTCAACTAACCCAGTTAAGTTTGTTTATAAACGTTTCTCGCTAAGGTAGACTTAGATGTTACTATTATGTTTAAGCCGAACATGCCGGGTGTCACAAAATGTGTTGGTTATATAAAGGTACAGTCATCATGATTTATGTTTTGTGATGTCATATACATTATATGGTAGCATAAAATTTGCTTTTTAGTCGTTTGCTTGTCTAGATCGAAATTGTTTTCCTTAAGTTTTGGTTGTGTTATTTTTTTTTTCTGCTGCGCTACTAATGTCTGTCTTTTATGCAGACGGTTTCTGTTATGTTCTATCTTTGATAAGTATGCATTGTCTTCGCGCTTGCTTTTCATTTGTGTTGTGCTTCACGTGTATGATCAGGGGCGGATCTAGGCTTTGTCGAACGGGTTCCCGGGAACCCACTCGGTTTGTAATTTTTAGTTTTAATGTATATACAAAATTGGAAAGGAACCCATAAGAAATAGTAGAAAGGAACCCATTGCTAAATGTTGAAGGTGCTCTAGTGGTTTAAATCCCTCATCACATTCACAGGGTTACAAGTTCGATCCCCGTTTCTGTGTCTTTTTTATTTGGTTTCCAATTTTTTTTTTTAATTCAGAAATAAGGTAGAACTCAAACCAAAGTGCCGCCCCTTCCATACAAAAACATACAAACAACAGTGAGCAGCTAACAACGGCCCGAAACCCTCCTCCTCCTGACATCTGCTTCGCTCCTGCCTTTCTCCGCCGCCTCGCCGCCTCCTACCCTGCGGCTGCCCTCCTCCTCCTTCGCTCTGTAAGTTTATATTGATTTAATCAACCGAATCTTCAATAATATGGCGTATTAATATCTTTGTTTGATGTAGTTCCATTCTTTTTTTTTAATATATTACAGATATCCTACACATTTGAACATAATTTGTCTGATGTAGTTCCATTCTTTGTTTTAATATAATTACAGAGTAGATCCCTATAAAGTTAATCATCGCCGTTTAATCATGAGATAAGTAATTAACTATAAGGTTTGAATGTGTTGTTTCAAGGTAGGTTTGAATGTGTTGTTTCAAGGTAGGTTTGAATGTGTTGTTTCAAGGTAAAAATTCAATTCAAATCCAGATGAAACTACTAAAACCAGTTTAGAGTTATAACTCAAAAAGCTCATTATTAACTTTACGAAACATCAAATTCTTAATTTTGTTTATGGAATTAGAATGTTCATTTTGATGTGTCAGAGTGATTTCATGGATTTTTTGATCTTTGTTATCTGTACTGGGAGTTATTTAATGGTGATAATTTTAGGTTAAACTCATGCCGAATTATTAACTAATGGTGGTTAAATCTCTAGCACTTTGTAGAGTGTGTTTGATGAAGTTTTATGTTCATATTATGTATCTTTTATTACTTTTATTGCTGAGAATGCAATTCTCAAATATTAGATTTATACTATTTGACTTTTAACTACAAGATTCAAAACTTTGTTGTTTATATCTATCTTGGTTTAGTATGTTTGGTTTTGACCTAGGTGTGTGAATTGTTTGGTTCAGCAAGCTTGCACAAAAATTTTGGATTGTTAAATACTGTGGATACAGATAGTATGCAAGCATAGTTTAAAAAAACGCTTGAGGTGTGCGCCTCGAGGCATGCCTCAAGGCGATTTGGTCTGAAAACGCTTCTGAGGCGGCGCCTCAGGTGTTTGAACAGTGGTATGCGCCTCACAGGACTGAGGCGTTATGAAAAGTTGCGCTTCAGATGCGCCTTAGGGGGTTTTCAGGTATATTTTTTATGTTTTCGACTTTTTGTGACATTTTATGTCTTTTTTATGTGTGTTTTTGATGTTTTTGATGAATTTGATGATGAAATTAGTTAGCATTTTATTTTTTGAAAGATATATAATTATTTGTTTAATTTTTTAATTCCGCCTCGGGCTTACGCCTCGGTTCGCCTCGAGGCTTACGCCTCGTGAGGCGAAGAGAAAACGCCTCGAGGCGCGTTTCCGTTCTTTTAAACTTTGTATGCAAGTTTATAAATTGTGGATTTGTGGTTACTTTCTTTTAGTTGGTTTGTTATACTATTGTGATTTTTGGTTAATTCATCTAAATGTTTCTTTATAATCTTATTATTCAGTGAAATATAAGGAACAATGTTTTTATCGTAATCACATTGAAGAAGTCGACCTGTGCTGGAATGAGTTGGTCTCTTGTTGTGGTAAAAGACATAGTTGGGCAGGCAATTAAATGTATGTAAATGTTTACAACCTCCTAAATGCTTATAGGATAATTGTATTAGTTATAGTTTGGTTATTATCGTATTAGGTATTTTAGGGACGTTAAATTTTGACATGTTGAAGCCTAAGCTGACCCGAACCCCTAAAACGACCCGAACCGTCAAACCGACCCGAACCCATGTAATGACCCGAATTTTGTATGAATTAGTGCATCTAAAAAAGGAACCCAGTGAAAAAAATTCCTGGATCCGCCACTGTGTATGATGATGTTGAAATGGTGTATTTGTGACATATACAACTATTGTGCTTTCTGTTTTTGGATTCTGATTTATTGTAGTGCCATGTGATATGCATTCTGTTTTTTCTTTTCATAAATCAAACCATCACCATTTATCTTCTTCATCCTCATCGTCTCCTATAGTTTCCATGCCCATCTTCTTCATATAGTACCATACACATAATCATTTGGTAATAGTAGCCATTATTGTTGTTGCCATAACTAAAATCACCATGACATTGGCTGCTTTGTGTATTTGTTTGTGGTGGGACTGTGTTGGCATGATTCAATCACCTCACTTTTTTTTTAATGTTGGTTACTTTGATTTGGCACCAAAGCGAATACTATTCCCAGCAATATAGGAATTATTAGATGGGTTCCTATATACCAGGTTGTTAGAACAAGTTAAAATGGTTTAAAATATAGTAGGCCAAATGTTGCAATGCATGCGATATATGGCGTGTAAATAGTAAATGGTTAAAAAGCATCAGTAGATTAATGCAACAGTGTATATTTTGTTAGGCCAATAGTCATACAATCCTTTCTGTTGGTTCTGCATAAATACCAAACGGGTCAAAGTATAAAGATTATTAGATGGGTTTAAATATATCAGGTTGAATGGACCAAAACATAACTTTACTGGCATTGTACTTCTATCTGCTATTTATTTTTCTGCATTGTTTTCCTTGTCTTAAGTTATGTTTTTCTTACAATATGTTGTTTGAGGTTATGTTAGCAACCTTAATAATGATTAGCACTTAATTTGACTGTGTAATACTCTTATCATACTATTTTTAAACTGGTTAGTTATTCACACCTGGCAACTTTTAAAATATTTGAATTTTGGTATAGATGGTGTTGCCCTAAGGGCAAAAATGAATCAGTAGCGGTCTAGACGGTTTAGAGTAGCCAAAGATGCAACAAATGCGGTATGTAACAGAGGAGAGGTTAAGAGAGGAGTTTGAGAGAGAAGGCAGAAAACTTCCTTCCAAACTTTTGACTCTAGCGTTATCACCCCTGGGACTGAAAAGGGAAAGATTACTTGATTAGTGGTAACAGAGGCAGCAACTATTTCGGCGGTGGAACGATGGGTTTGTACAGAGGGTGGTAATGACGGAGAGAACCCAACAGTGGCGATTATAATCAATCTAGTGCCGGCACAAGCTCGAACAGAAATCAGATTCGGAAGCGAAGTTTTGATGGGTTTTATTATTATTATTATTATTGTGGACTGCATGATCTTCTAAATCATTATATTCAAAGTTATATTGTTGTTGTGGCTGCAGGTCATCCACTTGAGCTCTCTTATGGGCCCAAGTAAATTTAGTTTTGGAAATTGCTAATGGGTCGTTTTACCGAATATGATTGTGCAAACAGGCTGATTTAAGTTATTACTAATGGCTCAAACGTGTGAAACTAATTTTTTATTTTAAGGTTACGGGTCAAACTGATAGCTTATATCTTTTTAAGGTAACGGGTCAAAAAGGAAACATCACTTATATGGCTGACATGATTCATACACGTTTTTTTTTCTCTCTAAATGTAATATGTTTCGCATTGGGACTTAGATTTGTTTGATGGTTGTGGTTAAAGCATCAATATTCATTACTTTTGAGAACCAATAAATATTATGCTAAAAATATATTATATGAACTTAAAAGCCTGTTCTGTAAAAATTGAAAAAAATAAGGGTGAAATCTTCAATATGTATTTTCTATTAAATTTCTTGATTTTATTTTATTTTTTTCTTTATAAGTAGGTGTTCATCAAGAGCAGGGTCACATTCAACTTACAGCTTACAAAACTGTGTTTTACAGAGAGAAAACTTACAGTTGCATGACTTACAGTTGCATTGTCTAAGATCTACTCTGAATAAGTTGATTATTATATTTTTGCTGCAAAAACTTGAAACTATGACTGACCTCAAAGTCAAACTGTGGATTTCCAGGTATCTTTGCATGTCATGTATAAATTCATGTGTTTGACTATATTTTTTTGGTTCGTGTCAAATTTTGGTTGGTGTCGATTCTTCATGCCAACTCGCGAGAATGACACCAGTAGGCAGTAGCACCCCTTGTAAGCCCATACAAGAAAAAAAATTCATTCAAAATGATCATTGAAGTTTAAGATTTTAAAAGTATAAAGAAAAAGTGACTAAACTAGATTGAATCTGTATCATGTCTGTTTGATATTATGTACAATAGGCTATAGGGTATAAAGTTGTTTTAAAGTGTTTAAATGTAATCTACAAAGCCCATTTGATTATGTTTGGTCAAAAGCTGGTCAAATGGATTCTTAATTAATTAGTTAACTATGACTTGCTATGTATCAAGGAAGTGGCATTCAAGCTGAGGTAAAACGCGTGTCCATCATAACAACTTTTAATAAAAAATTATGCCTAGGACGACTAAACGTTTAGTTCGCTAAAACCTACATCTAGCTATAACTTATGTCTAGGTAAATGTTTGAAACAGAAGGTTATGTAACAACTACATTGGCCAACATATTGTGATATGTAAAAAAGGCCTTTGCTTAGCACCTGTTGAAAACTTCGTTGATGTCGCACAACGTGCGTACGTTGATATACCTAGTTATATTATAAATGGAATGATTTGCATGCTACACTGGGATACATCACATTTGTTGTTTTGTTGTGTCGGTTTGTCGGTTTTTTCATGTGACTGGTACGTTATGCACCCGGGTTCTTATCTTTGTTCAGTGGTGTTTTTTATTCTTCTTTTTTGTTCCAATGCTTTCTTAAAATGTACCATTATGCAAATAGAGGTGAATTTATATGGTTATGGTGAGTACTTGCAATGAATAAGGAATATGAAACAAAATGTGAGCTATATGCAATGTATTATTGGTGAAGGGATGCAAGAAAAAGAAGAAGATTGCTCACGGGATCATAGTTGTTACAATGTGGGTTTTATGGAAGGCGAGAAACGACATGGTGTTCAAAGATCTACGGCCTAATGTGGAGACGATAGTAGCTAGTGTTAAGTCGTTTACGTATTTGTGGATTAAAAGTAGATTCAAAGGTATTTCAATTGTTTGGAAAGATTGGTGTCGATTTCCTATGTACATGTTATAGTGGTTTGAGCCTTAGGTCCCCGCTTTGAGGGCTTTTTGGCGTTTGTTTAATGAAAGCATTTTTTCAAAAAAAAAATATGCAATGTATTATTGGTATGCCTACCAGGTGTTTGATGAAATGGTTTTGAATTTTGCCTGCTATTTGATTGATTTGATGTATATTATTAGTTGTTTGAATCAGTTTGACGATCCTATTTCTTTTTTAAAATGGATCTTGATTTACTATTTCTGTGATCATGATCTCTATTTAGGTAATCGTTTTCGGATGTCATAAGTGCACTTGAATAGATGTTGAAACAAAATGTGAGTGTATAATTTTATGCCAATCAGATTTTCATTGTTTCACATAACTGTATAGTATTAGCTATTTGCTGTTTGAATCAGTTGATGGCGTCTAGGAATTGCATATGGTTTTTTATTAAATGGATGTTGAATTACTGTTCTTATAATATACTTTGTTGAATTTTGCAACTAGTGTGTTGGTTATATACATCTATAGTCATGATGATTCCTGTTTACGGAATTGTTTTGTGATGTTATAAGTGAATTTGAATGATGTTGTTTATTATGAGTAGCTGCAGTAAACATAGATGTTGAAACAAAATGTGAACTATATGCACGTTATCAAGTGTATACCTAACAGGTTTTTGATAAAACGTTTTTTTTTTCCCTACCATTTGATTCACGTGACTGTATGTTGGTACTTATTAGTTGTTTGAATCAGTTTGATAACGTTTTTAGGATCTGCATATTAGAATCAAGTTCTTTTAAAACGGATCTTGTTTGAATCAAGTTCGTTTAGGAGTACCTTATTGTTGGTTACCTTGATTTTGATTTGGCACCAAAGCCAATACTAAACGGGTCAAAATAAAAAGATTATTAGATGGGTTTAAGTATATCAGGCTGTTAGAACATGTTGAATGGACCAAAATATATAAAACACATGTACATGTTTTGTTAGGTTTGTTGTTATAGAACTTTGGTAAAAGATTTGACATTTTAAAGAGAAGGATCGAAAACTCTTGTTATGTGTTAATTAGTTATATGTACCACTCGTGTTACAGGAGTGTGTATCAAGAAGAGGATGAACAAAGGTTCAAAGGGTCGAAAATTAGCAAAGATCTGGCCTAGGTAGGAGGTGATGCGCTCAAGACAAACATCACAACCTTGGGTCCTTTAGTGTTGCCCTTATCCGAGCAACTACTTTTCTTCACCACCTTAGTGAAATCAAACTTTGTATTGTATTGTGATGATATCTTATTGAATACATTAGGGGGTCCTTATATAGGACAATTACAAGACATAATAAAGGAAACATAAATCAATTACAATAAATATGAAATCCCTATAATTTCTAATCTAATATGTCTAACATTCCCCCGCAAGTTGAGGGCGGGGAACGACCTGCAACTTGGACCGTAAAAATTCAAATTTCTGTGAAGACAAGGGCTTTGTAAATACATCAGCAATTTGGTCGTTGGTGGAGATAAACTTGACATTCAGCTTTCCTTGAGTGACATGTTCACGAACAAAGTGATAATCTACTTCGACGTGCTTTGTGTGTGCATGAAAATAAACGTGTTGCTGCAGTGGAAGATAGCTGTAGTTTTTCTACCACGTAACCTTTGAAGATGCTCACTTTTAGTGATGTGAACGCCACAATTATTGTTTCTTCTGCGTCTAACATGCCCTATCTGTCAAAGCGTGGTAGAACATCCTCCCATAGAGCACGTCAATAGTAGGACCACTGCATTAGTGGCAGTATGCAAGAAAGTTACCATCTTTTTTTATGTAGAATATAATGCAGAATATGAAGTTGGTGTTTTAAAGGTACCTGATGTATGTCAATGTGACAAGTAGGTACGGCTTCATTTTTTATTGGTGCATGGTGTAGTGTCTTCCAACCTGCCAATGTAGTCTGCAAAGTAAAATGTATGAAAAATTAAATAAAGGTAGATAAATAGCTATAGGAAATGAGTTAGAGAACAGATAAAAATATATGAGCAAGTTGATATATGTTGTATTCTTCTTGTAAGTAAATATAGTTAAGAAAAAGTACCAGTCAGAATATATGGCTCGAAACTAGTAAATTCCAACCCCTGGTGACTTCCGGCCCCCGAACCTTCGGGTCAAGCTTCGCCACTGGTCCTAAGAGGTAAGTCTGCGTATGGACAGAAGTTAAAGTAGTGCAAAGCGAATGTCTCCGGAGTAGGTATTAGGGTCACTGATGTTTTTGTGCCAAGGTGAATGCTAGCCAAGTGTGCATTGACTCTAACAGATGTAGGGGACTCGGTACATATATAATTGTCAAGTAGGTAGCATGAGAACAGGATCAGTTTCTTTTCAAAGAATCGTTATCCAAAGAGTGGATGCTTGCCTGTATAACACCCCCTGTACACACAGTAATTAGTGATAAGACGATGCAAACAAAGGGTAATACATGGATGTATAAAAAAAGAAATAATGGAAATAAATAATCCCAACTATTGACTATTGGCTAATAACAGTCCCAGCTACGGAAATCACCAATATTGGTCCCAACTTTCGACATATTGGAAACCAACAGACCCAAACAAACGGAGGCTAACTCCGTTAGTGTGATGCTGGCGTGGCATGCCACGTAGGATCATCTTGCCACCTAAGCATGCCACGTGAACATCACACTAATGGAGATGGCCTCTGTTAGTTTGGGTCCGTTGGTTTCCAATATGTCGAAAGTTGGGACCAATATTGGTGATTTTCGTAGTTGGGACTGTTATTGGCCAATAGTTAATAGTTGGGATTATTTATTTCCATTTTTCCATAAAAAACGCCTACATAGTTTTCTATAACGAAGTAGCAGAGATTGTTGTTTCGCAACCACTTTCTTATAAAATGAACTGCTATCGGTGCTGAATCAATGTCAGGGACAAATGGGTTAACCGATCATCAAGTTTTATGTGAGCTTCTATCTAAAGATTGTTTTAAGATTATTCCTTTAACAATATAGTTGTTGTTATCGTATATATGTAATAGTCATCTATGAAGAAATTAACGGATTGACAAAAAAGTGTTCATGGTTAACAGAAGCATTTTGACCCGTTTCACACCCACCAATGTTTTAAAAACCGGTTTTTTAATTATACTGGATTTAGGTACAAAATGGTTCAACCGGTTGAACCGCGTTGTATCGGGCGGTTCAACCGGTTGAACCGCGTTGTATCGGGCGGTTCAACCAGGTTGATTAGTTAGCTATATAATTTCATAAATTAAAACATTAACACCAAAAAATAATCATAAGTACATAATTACATACTAAAATACTATGAAAAGGTTAATCAATAATTAAAAAATAATCCAAAAGATAATCTAAGGTTTTTAATTTTTTAAAAGTTAGTCCTTAATAAAAAGTAATATAAAAATAACCTAAAAACTAACCTATGCCGGTATCGGTATACCGGATTTTACCAGCGGTATAAAATCGATACCGTTTCACATATTTACCAGACTGTTTCGTACCAGATTTCCATCCGAAACGGTATAACCGGCCGGTGTTTACCGGTTTTTAAAACATTGCACCCCACCAAACCCGCCCCAAGCTATACGTAGAAATTCTAAATTAGTATTTCCTCTATTTTTTATTAAAAATATATTTGATCACTAAAACGAAAATTCTCTAATTCGTTAATTCTTTGTTTTCGAATCTGGCCCTCCCAAAGTGACACCCACTATTATTTATATACTTCCATCCATACCTTTTTGTATATGTTAAACTAGTTGATTGTCCCGGGGTTAAAAAATATAATATGATTTAATAAAAATGATAAAGGTAGAAATCATACCAATCGTAAACTTTGAAGAAAATTTGGCGATTTATACTCACTTAAGCAGTAGCCTCGGCTTTCTCTTTATACTCATGTGGTGGCTGAGGAGTACAGATGAGGTTGTGGTCTCCATACACATTGTCTACATGGCCTATTACATAAAAACACATCAGAATATAAGGAAAAGAAAAAAAAAGTGTTTGGAATAGGAGATTGAAGGTGGGAGCGAGAGATGAACATGTGGTAGGCCAGAACTTAGCAGCACGAAGCCATGGAACAGGGTACGCTACGTATTCTCTAGAATACAGTTCGGTCCACTTATCAGTCATGAGGAGTTGTGGCGGGTGAGGAGCATCGAAGATGAAGATAGATGGCAGACGGTGGCAGGATGAGGGGGAGAGCTAGGGTTTGGATTTGTCAAAAAGTGTAGGAGAATGGGATGAAGAATAGGGTTTTATCATAAATAGAGTTTGGTTGTGTATCATATTTATTAATTTAATTAAAAATCGAAAAATAAAAAAAATTGCAACACATGATGCCACGTGACACATTCAAAGGAGGAGGAGGTCACCAATGAATACAATGTCATCAAAGTCTTATTCTTTTATATATATTAATAGATAATAGATGAAGTAATGGAAAAATGAGTATATACAATGTAACTTACAATTCACTTGTACTGTATATTTTCCATAACTTTTGTTAATTCTTGTTTTTCGAATCTTGCCCTCACAAAGTGACACTCACTATTATTTACATACTTCTATCCATACCTTTTTGTATATGTTAAATGAAGTAATAAAAAAAGGAAAATTGGATTTTAACACCCTGAACTATTGACAATTGGCCGCTGACGCACTACTGTTAGTGCATAATGTACCTAGGCTAGTATATATGTTGTTTGGACGCGTTTCGGGGTGTTTGGAAGTGTTTTTAAGCGTTTTTGGGAGGTTTGGGACCTACAGGCGATTAGGAATACATGGCAGGCGATTAGGTTTATATTCGCATGTTATTACATGCGAGTGGAGGCCAATCGTGTGTTCTGTATAGGCGATTAGGCCCAATCGCCTATACTACAATGTGGATAATAGTCCCAATCGCCTGACCTGATCTGTACGAGTACGGGAGGTATAAATAGGCCCAATCATTTCCCTAATCATTAGTTCTTGCCACACACACTCTCCAAACACCCTCCCCTGGTCTGAGAAGTCTGATTTGATCATTGTAACACTCGAGCTCTGTTTTAATGATAAATCTTTAATCTTTTGACCCGTTTGTGTGTGTTAATTACTCGCATATCATTGTTTCTTGGTTGTTTTTGTTATTAGAACATATTTAGAGGATTCCGCACTCTGAATATAAACCTCGTGATTGTCGGTCAACCCGTTCATCGATCCTACAACTAAACTACAAAATTGAACAACATTGCACTGTACTTTCAACTTATTGGCATGTATCACCCTCAGACTAACTATGGTTAATTTTTGCTGACATGGCATGGTGACGTGTCCATTTTGCTGACGTGGCATGGTGATGTGTCCATTTTTGCTGACGTGGTATTGTGACGTGTCCAGTTTTGCTGACGTGGCATGAGGAATTGGATTTTAACACCCTGAACTATTGATTATTGGCTGCTGACGTACTAAACTACAAAATTGATGGATTTGAGCTTGGTTCAAGAGTTTCAAGTCATCATCTCTGTCTTCTGTAGTTCGATTATTTGTATTGTTCGGTCATTAGGTTCTTTGTATCATTGGACCAAGATCCATCTTTGTGGTGAATCATTTTGGACAATAATCACACTTGAAGATATTTCGTTTGTGTTTGATTTGGTTTGTGTTTCATTTGTTAACCATTTATATGTGTATGTTAACAAAATGATTCACCACAAAGATATAAATGGTTAACAAATCAAACTTGTTAACCATTTATATGTGTATGTTAACAAAATGATTCACCACAAACCAAACCAAATCAAACACAATCAGACTTGAAACTCTTGAACCAAGCTCAAATCTATCAGTTTTGTAGTTTAGTGCATCAGCAGCCAATAATCAATAGTTAAGGGTGTTAAAATCCAATTTTCCTAAATAAATGCATTTATATAATATAACGTACAATTCACTTGTACTGTATATTTTCCATAACTTTTTGTTTCATCCATGGTGATTTATTGTTATTATTGTACTGCTACTTTTGAAATCTCACTATGTATGTGAAGTTCCTCTCTTTTGTTGACTCGCCTTTGCATGCGTTATTTGAATGGTTTTAGTGGCCTTCGTTACATGTGGCTACATTTTAACTTTCATCATTATATTTTTTTTGCATCTTTAACAGAAACACACCAATCTTTAACACATGTCTGTGCGTTTCTGTTGTTTTATTCTTGTGCTATGATCTGAAATGTAGCTTCTTGATATTGGTTCTTAGTGAGATTTGTGTGTTTTCTGATGTGTTAAGCTTTCGTTGTAATCCAAAATGTCAATTATTAAAACGGGTTTTCCTTCCTTGGTTGAACATTGAGGCTTATGTGTTTTCCCAGCTGTTTTGAGTTTGTGTAAAGTATCTAAAATGTCAATTCTTGATATGGGATGCGAGGGTTAGAAGAGAAATCGGCAGTTTGAATAAAGAAGAATTTGATGAATTAAAATTCCCACCCAATCGCAAGAATTCAATGCTAGGGTTAGAGAAATATGCGGTTCAAATCAAAAGCGACTTGTTGAATTGAAATCCTTTTCATCACTGAAACTGTTTATTCAGTGTGTATTAATTAACCAATGGAAACTGAAGAGCGAATTGGCTGAAGATCAATTCTTATTCGCTCACACCAGGTACGTCTTTTGTTCTTTTGTTCCTGACTCCTATAATAATTTTAATTGCTTCATTTGTGATTTATTTAGATGTTATGGGATAAATTGATTGTAATTTATAATTTTTAAGGCTAGATTGTAATCCAAGGAAGTAACAGAGCTGGTTAGTTGATCAGAGGGTAAACTTAAAAAAGCTGCATTGAATTGTCTAGGTGTCAAAACACATGATACCAGAATATAAACTTTTATTGAAACAAAGAACCAAACAAAAAGATTACAACTCTAGAACATAAACCAACAGATTACCAAAACAAATACTGGAACAATCTAATGATCTATACCACTCAATCTTAACAAGCCTAATTTGTAACTGGACCCAAGAACTTTATCAGATTTGAGGTGAATCTGATAATGTCTCCTTACAAACCCTAGACTATTATTGAGAAGAAAAGAATATAAAAGACTGATAAAGAAGCTAAACTTGTAACTCAAGAACTGAGCTTCTTTTATAGACAGGTATGTAGGTTCGGGAGAAAACACACCCAAACCTATCTAAGCCATTGGATCATCTTGAACAAACACAAAAGAGGATGATCATAACCCTTGGTTTATAACCACACGGATTGCCACGTAGACTTGGAGATGGGCCACGAGACAAACATCATCTTGGGCTGCAACTGGGCTACAATCAATTATCTCCTGAGCTTCCACCTTCTGGACTCCTTGATCACTCCTTATCAGCCCATTAATTAACTTCATCCAGCCCACCTACAAGTCTTATGCAAAATATTAAATTATCACAAAATATAAATAATTTTATTTATTTGAATATAAAGTTTGAATATGTCTTATGCACCTATCCTACTGTCTAGCAAGAACAGGTCTGTTTCAGATTTAGTACAAGTTTTATCTATAAAACCCCATTTATTTTTAATTGATGTGCAAGAGTTAAACTATTTGCCCATACATAATAGTTTTCAGATCCCTTTAGTTTTATTGAAGTAATAGTGAGATTACTAGAATCAGATGCATGCAAGTAAAGTGGATTACTAACATCTAATTTACTAATGAGAAAATGGATTTAAATACTCCCAACTATAGCCTATTGGCGGATAATACTCCCAACTATCACTTTGGCCATTAACACTCCAAACTTTCAACTTGTTTACTTTCATCACTCCCAGACTTAACGACGTTAGTTTTAATCCTACGTGGCTATCATAAGCTGACGTGGCATTGATTATGTGTAAAAACCAAAACTTATATGTGGCCAAAATATAAAAACCAAAACTTAAGGGCCATTTTTTACAATAAACTTTCAAACTTATAAATCCCACCCCCGCTCTTCTGTAACAGACCCCCTTTCTCTGTAACCACCTCCCTTCACGGAAACCACCACCACCCTTCACCGGAAACCACCACCACCCACACCTATCCTCCTACCTTTTCTCTCTGCTTCCTCCTACCATCTTAATCGAACCCAACATCGAACCCCTGTACCCTTTCTTTATTTCTTTAGTTTCATCTCACACTTCATTTATATTTGCTCCTGTAAAAAAAATAGATACATAAAGGTGAAAGAATGATGTTAATGTTAGGGTTCTCTTCCATCTTACTCTCCAATCCCCTTCACCGTCAACAAGGTAATGTTAATGTTAGGGTTTCGATTGGGGTTGGTTAAAGATTGGTTTTTGGTGAATTTTAGCTAGGGATTGGTGGGGTTTCGTCGAGATTGTTGGTGCCATGGTGGTTGTGGTGGAAGCCGTGGTGGTTGTGGTGGAAGGTGTGGGTGGGGGGGGGGGGGTTATTGATGTCGATGGTGGTTGTTGGGGGGTTACGAGGGGTACAGTACAGGTGGTGGTTGTTAGGGGTGGATGGGGGTGGTGGTTGTTAGGGGTGGATGGGGTGGCTGCTGGAACTTTACCAAAGAAGAAGAAGGGGGGGGGGGGGGGGTTGGGATTGATAGAATTTAAAATAATAATAATAATAATAATAATAATTATTATAAAAAGTTTCAAAAATGCCCCTTAAGTTTTGGTTTTTACATTTTGGCCACGAACACTAATCAGGTTAGACCTCCGTTAGTTTGGGAGTGATGAAAGAAAATATGTTGAAAGTTGGGAGTGCTATTGGCCAAAGTGAAAGTTCGGAGTAATATCCGCCAACAGGCGATCGTTGGGAGTATTAAAATCCATTTTCCCTTTACTAATTAATGTTTCATTTGCACCAGGATCACCATTACCACCACCTAACAGGTTATAGGACCACCTGCATTTGGTCCACCTAGATTTGGACCACCTGCATTTGGTCCACCACCTTGTGGTTGTTCCTGATCAGCCATAACACAATATCACAGTAATCAAGAACACACATGATAACCAAACAGCAGTAAATAGTTAATACACTTATCACAAAATCAACACAGATAAAAAACAAGTCAATCAGACTCCAAGAATAAAAACAACAACAACACAACGGCGAAGCCTCGCTGGTGATCCAGATAGCCGGTTCCCTAGGGGTACCGACCCAGGTCCTCACGAGGGAGCCTTTCTAATCTTAAAGCAGACCCTAAAGCTAAAACAGGGACTCAGCCTTGAACAATTGACTCCTTAACAACTCTATAAAGAACAGTAAAGATAGGAAAGATCTCACCAAAATAGGCCCAAGTTAGGGTTCACCAAACCCACAATCGTATAACCTTCACTTAGTGTTATACAGATTGTGAGTGCAATTGAAGCTAATAACAATAAACTCCAATCCAGCAAACAGCAACAACCTCCAGCCAATCAGATCTAATCAAGATCTCAGAGCTAATCTAGTCCTTCTTGAATCACAGTACCAGCGGAAGACGATACCCAGAACACGAACACAATAACAATCCAGTATCAGATACAGCCTAAACCTAGAGCTCTGATACCATGTCAAAACACATGATACGAGAATATAAACTTTTATTGAAACAAAGAATCGAACCAAAAGACTACAACTCTAGAACATAAACCAACAGATTACAAATACAAATACTAGAACAATCTATACAACTCAATCTTAACAAGCCTAATTTGTAACTGGACCCAAGAACTTTATCAGATTCGAGGTGAATCTGATAATCTCTCCTTACAAACCCTAGACTATTATTGATAAGAAAAGAATATAAAAGATTGATAAAGAAGCTAAACTTGTAACTCAAGAACTGAGCTTCTTTTATAGACAGGTATGTAGGTTCGGGATAAAACACACCCGAACCACACAGATTGCCACGTAGACTCAGAGATGGGCCACCAGACAAACACCATCTTGGGCTGCAGCTGGGCTACAATCAATTATCTCTTGGGCTTCCACCTTCTGGACTCCTTGATCACTCCTTATCAGCCCATTAATCCACTTCAACCAGCCCACCTGTAGGTATGCAGGATCGTTTGAGATGGTTTGGGTTTGAGAGAGAATAAGATAAACTTTAAGATTCAATACATAAACTAAAATGATACAATGTGTTTGGTATTTATACAAATGAAGGGGTGTGTCCCCAATGACTCTAACCGACACAATGGTTAGTTAATAACCAACATACCTATTCAACTTAGGATAACTAATATGTCACACTATATATGTATATATATATATATATATATATATATATATATATATACTTAGGATAATTGTGGAAATAAGAATTATGTCTAACATTCTCCCCCCTAATTCTTGATTTTCCCAAGGTCTTCAACTCCTATGAGACTTCGCATCTCGATGAACTTTATCCTTGGTAATGCCTTGGTGAGGATGTCGGCTTTCTGCATCTCTCCACTGATGTGATCAACTTGTATCTGCTCGTTCTCTATGCATTCTCTGATGAAATGATACCTTGTGTTGATATGCTTTGATCTTCCATGAAACACAGGATTCTTCATGAGTTGTATTGCTGACTTGTTATCTACTCGTAGAGTTATCTTCTTTGGTCTTTCACCTGTGAGTTCGCTTAGTACTCCTTGTAGCCATATTGCTTGACATGCTGCTGATGTTGCTGCCATAAACTCTGATTCACATGATGATAAAGCTACCGTGCTTTGCTTCTGACTTGTCCATGTGATAGGTGAATCTTTGTAGTAGAATATTGTTCCTGTTGTTCCTTTTCCATCTTCTTGGTCTCCATAACTGCTGTCGCTGTAACCAATGATTTCTGCTTCTTTGCCTTTGCTGTACTGAATTCCATAATTCAATGTGCCTTTGATATATCTTATCAAATGTTTAACTGCCTTCATGTGAGTCGTCTTTGGTTTCTCCATGAATCTGCTCACGTATCCAACTGCGTAGGTGATATCTGGTCTGGTATGTGTAAGGTACCTTAAGCTTCCAATTAGCTTTCTGTATTCTGTCTCATTGACTGGTTCACTCTCGTCTTCTTTATCGAGCTTCAGACCTGGTTCCATTGCTGTCTTTGTTGGATTGCAGTCTTCTAGTCTAGCTTCCTTGATAACCTTCTTTGCGTAGGCTGATTGCTTCAACTGTATCCTTCCTTGTGCTTGGCGTACTTCTATTCCTAGATAGTATGTGAGTGGTCCTAAATCACTCATCTCAAACTTGCCTTGCATTTCCTTCTTGAAGCTTGATATGTCCTTCATTGAACTTCCTATCACTATTATGTCATCGACATAAACTCCTATAATGATTGTTGATTGTCTTGAAGTTCTCTTGTAAACTGCTTGTTCTTGCGGACATCTTATAAACCCTATCTCTTTTAGGATGTTGTTCAGCCTTATATTCCATGCTCTTGGTGCTTGCTTCAAACCATATAGAGCCTTCTTTAGCTTGTAGACTAGCTTCTCTTTTCCTTTCTTTATGAATCCATCTGGTTGTGATACGTAGACATCTTCCTTTAATTCACCATGTAGGAATGCTGATTTTACATCCAAATGATGTACTTCCCATCCTTTCTGTGCTGCCAATGCTAGTAGTAGCCTGATTGTTTCCATTCTTGCAACGGGTGCAAATACTTCATTGTAGTCTATACCTTCTTGTTGTACATACCCTTTTGCTACTAATCTGGCCTTATGCTTGGTGATTTGTCCACTTGCGTCTCTCTTGACCTTAAATACCCATTTTAGACCTATTGGTTTCTGACTTGAGGGGAGCGTAGTCAGTGTCCAAGTGTCATTCTTCTCTATGGAATCTATCTCGCTTTCCATTGCTTCTATCCATTGTGGGTAATCTGCTGCTTCTCTATAGTTTGCAGGTTCTTCATCATATGCTAGATAAAGATGTTCATAATCTTCTGGTTTAAGAGGTTCTGTGGCTGCATAGATGTCACTAAGTGATCTAAGGGCTCGAACTGGTCTATTTAAAGAGCCTGGTGAGTCTTCTAACTCTTGAGTACTTGTCTCAACTGCTGGATCACTTGTCGGTGTCTCTTGTACCGTTATTGGAGTTCTTGTAGCTGTAATTGGACTGCTGAAGAATTCATTATCGCTCTCTTGATCTTCACTGTCGTCGTCATTCTCTTCTTGTACAGCTTCATTCTCTGAATCTCCATGTATCTCAAATCTTGTCCAAGATGGTTCATCTTCGCTTCCTTCTTTCAAGTAGTTGTCCCAATTCCATGGTTCATTCTCTATGAATTGGACATCTCTACTGATATGTATCTTCTCTTCTATGGGATCATATAATCTGTAGGCCTTGGAACCATTCTCCTTTCCTAGATGTACCATTTTCTTGCTTCTATCTTCTAACTTTTTCAAATGGGGCGTCGTTACCTTTGCATATGCTATGCATCCAAATACTCTAATGTGCTTGATATTGGGTGCCTTTCCATTCACTGCTTCGTAGGGTGTCATTCCCTGTACTGCTTTAGTAGGTAACCGATTTAGTATGTAAATCGCCTGTCTTGTTGCTTCTGCCCATAAGTTCTGTGGTACGTTCATAGCCTTTAACATGCTTCTTGTCATACTCATTACTGAACGGTTTTTCCTTTCTACTACACCATTTTGCTGAGGTGTGTAAGGTGCTGTAAGCTGTCTGAGGATTCCTCTGTCCTCACAATACGTGGTAAGTGCTTTAGAAGTAAATTCTCCTCCACGATCCGTTCTTAATCTCTTGAGCTTTTGACTCGTCTCTGTCTGAGCTTCACTTAGGAATTTCTTGAAATTCTCATAAACTTGATCTTTTGACTTGAGCATGTAGATCCACATGTATCTTGAATAATCGTCAACTATCAGGAAGAAAATAGTTGTTGCCTGCTAATGATGTGGGTGTAATCGGTCCACATAAATCTGCATGTACGAGCTCGAGAGGTCTCGTTGCTCTAAAACTTGCTTGAGAGGGAAACGGAAGTCTGCTTTGTTTTCCCGTAATACATGCATCACATACTTGAGATGGGTGCTTAATCTTTGGTATTCCACGTGCCATTCCTTTTATACTTAACTGTCTTAGTGAATCAAAATTCACATGTCCCATACGTGCATGCCATAACCATGCAGGTGATACTATTCTGGCTTGTAAACAAATCGGACTTGTTATTCTGAGCCTTACTTTATAGAGTCTATTCTTAGCTCTTGGGACTTTCATCAATAGGTTGCTGAAGGCGTCATAAATCCATAGATAATCATTCTCCATAATCACTTTACATCCATTTTCTGTAACTTGCCCGAGACTTAGGATGTTGCTTTGGAGTGTTGGAATGTAGTAGACTTCTGTAACTAGTCTTTGTTCTCCATTGTTGCATTCCAATAATATTGAGCCTTTACCTTTGATGTTGACACATGATCCATCTCCAAACTTTACACTTCCTGCTATCTTTTCATCTAACTCTGTGAAATAGGAGCGTCTTCCTGTCATATGATTGCTTGCTCCATTGTCCAAATACCATATTTCATTTCCATTATCTTCACTGTGATAACGTTCTGGTATGACTTTCTTTTCTTCTAGAACTACACTTCTTTCTTCACCAACTGCCATAAGTAATGTGGGATCCTTTTCTTCCATTACTAGGTGAGATTCTTCTTGCTTGCTTCGAGGTTTAGGACATCTGGGAGCTATGTGTCCTAATTCATTGCAGTTGTAGCATCTTACACTGCTGCCATCTCTCTTGGGCTTGTAACTACTGTCGTCATGACGATTCTTAGTGGGATTTCGATCACTTCTCTGATCTTGATGGCCATTTCTGTCAAAGTTCTTTCTCTCATTTCTTTGACTTCTATTGAACTTCCTAAAGTTCTGTCTACCTCGATTCTGATTGTAGTTCCTGTTGTTGCTGTAAGGCCTTCTATCTTGCCTTGTAAATAACAGCTTCTCTTGACCTGATGGTCCATATTTCTTCTCATCTCTTGACTTAAGGCGTTCCTCATAAGCTTTAAGTCTACCAAGCGCTTCATCTAACGTCATGGTATCTATATCTGAATATTGCTCTATGGATGCAATAATCTGTAGGAACCTCTCTGGTACGGAGTCCAGCAATTTTCGTACCAACATCGACTCTTCAATTGTCGTTCCTAGGGTTTTTGACTTTGTACTAATCGCACTTAACCTACCAGCAAACTGGTCTATGGGTTCTGTCTCTCTCATTGTTATCATCTCGAATTCTGTGCGTAATGATTGAAGTCTTGCTTTCTGGACTCGGTCAATTCCAATAAATCTTGTCTTTAATGCTTCCCAGATTTCTCTCGCTGTAGGATGTGACGCCACCTGCATCACCATATCCTCTGGAATTGCCTGAAAGAGATAGGCAATCGCTGTCCTATCCTTCTTTACATCTACCTTCGACATGCCTTCTTCGGGTTCCACTACTTCCCAAAGACCATTTGCACTCAATATTGCTTTAACACGTACAGCCCAAATCGTGTAATTTATAGATGTCAACATCGGTGTCTGGAGGTTGAAAGTGAGAGTCTCCTTCGTGACTGTCTCCTTTGATGCTGTCTCTTTCGACATTGTGGGTTTAATGGGCGTCTTCTTCTGCGGACTTTTGTTCTTCTTCTTCCCTATTGTCCAAAACTATTATGGACTATCCCACGCTTCTATGGAACTTTGTTTGACTACCTTTGTCAAACACGACTATGATATGTCTGAAGAAAATATTCTTGTTTAACAAAGTTTGATGCTTTGTCGGGCCCACAACAAAATATCAAGATCCTTGCTATAATATTTCTTTATACCACTAATGTTCCAAATTCTAAAGTCAATCCTATGACTTGATAATCCTCCAACGATGATTGATTAGTGTCTTTCAACAACACCCTTTGTCAATCCTAAACACCCTTCTAAAAACAAATCACTTGTTTTTCTACTATGCTTCAATCCTATTTTTCTTTTTTTGTTTAATCAGTGATAAACTCCAACAAACAAACACTGATATAATACCCTTCACAATAATATACCCTCAAATAAAATATTATTTTTCTGTTTGACTTTTGAAAAAGTCAACTTCTTCTTCTTATGTTCCTTCGAACCCTACTGCCTAGAAAAGTTTCTGTTTTGATCTTATATTGATCAAACAGTGATGGAACTTCAATCTTATGTTCCACAAACACTATTATTTTGGATCCTTATTCCAAAATACGATCGAATACGAAAGAAAAAAATTTCAGTTTTCGGGTCATTCTTACCCGGTAAGATCTTAATACTTGATGTGTTTTTTTTGAAAAAACGACTCTGTTTTTTTTTTGTATGTATAAACATTCGAAACAGTATTTGAATAGAACTTTTATAAACTTGTTTGTAAAAAAAAATTTGGCGGGAAAAAAACGTTCGAACAAAAAACAGAGTATCGAAGAAAAAAAATTGATTTTTGATTTTTGATTAAGATATATGTATTCGATAATAATTAAAAACGAAAGGCAGGGATAATATAACCGTTTTATCGCGATTGAAACGATGTTTCTGCGTTATCCGGTATCTCGCCGGAAGTTGCAGGTTTTGGCCGGAATCTTCTTTTCCGGTCGTCTTCTTCCTTGAACGGTTATGCGATTGATGTATTGATCTTCTACGAATCCTTGTTGGCCTTGAATGATTGTTCCAATAATTCTGGACGTTATATCTTCTTCTCAGTTCTTTTCCTTTCGGATGAAAAACAGAGGAGTGACTATGATCTTCGTCTTCTTCGCTGATTGATTATAATCGGATGGAACAGATTTGAATAACCGCTCTGATGCCAAATGTAGGTATGCAGGATCGTTTGAGAGGGTTTGGGTTTGAGAGAGAATAAGATAAACTTTAAGATTCAATACATAAACTAAAATGATACAATGTGTTTGGTATTTATACAAATGAAGGGGTGTGTCCCCAATGACTCTAACCGACACAATGGTTAGTTAATAACCAACATACCTATTCGATAACTAATATGTCACACTATATATGTATATATATATATATATATATATATACTTAGGATAATTGTGGAAATAAGAATTATGTCTAACACCACCTACAAGTCTTATGCAAAATATTAAAGTATCACAAAATACAAATAATTTTATTTATTTGAATATATAGTTTGAATATGTCTTATGACATTTTAACACTAGGCACTGGTTATAAGATCTTTCGTGAGTTGTGGTTTACTTTTGTGTCTGGATGATGGGAAATGAAAATATCTATATTATCTTATTAAGGAAGAGTGATGGCTAACCTAGTCATTTTTATTTCCGTACAACTTAAGAAGCAACATGTACAACACATTTAAACATGAAATTTAAGGGTATTATGGGCATAATTGTGCCAATTAAGACATTATGAGGGTAAGTGGTAACTTTATTTTAATCCTGTACTCACATTGTGAAAGCTATTCCCACCCTGCCCCTCCTGACAACCAATCGACTAATACATGCGATTCAATTCACCAAATTGAATGGGATATCAGTTACAATCCCTTGTGTTTATGACCGGTAATGCTCCTTCCATAGACATTATCGCCTACCCGCTCTTTCATCACGCGATGCTGCAAAATTAGGGTTTTATGTTCTAGGCCTGCTTTCTCCACTTTTTGATATCAATTTATGCGCTATTCTAAATCAAGCAGGTACGATTCTGAATTCTCTTCATAGTGTTTCTAATTTTGTTGTTTGATTGATTATTTGTGATTGCATTTGGTCTAGGTTTTTGTTGTTTGTTGAAATTGTTATGGATTTTGTGTGAATGGTTAAATTTTATATAATCTTATAGGGTATTCAATATTTTTTGTTTCAGTTTCATTAATAATGAAATTAGTTGAATA
The DNA here is from genome assembly GCA_028751855.1 of Ambrosia trifida. Lineage (NCBI taxonomy): Eukaryota > Viridiplantae > Streptophyta > Magnoliopsida > Asterales > Asteraceae > Ambrosia > Ambrosia trifida. The sequence goes on along the minus strand of CM054122.1, from coordinate 202,558,079 downwards.
TGTCACCCCTATTTTAATTTTTTATTCTAAATTTCTAACACTGCATTTTGTGGCAGCCAAATCTTTGTACTTTAGTATTCGCCCTAAGAGATGCATCTGTGAATCTTGCCAATTGGGCATTTGAAAGATTGAAAAAGCCCCCATAAAAGCTACATGTTAATGGGAAGCCAGTTATGATCAGAGGGGTACACAGGCATGAACGCCATCCAGTATAGGAAACCCGAACATTTTGCAGGTTAATATCAGAGATGTATTTTGTTCTTGTATAAATCCACATGGTTAATTTAATTGATAAAGTTTCCATGTGACTTTTTGCAGGTTATGAAAGTCTATGAGTACGTTGCCTAGTTGCCTTATGTTTTACGTTTAAGTTTTCTCGCTCCCCACCCCCTAAATTGTTGAATCATGTGGATGCTCTATGTTTGTTTCTTGCTTGTAATGATTACTTTGTGTGATAATTATAATGTTTTTTTTTCTTGCCTTCTTTAATTCAGCCTAATGTTACAATTATATGATATGTAATCTGCATATTATATGGGACTACTAATTGATGTAGAACCTAAATTCAAAGTTTGAATCCTTTTATATTCAGTTTTGCTCTTTTCGCCAGTACAACTTATGTTGGAAGGTACTTGTTTTCCCTATCAAGATCTCCCGCAACAACTCACTGAGGTGTTTTGACACAATTATGGTTTTAATGCAGCATCCTTGTAAGAAGCACCAAAAGGGAGAGAATTAAATCAAAATCGAAATTACTGGTCCCGGGTCATTTCTCTGTTAGTTTTCACATCAATTGGTAAATATTTTTATTCTCTACGTATATTCACATCAATTGGTAAATATTTTCATTCTCTACGTATATTGATTAATTTGCTGTTTGTTATTTGCTATTAGAGTAAATAATTAGGTTTCAGCAAGTCATTGATTTTTATTACTTGATTTAACATAGTTAATTAGCTTGGTTTACTCTTAGTTTAAGATAATTGGATGAATATCATAAAGAGTCTTTGCTGGCCTTTTGATATGTGTTATAACTACTGGTCTAATTAGATATGTTGGTCAACTGAAATTAGGGCCTAAGGTTAACATGATGGTGGGGAATTTTGATCTCATGTGGAAATCTAATGTTGTTAGTGCTAAGAAGCTAGAGTTATTCACTTCAATTAAGAAAATTTGGCAATTGATGACTGGATCAATAATAGTTCATGGATTTGTAGTTGGTGTTGGATGAACTATGCTGATAGTCAAAAGCATTGATTACTGGTTTTTTTTTTTTTTTTTTTTTTTGAAAGGTTAACTTCATTCAACAAAGGCGCGCCCTCGAAAAAAGGACCGCCAAACACAATTACATCATATACAAAGGAAATGAGACCCACTCCTTCCAAACAATGTTCTTAAACCTCGATCTATACCTAAGCCAAAGGTAGGCTAACGACTTAATAGACACAACAACCTATATGACCTTCGCCTCTTTCCTTTGAAAAACCTTTTCGTTTCGAGTCTTCCACAGCATCCACATAGTAATCATGATGATCCCGCCAACAATCTTCTTCACCCAATTACTCCCTTTAACCTCAGAGGACAGAAGCAACAGATCTTTAATCTCAAGAACAAGAAAAAAATCGATCTTGCACCATTTACAAATTGCAGCCCAAACACCGTATGAATAACCACATCCCGTGAATAAATGAAGAGATGACTCTACATCAACCTCGCAAAGAGCACAAGACAGATCAGGGATGTCTATATTTCTTTTAGATAAAGCATCGCGAGTAAGAATACGAGCCATTTCGGCCCTCGAAACGAACACTTTTATCTTGATTGGAATCCACGCAATCCATTTCATCAAAGTCTGTCTATGCAGGCCCCTATCCTTAACCATCAGATGTTTATAAGCCACAACAAAATAAGCACCAACTGCGCTGCCCTCCCAGCTCCATTTATCCCGTTCGTGAAACAACTGCATCTGTTGCAAAATAAATTGCCAGCTGCTGCAGCTCTTGCAGAACAGTAGCCGAAGACAGCTGTTGCTTCCAACCTGCACGCATACTGTTGTCTGCATACCATCTGACCCAAACATCCCTGATACTTTCATTTTTTGTGCAGCAACTGAGAAAAGATTCGGCCACTTGTCCTTTAATAAATCATTCCCATTCCAACGATCCAACCAAAAACGAACATATCTCCCGTTAATCTTGCGTCTATGCTGACAAAGCTAGAGCTCTAAATAATCAGGATACTTTGCTTTACCTTTAGAATGAAAATCATGTAGAAATGATTAGTTTGTTGGTCATTTTTTGCTACATTGTTTGTTGATAAAAGTAAATTTCTAATTTAGGAGAAAATTGTAAAAAAAAAAAAAAAAAAAAAAAAAAAAAAAAAAAAAAAAAAAAAATCAGTGCATGTATTTGTGCACCAGGAAGCAGTGTGTTTAAGCTATTTGCCATATAAAAAAAAAACCAACATTGGAGTTTCTACTTCCCAATATTGCGTAGTGACTGGACTACTCAAAGATTTTTGTTCTCATTTTATCATTGAAAAAAACATTAATTTCATGAGCCTTTAAATATAGTGTTTAATGTACAGGTTTGATGATCATAGGATATTTGATGGTTGAAATACCAAGAGATGAAGTTGAAGTTGACTTATGATTGGGGTTTCGGTACTGTTGGTTGACTTTGGAGATTAGTATATATTAAGTAATATAGATCTATTCTTGAGATATTCTGTGAACTTGTAAGAAATTTAAATTAAATCCTAAAAAAGTTTATAATTTTTTTTGTGTGTGTGTGGATCTGTCTCTCTTTAGAGATGGCAATTTCATCTGGTTTAGTAATAAAGGGGTTGATGTGGGTTAAGTTATATTTCAAATGGGTCAATGAGTCCATATTGAAAATGAAACTAAAAGGGGACACGTCGGATGGTTAAGTTTAATTTTTATGCGCACAACTTTATAAATCTTTTTATTATAGAAGTTATATGACTCATAACTATATGGTTTTTGTTATCATATTTAGTCATGTTGTAACCCATTAAAAACCACTCATTTCCGCTCGTTTTTCAACCCATTCGACCTTCCCATTATGCCACGTTTAGGAATCTTCGTTATGTAATTAAGGAGTACAAAGTCACTTGTTACTTTGTTTCCTTCTGATATTTTTACCATTGCATGTCATTACCCATATTCCTTATCACCTGCTAGGCGTGACTTCAGGTTAGGATCTTCTTTATCCTAATTACTTTTCTTTGTTTTGTGCATTTAAAGAGTATAGAACTAAAAAGTTTTTTTTTTTTTTTTTTTTTTTTTTGGGTCTGCGCTTCAACCCCCCCCCCCCCCCCCCCTCCCCGTTTTTGTTTAACATTTCATGTTCTTTTAATTGGTGACATGTAACTTAAGTTCCATTAAAGATGCTTTTATTAAAGCAAAAGATTAAAAAAGTGGAATTTAGATAAGCTCTTTACTTTTTTCCTTCTTAAAAAGGACTTCCTACTTGTAAGAGAAATAAGTGCCAGTATTCAACAATACCGCCGGTATTGATCCATTTAGCATGTCATTTATCATGTAACTGACCCAACTTCGACATCATGCAATTTTTTAGAGTTTCGCTCTGTGTTTTGATTTTAGCTTGCACAATTAAATTTGACAAATATTATATTATTCTTTATGTATGAAACTGAAATAATTTATTATGTTACTGTCGAGACAAACGAATGTTTACCTTGAAAGTTTTACAACAAGACATTTAAATATTTGATTACCACAAATGTGAGGGATTATCGTTGGTCTGTAATTGATAGCAGCTTTCTTATCACCTGCATTAGCAAAATCCTATTGTATGATTGATTCAAACATTTACCGAAGATTATGTTAATTTGGATGCTTATGTCTTGTATCCATGAAATGTGAGTGTGATTTTTGATATGCGCTCCTTGTGTTGTTTGATTGCTGCTGCAAGTGTTTGATGTGATTGAACACAACTTGTTAACCATTCGAATTTGGTATTGAAACCAAGCATTAGCCTTATAAGACTTCATGGAACAATGTGTGAAATCATCATTGTATTTATTTGGCAATCGTGTATCTGAACATTTTTGTCTCATTTTCTTTTGGCAGAAACGCAGAATGGATATTGATTTATAATAGACATCATAATTGAATCGGATATTAGCCGAAACAACCGCTGCAACGCGCGGGCATTCGATCCCAGCTCCATTTATCCCGTTCGTGAAACAACTGCATCTGTTGCAAAATAAATTGCAGCTGCTGCAGCTCTTGCAGAACAGTAGCCGAAGACAGCTGTTGCTTCCAACCTGCACGCATACTGTTGTCTGCATACCATCTGACCCAAACATCCCTGATACTTTCATTTTTTGTGCAGCAACTGAGAAAAGATTCGGCCACTTGTCCTTTAATAAATCATTCCCATTCCAACGATCCAACCAAAAACGAACATATCTCCCGTTAATCTTGCGTCTATGCTGACAAAGCTAGAGCTCTAAATAATCAGGATACTTTGCTTTACCTTTAGAATGAAAATCATGTAGAAATGATTAGTTTGTTGGTCATTTTTTGCTACATTGTTTGTTGATAAAAGTAAATTTCTAATTTAGGAGAAAATTGTAAAAAAAAAAAAAAAAAAAAAAAAAAAAAAAAAAAAATCAGTGCATGTATTTGTGCACCAGGAAGCAGTGTGTTTAAGCTATTTGCCATATAAAAAAAAAACAACATTGGAGTTTCTACTTCCCAATATTGCGTAGTGACTGGACTACTCAAAGATTTTTGTTCTCATTTTATCATTGAAAAAAACATTAATTTCATGAGCCTTTAAATATAGTGTTTAATGTACAGGGTTTGATGATCATAGGATATTTGATGGTTGAAATACCAAGGAGATGAAGTTGAAGTTGACTTATGATTGGGGTTTCGGTACTGTTGGTTGACTTTGGAGATTAGTATATATTAAGTAATATAGATCTATTCTTGAGATATTCTGTGAACTTGTAAGAAATTTAAATTAAATCCTAAAAAAGTTTATAATTTTTTTTGTGTGTGTGTGGATCTGTCTCTCTTTAGAGATGGCAATTTCATCTGGTTTAGTAATAAAGGGGTTGATGTGGGTTAAGTTATATTTCAAATGGGTCAATGAGTCCATATTGAAAATGAAACTAAAAGGGGACACGTCGGATGGTTAAGTTTAATTTTTATGCGCACAACTTTATAAATCTTTTTATTATAGAAGTTATATGACTCATAACTATATGGTTTTTGTTATCATATTTAGTCATGTTGTAACCCATTAAAAACCACTCATTTCCGCTCGTTATTCAACCCATTCGACCATCCCATTATGCCACGTTTAGGAATCTTCGTTATGTAATTAAGGAGTACAAAGTCACTTGTTACTTTGTTTCCTTCTGATATTTTTACCATTGCATGTCATTACCCATATTCCTTATCACCTGCTAGGCGTGACTTCAGGTTAGGATCTTCTTTATCCTAATTACTTTTCTTTGTTTTGTGCATTTAAAAGAGTATAGAACTAAAAAAGTTTTTTTTTTTTTTTTTTTTTTTTTTGGGTCTGCGCTTCAACCCCCCCCCCCCCCCCCCCCCCCCCCCCCCCCCCCCCCCGTTTTTGTTTAACATTTCATGTTCTTTTAATTGGTGACATGTAACTTAAGTTCCATTAAAGATGCTTTTATTAAAGCAAAAGATTAAAAAAAGTGGAATTTAGATAAGCTCTTTACTTTTTTCCTTCTTAAAAGGACTTCCTACTTGTAAGAGAAATAAGTGCCAGTATTCAACAATACCGCCGGTATTGATCCATTTAGCATGTCATTTATCATGTAACTGACCCAACTTCGACATCATGCAATTTTTTAGAGTTTCGCTCTTGTTTTGATTTTAGCTTGCACAATTAAATTTGACAAATATTATATTATTCTTTATGTATGAAACTGAAATAATTTATTATGTTACTGTCGAGACAAACGAATGTTTACCTTGAAAGTTTTACAACAAGACATTTAAATATTTGATTACCACAAATGTGAGGGATTATCGTTGGTCTGTAATTGATAGCAGCTTTCTTATCACCTGCATTAGCAAAATCCTATTGTATGATTGATTCAAACATTTACCGAAGATTATGTTAATTTGGATGCTTATGTCTTGGTATCCATGAAATGTGAGTGTGATTTTTGATATGCGCTCCTTGTGTTGTTTGATTGCTGCTGCAAGTGTTTGATGTGATTGAACACAACTTGTTAACCATTCGAATTTGGTATTGAAACCAAGCATTAGCCTTATAAGACTTCATGGAACAATGTGTGAAATCATCATTGTATTTATTTGGCAATCGTGTATCTGAACATTTTTGTCTCATTTTCTTTTGGCAGAAACGCAGAATGGATAGTGATTTATAATAGACATCATAATTGAATCGGATATTAGCCGAAACAACCGCTGCAACGCGCGGGCATTCCCACTAGTGTGTTTTAATAGAAGAACTGGAATATACATATTATATGAGGTTTTTTTTTCCTTTTCAAATTCTTGATTTTTCTTGTAGGGATTATATGTTGGACATAATATTTGATTATCCTAAGTTAGATTATTTAGAATGTATTATTGTTGTATAATATATAGTTGTGGCGGTTATGGTGGTTAAACTGAACCATTGTGTCGGTTCACTAAAGGGTGCCATACCCCTTCATCAGTTATAAATAGCCCCATACCCCTTCATTTGTATTTGGATGCTTTCTTTAATATAAAGCAAGTTTATACAATTCTCTCTATTTAAATCTCAACATGGCATTACAGCTTTGGTATCATTGATCCATCCCTGTGGAAAAGAAGAGAGAATCACAAAAAGCTTCATCCCGAGTTTTCTTTCGAAAACAGAGACTGCCCAAGAACGGTTGTATATCGAGACATAGAACAAATTTGCCAACCCAGACGATAAGGAAGATCATTCTTTGAAGATTATAACCGTAAAAGAGATAGAACATCACCGGAAGAACGAATCCGGTTTACTCCGGCGAAGATCCGGCGAGACAAAAAAACGAAGAAAAGATCAAACGTTACGGTTTGACGTTTACATCCCATCCCTTTATTGTTTAGAAAGAATCGAATACAAGAAATTCTTAACCCAATCGAAATCAAAGCATTCTTGGTTTTCCCCTGTTTTTGGTGAAGAAGAAGTTTTCCCGCCAAAAAATATTTGTTTTAAGGAAAAAGCACAGAATCTTTCTGAAACGTTTGATTTCGGAAGAAAAAAAAAATCTTCAAAGTTGAACAGTGGATTAAGATCATAACCGAAGCAAAATCAAGTCGGTTCATAAGAACGGTATTCGATCAAAAGGAAGATAGTATCAAAGCGATTTGATTAAGAAAGTTTTTCAAGTCAAATATTGTAAAAACGAATCAGGAAGAATAGAAATTGAAGTATTCGTTTCCCAAATCAGAAAAGAAAGAAGATCGTTTGGCAAGTTTTTGGGTTACTGAAAGTCTCATAGAAGAAAGATTTGACTTTCTAAAGTCAACATCTTTTAAGAATTAAAAAAATAAGAAAGGGTAGAAAGGAAAAGAAAGAAGGCACGATTTTTGTGTGTTGCAGAAACTTTCGTAGGAAAGTATTTGACTTTCAAAAGTCAACACAATTTTTTAAGAAATAAAATGATATAAAGAAAAGTTGCAGAAAGTTTGAACCTTTTTAAAAAGTCAAGATAAAACCAAATCAGTTTTGGGTTACTGATTGTTTTTTGGCACGTTATCATTTTATTCGAAGGATCAGTTTTAAGCAAAATCCTTTGAATTCTAAATATTTGATGGAGATTTTTTTAAGACTCCACGTAGCAAGTCAAAATCGAATCATAAACGATTCGTATAGCAAGATACTCAGAACCCATTTCGGTTCGTCGAGAAAATAAATAGCAAGTAACTCCGAGACACTTTGTGACTCGTTGAGTATAGCAAGTTAGACCTTTGTGGCAAGTTAGTCATACGTGGCAAGTTAGACCTTCGTGGCAAGTTAGACCTTCGTGGCAAGTTAGACCTCCGTGGCAAGTTAGTCCTCCGTGGCAAGTTAGTCCTTCGTGGCAAGTTAGACCTTCGTGGCAAGTTAGACCTTCGTGGCAAATTCGACCTGCGTGGCAAATCAAGAAAGAAGAAGATCAAAGCAGCAAGGAACTTAGCAAAGTTAAAGCAAGTAACAAGCAAGAAAGAAATTGGGAAAGACGCAATAGCATCGGTTGACAACATTGCAAGTGAAATTTAATAAGATGTCAACAACAATGATGAAGAAAGTTATGGCTACTATGAAGCACCAAGAAAGCAAAGAACAAGAAAGACTCCATTCGTATGCATGAAGAAGAGATCAACTCTACTATGGAGCAAGAAAGGATAAATCAAAATTAGGGGGGAGAATGTTGGACATAATATTTGATTATCCTAAATTAGATTATTTAGAATGTATTATTGTTGTATAATATATAGTTGTGGTGGTTATGGTGGTTAAACTGAACCATTGTGTCGGTTCACTAAAGGGTGCCATACCCCTTCATCACCTATAAATAGCCCCATACCCCTTCATTTGTATTTGGATGATTTCTTTAATATAAAGCAAGGTTATACAATTCTCTCTATTTAAATCTCAACATTAAATATAGTATGCTTGTTACTATCTTATAGTTGGAGCTGCAATATGGGCATCTTCATGGCCAGGTGTTCATGCTAACTTTTTCAACTTTTAGTAACACTTTTATGTTAATTATTATCAGCCATTTTGAATTTGGCATTGATTGTCTTAATTTCTGGAGATATCATGTTGGATATGGCCTGGAGAAACACAATCAACAAAAATGAAGATCAAATATCTAGAAGAATCACTAAGTCAAGACATCGATCAAGTTCTATGACACTGAAGTCGGAAGGTCAGATGTTGTATTTGCTATTCATACCAATGATGTCATAGTTCAAGATGCCATAATTAAAAGGCTCAAGAAACATCATTTTTTGTTGTTTGATTATTCTAAAAACAAATAAAAGATTGTTTTAATTATGGGTGTTTTGTGTGTGGCAGATTGGCAGTTAGGAATTTTAATACATTATTTGGCAACATTTGTTTTTGGATTTGTGGTGGGCTTCACAGTATTTTGCTACCACTTGTGACACCGTGGTGCCTTTAATTTCTATGATTGGAGCTATTCATATGACCACATTAGCTAAATTGTCTTTTAAAAGCGAAGCTATTTTAGACACTAGAAACATTTTTGAGCAGGTAATTTTTTTTAAGTTCACTGAAATATATTAAGAAATCAGCAATTTTCCTTTGTTTTAAGATACCAAATAATCAATTTTTGATCTATGTATTTCCAAATTTGAGTTAAATTCAAGATCACAATCAAGTTTCCCCTGATTTCTATATGTGTCAAGACAAAAACTCTTTTTAAAGGCTTAGTTAAGTGGAAATCCTTGTATAACCCTAACCTAGCGGTCCCAAGTTCGAATCCCTACCCACACACCGGTGTCCTCCTTACCTAAGCTCTACCATTTTCTCTCACTAATAAAATACATTTTTTTTGTATGGTTAGCGTGGCATGTTAGCTTTTGTAAGTAACAAACTTCATGCTTTAACACTAACATTTATAAAAGACATTATCATTGAATCTGATATGAACTGAGACACCCGTCGCAACGTGTGGGCATTCCCACTAGTATTTAGAATATGTATCTTAGAAATTTTATAAGGACGTAATTTTTTTCCTTGATTTTTGAATATACAGTTTGATTTTTTTACAATGTTTCAGTCTTCTAAATCTTATTTAAAGTCAGGTCGTTGCCTGCTGCAAAGCGTGAATTTAACCCGCTAGCTATACATATACATACACACATACACACACACACACACACACACATATATATATATAATCAGTTCGTATAACTAATCAAAGTGATTGCTTGGCTTGATGGTTTAAAGCAAAAAGTTGGCACTTGCCTCTTTAAGATGTGCACGTTCTAATTCTGGGCGAGACCTCTACACCTCTCAAGGCTATTGGTGTGGTCAAGGGGTGAATGAGGCATCGAGCGACATGTGGCATCCATATCAACAGAGTGGGAATTTCCATCCAAGCCTAAAAAACCACGGGGTTGTGGTGGCGTGGAAGAGTGGCGTTGAGTTTTTTTTTTTTTTTAATCCAACAACGAATCCCAACCGTCCATAATCCAACAACCAACCACAACCATCTACATCACCCTCACCTTTGCCCCACGCCAACTTCTACGCCACAGGGGGTGGTGTTTGGTGGCGTGGAAGGGCTTCACATCCCCATTCCACGCCCACACTGTGTAATCTAATATCTACGATGTAACCCCACATATCACATCTTTTCTCTTTTTTTTTCTTTCCCTTTTTCTTTTGCCATTTTTTTCTATCTATATAACTTAAATTAAACTAAAGTAAACAACTTCTAATAATTTTTAAAATCGTTTTTTACTTTTATTATCTAACTAAAAACCAATAAACCAAACACGTTTTCCGCATATTATGAAAATGTTTTTGGTTTCCTATTTTTTTTCTATAGCGAGTGCACCGCCTGCTTGAAAACGCCCCATCCGCTGCATCATGCGGCTTTCATCTCACTAATTATAACTAAAGTATATTAACAAAATAATCTTTAACATTAATTACCATTAGAAACCAATCATGTTACCAATTTACAATGGGTTAGGAGCAAATGTATAGTGAATAAGGTAGGAAGGGTATCAAACGAACTCCGATTGAACTTATTCAAGCGGCAGTGGAACCGTCTCATTGAACCCTACAATCTTAGTTTTTAGGTTTTTGCGTTTTTTTTTTTTTTAGATTTTAGCTTGTAGCTGTTAGAATTTGCATTATAACATTGTGTCTTTTAGGTTGTCCAGTATAAAACAAGATTTTACAACCGAGTATAGGTATAGGATTAGCCACGGTCGACCCATACCTCACCCTGTCATCTTTGTCTGTGTTGCATACATAAACAAGGAAAGAACACACACACACACAAGAAATTAAACAAATATTTTTAAATAAAAACCATAAGAACCACATAATATAGTGTAGTAATGATGCGAATTACATACACCCTCCAACCTATACACATTGGTGTAAAATAAAATTAATGATTGAATTAAGTTTATTTACTTCCCATTCAATCAAAGAATCAAATATAATAAAAGTGTATATATGCTAGGATGTTGTGGAAGGAAGGAATAACAATGTGGGGTTGGGAGACATGAATGAGATTTCTTATTTAAAAGATGATTCCTTACTTGTAAGTGTAACGAAAGGTATCCCTCTCTTCTCCTTTATAATGTGCATTAGTGTGTCTTAAATGTATTATTCAATTTGCTCATTCATTGGTAGTATTATACTTGCTCATCGATCTGAGAAGAAAATTAACTTAATGGACTCTTCAATTGGTATGTCTCGTTTTCTTTATATATGCTTAATTTTGGTTGTCATTTGAGGAATAAAAAACAGGTTGATGGAGAGAAGTGTGCTTTAGTTGTTATTTTGTATTAAAAATAAAGTATGATATCTTTCTTTATATATGTGAGCATACATACTAAAAGCGTATCTAATATAGTCATTGGGCATCTGGTCAGGTTTGTGTATTTCCTGTGATTATTAATGAATCTCTGTCTAGAATTTTAGGTGATTGAAATTACCTACTTTTATTAGAACTTGATCACTAACTGTTGGTAATTTAGTGTTATCATCGTAATTAGAGTGTTATTCAATTTAGTTGTTGACTAAGTAGGCCTTGTTAAAAAAATAAATAAGTGGGCTTAATAATTTATTAAAATTAAACCATTAAACTTATTGGGCCATGGTAGCGATCAGATTGTTGAAGTGGGGTGAGGGTCTGATTGTTTTCTAAAAATAAAAACAGATGGATACGAGGCTGTTGGCCCAGAAACTGAATTTGCAGCGGATAATTATGATAGTTTCAAAGATCACAGTCACAATATATGAACAAACAATATTATACGATTGAAAGGTTTATATATGATTCGAAAGAAACAAAGATTACAATTGGATTCAGGAAGTTTATCGACAAAAGGATTGTGTAAATGAGACAATCTTGATAAAATGATAATGTGCCGCATTCCTCATACTTAAATGTCTTGAATTGTTGTGTCTGTCCCTCAACCGTTGTAACTGTCATCTCACACCGGTTTGTATATTTGCCGCCAAAATAACAGTTTAACCGTAGGGGTATAATTGTCCTTTTGCATCATTCAAATACTTGAAACAATTTTTTGAACAGTGGCCTTCCTTTCTGATCAGTTGCAGCTTGTTAATGTGGTCTTGAATCAATTATATGCATCCGGACTTGTTGTCTTGCAGCCTTGATCATGATCCTTTCAATTCGTTTGTTTTGACCCATACAACTTTGTCTAATCTTGTTCATGACTAAAATATGCTATGGTACTTATTATTCTTCTACTTAATACATATTACATACACAAATATAAGTTCAATATTCACAATAAACATAAATAAACTAGAGTTATATTTACAAATCAACACTCGCCCCTAAATATAACTAGGGCTCATGGGACTTGTTGGTAGAGTTTCCATTGCTTCTTTGAGGGCTATTTCGGCTTGTGTGAAGTCGAAATTTTTTCTTTTCATGAACCTTTTTGCTGCCCTCCAATCACCACCCATGTATAAAGCATAGTCTTCTTCATTTGGCTTCATTTCTTTGCTTGATGATTGATCATTCACGGACATGTTTGGTGATGTATTCACCCTTCTAACTTGACTACTTTCATGCCTCTCTTTTATCATTATCTCGGCTGTTTTGCGGGCATTCTTATGGACAATGTATTGCCAATCTAAGACATCAAGATATTGTGCATACAAGATTCTCATCATGTCCTTGTCCTCATAGTCAAATCCCAATTCCTTTGCTATCACAACCCATATATTATATGTAGATACTCTTTTGTGTCCACCTTCTTTTTGTACCATTATGTACAAATCATACAACTCAATATACTTCCCATTTTCAAACCTTGGAGGAATTGGTCTATTTGTTATGCCTAGGAATTCCTTTAGAAACCAAGAAACCATTTGTATAAATGGTCCTTTAAGGATGTTTCTATGTGCCCAAGGAAATTCCATATCATGTATGATATCCAAGAACTCAATGCATTTTTCAAGTGAATCAATACTTATGTTATTTACAATAGCATCTACATTACTCATATTATTCTCGGCTTCGGCCGAGATATAATCAAAGTAATTGTTTAAATAATTTTCCTTTGATCTTATGTGATCACTATCATCCTCCAACACTTTTGATATTGCTTCCTTTGATTCACTAGTGTGTTCTATGAACCGAAATTGCATGCTTTTGTCCTTAAACATATTTTCAACAATACAAAAGTTTCCCACAATTTTTACTACAAAACCTTGTAGTTTAAGTTGTGGAAGACTTAGTATATTGTCCTCCAAATCGGTTGAATAAAATACATTTGGTATCACCAAATTTTGATCTTCAACCACTATACTAACAATACCAACCCCTCTAACAAACACAAATTCTTTCTTGATTCTACTTTCTACTCCAAACGATTTTTTTAATTTAAGAAAGAAATCTATGTTACCCGAAATGTGATTTTGTATGTGTGGACTTACATACCAAATATCCTTCCATAGGCCGTTGTCCGACCCTTTGAGAATATAATCTTCTCCACAACCGAAAGACTTTTCTGGATAATATGATATCCCCGTGTTTATGGCATCCCGTATCAATTGTGCGCTCTCTTCCCTTTCTTTTATGCCACAAGATCCTATAAGATGACCCGGTTGTTTGCAATAAAAGCACTTTCTCGTCTCAATCCCCCTTCTTCTTAATTCGGCTTGTCTTTCTCTCCTTCGTCTATATCGTGCCAAGTATTGTGGCCTAGAACCCGAGTAAGAGATCCTAGATGATTCGGACATATTTCAAAGACAATAGAATTTTCTGATATGATCGTTGAGTAAGAACAGAAACCAATATAAACTTTCCTGAGTATTTCCTTTTGAGACACTGATCGAATAAATGAAAGATATGGACTTATGATTATATAACAAATGACAAGAAAAAATATGATTCAGTGTAAACTTCAAATGATCGTATAACTTTGTGAACAGAACCGTATTTGATGATGACTGACTTAAGACAAGACAATTCGTAAATAATACTAGATACTTAAAACATAATGATCAACAAAAAAAAACTGACACGAGAGAACAAAACAGGAACAGAAACGGAAGTTTCAGAAACAGACTCGAATAAGAATTGGACTGAATTTGAACAAGGAAACCTCGCTCTGATACCAGATTTGTTGGCCCAGAAACTGAATTTGCAGCGGATAATTATGATAGTTTCAAAGATCACAGTCACAATATATGAACAAACAATATTATACGATTGAAAGGTTTATATATGATTCGAAAGAAACAAAGATTACAATTGGATTCAGGAAGTTTATCGACAAAAGGATTGTGTAAATGAGACAATCTTGATAAAATGATAATGTGCCGCATTCCTCATACTTAAATGTCTTGAATTGTTGTGTCTGTCCCTCAACCGTTGGAAGATTTACAAAGGATATACGCAAATCGAAAACAAAACTGATAAAGATTGATAATATTATTGATAATTGATCGTATATAATACAAAGAAACTGCTTCGGTTGTTTTGGTTTGATAACAAAACTTGATAACCGAACAAATGTGTTATACAATACATATATATACTAAGTTAACCGACGCGTTTGTTGATGTGAACCGACGTGTCTTGAAGTGAACCGGTGTGACTTGAGTTGACCGACATGTCTTTATAAAACAAACCGGTATCGATATGTTGAACCGTTGTGATGATTATATAATATCTAGCTTATAATATTATTACGTCCAATACCCTCCCTTAAGCTAGATTGGTAGTACATTCAACATATTTCGTAATCTTGTGAAGTCCTTTTGTTGTAATGCCTTGGTGAAGATATCTGCTGCTTGATCTTTAGTGTTACAGAACTTTATCTCCACGTCTTCAGTCTTGATTATATCCCTTATAAAATAATATTTTACTCTTATGTATTTGCTTTTCCATGTTCATTATATTTGGTCTTGTATATCCATTTGACTCCTATGGGCTTTTGATCCTTTGGTAAATCAACCAACTCCCAGGTTTCATTCTTTTGTATAGATTCTATTTCTCTCTTCATTGCTTCCTCCCATTTCTCATCCTTACTTGCTTCATCATAATCAATTGGATCTGAGTCAGTGTAGAACGCAAAGTTTGCAGCTTCTTGATGTCTTTGGTATAAATCCCGTACTTCTGGACTGCTTAATGGTTGAGTTCTACTATGGATGTCGTCCAATGTTCGTATCTTTAAAGGTGGACTTTGACTAGATGTTGTAGCGTCCAAGTTTTCATCTTCAATTTGTACATCTGGCTCTTTCTGTCTTTCCATTTCTAAAGTGTTTTGTAATGGTGAATTTACTTCTCCTTTTAAGACATGATCTTCCGTATTATGTTCACTGCTTTCCGTGTTCTCATTATCATTAAGTGGTATAATATCTTCTTCTTCATTTTCTTCCCAAGTTCTTTTCTCATCAAATATGACATCTCCTGTTCTTACTTCTCGTCTGTCTTGATCATTAAATGAAATAAATATATTTCTATTTCCTGTCATATGATTACTACATCCGCTATCTAAATACCAACAACTTGTATCCTTATCCTCTTCCATATTGAATATCATGAACATACTATCTTGTTCTGGTTGACTCTTATTGTCTTCCTTACATACCATTGCGGATTCATCTTCCTCATTTTCTTCCTTATGTGGACAATTTCTAGCTATATGACCAAATCCTTGACAATTATAACATACGATGGGTCCATATCGCCCTGATCTACCTCCTCTTCCTCTTCCTCTTCCTCTGTAGCTGTTACTATATCTATTCCCTCACTACTAGAAAATAAGCCTAATGCAACCTTTTAGAGGCAACCCTTTTCAAATTGGTTGCACTTGACTCTAATGCAACTTCGTTGAACATAAAGGTTGCTTTAGCAGATCTAATGCAACTTTTTTCATAAAAAGTTGCAGAATTATATTGAGATTGCAACCTTTTATTAATAAAGTTGCGAATTTTACTAAAAGTTATTAACTTTTTTCTTAAAAGGTTACAAAGTTGATTTTTTTTTTTGATCGGCTAAGGACATCACCTCGGTACCCCGTTTCAAATCCCCATTTCTGCATCGTCCCTGAGGGCATAAGCCCTTTCAACGTCAAGGGGTGTATTTTTGCTGGCCCTAGGATTCGAACCGTGTACCTCTCCCGGGCGAGAACCTCCCTAAGAAGTGAACTCTCCCACCTTTCGCCAACTGAGCTGGGGTCATATTGATTAGGCAACTTTTGTTAAAATGTTGCATTGAGAAAAATTGAATGCGTTGTAAAAACTTATAACATGTCTCAAAGAAAATGATGGTAGCCATATTGGCAATTAAAGTTCAAATGATTATTAGGATAATAATGAAATTTAAAAAAATAACAAACTTTAGAACTCGCTTTCCCATATGTACATAATTTTAAAATTAAGTTTTTAAAATTTTTTATATTATATTCAAATTTTTTTGTACTCGGATTGTGTTATTGGACGATCCTTGTGTTTATGAAGTATACTATTCAAAATTTTTTTTCCAAATTTTCTTCAAAATTGATATTCCCGCTCCTTCACTCATTTTGCTTTACCTCCTTCACAATTAGTAATCCCGCCCGTCCAAAATCAATAACCCTAAATCGATTCACTCCCTAGATTACATTTATCAACTTCAATTTTATAGTCTGTTTCATACCTCCCTTACTCAATTATTAATCCCATCGCTTCTTCACTTGCTCTCCACTCTCCATCTACATAAATCGTTATGTGAAGTGGTAGATGTTTCAATTTTTTAATAAGGTAACAATCATCTTCATTTTGAACTAGGGGTAAGCAGTTTGCATTTATCAATCTTCTCGGTTGGCAGTTACACATTTTACCAGCATATTTGTTTTTCGACTTACTATGAGGCTTTTTTATTTATTTATTTTGCATTTCAATATTGGGTTTAACCAACACTTGTTGAGTTTATAAGTTTCTTGTCCGAAAATGAGTTCATTTTTGTCTCAATTGAACAAAATTGGATTTAAATCCGGTGAGTTCGAAGTATGCGTATCACTTGCTTGATAAAATTTCTTTGTGAAATTCGCATGATATAATGGAACGGATATGAAGTTGTCAATATGATATGAACTTAAACTATATAAATGATATCAAAATTTGCTTAGCTTATCAATTATCTGACTTTGAACAATATCCGAGATATCAATTTTTAGTATGACAACCTGATCTTTAGGTGTTATCTTCTTGTATTTAGGGGAATTGGCACTGAGATAACAAATCTATAGTATGACAACACGATTTTACTTCGTGATGTATAGCATCAAAGAAAACTCATGAGGAGCTTGAATAAGATATCCCATTGGTCTAAAATTTTACAAGAGGTACGTGTTCTGTCACTCTAATTACAATTTTGTTCTTCATGTACTTATACAAGGAATTTGAATAATTTATGGCAGCTCCTGCTAAATTGCGTGTTTCCTTCATAAGAGGCAACCTTTTTGAATTGTGCCTTACTAACTTAGACCAGGTGTAATGAGGCGTTTTCTGGGTGTGATTTGCAAACATAGCGCCCCCACACCGCTAGGGGGCGCTATCCTTCAAAAATCTTGACCGGCATATGTTGACACGTGGACTAAGGCAACGATTTAACTTTGAAACGGTCAAAAATTTGACCGTTGTTTTTCAAACAGTTATTTTTTTTTGCTTTATATACACACACTATACAAATATTAACACACAACAACACCACCATAGTGAAAAGAAGAGGGGGGGGGGACGTGGGGTGGTATAGGTTTATGCTTTTGTAATGTATAGACTTTTTCTGACAAATTAAAACCCACATTGGGATAATATATTATTCTTTTAAAAACGTTAAGTATAATATTATGTTATGTATTATTATTTTTTTCTTACGATGGATTTTGTTATAATTTACACATTACAACACATACAATTTGCTACGCTAGATAAGTACTTCAATTCCTAGTTTTCTTTTTTACTTATTGTTGAATTTAAAGAAATATAGAACTAGGATTTATAATTTGTATATATATTTGAATAAGAGTGTGAACTTTTGAGTCTTTGTCTGTCCTATATAGTACCGGATTGCATTCTTGACTTTGAGCAGGTCTAAAGACGTAGACTATATATCTGATAATGATAATGATGATAATAGTGAGGAAGATCAAGAAGTGAATACAAGTGTTGAAGTATCCAAAAAGGTATTATGAATTTATTTTACTAGTTTTATTTTATTTTGTAAACACGTATTTTCTAATGAACATGATATTTGTGATAACAACATTGGCCACAATATATTGCACCACTATCAATGAATAGGATTGCTAATTTAGCGAAGAAGAATCGAATGATCGCTCCAAAGGCCACTGAAAAGTTTCCGTTGAATTCAAATGCGTTGAAAGAGAATCAAAATAGATCAACAGTTACGATGGGTGAACTACTATAAAAACCAGAAAGGGGCGTATTGAGTAAAAAAGCGGGAAGGCCCAATAGTAATAAAGATAGATCAAAGGAACAATTGCTTCTTGTTGATGAGGATGATGATGATGGGATATTTCAAGGTATTATTATGTTTGTATAATTTATTTTAATTAAAACTATGTTTTATATTAATTTACTTATTTATTCTTTTACATGTTAATGAATTATATGAAACTAGATGGTTTGAAAAATGATGAGAATGTAGGAGATTTTATGAGATCTCAAGGTACGTATTTATTTTAATTAAAACTATGTATTATATTAATTTACTCATTTATACTTTTACATGTTAATGAATTCTACGAAACTAGATGGTTTGGAAAATGATGAGAATGAAGGAGATTTTATGAGATCCCAAGGTACGTATGTTTAGTGATTTAAGTATTTCCTTGGTTATTGTTTTATCATTTTTGTAATTGTCGTTTATTGATCGTATTTTATTTCTAATGACAAGTTGAAGCTGATCAAGATGAAGAGGATGAAGACATTGAAGATATAATAGCTGCAAATAACGATATGAATATGGATGATAGCAGCGAGGATTTGGAAAATGAGGACGATATACATCGCCTTGAAATTGAACAAATACAACACCCTGAATTAGAAAAGGCAATAGGTACGATTTGATTACTTATACCATGTTTTTGGGATGTTACTGATTTACTATATATACATATTTTTTTTATAAACTATACTTGAGTACAAAAATTCCCAAATCCAAAAAGAGAGGACCAACAATGTTGCATGTTGTGCACACACGAACATTCAAAGAGCGGGAGGTCATTATATGTAATAAATTTGGACAACCCATTGGACCCGAAATAGAGGGGAAAGATATACCCGGACAATTCTCTCGATTTCTGGGCACAATAGCTCGTAATAATAGTTATGCACCATAGATTTATAGTTCATGGCAGAAGGTGCCACATAAAGAAAAGATATGGGAATATGTCTTGGTAAGGTTTTTGGTAGTTTTGTTTGATTTATTTGTTAGATTTTCATTATTAACTAAATGCTTACTTTTTTAAAGGAAAAATATGATGTGCCAAATGCTGCTAAGAAATGGGTTTTAACCACTATTGGAGAATTGTATAAGGTTTACAAATGTCGGTTTAAGCGAAAACACTTCTATCAATTTAAGGACAATAAAACAAGGTGGAAGAACCGACCTGACAGCATTTCAGAAGATGATTTTGCAAAATTGTTGCGTCTATGGAGTAATAAAGATGTGGCGGTATTTTCTTCAACAATTTCTCCATTAATAGTATTTTCTACTTAGAGTTGTATATTAGTTGATGTGTATATATTAATGTGTTTACAGAAACGCTGTTTGCGAGCTAAGGAATCACGCATGTCTCAAAAAAAATATGCACACAGCCGGTCCAAAAAGTTTTGCTAGGATTTGTGAGGAGATGGTAATATGTTTCTAGTTTGCCCATGATTTGTATTATTTTTGTTGTGCAATACACTAATGTTTTTGTTTCCTTATATTTATTTTATTATGAATACAGAAAAATGCTGACCCAAACTAACAATCACCTACTTTAACACAATTGTTTGAATGTACACGTAAAAGGACGGAAGGGCGCGTATATGCTGATACATATGATGACACGCAAAGGAAAATTGTAAGTTCTTTCTACTTTTATCTTTATGTAAATATCCATGTTCTATGTTCGCCTTATGTAAATATTCATCTATCATGTTTGCTTATTACGTATAGGATTAATTTAATTTTGATGAAACCTCCAGTGACACATGAGAATAGACATCCGTTTTTTAATATTTATCCATAGCATGATTTTAATTATAAAATTGTTTCTAAAGTATTTTCTTAATTTTTTTTTGACAATATTTAAGGAACAAATGAAGAACTACAAGCCAAAGGAGGATGCCAACGCTACAGTTGATCCTTATTTAGTTGTAATGAGCAAAGAAAACTATGGGTATCGTCGAATTTATGGTAGAGGTGTTACAAATACATTGATAAAAAAAGTGGATAGTTCTTGCACGTCATACATGGTTCCAGAGGGGATGATAGAATCTTTTAAAGCAAATGTTGAAGTTGAGAAAAACCAGTTGCTAGAATTGCGCAAAGAGATCGAAGAGGATCATCAAAGGAAAAAAGCCGAGCTTGAAGTGGACCATGAAAGAAAAAAATCCGAACTTGAAGTTATTCGAAAAGATATTATTGACAACCAACGAAAAAACTTTGAAGCTATGATGCAGGAGGTTATGAAACAATTACAAGTTGAAGATCAAGATGACTAGAAGGCCGGTTTATATTTCTCTTTAGTATTGTAATTGACACTTTATTGTTATTTAAGTTTGGACAAGTAATTTTAAGTAAATTATTTGATTATGATGATATTTGTGTTCTTATTGTTTTTGCATAATCGTGATTTAATGCATATTTTAATTATTTGTAATTGGATTTATGTTACAAAGTTGCATTTGTTGTAATTAAAATTCATAAAAAAGTTGCATTTATTAAAAAAAAAAGGTTGCACTTTTTCTATAATAAAGATTGTAAAGGTTGCAATAAGACTAGAAAAATGTTGCATATTTGTAATTAAAATATAATAAAGGTTGCATTTGAGTATAATAAAGGTTGCATTTAAGTGTAGAAAAGGTTACACTTTTGTAACCAAAGTTGCATTTGACTATTATTAAAGTTACATTTGAATATTATAAAAGTTGCTTTAGAATGTAAAAAAGTTGCATACTAAAAAGTTGCATTAGAGTAGCAAATGTAACACTATAAAAAATGGTTGCATTAAGCCTATAAAGGGTTGCATTAGGTCTAAAGTAACTGCTTCTGATGCAGCCCCCAATAAAAGGTTGCATTAGACATATTGTAACCTTTTCAAGGCCTAATGCAACATTTTAGTGATGCTGCAATAGCTTCATTTTCTTGTAGTGCCTCCTTTATTTCTTACTTGAGTCCCGTCTTGTACTTGGAATGCTTGATCTATGACGTGTGTGTCATATTGCTTAAGTCTTAATTCATGGGATTGTAATATTCCCATAAGTTCTTCAATTGATAATTCTTCTAAATCTTTGGACTCTTCTACAGCTACTACCACTGACTCATATTTTCTGGTCATACTACGCAATATTTTTTCAACTACTCGCTTATCACTTATCTCTTCTTCATTCATTCTTAACTGGTTAACTATTGTGGTAACCCTATCAAAATATCCTTCTATCGTTTCTGTTTCTGACATTCTTAGGATGTCAAATTCATATCTAAGGGTTTGTAGTTTTACTGTTTTTACTCGACGTTCTCCATGGTATGATTTGTATAATATTTCCCATGCTTCCTTAGATGTTCTTGCATTTGCAATTCTTTCAAATATTGTTTCTGTTGATGCTTGGAATAAATAATGAAGTGCCTTCTTATCTTTCTTATTTTGTTCCTTATGTTCTTTTCGTAAGGCATCATTTGCATCGTTGGGTAATTCTCTAACACCATCCTCTACCACATTCCACAAGTCTTGGGACTCCAAAAGCACTTTCATTTGAATGTGCCAATGATAATAATTCTGTCCCAAAAGTTTTGGAATTTGGGTTTGTACCCCTCCTTGTGTTGTCATGTTCCCCTCTTCCCTTTTAAAAAATTCTATTTATATATTTATACTTAAAAATAAGTATTCGACCAAAAATAAATGGTCTGTTTTTTTTTCTTAAAAAACGATATACAATCTACTGTTTGACTTTTTCAAAGTCAAAGAAGTTTATGAATTGTTAATTACTTTACTGGATTCGATAATTTTCCCGCCAAAAACAGAGGATAAGACAACAAAGCCAAAAACAGAGTGATCCTTTTTTACTATTATTCCCGATTCGATTTCGTGATTTTAACAAAACTATTTGTGTGAATCTTTGATAATCAATAGCCTTATGATCTTCACACAAAAATAATAATGAATGTAGTATAACTAACTCTGTTTTATGTAAAAGAAATCGAAGTTCGAATAAGAGAATTAGGGAATTTTACAGATAGATTTTTCTTGTGATTTTGATGATGATTCTCTGTCGAAGCAATGAGTGTAAATTCTTTGCAGTTGTATCGTTCCTTCGGATGCTTTTGGATGATCCGTTTGTTCCTCTGTTTTTCTGTTCGTATGTAACCACCGGATTAACAATTGTTTTTGATTGAATCTTCGTTTGTTGGCTCTGATACCAGTTTTGTTGGAAGATTTACAAAGGATATACGCAAATCGAAAACAAAACTGATAAAGATTGATAATATTATTGATAATTGAACGTATATAATACAAAGAAACTGCTTCGGTTGTTTTGGTTTGATAACAAAACTTGATAACCGAACAAATGTGTTATACAATACATATATATACTAAGTTAACTGACGCGTTTGTTGATGTGAACCGACGTGTCTTGAAGTGAACCGGTGTGACTTGAGTTGACCGACATGTCTTTATAAAACAAACCGGTATCGATATGTTGAACCGTTGTGATGATTATATAATATCTAGCTTATAATTATTATTACGTCCAATAGAGGCAATAATAAGATTGATCGACAAGAGGTTGTCGACGGTTTTCATCAGATTTCTCAAACAATCGCCAAGTTCGTTTTTTGTGTTTTACATATCTAATCCGATTAATCATTGATGGTACCACCAAATAGGTTAATATGATACCGAATACACGATTTGTGTAAAAATTCATTGTATTCTGTTCATCTCAGTTTGTTAAATTGGTTACATTTGTCTAACATAAACATATATGTTGTTTACTTATGTAGTTGCTGTGGACACTCTCCATCACTTTCATCACGAGCATCCGCTCAACCTTGTGTATCTGCAGCAGCCGACACACAAAAAAGAAAATGTGGATGATGAGGATGAGGACGAGCATGAAGTTGAAGATGAAGTTGAATTTGTGGAGGAAGATCGTCAATGCAACCTTTGTAAGGAACAGATCTGGTCATTCCATTTGTGTTACTACACCTGCAAGACTTGTGACTACTCATTGCACAAATTCTGTGCAGAACTACCAAAGACCTTACAAAATCACCCGTTTCATCCTGGCCATGAAATTAGATTATATACACATAGTTATAAATTTAGGTGTTCTGTTTGCAAGTTTAAGTGGGGGGATAACTTTGAATATGGTTGTACTAAATGCGACTATGAGATGGATATAGTATGTGCGACTATGTCGAAACAAAAGATAAAGCACCCTAGTCACCCTCACCAACTAGATCGAGTGTTGGGACACAAAAACATCTTACCTTGTGTTGCGTGTGGCAATGAACATGAAGGGGTCTTCTTTCACTGTACCATTTGTCCTGGATTTTGGATCAACCTGGACTGTGCTTTGCCGCCTACCAAATTACTAATACAGAATCACACTGATGGGACTTTCACTCATTCACATCTACTTTCCCTTGCCTATTCCTTTCCCCCAAGTAAAAACGAAGTTTTTTTTCCGGTTGTAGGGCTTGTGGTAACGAGTTCTATTCTGATTTATGGAGTTACGAATGCGACAAGTGCCGATATTACATGCATGTTGATTGTGCGACTTCAGTAACTACAAGTGAGCTTTCTCTTCTTCTTCTTTTTTTATTATTCTTTTAGTTTGTCTTAGTCTAATTTCAAGCATATCATTCTTCACCTGGCCTTGGCAAAACTTCCAAAAATTTCAAGGAAGATGAGCATCCAAATCTGCTCCATTGTCCATTTCAAGATGAAGGCGACAACCTTGTGAAGCGTTATATGTCTAATCAACATGGGTTGATTGGTAACTCCAGACAACGTGAGGGTGAGATGCTCAGCCATGGTAGCCATCAACACCCACTCAGCCTTTTCGACAAGCAAACATCAGTTGGTGTTTCTCTACACGACCCCATGAAAAAAACTCAATTGTTATGTGATGGATGCGTGAAACCTATCATGTCAATACCGATTTACACGTGTTGCCAAGATGGTGATGAACAATGTTGTTTCGTTCTTCATGAGTGGTGCGCCAAACTACCACCTGAAGTACAAGACTACGTGGGCCATCCTGAGCATACTCTTGTTCTTCTGCCTAAAATACATGGTAAGTTCTTTGGTGTCTTCAAGTGTGCCGTTTGCGACTTACCATCCAATGGTTTCGCATATGGATGCACAAAATGTGATTATTATGTTGATATCAATTGTGCATTCATACCTAAAGAAATCACACATGACTCGCATCCAAATCATCTTCTATCGATAGTGAAACCTTCAGAAGACGACTCAGAAAAGGAATTCAAAGCATGCAAAGATGACATGTACTTCAGGAATCTGGGATTTCATTGTCCGTCTTGTGATTTCTACATTCATGTAGAGTGTGCTCTGTTATTACCTAGAATAATAAAGCATAAGATTGATAAACACCCTTTGACCCTAAGATACGAACCAACAGAGAACCATATTGACAAATACTTTTGTGAAATATGTGAGGATGAATTTACCCCTTGGGAGTGGTTCTATCATTGCTCTACATGTGCCCAGTCAATGCATGCAGCTTGTGCACCCTTAATACTTCAATGTGAGCAAAATGTTGGATTTAATCGGTTGTTTACGGGTCAAACGAGTCATGGGTCTAGTTATTTATTTTATGCATGGAATAAGCAAACTTCAAGTGTTATGTTTGCATGGCTGGACATTTGAAGTTGGTACATGTTATTCTATATTATATTGTTTTTACTAGTTGTTTAATGGGTCACATGAGTTGCTGCAAGGTTTGAATAGTATTGTAGGACTTGGTAAATGGGTTGACCGAATTGTATGGAAGTAGACGTTGAGGGAGTAGAAGAGTGGGTCATTCCTTGTACCGGATCTTTGGGTAGAATACTATTTTATTGCATATTTTTCTACATTCCCATGTGGTTGTGTAAGGCTATATATAAAGCCATTGTGATCAGGAATAAAGGGTGTACTTTTTCATTTTAATAAACAAGTTTCTCAATTGCTTTCTGCAAGTTATAGTTCATATATATACATTCGTGAGTCGTGATTATCAAGTGTGTGTATATAATCTTGGCCTGAACCAACATTTGGTATCAGAGCGGAGATTGATTAAGAGGGGCTGCACATTCTGATCGCAGGAAGGGGTGTTTGAAGCTTTCAAGGTTGCAGCGATAGGAGGTGACCGGTGCGCAGTGATCAGAAATGCATTAGATCAGCAGTGATCGGAAAGCCTAGGTGATCGCAGGTCAGCGTGTTTTTGAGGTTTTGCGTTCTAGGGGGTCAAAAGGGTAGCGGACGAGTCGTGATTTAGGCCAAATCAGCGGGCTTGTGAACCCAGTTTATTGATCGAAGAACGAAGGAAGATTAAGCAACCAGAAGGTGTTAATCAAAGGTGTAAAAACAGCGGTGAAAGGTAGCAAAAGGTGTTTGCAGGTAATACTTTCAAGCAGTGTTTTTAGTTGATTATATAACCTTGGTAGTGCAGTAAATTGCAAGAATGACTCCACCAAAGGATCAAGCATTGGCCGTCGTCAAAGAGAACAACACCATATCTCTTCAATGTTCGGTGTTGTCATCAACAAATTACACGGTTTGGGCGATGAGGATGCGGGTCATTTTCAATGTTCATGGGGTGTGGGAGATGATTGAACCGGGAACAAATCTGGATGCTAAGAAGAATAATCTTGCAATGGCTCTCTTGTTCCAAGCCATACCCGAAGACCAAGTTTTGCAAATAGGAAATTTCCTAACCGCAAAGGATATGTGGGCTGCTCTCAAAACCCGTCATTTGGGTGCGGAGCGGATTCGAGATGCAAGACTACGTACAAACTCTAATGGGTGAGTTTGAAAATCTAAAGATGAAGGACCAAGAAGTTGTAGATGACTTTGCTAACAAGTTGTCGGGGTATGCTTCACGAGCAGCCTCACTTGGTTCGGAGATAGAAGAAACAAAGTTGGTAAAGAAATTCCTTAATGGGTTACCTAAACGCTTTATTCATATGGTGGCTTCTATAGAACAGGTTGTAGACTTGAAGACCATCGGTTATGATGATGTTGTGGGTCGGCTTAAGGCGTATGAAGAAAGAGTCAAGGATGAAGAGACTCAAAACGAGCATCAAAACCAACTTTTGTTTGCAGGTTCCGATGAGAAGGCAAAAGAAAAGGAGCACAAGTGTGAGCATTGTGGTTGTAGTAAATCGAACCGTGACGACTATGGACGTGGCCGAGGCGGAGGTCGAGAGTCCGGGAGAGGTCGAGGTGACGGTCGAGTACAACGGGACAGGAGCCGTGTGAAATGCTTCAAGTGCAACGAGTTCGGTCATTTCATATCGGAGTGTCCAAAATGGGGAAAAATGGAAGAGCTCCACTTGAACCGATGTGAAGATGATGAACCGACGTTGCTGTGAGTGGATGATATGAACAACCGATTAAGGGGGTGATTGTTGGATTTAATCGGTTGTTTACGGGTCAAACGAGTCATGGGTCTAGGTATTTATTTTATGCATGGAATAAGCAAACTTCAAGTGTTATGTTTGCATGGCTGGACATTTGAAGTTGGTACTTGTTATTCTATATTATATTGTTTTTACTAGTTGTTTAATGGGTCACATGAGTTGCTGCAAGGTTTGAATAGTATAGTAGGACTTGGTAAATGGGTTGACCGAATTGTATGGAAGTAGACGTTGAGGGAGTAGAAGAGTGGGTCATTCCTTGTACTGGATCTTTGGGTAGAATACTATTTTATTGCATATTTTTCTACATTCCCATGTGGTTGTGTAAGGCTATATATAAAGCCATTGTGATCAGGAATAAAGGGTGTACTTTTTCATTTTAATAAACAAGTTTCTCAATTGCTTTCTGCAAGTTATAGTTCATATATATATACATTCGTGAGTCGTGATTATCAAGTGTGTGTATATAATCTTGGCCTGAACCAACACAAAATACATATGCCAGTAATCGCAAATGCGTCTATAAGTTTCTCAATGTCAAATTTGGAGGAACCCTTGAGATCAAAGCTCACCCACACCGCTTGGCCTTTGTTCAAGGGCTTAAGACTGATGGCTGTTGCATTAAGTGTCGTTGGGGATTGCAGTACAAGATGATCTTTAAGTACTATTGTAATTTTGTTATGTGTGTGTGTGCAGTCAATTATTTAGTTTGGTTTGCATTGTTTATTAATTGAATTGGTGTATGTAATATGTTTTATCAACTTTTATTTAGTTATTTATTTACAATCTTATTTTGACAGATTCTATTTTTTTATTGTATAATTTTGGCCATTTCAGTGGGCTTACGTTGTGGTAAATCAATATCAGTGGGCTTATAAAAGTAATTTTGTTTGGGATATGTGACTGATACATTATTTTTGGGTTCTTATCTTTGTATTTTTACCAATGCTTTCTTAAAATGATGTTGGGTATTGAGAGTACTTGTAATGAACAAGGAAACATAACACAAACTGTGAGCTATATGCAGTGTAACAGTGGTATGCCTACCAGGTGTTTGATGAAATGCTTTTGAATTTTGCCTACTATTTGATTGATTAGCTGTATCTTATTAGTTGTTTGAATCAGTTTGACGATCCAATTTCTTTTTTAAAATGGATCTTGATTTACTATTTATGTGATATGCTTACAGCTTATTTGAATTCTGCATCAATTGTGTTGGTTGTCTACAATTACAATCATCATGATTTCTATTTAGGTAATTGTGTTCTGAATCTGATGTCATAAGTGCACTATATACAGTGTATAATTTTCTGCCTACCAGGTGTTACATTGATTCACATAACTGTATAGTGCTCAATTCTACATCAAATGTGTTGGTTATATAAAGGTACAGTCATGATGATTTATGTTTATGTAGTCTTTTTGTGATGTCATATACATTATATGATAGCGTAAAATTTGTTTTTTAGTCGTTTGGCTGTCTGGATGTTGTGTGATCGAGAATGTCTTCCTCAACTTTGGGTTGTGTTATTTTTGTTTTCTGCTGCACTACTAATGTCTGTCTTTTATGCAGGCGGTTTCTGTTATTTTTTGTCTTTGATAAGTATGCATCGCGCTTGCTTTTCATTTGTGTTGTGCTTCACGTATATGATGAAATGGCGTATTTGTGACATATACATTCTGTTTTTTCTTTTCATAAATCAAACCATCACCATTTATTGTAGTGCCATGTGATATGCATTCTGTTTTTTCTTTTCATAAATCAAACCATCACCGTTTACCTTCTTCATCCTTATCGTCTCCTACAGTTTCATTGCCCATCTTCTTCATATAGTAGCATACGCATAATCATTTGACAATATGAAGACCATAATTGGAATGGTAATAGTAGCCATTATTGTTGTTGCCATAACTAAAATCACCATGACATTGGCTGCTTTGTGTATTTGTTTGTGGTGGGACTGTGTTGGCATGATTCAATCACCTCACTTTTTTTTTAATGTTGTATTAGGATTACCTTATTGTTGGTTACCTTGATTTGGCACCAAAGCAAATACTATTCCCAGCACCAGGCACACCAAATTCATAAAAAATACAAGTTAGAAAAATTGGTTAATTTGAGAGGTGTATGTTTTATTAGGCCGATTGTCATACAATCCTTTCTAAACGAGTCAAAATATAGGAATTATTAGATGGGTTCCTGTATACCAGGTTGTTAGAACAAGTTAAAATGGTTTAAAATATAGTAGGCTAAATGTTGCAATGCATGCGATATATGGCGTGTAAATAGTAAATGGTTAAAAACATCAGTTGATTAATGCAACATTGTATGTTTTGTTAGGCCAATAGTCATACATCGTTTCTGTTGGTTCTGTATAAATACCAAACGGGTCAAAGTATAAAGATTATTAGATGGGTTTAAGTATATCAGGTTGTTAGAACAGGTTGAATGGACCAAAACATAGTAGGAATGTTGGTGTGCATGTGATATATGGCGAGTAAATATTAAATGGGTCAAAGTATCTTTGCATATCATGTATATAGGGTAGGGATCCTAAGAGAACCAACCCCTATTTGAGAACTGAGAGAACAATTCTGAGCCACACATTTCATATAAAGGCAAAAATATATATATATATATATATATATATATATTTTATTTTTTTTTATTTTTTTTGCTTTAATCGCATATTTTTATGCAAGGAAATTTTTTTTTATTTTTTTTGAATTTTTTTTTTCATTTATACATATGTCTATATGACAATTCTACATATGTGTATATAGCAATTATACATATGTGTATATAGCATTTTTCAGCTATACATATGTGTATATTTCAGCTATACATATGTGTATATAGCATTATACATATGTGTATAATGCAATTATACACATGTGTTTACTGAAAAAAAAAAAAATTTCCTTACATATAAAGCAGCGATTTTTGCAAAAAAAAAAAAATTTCTTTTTTTTTTTTTGCCTTAGAGAAATGTGTGGCCCAGAATGGTTCTCTAGTTCTCAATTTGAGGAAAGGTTCTCATTTGAACCAAATCTCATGTATATATTCATGTGTTTGACAATATTTTTTCGGTTCATGTCAAAGTTTGGTTAGTATCGTTTCTTCCTGCCAACTCGCGAGGATGACACCAGAAGCTGATTTTCAACTGCATAGATGCTGGTCAAATGTGATACATGTTTTGCAAATATTAGGTCAAAAGTTGATATCAACTGCATAGCTGCTGGTCAAATGGATTATTAATTAGTTAACTATTACTATGTACCATGGAAGTGGCATTCAAGTTGTGGTAAAAAAAAGTGGCGGTAAATACTATTTTACCAAAATGGTGTTGCCCTAAGGCCAAAAATGAATCAGCAGCAGTCTAGCCAAAGATGTAGCAGATGCGGTATGTATCTTGGATGAGAAGGCAGAAAACTTCCTTCCAAACATATTGTGAAAAGACCAAATTGCCCTCGACAGTTAATTACAGTTATTTAGGCGGCAATAATGAACCGGTGGGAGTCAAACAAAACAGAAAACAGACATGTTGTTTCGACAATAACTGCCAACAAACATACCGGTTCAAGACATATAAATTCATTTCTGTTCAATAATACTTGTCCGAAACAATCATTTGTTCAATATGTTTCATTTATTCTTTATCAAGATTGTACACAAACAATCCAAAAACCTTGTAAAACTTCCTGTTCAATAATACTTGTCCGAAACATTCATTTGTTCAAGTGTGTATCTTATTGTTTTCGTGTATTCTTATCAAATTATCCGCTGAATATTCATTTCTGGGCCAACAAAGGTAACGGGTCAAACTGATAGCTTATATTTTTTTAAGGGAATGGATGCAAAGGAAGCAAAACACGGTGACCAGAGACAAAAAGGAAACATCACTTATATGGCTGACATGATTCACATGTCGTCCCAAGAGGTTTGCACCCAAATCCATACACTTTTGTTTGATGGTTATGGTTAAAGCATCAATATTCATTACTTTTGAGAACCAGTAAATACTTGACGAGTTAGGCTATTTTTTTCTTTGTTATCAGTTAGTTTTGATTGATGGTTATGTTGGTGTAGCCGTCCCTTATGCGTATGGTTCTTCTGCGTCTAACATGGCCTGTCTGTCAAAGCGTGGTAGAACATCCTCCCATAGAGCACGTCAATAGTAGGACCACTGCATTAGTGGCAGTACGCAAGAAAGTTACCATCTTTTTTGATGTATAATATAATGCAGAATACGAAGTTGGTGTTTAAAGGTACCTGATGTCTGTCAATGTGACACGTAGGTACGGCTTCACTTTTTAGTGGTGCCTGGTGTAGTGTCTTCCAACCTACCAATGTAGTTTGCAAAGTAAAATGTATGAAAAGTTAAATAAAGGTAGATAAATAGCTATAGGAAATGAGTTAAAGAACAGATAAAAATATATGAGTAAGTTGATATATGCTGTATTCTTCTTGTAATGAAAAAGTACCAATCAGAATATATGGCTGATTAGGTGGCTGATTTTCCTCAGTCCTAAGAGGTAAGTCTGCGTATGGACAGAAGTTAAAGTAGTGCAAAGCGAATATCTCTGGAGTAGGTATTAGAGTCACTGATGTTTTTGTCAAGTAGGTAGCATAATAATTGTCGGTACATATATAATTGTCAAGTAGGTAGCATGAGAACAGGGTCAGTTTCTTTTCAAAGAAATCTTTATCCAAAGAGTGGACGCTTGCCTGTATAACATCCCCCTGTACACACAGTAATTAGTGATAAGACGATGCAAACAAAGGGTAATACATGGATGTATAAAAAACGCCTACATATTTGTCTATAACGAAGTAGCAGAGATTGTTGTTTCGCAACCACTTTCTTATAAAACGAACTACTATCGGATTCCGAGATGGATCGGATTCCTACATCTTTGTCACTGCTGAGAAGAAATGTACGTGTGGAAGATCAGGTGTGCGGCCTATGTAATTGTGATATTGAATCCTCATTACACTTATTTACGGGTTGTGGGTTTTCGTTTGGAGTGTGGAGCGCAATAGGCAAATGGTGTGGGC
Source organism: Ambrosia trifida (assembly GCA_028751855.1). Taxonomy (NCBI): domain Eukaryota; kingdom Viridiplantae; phylum Streptophyta; class Magnoliopsida; order Asterales; family Asteraceae; genus Ambrosia; species Ambrosia trifida. The sequence goes on along the minus strand of CM054122.1, from coordinate 202,525,900 downwards.
TGCAAACAATAGTAGCTTTTGGTATTCGAGATCATTTGGAACTGTATAAACAGGTTGGGAAAGACAAGGCAAGTAGAAAGTTGATCCAAGGTATCATCATAGTGACGTTTTGGGTGATATGGGGAGCTAGAAACAACAAGATTTTCAACAAAAAAAGATCCGAAGGTGAATGAAGTGGTCACTAGTGTCAAAAAAAAAAAAAAGATTGTTCTAATTATGGGTGTTTTGTGTGTGGCAGTTAGGAATTTTAATACATTATATTTGGCAACATTTGTTTTTGGATTTGTGGTGGGCTTCACAGTAGTTTGGTAGCATTTGTGACACTGTGGTGCCTTTAATTTCTATGATTGGAGCTATTCATATGAGCACATTAGCTAAATTGTCTTTTAAAAGCGAAGCTATTTTAGACACAATCAAGGTTCCCCTGTTTTCTATATGCGTCAAGACAAACACTTTTTTTTTTTTTTTTTTGAAAGGCTTAGTTCAGTGGAAATCCTTGTACAACCCTAACCTAGCGGTTCCAAGTTCGAATCCTTACCCACACACCGGTGTCCTCCTTGCCTAAGCTCAAACCGTCATGGGGAATTTTTTTGTGGTGTGCATGGATCAAACCTATACCCTCAGAATGGGAACCCTTAAGGGAAAACCCACCTTACCTTAAACCAGCTGGGCTGGAGATCATTGACGTCAAGACAAAAACTAATCCTCTTTTTTTTTATTTTTTTTTTTTTTCAAGTGAGTGTCCACTAAATTGAGCTAAAATCAAGGAACAACTTAACCTAATAATGAATATTTTTCATATCTTTTTCAATGAATTTGATATGAATTCCAAAAAAAAAAAAAAAAAAAAAAAAAAAATCTTTTCATGGATTTCTATGTTGGTATTGAATTGTGACAACCGTCACCCTCGTATTTTAACAAGATGATAATTTTAGTTCCTCGCGTATTCAAACATTTATATTTTAATCACTGAAAGTTTCATCGTTTTCAAATGTAATAATAAATCAAACTCAACGTTTTCACTCACACTTGCTATGAACCGTGCCTACGTTTTAATCAAGCGCGCATCTTGAAACAATATTTGGAATGAGTTTTATAAAAATTTTTCATGTTTTATGAAGTTTAAAGCTTTGAAGTTGAGTTAGGTTAGCTTAGTTAGCCTTTTATAAGAAAAAAATTAACAAAAACCTTATGTATCTAACCTAGTCAAAGTGGAGGGACCTGAGTTGCCAATTGGTGAAAGTTAAATCAAACAACTCTCTCCTCTCTGATGCATACCGGTTTTCCGGCCAGTGGCTCGCCGGCGGCGGCCAGTTTTCCGGCGAATCATAAATCGGCCTTTATGGGTCTGTTTCAGCTTCTAATTGATTCCAAACGTTTTCTCCATCATGAAACATTAAATTTCAATCATAAAAGCGAGCAATTAACATGAATTAGTCGATTTTTAATGTGGGTTTAACAATAAAACCGCCGGAACTTTAATGACCATCAAGGGAGCGTTTTTAACGGATTTCGTTATATAAACTACCTGCCATTACGTTTCTGCAGCAACTAGCGTCCTAAACCCACTAAAAAAACATACTAATCGTGGCCAAAGCTCTGCAGAATCGGCTCCAAGGCGCGATATGTGTTCTTCTTCTTTTGATTCGTAATCAAGCTTGTAAGTTCTTGTTTAAGTTGCCATTTTATCTTTTAATCATACCCGAACGAAAGCCCTATCATCTCGGGTTCTAGAAATGGCGAATTGTGGATCTTGGAATATTAGGGTTAGGGTTTGAATTTGGGAAAGAAGATGAAGTTTTGATTAAGTTATAAATATAATTTTTTTTCTAACATTTCATCATATAACCCTTGTAGTGCAGTGGTTGAGTGTGTGTGTTTGTACAAAAGTGACTCGGGTTCGAGTCTCCAGTCACCCGGGTCTGACCATTTTTTTTTCAGTTTTTGTTTATATGTATTATTTATTATTTATATACATATACATATACACATTTAACTTGGAATATTCATAATAAATTCAATTTTTATCAAACAATTATGAAAATTTAGGTGTAGCATCTTGACATCCTAAAGAAAATTACCACACTTTTATTTTCTGAAAAATGTCTTGTTTTTATATTTTTATTGAATTTAATTGTTTAAATCATATTTAATTGATTAAAAATTCATTTTCAATGATTTTAATCTCAAATTTTTTGTGAAATTATTTCTAATCATTATGAACTGAAATAAAAATATTTGGTTTAGAAAACATTTATTTTTATTAATTTCTCTATTATTAATCATTTAAGCATAATTTAATCGCGTTAAATCAGTTTTAAATATAAATAGGTTTATATAAATTATGAGAAAATTATTCTACTTTGTTTACATCAGGAATCATTCATTTTCTATAAAACTAGTATTTTTGGATCATTGTGTAACTCAAAATTATTTATTTAATTGTTTATGATTATTGTGTTTATTTTAATTTAGTTAAAGTAACTAACTAAATTATTTTGTCTTAATTATTCAAACATATTCTTTATCTAAATATTCAATAGGTAATAATTATATTACTTAAACCACATTTACAACCTTTCATATATTACTTGTGATATACAACTTTTACATTAACGCGACTTATCATAAAAACTCTAATTCCCCAGATCGACTTAGCAAACCCTAATGCCTTAGACCCTAGTTACCTTAGACTTTTTTAGACATTTCCTTATTAGTATGCTTACACATTATAGGTTGAATTCCTCGGAATTCTCATTACTTAGCTCACGACCGCTTAAGTTGGATTTTGCTCGTTTTCGCAAACTGTGAGTATATCTTTCCCCTTTTTACTATTTTACATTTCGGGGTGACTCATGTACTTACTATCAAGTTTATATTTCCTTTTACTAAAATAGCAATTCTTATGTGTGTTTGCTTGTGTTATTTTGTGTATCTATGACCTGTCAAATCATTAACCGCTGGGCGGCCTGGCATTTCAATGAATAGTACTATGGTTTATACCCTTGTGACTCTGTTGAGAGTCCTCGTCATTGCTATGTATTACTTTACTACTAGCGCATACTATATATATCTGCTTACTTCTCTTAGGGTTGATTTGACCCGGATACCACTTGTTACATAATTGCAAACAGTATACGACACATGAATTGCTAAACACTTTTCTACTATATTTATTTAAACAGGGTATGCTCACCAATACAATTTTTGTATTGACCAAAATATTTTGTACATGTTTCAGGTTGTTTTGAGACGCTTCTTTTAGGCTTTTGGATTTTATATTTCAGTCTTGTCTACATTGTATCTTAGCTAGACTTGTCACTTTAGAATTATTGTATCCTGTAATTCCATTTCAGTGTAATAAATTATTTAATCAAGGTATTCAAATTTACACTTTAGTCCATGAGCTATTGAACAATCGTCACTACGTGACACCTCGATGTTTCCGCCATCGGTTGGGGTGTTACATGAATTTAATCCAATTTTAAGTTGTACAAATAAATAAAATTTTGGCTTTTAATGTTTTTATATGTGGATATTACATGAGTTTAAACTGAATTTAGGAAACTTCCACCCAGAATTTAGGGAAATTGGATTTTAACACCCTCAACTATTGACAATTGGCCGTTGATGCACTGAACTACAAAATTGACCAACACCACACTGTACTTTCAACTTATTGGCCTGTATCACCCCTCAGACTAACCATGGTTAATTTTTTGCTGACGTGGCAAGTTATCTGTCCATGCCGCGTCAACTTGTTCCCTATGCCACGTCAGCAAAATGGACACGTCACCATGCCACGTCAGCAAAACTTAACCATGGTTAGTCTGAGGGTGATACAAGCCAATAAGTTGAAAGTACAGTGCGGTGTTGTTCAATTTTGTAGTTCAGTGTGTCTACGGCCAATTGTCAATAGTTGAGGGTGTTAAAATCCAATTTCCCCATAATTTAAGGTTAACTGTTTTTTAAATTCGAACCGTTTTGCCATACGTTGGTGAGTCAAGAGCATTACAAGGCTACTTTGTAACACTAAAAATTTCACAAACGCTTAAATACATTAGTGGATTTGCAAAAGGATTAGGATTAGGATTAGAAGCAACTTACTTCACATTCTTTGGTTGTTGTGTACTTCTTTAGTGGTACAAAAGCTGTTTTATAAGACATAGTTACACCAATGGAGAACTTGCGATTTTCATAATGTACACGTTTATGATTGGTGGACTGTAAGTACTTTCCCTCTTTAAAACTTTAGATAAATCTTGTTGTCTTCTATTTCTAAATTTTCAAATTTTTTTACGTATCCATAATGTCTAATGTCGTCTACCATCTCTAATATGTGTCTTTTATATCAATTATTTTGCCCCAATTACACCTCAACTCTAACAAACCCAATTGTGTGTCATCTAATTGATTATTATCGCGTAACAACACGAGTCCCGCTGCTCCGAGTCGTTACTTCACCACTAAGGTCAGTATTCAGCTTTTCCTTATATTGTTTTTTTCAACTTATGGTAAATGAACAAAATTAATTGTTACTGTATTGGGTCTATAGTGCAGTCAAGTTTGTTGTGGATGAATGGGTTTAATCTACAAGGCAGTATACACATCAATTTAGAACTTTCTCAAATTTAGAATTCCTTGTGCAGTTGTGGGCCCACTTGGGCCGCATGCAGCAAGTACAACCTGGCTAGTGGGTCTTTTGGAGCAGCAACGGTTTGTTAGTGCTCAGCTTCCATCCCACCCAACACTGTATAGTGTGACAACTAGAAAATGCTCTTACCGAATATTGCTTAACATCGTTACGTGAAGACTTGAAGCCCACATAATGATACGTGTGGGGTCAGTTGTCGAGGAAGATGACGAGTAAGCATTGCACATAGGGGTTCCAATGACCTGAATCGAGCTCGAGCTTGTTTAAGTTATGAAAGCTCTAGCTCGCGCGCAGCATGATTCGAGCTTAGTATCTAAAGCTCGAGTTCGGTTCGTAAGAAAGTTTATCAAGCTCATGCTCAACTCATATATATTTTTTTCATCATTTTTAATAGCATTATATATTAAGTATGATTATATTGTAAATTAAGTATGATTAGATTTGTATTCATTGTAATTATCCCTATCCATAAATATAGGGATCACATGTACTTATAAATATTGGTGATAATCAAGGATAGGGACACGGTTCCTATTCTAATATGGTATCACAAGTCCAGGATACCCTCTCCTAAACCCAGTACCTCAGCTCAAGGACTCCTTGGCCCAAGACCATCCCATGGATTGCATGCCGCTTACACTCCTACTGACATAGAGCACGCCATGTATACGATGTCTTTACAGCAACCGGACTTGACTCTCTTCATGGACACTGGAGCATCATCTACAATGTCTGACGACCAACGTGATTTTCATTCCTTTTCTAATTCTTGCATTCCTCGGAACATTATTGTTGGTAATGGTGACGCCATTCCGGTTTTAGGAATAGGCACCAAATACCTACCCAAACCTTTCCCACCTTTTATATTAAAAAATGTCCTATATTCACCTAAATTACTTAAAAACCTTGTTTTTGTGCGTCGCTTTACTACAGATAATTCTGTATCTGTAGAATTTGACCTGTTTGGTTTTCATGTGAAGGACTACAAGACCAAGGACCCCTCCTACGGTGCAACAACAGTGGTGATCTCTACCCTCTGGTTTTGGGATCTGGCTCCTCCTCACCAACCGCATGCTGCAATCTCCTCACAACTCTGACATCACCGTCTTGGCCATCCAGGACGCCCGTCTTTAAATTCTTTAAACACTTCTTGTTCTGTTGACTTTAGTAATTTTGAGAATAATGTATTCCAGTCTTGTGTTTATGGAAAAAGTATTCGCTTACCATTTTCTACGTCTACTTCTTGCACCATTCAACCCTTCGATATTATCCACGAAGACTTATGGACATCACCCATAATTAGTTCAGTTTTTAGATGATTATACTGATTTTTATGGACTGTCCCATCTCCAATAAGTCGCATGAATTTACTACATTCACCCATTTTGCTAAAAAAATATCAAAACACAATTTGAACGAACCATTAAAACATTTCAATGTGATAACGGCAAATAATATGTCAATTACACCTTCCTAACCTTTTTTTTAACACAAACGGCATCCTTTACCGCCTGTCTTGCCCTTACACCTCCTCCCAAAACGGCAAGGCCGAATGGAAAATTCGTACCATTAATAACATGGTTCGAACCTTCCTTGCCCATGCATCACTCCCAACATACCTTTGGCACTTTGCCCTTGAAACTGCTACATACCTCCTAAATATCTTGCCCAAAAAAACCACCAAAAACAAAAGTCCCACTGAACTTTTATATAACTCTACACCCTCATATGACCACCTTCGCATTTTTGGTTGTCTATGTTACCCTCTAAACCCACCACCTACCATTCACAAACTCGACCATTGATCACACCCATGTGTATTTTTGGGATACCCACCCACACACCGTGGTTACCGTTGCCTTGACATACACTCGCATCAGATATTTATATCACGTCACGTCGTCTTCGACGAAACCATATTCCCATTCGCACACTCCACCAATCCCAAACCTTCCTATGACTTCCTTACTGATCACTTTCCTCATCATTTAACACCACACATCACAACAAATGCCCCAACCATACCTCCTAATCCGTCTCCTGTTACACCCGGCCCAAACAATACCGGCCCATCAACACCTAACACTTCCCCCACATCTAGCCAAAGCCGATTACACCTTTCGGCCCACACTCCTTCCCTACAACAGCCCAATACCGTGCCTCCCATTCCACCCGTCCCTCCTGTCCAATAGCAGCCCACTGTCGATCCCAATACCCTCCCGCAACAGTCGACTCCGCCCACCGCCTCCTCCACCTCTGCCTCATCGACACAACCACCAACCCGCATCATACACACTAGGTCGATGAGTGGATTTCCAAACCGAAACAAATATTTAACCTCCACAACACAACCGAAAACATTAAACCAATCCCGAAAAACCCCACTGATGCCTTAACTATTCCGAAATGGTACTCCGCTATGACCACTGAGTTTAATGCATTAATTAGAAATGGGACATGGGAATTGGTACCTAGGCAACCCAACATGAATGTTATTCGTAGTTTGTGGCTGTTTAAAAATAAATACAGGTTGGACGGTACATTGGAGCGGTACAAAGCACGCCTTGTGTGCGATGGTAGAACACAACAGGTTGGGATAGATTGTGGTGAGACTTTTAGTCCTGTGGTTAAGCCAGCTATGATACGAACGGTTCTCTCTATTGCATTGTCAAAGGGTTGGGATGTCCATCAACTAGATGTCACCAACGGCTTTCTTCATGGAACTCTTAACGAGACCGTTTATATGTATCAGCCGATGGGGTTTCGCAATAAAGACTTTCCTCATTATGTTTGTTCATTAAAGAAGTCTTTATACGGGCTTAAACATGCACCTCGGGCATGGTATCAAAGGTTCACTGGCTACGTTTTTATGTTGGGATTTACTCATAGCAGGTGTGATACTTCTCTTTTCACTTTACATACAGGGCACTGATACAACTTTCTTGCTCCTATATGTTGATGACATTCTACTTGTCACATCTTTTGCCACACTCCGAGGTCGACTCATGGCGAAACATGCTAGTGAATTTGCTATGAAGGACCTCGGCCCTCTCAGCTACTTTCTTAGTATTTCTGTCACACGCAACCGGGATACTATGTTTCTTACACAGGAGACATACTGCACGAACATTATTGCTCGGGCAGGCATGTAGTCATGCAACCCGGTTGCCACCCCGGTGGATACAAACACCAAACTCAGCGCCACAGGTGACTTATTTCATGACCCCACTCTTTATCGCAGTTCGGCTGGCGCACTTCAGTACCTTACTTTCACGAGACCTGACATCACATATGCTGTTCAGCAGGTCTGTATGCACATGCACTCGCCGTGTTTATCCCACTGGAATGCTTTGAAACGAATTATCCGTTACATTAAGGGGACGATTTCGTATAGTTTAACCTTGGGCCGGTCCACTACTCCATCACTCATTGCATACACGGACGCCGATTGGGGCGGCTGTCCTAACACACGGCGTTCCACTAGTGGATACTGCATCTATTACGGGGATAACTTAATTTCTTGGTCCTCTAAGCGCCAGAGCACAGTCTCACGATCCAACACTGAGGCCGAATATCGTGCTGTTGCAAACGTCGTTGTTGAAATTTGTTGGTTGCGCAATCTTTTATTGGAATTATATCACCCCTTGGCACGTGCAACATTAGTATATTGTGACAACGTGAGTGCTATTTACTTGTCAGGAAATCCAGTCCAACATCAGCAAACAAAACACATTGAGCTTGATATCCACTTTGTTCGCGAGCAGGTTCAAAGAGGACATGTGCGGATTTTACATGTTCCCTCCTGTTACCAGATTGCAGATATCTTCACTAAAGGTTTGCCTCGAGTTCTCTTTGAAGACTTCAGATCCAATCTCAGCATCCGATCTCCTCCCGCTTCGACTGCGGGGTATAATAGCATTATATATTAAGTATGATTATATTGTAAATTAAGTATGGTTAGATTTGTATTCATTGTAATTATCCCTATCCATAAATATAGGGATGACATGTACTTATAAATATTGGTGATAATCATAGGAGAGGGACACGGTTCCTATTCTAATAATTTTAGTATATTATTTAATTATGTTTTTAATTTATTAAGTAAAACTTATATATAGTGGGCTCGTTTAGGCTCATTTGCTAGACGAGCTTGTTTTTAGGCTCGGGCTCAAGCTCAGTTAGACTCGGCTCGCGTCGAGCTTTTTTTCAAACCAAACTCAAGTAGCTCGCGAGTAGCTCGGCTCGTTTGCACCCCTAATTGCACATAAGATTGAGCATGTTGTATGTCTATTGGTTGGTGATGCTGCAATGAATTGTTTTAAATGGGAGAATATATTGTGCCTGATTACAAGTATTTTTGTATGATACGTGCAGAACTAGCAAAGATGTCAGTTTACCTAGCTGTGTATTATGTATTGTTCGTGGCACCAATGTACGTTCTTCTTTACAAATCATAGTATCTGTGTTATTTTTCTGTCTTTTAAAATATTGAGTTCGCATTTTAGTTAAAAATTTGTTAAAGAAGCAATGTAACACATATGAGCTTTTATATTAATCTACTGATTTTTTTTCTATATTTGTTTGAGGCGGGACATTGTGAATGCTATATGTGATGCTGAAGGCATTGAACCTATATTATTTGTTGGTTCAAACACGGTAGGTAATATTTTCATGGTTTTTTATTCTTCCAATGTTAAGATTGCACATGTATTATTACTATTGTTTTGAATTTCGAATGTGCTGAGTATGTATCTTTTAAATTATCGCGTCTCCCCTAAATCGAGCATTCATGGAAACCTTCCGTTGATAGTGAGCATTTCGAATGCGAGGTCTAATGGATATGGCGGTGGTTTGGCTTTTGTAGGTCAGCTTTTCAGAGTCTATGATCTTTCTGGAAGTGGTCTCATGGCTCTGAGTACACAAATTGACAGCCCCTTTATCTCCAACACTTTTATTAATTTTCTTCAATTTTTAATTTCGTACAATATGTTCAAATTGATAGTCCTTCCTGGTTTATACATGTTTTAATTGTAAATTGTAAATTGTAAATGCATGCTAATTAATTCTAACTTATAGGGTTTGAGCTTTATGTGTACACTCATGACATTGCAATCTGTTATATATATGTTGGTATTGTCTCTAATAGAGTTGGTGGGAATAGTGGATTATTGCTTAGTTATATGTACGGTACATAGGAGTTCAAATAGGGTTTGGTGATGAACAAAACATTTAAGAATGTTTAATGGGTTTTTTTTTTTTTCTATTTTTAATTTCTTAAGGTTTTATTTTTATTGGTAATAATTCTACATGATATTATTATCATGGTTATAGTCTTTTATGGTGTAGGAAAGAAAAATGAAGATGTAATAGTTCCATTAAGTAATTATGCATATAACCTGGAAATTAATAACCCAAATTCCAAAAAAGGTTTATACTCTGTATGTTGTTACATACAATTCATTTTATTGTGATAATTTCTAGCCAATCTAAGCAGCAATGCCCAAGATGTTGATGGAGAATTGATAGATGTTATGTAACTATGGGTCAATTTAAATAGTAGCAATATGCTTTTGTATATCTACCCTTTACTCTCACAAATAAAATACATTTTTTTGTAAGGTTATTGTGTCATGTTAGCTTTTGTAAGTAACAAACTTCATGCTTTAACACCAACATTTGTAAAAGACACCATCATTGAATCTGATATGAACTGAGACACCCGCCGCAACGCCTGGGCATTCCCACTAGTATTTAGAATATGTATCTTAGAAATTTTATAAGGACGTAATTTTTTTCCTTGATTTTTGAATATACAGTTTGATTTCTTTTACAATGTTTCAGTCTTCTAAATCTTATTAAAAGTCAGTTCACTACCTGCTGCAAAGCGTGAATATAACCCGCTAGCTATACATACACACACACACACATATATATATATATTATCCTGTGTTCGTATAACTAACCGAAGTAATTAAACAAATATTTTTAAATAAAAACCATAAGAACCACATAATATAGTGTAGTAGTTATGTGAATTACATACACCCTCCAACCTATACACATTGGTGTAAAATAAAATTAATGGTTGAATTAAATTTATTTACTTCCAATTCAATCAAAGAATAGTATAATAAAAGTGTATATATGCAAGGATGTTGTGGAAGGAAGCAATAACAATGTGGGGTTGGAAGACATGAATGAGATTTCTTATTTAAAAGATGATTCCTTACTTGTAAGTGTAATCAAAAATATTCCTCTCTTCTCCTATATAATGTGCATTAGTGCATGTGTCTTCAATTTACTATTAAACTTGCTCATTCATTTGTAGTATTATACTTGCTCATTCATTTGTAGTATTATACTTGCTCATCGATCTGAGAAGAAAATTAACTTAATGGACTCTTCAATTGGTATGTCTCGTTTTCTTTATATATGCTTAATTTTGGTTGTCATTTGAGGAATAAAAAATAGGTTGATGGAGAGAATTGTGCTTTAGTTATTATTTTATATTAAAAAATAAATTATGATATCTTTCTTTATATATGTGAGCACACATCTGAAAGCGTGTCTAATATAGTCATTGGTTATCCGGTCGGGTTTGTGTATTTCCTGTGAGTATTAATGAATCTCTATCTAGAATTTTAGGTGATTGAAATTACCTACTTTTATTAGAAGTTGATCACAAACACATACCAAAAACCAACTCAATGTTGTTCAACATGCATGTATTATTTGGATTTTGGATAATGAAATAAATATCACCTACTAACATCAATTCACCTGGACCAACACAAAATATTATAATAAGTATCATACCAAAGTAGATGTCCCTTTACGATTCCCAAATCTCATGAGTTCTAATTTCCTATGAAATTTAACCATATAATACAACCATATAGATCACATCTTGAGCATAGCCTAGAATTACAGAAAAAAAACAATAGCTGTGTTTTCCACACATACCACTAACTGTTGGTAATTTAGTGTTATCGTCTTAATTAGAGTGTTATTGGGTTAAGTTGTTGATCAAGCAGGCCTTTTTTAACAACTGGTTTGTATTTATAAATTATATTTATAAGTGGGCTTAATAATTTAGATTTAATGATTAAACTTATTGGTCCTTGGTAACGGATCAGATTGTTGATTTTGGGTTAGGGTCTGATTGTTTTCTAAAAACAAAACAGATGGATATGAGGCAATAATAAGAATGGTCGACAAAAGGTTGTCGACGGTTTTCATCTGATTTCTCAAACAATCATCAAGTTCGTTTTTTTTTTTTTTTTTTTTTTTTGGTGTTTTACAAATAGGTTAATATGATACAGAATACACGATTTGTGTAAAAATTCATGTTATTCTGTTATCTCAGTTTGTTCAATTGGTTAGTAGATCTTGAAATCATGACTTGGATACATTCGAATAGTAATTTAGTCTAACATAAACATATATGTTATTTATGTAGTTGCTGTGGACACTCTCCGTCACTTTAGTCACCGCCATCCGCTCAACCTTGTGTATCTGCAGCAGCCGACTCACAAAAAAGAAAATGTCGATGATGATGAAGATGAGGACGAGCATGAAGTTGAAGATGAAGTTGAATTTGTAGAGGAAGATCGTCAGTGCAGCCTTTGTGAGGAACAGATCTGGTCATTCCATTTGTGTTACTACTTTCGCAAGACTTGTGACTACTCATTGCACAAATTCTGTGCAGAACTACCAGAGTTCATACAAAATCACCCGTTACATCCTGGCCATACTCTTGTATTTTATTATTCAGTTAACTATGTGTATAAGTGCGGAATCTGCAACCTTATGCAGAAGAGTATCTCTCAGTATTATTGTCGTAGCTGTGATTTTCAAATGGATATAATTTGTGCTACTTTGTTGGGACGGAAGATAAACCACCATAGTCACCCTCACCAACCGGAGAGAATCCCCTGGCCCATGGTATCCATGTGTGCAGCATGTGGTAATACACATGAAGGTGTCTTCTTTCACTGTACCACTTGTCCTTTGTTTTTTATTAACCTGGACTGTGCATTGCTGCCTTCCAAATTACTAATACAGAATCACACTGATGGGACTTTCACTCATTCACATCTACTTTCCCTTGCCCATTCCCTTCCCTATTCATATAGAAGTGAAAGTCTTTTTCCCGGTTGTAGGGTGTGTGGTGCCCAGTTCTATTCGCATTTATGGAATTACAAATGCGACAAATGCCGATACTACGTGCATTTTGATTGTGTGACTTCAAAGAGAGAGCCATTTATGTCTATCTTCATTACTACAAGTGAGCATTCTCTTCTTCTTCTTTTTTTATTATTCTTTTAGTTTATGTCTTAGTCTAATTCCAAGCATATCATTCTTCACCAGGCCTTGGCAAAACTTCAAAAAATTTCAAGGAAGATGAGCATCCAAATCTGCTCCATTGCCCATTTCAAGATGAAGGCGACAACCTTGTGAAGTGTTATATGTCTAATCAACATGGGTTGATTGGTAACTCCAAACAATGTGATGGTGAGATGCTTATCCGTAATAGCCATCAACACCCACTCACACTTTTCGACAAGCAAACATCAACTGGTGTCTCTCTACACGACCCCATGAAAAGAACTCAACTGTTATGTGATGGATGCGTGAAACCTATCATGTCAATACCGTTTTACACGTGTTGCCAATATGGTGATGAACAATGTTGTTTCGTTCTTCATGAGTGGTGCGCCAAACTACCACCTGAAGTACAAGATTACATGGGCCATCCTGAGCATACTCTTTTTCTTCTGCCTAAAATACCTGGTAAGTTCTTTGGTGTCTTCACGTGTGACGTTTGCCGGTTACCATCCAATGGTTTCTCATATGGATGCACAAAATGTAATTATTATGTTGATATCAATTGTGCATTCATACCTAAAGAAATCACACATGACTCGCATCCAAATCATCTCCTATCGATAGTGAAACCTTCAGAAGAACAATTATATAAGCGATGCAAAGCATGCAAATTGCTGACGGTTAGGAATCTGGTAATTCATTGTGCGTCTTGTGATTTCTACATTCATGTAGAGTGTGCTCTGTTATTACCTAGAATAATAAAGCATAAGTTTGATAAACACCCTTTGACCCTAAGATACGAACCAGCAGAGAACCATATTGACAAATACTTTTGTGAAATATGTGAGGATGAATTTACATCTTGGGAGTGGTTCTATCATTGCTCTACATGTGCCCAGTCAATGCATGCTGCTTGTGTGCCCTTAATACTTCAATGTGAGCAAAATACATATGCCGATAATCTCAAATGCATCTATAAGTTTCTCAATGTCAAATTTGGAGAAACGCTTGAGATCAAAACTCACCCACACCGCTTGGTCTTTGTTCAAGGGCTTAAGACTGATGGCTGTTGCATTAAGTGTCGTAGTGGATTGCAGTATTATATGATCTTTAAGTGCTTGGAGGGGTGTGACTATGCATTTCATTATGAGTGTCCTTTTTAAGTGCTTTGTAATTTTGTTATCTGTGTGTCGAGTCAATTATTTTGGTGTATGTAATATGTTGTATCAACTTTTATTAAGTTATTCACAATCTTAGAGCATTCACAACCCATCCATCAAATCCCATCTATCAAATTACACTAAAAATCACTACTTCACCTCTAAATCTTCTCTCTCCTAATTAAAATAATCATACTTTTATCATTACATTCTCTCTCTCCTCACTCACAACTACTTACAAAAATATTAAAATATATATAGGGGTGAACAGTAACTTTTCATATTTAGGGTGAAACAGTGCTTCCACCAAATATTTTCTCTCTCCTCCACTCACAACCACTGACACTCACCCCATATAATTTGGTAGACAAACTCACATACATTTAGTGGATGAGATGTGAATGCTCTTATTTTATGAAAAACTTTCGATCAAATGTCTTTGTAGGATTTTAGAAAACAGATCTAAGCATTATATTATATATAAATATATTTTATTTTATTACCTGTCCTTCATTTGTTGGCATGTGTCAGGGTGTTGTTGGTTCTAATTTTTTTACCGACCCTTCATTTGTTGGCTGTTAGAAGCAATTTTGTTTGGGATATATCACATTTGATGTTATGTTGTGTCGGTTTGACAGGTTTTTCATGTGACTGGTACGTTATGCACCCGGGTTCTTATCTTTTTTTAACCATGTTTTTTATTCTTCTTTTTTGTTCCAATGCTTTCTTAAAATGTACCATTGTGCAAACAGAGGTGAATTTATCAGGTAGAATGATGTTGGGTATGTTGAGTACTTGCAATGAAGAAGTATGTTGAAATAAAACATGAGCTATATGCGCTGTATAAGTGGTATGCCTACTAGGTGTTTGATGAAATGCTTTCGAATTTTGACTATTATTTGACTGATTAGCTGTATATTATTTATTAGCTATTTTGAACCAGTTTGATGATCCTATTTTTTCAAAAATGGATCTTGATGTCATAAGTGCATTTGTGTTGGTTGTGTAGAATTACGGTCATCATGATTTCTATTTAGGTAATCGTTTTATGATGTCATAAGTACACTTGAATGATGCGGGCTATTGTGAGTAGATGTTGAAATAAAATGTGAACTATATGCTGTCTGAATCAGTTTGATGACGTCTAGAAATTGCATGTTGTTTTTTTAAAATGGATCTTGAATTACTATTTATGTGATATACCTCTATAGTCATGATGATTTCTGTTTACGGAATCGTCTTGTGATGTTATAAGTGAATTTGAATGATATTATTTATTGTGAGTAGCTGCAGTAAACATGGACGTTGAAACAAAATGTGCACTGTATGCACCTAACATGTGTTTGATTAATGTTTTTTATTCTTCCCTATCATTTGATTCACATGACTTTATATTGTTACTTATTAGCTGTTTGAATCAGTATGATGATGTTTAGTATCTGCATATTAGAATTAAGTTCTTTTAAAACGGATCTTGATTTTTTTCCTCAGCGTCAACTGTATTGGTTATATACAGGTACAGTCATGATGATTTAAATGTGTCGCACAATCCCTTCTCTTGCTTCTGCATAAATACTAAACGAGTCACAATATAGGGATTATTAGATGGGTTTATGTATCTCAAGTTGTTAGAACAGGTAAAATAGTCTAAATGTTGCGGTTCAAGCGAATATGGCGAGTGATTATTAAATGGCTTAAAAAAACATCAGTTGATTAATGCAAGGGTGCATGTTTCTTAGGCCAATAGTCTTACAATCCTTTCTGTAGGTTTTCATAAATGCTAAACTGGTCAAAGTATAAAGATTAATAAATGGATTTAAATATATCAGGTTACTAGTACAGGTTGAATGGACCAAAACATAGTAGGTTAAATGTTGGCGTACATGTGATATATGGCGAGTAAATATTAAAATGGGTCAAAATATATGGCGTACATGTGATATATATGCAAGTGTTTGACAATATTTTTTGGGTTCATGTCAAAGTTTGGTTAGCATCGTTTCTTCTTGCCAACCCGCCAGGATGACACCAGAAGCTGATTTTCAACTGAATAGCTGCTGGTCAAATGTGATACATGTTTTGCAAATATTAGGTCAAAAGTTGATTTCAACTGCATAGCTGCTGGTCAAATGGATTATTAATTAGTTAACTATGACTATGTATCATGGAAGTGGCATTCAAGTTGTGGTAAAAAAAAAGTGGCGGTAAATACTATTTTACCAAAGGATGGAAAACATTATTCAAGATTTGAGTTTGTAAATTCACTCTGTTCTTATTTTACCAAAATGGTGTTGCCCTAAGGCCAAAAGTGAATCAGATGCGGTATGTATCTTGGATGAGAAGGCAGAAAACTTCCTTCCAAACTGAATGCGAGTGACCGAACTGATGGCAACACCTATTTCGGCGGTGGAACGATGGGTTTGTAACAGAGGGTGGTAATGACAGAGAGAACCCAACAGTGGCGATTATAATCAATCAAGTGGCGGCAAACTTCCAGTGGTTGGCACAACCTCGAACAGAAATCAGATTTAGAAGCGAAGTTTTGATGGGTTTTATTATTATTATTATTATTATTATTATTATTATTATTATTATTGTGGACTGCATGATCTTCTAAATCATTATATTCAAAGTTATATTGTTATTGTGGCTGCAGTTCATCCACTTGAGCTCTCTTATGGGCCCAAGTAAATTTAGTTTTGGAAATTGCTAATGGGTCGTTTTACGGAATATGATTGTGCAAACAGGCTGATTTAAGTTATTACTAATGGCTCAAACGTGTGAAACTAATTTTTAATTTTAAGGTAACGGGTCAAGCTGATAGCTTATATTTTTTTTAAGGGAATGGATGCAGAGGAAGCAATGTTCTGATTATGCCCCTGTTCGGAATATTATAGACTTGGTTTAACATAGGATGAACATGTTGAGTATGCACAAAGATTGTGCAGGGACTCAATATGAAGAAAACAGAGGGTGGGAGTTTGTGAAACACAAACTATATTATTAATCCACACAAATGAAATGACAATACATGAAGGGTATTTATACATACATACTTGGCGGTTAATTAACTAGCCTTAAACTAACCGACATGTCCTAAAACTGACCGACATAACTGCTATGTTTTGGCGCCTAATCTGTGTCGTTTGACTTTTCTGAAGTCAACAGTTTGACTTTCTAAATTAACATAATTATACTTTGATTATCTTGATTATCATCTTCCAACATTCACGCCCCTAATCAAGATAATCTAATCTTGTTTTTCTCTGTTTTCGTTCATCCAATTCTGCAGTGCTTTTATTCCTTCTTCTATTATCGCCTTGAACCATTGAAAATTCTAACTTTTGATGCAAACAAAGTCTTCACGACTATCCCCTTTGATCCACATGATCGTCTAACGCTTCTTTCTGACCCGCCTGGTCCTAAAGCGATGAGGGAAAGATGGAGAACACCCAAGTCCATCTTCTTCTTCTAAAATTGCATCCTTTAAATCGATTTCTCCCTTAAATTGAATCCTTCTCGGGTTTATTTTTTTACACTTTAAACCCTTCACTGAACACTTTCCTCGTGTTATAAAATGGTTCCTGATTAAATTCTCGGTCTTCTCCCTTACCGGAATTCTGGCCCGAAAAAACGGTTTCTTCTCCGTTTTGTTCTTCAAATCTGTCATGGCCTTCTTGACTGCGTTTTTCCTGATCATTTGATGATAATAACCAAGTCTGAATTGAACAAACAATCACTGTTGTTCGATTTCTTTTCTGGATAAACTTCCGATTCATCTTTGCAAAACAGGGGACTTTCTTCTTAATCGAATCACTCGATTTCTTCACAGGTTCCTTCTTCCCAGGATTTTTAACGTGGCGCTCTGATACCATGTTCTGATTCTGCCCCTGTTCGGAATATTATAGACTTGGTTTAACATAGGATGAACATGTTGAGTATGCACAAAGATTGTGCAGGGACTCGATATGAAGAAAACAGAGGGTGGGAGTTTGTGAAACACAAACTATATTATTAATCCACACAAATGAAATGACAATACATGAAGGGTATTTATACATACATACTTGGCGGTTAATTAACTACCCTTAAACTAACCGACATGTCCTAAAACTGACCGACATAACTGCTATGTTTTGGCGCCTAATCTGTGTCGTTTGACTTTTCTGAAGTCAACAGTTTGACTTTCTAAATTAACATAATTATACTTTGATTATCTTGATTATCATCTTCCAACAAGCAAAACACGGTGACCAGAGACAAAAAGGAAACATCACTTATATGGCTGACATGATTCACGTGTCGTCCTAAGAGGTTTGCATCAATATTCATTACTTTTGAGAACCAATAAATACTTGACGAGTTAGACTATTTTTTTCTTTGTTATCAGTTAGTTTTGATTGATGGCAGATTGGCAGTTAGGACAGAAGTTAAAGTAGTGCAAAGCGAATGTCTCTAGAGTAGGTGTTAGGGTCACTGATGTTTTTGTGCCAAGGTGAATGCTAGCCAGATGTGCATTGACTCTAACAGATGCAGGGGACTCGGTACATATATAATTGTAAAGTAGGTAGCATGAGAACAGGGTCAGTTTCTTTTCAAAGAAATCTTTATCCAAAGAGTGGACGCTTGCCTGTATAACATCCCCTGTACACACAGTAATTAGTGATAAGATGATGCAAACAAAGGGTAGTACTACATGGATGTATAAAAAACACGCCTACATATTTGTCTGTAACAAAGTAGCAGAGATTGTTGTTTCTCAGCCACTTTCTAATAAAACAAACTGCTATCGATGCTGAATCAAAGCCGGGGACAATGGATTAACCGCTCATCAAGTTTATGTGAGCTTCTATCTAAAGATTGTTTTTAGATTATTCCTTTAACAATATAGTTGTTATCGTATATATGTAATAGTCATCTATGACGAAATTAAAGGATTGACAAAAAAATGTTCATGGTCAACAGAAGCATTTTGACCCGTTTCACACCCCACCAATGTTTTAAAAACCGGGTTTTTTAATTATACCGGATTTAGCTAGAAAATAGTTCTACTGGTTGAACGGTGTTGTATCGGGCGATTCAACCAGGTTGATTAGTTAGCTATATAATTTCATAAGTTACAACATTAACACAAAAAAATAATCATAAGTACGTAATTACATACTAAAATACTATGAAAAAGTTAATCAATAATTAGAAAATAATCCAAAAGATAATCTAAAGTTTTTAATTTTTTAAAAGTTATTCATTAATAAAAAATAATCTAAAAATAACCCATAAACTAACCTATGCCGGTACGGTATAGTGGTTCAAACCGGTATACCGGATTTTACCGGCGGTATAAAATCGATACCGTTTCCCATATTTACCGGAGTATTTCGTACCGGATTTCCATCCGAAACGGTAATACCGGTATAACCGGCCGGTGTTTACCAGTTTTTAAAACATTGCACCCGACCAAACCTGCCCGAGCCTATACGTAGAAATTCTAAATTGGTATTTCCTCTATTTTTTATTAAAAATATAATTGATCACTAAAACGAAAATCCTCTAATTCGTTAATTCTTGTTTTTCGAATCTGGCCCTCACAAAGTGACACTCACTATTATTTACATACTTTCATCCATACCTTTTTGTATATGTTAAACTAGTTGTCCCGGGGTTGAAAAATGTCATCATCATCATACTCAGTTAATCCCACCTATGGCAAAGCAAAAATGATAAAAGTAGAAAACATACCAATCGTAAACTCAGTCATACATATCATTAATTCCCATTTGCGTTCACTGACCTGAACCTTGAAGAAAATTTGGCGATTTATAGCTCACTTAAGCAGTAGCTTCGGCTTTCTCTTCATACTCCTATGGTGGCTGAAGAGTACAGATGAGGTTGCGGTCTCCTTACACATTGTCTACACGACCTGTTACATAAAAACACATCAGAATATAAGGAAAAGAAAAAAAACAGTGTTTGGAAGTTTTGAAGGTGGGAGCGAGTGACGAACCTTAGCAGCACGAAGCCATGGAAAAGGGTACGCTACGTATTCCCTAGAATACGGTTTGGTCCACTTATCAGCCATGAGGAGTTGTGGCGGGTGAATAGCATCGAAGATGAAGGTGAAAATGGATGGCAGGCGGCGGCGGTGGTGGCAGGAGGAGGGGGAGAGCTAGGGTTTGGGTTTGTGATAAAGTGTAGGAGAATGGGATGAAGAGTAGGGTTTTATTTCAAATAGGGTTTGGTTGTGTACTTGTGTATCATATTTATTAATTTAATTAAAAAACGAAAAATTTAAAAAAAAATTGCACCACATGATGCCACGTGGCACATTCAGAGGGAGGAGGAGGCCACCAATGAATGCAAGCCATCAAAGTCTTATTCTTTTATATATATTAATAGATGAAATAATGAACTAAATACGTATATATAATGTAGCTAACAATTCACTTGTATTGTATATTTTCCATAACTTTTGTTAATTCTTGTTTTTCGAATCCGGCCCTCACAAAGTGACACTATTATTTACATACTTCCATCCATACCTTCTTGTATATGTTAAATGAAGTAATGAAAAAAATGCGTATATATAATGTAACCTACAATTCACTTGTACCGTATATTTTCCATAACTTTTTGTTTCATCCATGGTGATTTAATGTTACTATTGTACTGCTACTTTTTGAAATCTCACTGTGTATGGGGTTTCGCAATAAAGACTTTCTTGATTATGTTTGTTCATTAAAGAAGTCTTTATACGGGCTTAAACAGGCACCTCGGGCATGGTATCAAAGGTTCACTAACTACGTTCATACGTTGGGATTTACTCATAGCAGGTGTGATGCTTCTCTCTTCACTTTACATCAGGGCACTGATACAGGTTTCTTGCTCCTATATGTTGATGACATTCTACTTGTCACATCTTTTGCCACACTCCAAGGTCGACTCATGGCGAAACTTGCTAGTGAATTTGCTATGAAGGACCTTGGGCCCTCTCAGCCACTTTCTTGGTATTTCTGTCGCACGCAACCGGGATACTATGTTTCTTACACAGGAGTCCTACTGCACGGACATTATTGCTCGGGCAGGCATGCAGTTGTGCAACCCGGTTGCCACCCCGGTGGATACAAACACCAAACTCAGCGCCACAGGTGACTTATTTCATGACCCACTCTTTTATCGCAGTTTGGCTGGCGCACTTCAGTACCTTACCTTCACGAGACCGGACATCACATATGCTGTTCAGCAGGTCTGTATGCACATGCACTCGCCATGTTTATCCCACTCGAATGATTTGAAACGAATTATCCATTACATTAAGGCGACGATTTCGTATAGTTTAACCTTGGGCTGGTCCACTGCTCCATCACTCATTGCATACACGGACGCCGATTGGGGTAGCTGTCCTGACACACGGCATTCCACTAGTGGATACTGCATCTATTATGGGGATAACTTAATTTCCTGTTCCTCTAAGCGCCAGAGCACAGTCTCACGATCCAGCGCTGAGGCCGAATATCATCGTGTTGTTGCAAACGTCGTTGCTGAAATTTGTTGGTTGCGCAATCTTTTATTGGAATTATATCACCCCTTGGCACATGCAACATTAGTATATTGTGACAACGTGAGTGCTATTTACTTGTCAGGAAATCCAGTCCAACATCAGCGAACAAAACACATTGAGCTTGATATCCACTTTGTTCGCGAGCAGGTTCAAAGAGGACAGGTGCGGATTTTACATGTTCCCTCCCGTTACCAGATTGCAGATATCTTCACTAAAGGTTTGCCTCGAGTTCTCTTTGAAGACTTCAGATCCAGTCTCCTCCCGCTTCGACTGTGGGGGTATAATAGCAGGTTCAAAGAGGACATGTGCGGATTATATTGTAAATTAAGTATGATTAGATTTGTATTCATTGTAATTATCCCTATCCATAAATATAGGGATCACATGTACTTATAAATATTGGTGATAATCAAAGGAGAGGGACATGGTTCCTATTCTAATAATTTTAATATATTATTTAATTATGTTTTTAATATATTAAGTAAAAATTATATATATATAGTGGGCTCGTTTAGGCTTGCGAGCTAGCTCGAGCTCGATAACCAAAGCTCAGGCTTAGGCTCATTTGCTAAACGAGAGTGTTTTTAGGCTCGGGCTCAAGCTCAGTTAGTTTCGGCTCGCGTCGAGCTTTTTTTCAAACCAAACTCAAGTAGCTCGCGAGTAGCTCGGCCCGTTTGCACCCCTAATTGCACATAAGATTGAGCATGTTGTATGTCTATTGGTTGGTGATGCTGCAATGAATTGTTTTAAATGGGAGAATATATCGTGCCTTATTACAAGTATTTGTTTATGCTATGACATTTGCCATATTTTTGTTTTATAGTGATGTATCGATTCAATTTTCTATCATCTTTTAGGGCTTCTACGATACTTGCAGAACTAGCAAAGATGTCAGTTTACCGAGCTGTGTATTATGTATTGTTCGTGGCACCAATGTACGTTCTTCTTTACTAATCATAGTATCTGTGTTATTTTTCTGTCTTATAAAATACTGAGTTTGCATTTTAGTTAAAATTTTGTTAAAGAAGCAATATAACACATATGAGCTTTTATATTAATCTACTGATTTTTTTTCTTCTATATTTTGTTTGAGGCGGGACATTGTGAATGCTATATGTGATGCTGAAGGCATTGAACCTATATCATTTGTTGGTTTAAACGCGGTAGGTAATATTTTCATGGTTTTTTATTCTTCCATTGTTAAGATTACACATGTATTATTACTATTGTTTTGAATTTCGAATGTGCTGAGTATGTATCTTTTAAATTATCGCGTCTCCCCTAAATCGAGCATTCATGGAAACCTTCCATTGATAGTGAGCATTTTGAATCCGAGGTCAAATGGATATGGCGGTGGTCCGGCTTTTGTAGGTCAGCTTTTCAGAGTCTATGATCTTTCTGGAAGTGGTCTCGTGGCTCTATGTACTCAAATTGACATCCCCTTTATCTCCAACACTGTTATTAATTTTCTTCAATTTTTAATTTCGTACAATATGTTCAAATTGATAGTCCTTCCTGGTTTATACATGTTTTAATTGTAAATTGTAAATGCATGCTAATTAATTCTCACTTATAGGTTTTGAGCTTTATGTGTACACTCATGAAATTGCAATCTGTTATATATATGTTGGTATTGTCTCTAATAGAGTTGGTGGGAATAGTGGATTATTGCTTAGTTATAACTTATATGTACGATACATAGGAGTTCAAATAGGGTTTGGTGATGAACAAAACATTTAAGAATGTTTAATTGTTTTTTTTTCTATTTTTAATTTCTTATGGTTTTATTTTTATTGTTAATAATTCTACATGATATTATTATCATGGTTATAGTCTGTTGTGGTGTAGGAAAGAAAAATGGAGATGTAATAGTTCCATTAAGTAATTATGCATATAACCTGAAAATTAATAACCCAAATTCCAAAAAAGGTTTATACTCTGTATGTTGTTACATGCAATTCATTTTATTGTGATAATTTCTAGCCAATCTAAGCAGCAATGCCCAATATCTTGATGGAGAATTGATAGATCGATGTTATGTAACTATGGGTCAATTTAAATAGTAGCAATATGCTTTTGTATATCTACCCTTTCCTCTCACTAATAAAATACATTTTTTTGTAAGGTTAGCATGGCATGTTTGCTTTTGTAAGTAACAAACTTCATGCTTTAACACTAAGCTTTGTAAAAGACACCATCATTGAATCTGACATGAACTGAGACACCCGCCGCAACGCGTGGGCATTTCCACTAGTATTTAGAATATGTATCTTAGAAATTTTATAAGGATGTAATTTTTACCGTAGATTTTTGAATATACAGTTTGATTTTTTTACAATGTTTCAGTCTTCTAAATCTTATTAAAAGTCAGTTTGCTGCCTGGTACAAAGCTTGAATATAACCCGCTAGTTGTACATATACATACACACACATATTATGAATGAGGCATGGAGGGACATGTAGCATCCATATCAACAGAGTGAGAATTTCAATCCAAGCCTAAAAAACCACGGTGATGGTGGTGTGGAAGAGTGGTGTCAGGGTTTTTTTTTTTTTTTTTTTTTATCCAACAACCAATCCCAACCGTCCATAATCCAAAAACCTTTGCCCCCACGCCGGCTTAGTGGCGTGGAGGGGCTTCACATCCACATTCCACGGCCCACACTGTGTAATCTAATATCTACGATGTAACCCCACATATCACATCTTTTCTTTTTCTTTCCCTTTTTCTTTTGCCAATTTTGTTTTTGTTTTTTTTTTCTATCCATATAACTTAAATTAAACTAAAAAACCAATAAACCAAACACGTTTTCGGCATATTATGAAAATGTTTTTGGTTTTCTTTTTTTTCCTATAGCGTGTGCACCACCTGCCTGAAAATGCCCCATCCGCTGCATCATGGCTTTCATCTCACTAATTATAACTAAAGTATTAACAAAATAATCTTTAACATTAATTACCATTAGAAATAAATCATGTTACAAATTTACAAAGGGTTAAGACAAATGTACAGTGAATTAGGTAGGAAGTCGTAGGAACGGTATCAAACGAACTCCAATTAAACTCATTCAAGCGGCATTGGAACCGTCTCATTGAACCCTACGATCTTAGTTTTTAGGTTTTCCTTTTTTTTTTGGATTTTAGCTTGTAGTTTTTAGAATTTGCATTATATCATTGTGTGTTGTAGTATAAGACAATATTTTACAACCGGGTATGGGTATAGGATTAACCAAACTCGACCCATATCCCAACCTGTCATCTTTGTCTGTGTCGCATACATAAACAAGGAAAGACCACAGACAGGTAATTAAACAAATATTTTTAAATAAAAATCATAAGAACCACATAATATAGTGTAGAAATGATGCGAATTACATACACCCTCCAAACTATACACATTGGTGTAATTATGTAAAATAAAATTGATGGTTGAAATAAATTTATTTACTTCACATTCAATCCAAGAATCAAATATAATAAAAGTGTATATATGCTTGGATGTTGTGGAAGAAAGGAATCACAATGTAGGGTTTGGAGGCATGATTGAGATTTCTTATTTGAAAGATGATTCCTTACTTGTAAGTGTAACCAAAGATATTCCTCTCTTCTCCTATATAATGTGCATTAGTGTGTGTTCAATTTCATATTCAAATTGCTCATTCATTTGTAGTATTATACTTGCTCATCGATCTGAGAAGAAAATTAACTTAATGGACTCTTCAATTGGTATGTCTCGTTTTCTTTATATATGCTTAATTTTGGTTGTCATTTGAGGAATAAAAAACAGGTTGATGGAGAGAAGTGCGCTTTAGTTATTATTTTGTATTAAAAAATAAAGTATGATATCTTTCTTTATATATGTGAGCACACATCTAAAAGCGTATCTAATATAGTCATTGGGTATCTGGTCAGGTTTGTGTATTTCTCGTGAGTATTAATGAGTCTCTATCTAGAATTTTAGGTGATTGAAATTACCTAATTTTATTAGAAGTTGATCACAAACACATACCAAAAACCAACTCAATGTTGTTCAACATGCATGTATTATGTGGATTTTGGATAATGAAATAAATATCATCTACTAACATCGATTAACCTGGACCAACACAAAATATTATAATAAGTATCATACCAAAGTAGATGTCCCTTTACGATTCCCAAATCTCACGAGTTCTAATTTCCTATGAAATTTAACCATATAATACAACCATATAGATCACATCTTGAGCATAGCCTAGAATTATTGGAAAAAAAAAAAAACAATAGCTGTGTTTTCCACACATACCACTAACTGTTGGTAATTTAGTGTTATCATCGTAATTAGAGTGTTATTGGGTTAAGTTGTTGACCAAGCAGGCCTTTTTAACAACTGGTTTGTATTTATAAATTATATTTATAAATAGGATTGTTGCTATAAAAACCAAGACTCTCGGCCTTATTAACAAACATTAAGTGGGCTTAATAATCTAGATTTAATGATTAAACTTATTGGGCCTTGGTAACGGATTAGATTGTTGATTTGTGTGAGGGTCTGATTGTTTTCTAAAAACAAAAATAGATGGACATGAGGCAATAATAAGAATGGTCGACAAATGGCTGTCGACGGATTTTCATCAGATTTCTCTAACAATCATCAAGTTCGTATTTTTTTTTTGTGTTTTACATATCTAATCCGATTAATCATTGATGGTACCACCAAATAAGTTAATATGATACAGAATACACGATTTGTGTAAAAATTCATGTTATTATGTTCATCTCAGTTTGTTCAATTGGTTAGTATATCTTGAAATCATGACTTGGATACATTCGAATAGTAATTTAGTCTAACATAAACATATATGTTATTTATGTAGTTGCTGTGGACACTCTCCGTCACTGTCATCACGAGCATCCGCTCAACCTTGTGTATCTGCAGCAACCGACTCACAAAAATGAAAATGTCGATGATGATGAAGATGAGGACGAGCATGAAGTTGAAGATGAAGTTGAATTTATGGAGGAAGATCGTCAGTGCAGCCTTTGTGAGGAACATATCTGGTCATTCCATTTGTGTTACTACTCCTGCAAGACTTGTGACTACTCATTGCACAAATTCTGTGAAGAACTACCACGTACCTTACAAAATCACCCGTTACATCCTGGCCATACTCTTAAATTTTGGGCAGGTAACTATGAGTATAAGTGCGGAATCTGCAACCTTATGCGGAAGAGTATCTCTTTGTATTATTGTCGTAGCTGTCATTTTGGAATGGATATGATTTGTGCTACTTTGTTGGAGCAGAAGATTAACCACCATAGTCACCCTCACCAACTAGAGCGAATTTTGGGACACAAAAACATCTTTCCTTGTGTAGCTTGTCGTAATAATCATGAAGGGGTCTTCTTTCAATGTACCACGTGTCCCAGTTTTTTTATCAACCTGGACTGTGCATTGCTGCCACCCAAATTACTGATACAAAATCATACTGATGGGACTTTCACTCATTCACATCTACTTACCCTTGCCTATTCCTTTCCCTATTCATATAGAAGTGAAAGTCTTTTTCCCGGTTGTAGGGTGTGTGGTGACCAGTTCTATTCGCATTTATGGAATTACAAATGCGACAAATGCCGATATTATGTGCATTTTGATTGCGCGACTTCAAAGAGAGAGCCATTCATGTCCATACTCCAAACTGCAAGTGAGCAAATTCTTTTTGTTTCTTTTTTATTATTTTGTTAGTTTGTTTAATATGATGACCAAATGCTCAAGTATGTCATTCACCAGGCCTTGGCATAACTTCCAAAAATTTTAAGGAAGATGAGCATCCAAATCTGCTCCATTGTCCATTTCAAGATGAAGGTGACAACCTTGTGAAACGTCATATGTCTAATCAAAAGGAGTTGATTGCTCGTGAACAATATGATTACCAAATGCTCAACCATCAACACCGATTAATCCCTTATGACAAGCAAACCTTAGTTGGTAAAAACTTGATTTCTCTGCATAACCCAATGAAAAGAACTCAACTGTTATGTGATGGATGCGTGAAACCTATCATGTCAATACCGTTTTACATGTGTTGCCAAGATGGTGATGAACATTGTTGTTTCGTTCTTCATGAGTGGTGCGCCAAACTACCGCCTAAAGTACATGACTACGCGGGCCATCCTGAGCATACTCTTGTTCTTCTGCCTAAAATACCTGGTAAGTTCTTTGGTGTCTTCAAGTGTGCCGTTTGCGAGTTACCATCCAATGGTTTCGCATATGGATGCACAAAATGTGATTATTATGTTGATATCAATTGTGCATTCATACCTAAAGAAATCACACATGACTCGCATCCAAATCATCTCCTATCGATAGTGAAACCTTCAGAACAATTATATAAGCGATGCAAAGCATGCAAATGGCGGATTGACAGGAATCTGGTATTTCATTGTATTTCTTGTGATTTCTACCTTCATGTAGAGTGTGCTCTATTATTACCTAGAATAATAAAGCATAAGATTGATAAACACCCTTTGACCCTAAGATACGAACCAGCAGAGAACCATATTGACAAATACTTTTGTGAAATATGTGAGGATGAATTTGATCCTTGGGAGTGGTTCTATCATTGCTCTCCATGTGCCCAGTCAATGCATGCTGCTTGTGCCCCCTTAATACTTCAATGTGAGCAAAATACATATGCCGATAATCGCAAATGCGTCTATAAGTTTCTCAATGTCAAATTTGGAGGAACGCTTGAGATCAAAGCTCACCCACACCGCTTGGCCTTTGTTCAAGGGCTTAAGACTGATGGCAGGTGCAATATTAACTGTGGTTACAGATTGCAGTACAGGATGATCTTTAAGTGCTTGGAGGGGTGTGACTTTGCAATTCATCATAAGTGTGCTTCTTCATTTGTCAACTGATCAAACGCTTTAGCTTCTACTTTGGTGCATCGATCCATACTATTGTAATTTTGTTATGTGTGTGACTAGTCAATTCTTTTGAATTGGTGTATGTTGTATCAACTTTTATTTAGTTATTCACAATCTTATTTTATTAAAAGAAATACCCTAGTTTCGTATGCAAGTGTATGTATATCTTTCTTATCTCAACTTTCGATCATTGTCTTTGTATTATATTATATATAAATTTATTTTATTTTATTATTTATTATATTAGAAATGGAATGATTTGAATACTACACTGGCATGTGTCAGGGTGTTGCTGGTTCTAATTTGTGGGCTATTAGAAGCAATTTTGTTGGGGATATATCAGATTTGTTGTTCTGTTGTGTCGGTCTTTCGGTTCTTTCATGTGACTGGTACGTTATGCAGCCGGGTTCTTATCTTTGTTTAGCCGTGTTTTTTTCTTCTTTTTTGTTCCAATGCTTTCTTAAAATGTACAGTTGTGCAAACAGAGGTGAATTTTATCTGGTAAAATGATGTTGGGTATGGTGAGTACTTGCAATGAACAAGGAATATGAAACAAAATGTGAGCTATAAGAAGTGTATTATTAGTATGCCTACCAGGTGTTTGATGAAATGCTTTCGAATTTTGCCTACTATTTGACTGATTAGCTGTATATTATTAGTTATTTTGAACCAGTTTGATGATCCTATTTTTATTTAGGTAACCGTTTTATGATGTCATAAGTGCACTTGAATGATGCTGGTTATTGTGAGTAGATGTTGAAATAATATGTGAACTATTTGCAGTGTATAATTTATGCTGTCTGAGTCAGTTTGATGACGTCTAGAAATTGCATATTGGTTTTTTTAAAATAGATCTTGAATTACTGTTTTTGTGATATACTTAGCTGAATTCTGCATCAAATGTGTTGGTTATATACCTCTATAGTCATGATGATTTCTGTTTACGGAATCGTCTTGTGATGTTATAAGTGAATTTGAATGATGTTATTTATTGTGAGTGGCTGCAGTAAAAATGGATGTTGAAACAAAATGTGATGATTTCTGTTCTTATTTTACCAAGTCCTTTATTTTACCAAAATGGTGTTGCCCTAAGGCCAAAAATGAATCAGCAGCAGTCTAGACGGTTTAGACAGTCTAGCCAAAGATGCAGCAGATGCGGTATGTATCTTGGATGAGAATCATTCATATTTTTTCTCTTCAGATTATATGTTGACTAACATATTTGAAGAGGAGAGGTTAAGAGAGGAGTTTGAGAGAGAAGGCAGAAAACTTCCTTGTTGGACATAATATTTGATTATCCTAAGTTTAGTATGTAATTAGTATTATTGTTGTATAATATATAGTTATGGCAGTTAGGCAGTTATTAGTGAACCATCATGTCGGTTCATCAAAGGGATATCACACCCTTTCACTATGTATAAATAGGAACAAACCTATTCATTTATAATTGATGTATCTTATGCAAATTCTCTCTAAATCTATAAACAAGAACATCCCCTGTGACCACATTTGGCATCAGAGCAGGTTTTACCAAACGGTTTCATCGTTATCGTAAAGAAGTACTATCATCGAAGTCATCCCCTGTTTCGGACAGAAAGAGAGACATACACCAGAACCGTTTTTATTGAATCACAGGACTATTTCCAAAACAGAACGAACAGAAGGATCGTTATTTGAAGATTATAACCGTAAAAGAGAAAGAACATCACCGGAAGAAAGATTCCGGCGAAACTCCGGCGAGACATCGGAAATCAGAAACACTAACGACGGTTAAACGAAAGTATCAAAACGGTTCAGTCCCCTATTCCCTTTAAATCTTAGAACGAATCGAATACAATAAACTTAATCCAAATCAAAAAATCAAATTTTTTTTATATACTCTGTTTTGGAAAGAAGAAAAAACACGCAAAAGTTTGAATTAAAAAAACGAAACGTTTCTGAAAAAACGTTTTATCAGAACGTTCATATCAGTAAACAATCTGATTTCGTAAACGAGTTTTAAATCTAAGGCAGTGGATTAAGATTCAGAAAAAAAAAACAAAAGTAAGTTTGTTTAACGGAAAAGTATTCGATCAAAAGAAACGGTTTGATAAAGGATTAAAATCGTTTAAGAGTGTGGAAACGATTCAAATATTGTTCTTCGTTTTCACTTCGGAATCAGCGAAAAAAAAGGAGCGGGAAGTTTATCGACAGAACATTTTGGGAAAGATTACTAGAGAAGATTGACTTATAAAAGTCAAATAGAAAGTTGTTGAAAGAAAATAAACCATTTTTTAAAGAAAAGGTCAAAACGTTTGACCGTAGAAAGTAACAGAAAGGTTTTTTAAAATAATCAGATTTTTAATTCTGATTAAATTTAAAAAAATTGTGGAAACATTAGTTTTGATATTATTAAGTTTTGATACATAAAAGAAAATTCAAAATTGTTAGAAAAATTCCACAATAGCAAGTCAAGTCGAATCATAAACGATTCGAATAGCAAGATACTCCGAGCCTTTTGGTTCGTTGAGAAATAGCAAGTGACTCCGAGACTTCGTGACTCGTTGAGTATATAGCAAGTAACTCTGACCATTCGTGGATCGTCGAGTATAGCAAGTGACTCCGAACTTTTGTTCGTTGAGATTAGCAAGTCAACTCTGAATTCTATTCGTTGAGTATAGCAAGTTAGTGCATAAGAACCTGATTAGCAAGTGGGTCAGGAGCACATAAAACCTGATTAGCAAGTAGGTCAGGAACAAAGCCCCGATTAGCAAGTTGGTTGGGAGCAAGCAAGAAAATTGGTTAGCAAGTTGGCCAATAGCAAGTTGATCATATCAAAGTCCAATTAGCAAGTAGGTTGGATAGTTTGATCAAACTCAAGCAAGAATATCAAGCAAGTTAGCAAGTAAGAAAGATTGGAAAGAAAAAGTCCAAGAACGCAAAGAAAGAAAACATGGCAGAGAAAGATGACAAAAACGCGTCAAGCAGTTCAATATCAACTCGTGAGCAAGGAAATGTATCATTGCAATGCCCGAAATTGACAGAAACAAATTACACCTTGTGGGCACTATTAATGGAAACAATCTTAAAGGTTTATGGTCTTTGGGAAACAATTGATACAAAAGAAGGAGTTGAAGCAGCAGATGAAAAGAAAGTGAATACAACCAAAGCTATGATTTTCCAAACATTACCATAAGACATCTTAATGCAAGTAGCACAATGTCAAAATGCAAAAGAAGTTTGGGAATCAATCAAAGTTCGATACCTTGGAGCAGACATGGTTCAGAAAGCACGTCTACAAACCTTAAGAAGCGAGTTAGAGATTCTTAAAATGAAACCAAATGAATCAGTAAGTGACTTCGCAAGCAAGCTAGGCAACATAAGAGCCAAATTCAAAAGCCTTGGCACAACTCTTAAGGATAAAGCAATAGTGAGAAAACTACTTAACTCACTTCCAAAGAAGTTTCTACCGATCGTAGCAACTATTGAGCAATATTCAGAGATAGACACAATGCCATTTGAAGAAGCAGTTGGAAGGATTACAGCATTTGAAGAACGCCTCAAAAGTCAAGGTGAACTAGAAGAAAATCTTCAAAGTAAACTCCTAATAGCAAGCTCAAGTAACCATTCAGCAAGTTGGCACCATGGAAAAGCACGTAATAATCAAAACCAAGGAAGAGGACAAGCAAGAAGCTTTGACAGAAGAGGAAGAGGACGAGAAAGAAGCAAGAGTCAAGAAAGAAAAGACAAAAGTACATTTAGGTGTTATGATTGTGGAAGACATGGACATTTCGCAAACGAATGCACCAAATGGAAAGACAAGAAGCAAGAAAAGAATGAGCAAGTATCCCTTCTCGTTCATGAAGAAGAAGATCCAACCCTACTATGAAGCAAGAAAGGATAAATCAAAATTAGGGGGGAGAATGTTGGACATAATATTTGATTATCCTATGTTTAGTATGTAATTAGTATTATTGTTGTATAATGTTAGGCAGTTATTAGTGAACCATCATGTCGGTTCATCAAAGGGATATCACACCCTTTCACTATGTACAAATAGGAACAAACCTATTCATTTATAATTGATGTATCTTATGAAAATTCTCTCTAAATCTATAAACAAGAACATCCCCTGTGACCACATTCCTTCCAAACTTTTGACTCTAGCGTTATCACCCCTGGGACTCCATCATCATCATCATACTCAGTTAATCCCACCTATAGCAAAGCTAAGGTAGGGTCTGAGGAGGGTAAGATGTAGACAGCCTTACCTCTACCCCTAAGAATAGAGAGGCTGCTTCCAGTGAGACCCCCGGCTCGATGTAGTTTGGTATCAAGCCTTGGACATTAGGCACAGAACACTTAGCAATCGGGACAAACCCGATCAGTGCATGTACTCCTTTGTCTTTTGGCTATCCACGCCACCACATGATGCATGATTAACCGTCCGTCGTTTTTAAAGTTATTTTCACGAAATTAGTAAAATAACGTTAAAACTAGTGCAACTTTACTTTTGCCCCCCAAGGGCCATACATATATACATTATATGCGCACATCGTAAGTGGGGAGTGGTATCACACCATGAATCGTACTGACCCAAACTGAATGCGAGTGACCGAACTGATGGCAACACCTATTTCGGCGGTGGAACGATGGGTTTGTAACAGAGGGTGGTAATGACAGAGAGAACCCAACAGTGGCGATTATAATCAATCAAGTGGCGGCAAACTTCCGGTGGTTGGCACAACCTCGAACAGAAATCAGATTCAGAAGCACGCCATGGCCCAAGACCATCCCATGGATTGCATGTTGCTTACACGTCTCCTACTGACATAGAGCACGCCATGTATACGATGTCTTTACAGCAACCGGACCCGACTCTCTTCATGGACACTGGAGCATCATCTACAATGTCTCACGACCAAGGTGATTTTCATTCCTTTTCTAATTCTTGCATTCCTCGGAACATTATTGTTGGTAATGGCGACACCATTCCGGTTTTAGGAATAGGCACCAAATACCTACCCAAACATTTCCCACCTTTTACATTAAAAAATGTCCTATATTCACCTAAATTACTTAAAAACCTTGTTTCTGTGCGTCGCGTTACTACAGATAATTCTGTGTATGTGGAATTTGACCCGTTTGGTTTTCTTGTGAAGGACTACAAGACCAAGGCCCCCCTCTGACGGTGCAACAGCAGCGGTGATCTCTACCCTCTGGTTTTGGGATCTGGCTCCTCCTCACCAACTGCATTTGCTGCTATCTCCTCACAACTCTGGCATCATCGTCTTGGCCATCCAGGACGCCCGTCTTTAAATTCTTTAAAAACTTCTTGTTCTATTGACTTTAATAATTTTAAGAATAATGTATGCCAGTCTTGTGTTTATGGAAAAAGTAGTCGCTTACCATTTTCTACGTCTACTTCTTGCACCATTCAACCCTTCGATATTATCCACGTTGACTTATGGACATCACCCATAATTAGTTCAGTTTTTAGATGATTATACTGATTTTTTATGGATTGTCCCCATCTCCAATAAGTCGCATGTATTTACTACATTCACCCAATTTGCTAAAAATATCAAAACACAATTTGAACGAACCATTAAAACATTTCAATGTGATAATGACAAAGAATACGTTAATTCCGCCTTCCTAACCTTTTTTTAACACAAACGGCATCCTTTACCGCCTCTCTTGCCCTTACACCTCCTCCCAAAACGGTAAGGCCGAACGGAAAATTCGTACCATTAATAACATGGTTCGAACCCTCCTTGCCCATGCATCACTCCCAACATACCTTTGGCACTTTGCCCTTGAAACCGCTACATACCTCCTAAATATCTTGCCCAACAAAACCACCAAAAACAAAAGTCCCACTGAACTTTTATATAACTCTACACCCTCATATGACCACCTTCACATTTTTCGTTGTCTATGTTACCCTCTAAACCCACCACCTACCATTCACAAACTCGACCATCGGTCACACCCATGCGTATTTTTTGGGATACCCACCCACACACTGTGGTGACCGTTGCCTTGACATACACTCGCGTCAGATATTTATATCACGGCATGTCATCTTCGACGAAACCATATTCCCATTCGCACACTCCACCAATCCCAAACCTTCCTATGACTTTCTTACTGATCACTTTCCTCATCATTTAACACCACACATCACAACAAATGCCCCAGCCATACCTCCTCCTAATCCGTCTCCTGTTACACCCGGCCCAAACAATACCGGCCCACCAACACCTAACACTTCCCCCACATCTAGCCAAAGCCCATCACACCTTTCGGCCCACACTCCTTCCCTACAACAGCCCAATACCGTGCCTCCCATTCCACCCGTCCCTCCTTTCCAACAGCAGCCCACTGTCCAACCCAATACCCTCCCGCAACAGTCCACTCCGCCCACCGCCACTCAACCCACCACCTCCACCTCTGCCTCATCGACACAAACGCCAACCCGCACCATACACACTAGGTGGATGAGTGGAATTTCCAAATCGAAACAAATATTTAACCTCCACAACACAACCGAAAACATTAAACCAATCCCTAAAAACCCCACTGATGCCTTAACTATTCCAAAATGGTACTCCGCTATGACCACTAAGTTTAATGCATTAATTAGAAATGGGACATGGGAATTGGTACCTAGGCAACCCAACATGAATGTTATTCATAGTTTGTGGCTGTTTAAACATAAATACAGGTCGGACGGTACATTGAAGCGGTACAAAGCACGCCTTGTGTGCGATGGTAGAACACAACAGGTTGGGATAGATTGTGGTGAGACTTTTAGTCCTGTGGTTAAGCCGGATACGATACGAACCGTTCTCTCTATTGCATTGTCAAAGGGTTGGGATGTCCATCAACTAGATGTCACCAATGCCTTTCTTCATGGAACTATTAACGAGACTGTTTATATGTATCAGCCGATGGGGTTTCGCAATAAAGACTTTCCTGATTATGTTTGTTCATTAAAGAAGTCTTTATACGGGCTTAAATAGGCACCCCGGGCATGGTATCAAAGGTTCACTGACTATGTTCTTACGTTGGGATTTACTCATAGCATGTGTGATGCTTCTCTCTTCGCTTTACATCACGGCACTGATACAGCTTTCTTACTCCTATATGTTGATGACATTCTACTTGTCACATCTTTTGCCACACTCCGAGGTCGACTCATGGCGAAACTTGCTAGTGAATTTGCTATGAGGGACCTCGACCCTCTCAGCTACTTTCTTGGTATTTCTGTCACACGCAACCGGGATACTATGTTTCTTACACAGGAGTCCTACTGCACAGACATTATTGCTCAGGCAGGCATCTCAGGCAGGCATGCAGTCGTGCAACCCGGTTGCCACCCGGTGGATACAAACACCAAACTCGGCGCCACAGGTGACTTATTTCATGACCCCACTCTTTATCGCAGTTTGGCTGGTGCACTTCAGTACCTTACTTTCACGAGACCGGACATCACATATGCTATTCAGCAGGTCTGTATGCACATGCACTTGCCGTGTTTATCCCACTGGAATGATTTGAAACGAATTATCCCTTACATTAAGGGGACGATTTCGTATAGTTTAACCTTGGGCCGGTACCTCTCCATCAATCATTGCATACACGGACGCCGATTGGGCCGGCAGTCCTGACACACGGCGTTCTACTAGTGGATACTGCATCTATTACGGGGATAAATTTCCTGGTCCTCTAAGCGCCAGAGCACAGTCTCACGATCCAGCGCTAAGGCCGAATATCGTGCTGTTGCAAATGTCGTTGCTGAAATTTGTTGGTTGCGCAATCTTTTATTGGAATTATATCACCCCTTGGCACGTGCAACATTAGTATATTTAGACAACGTGAGTGTTATTTACTTGTCAGGAAATCCAATCCAACATCAGCGAACAAAACACATTGAGCTTGATGTCCACTTTGTTCGCGAGCAGGTTCAAAGAGGACAGGTGCGGATTTTACATGTTCCCTCCCGTTACAAGATTGCAGATATCTTCACTAAAGGTTTGCCTCGAGTTCTCTTTGAAGACTTCAGATCCAGTCTCAGCATCCGGTCTCCTCCCGCTTCGACTGCGGGGTATAATAGCATTATATACAAAGTATGATTATATAGTAAATTAAGTATGATTAGATTTGTATTCATTGTAATATCCGTATCCATAAATATAGGGATCACATGTACTTATAAATATTGGTGATAATCAAAGGAGAGGGACACGGTTCCTATTCTAATAATTTTAATATATTATTTAATTTTTTTTAATATATTAAGTAAAAATTATATATATAGTGGTCTCGTTTAGGCTTGCGAGCTAGCTCGAGTTCGATAACCAAAGCTCAGGCTTAGGCTCATTTGCTAGACGAGCTTGTTTTTAGGCTCGGGCTCAAGCTCAGTTAGTCTCGGCTCACGTCGAGCCTTTTTTCAAACCAAACTCAAGTAGCTCGCGAGTAGCTCGGCCCGTTTGCACCCCTAATTGCACATAAGATTGAGCATGTTGTATGTCTATTGGTTGGTGATGCTGCAATGAATTGTTTTAAATAGGAGAATATATCGTGCCTTATTACAAGTGTTTTTTTTTATTATACTTGCAGAACTAGAAAAAATGTTAGTTTACCTAGCTGTGTGTTATGTATTCTTCTTTACTAATCATAGTATCTGATGACGTAGGTCCCTGTTCGGATACCGAAACGGACTTCCGACCAAAAGAACATAACTTATTAAAATAAACTCAAGATAGCTAAAAATAAAACCAAAATCAACCCATAAAACCATTTAACTCTCGATGGCCGGACGAAACCTAAAACAGCCGGACAACATGGACGAAGAAAGACAACTAATCACGCTATTATACTCCGGGTAAAACATAAAACAAATGGTGAAATAATAGAACCGGCAGTCTAAGCAAATGACGGCATTACCCAGTAAACAAATACCGCAAGGACAGTATCTAACACGGGTGAACCCGAGGGTAAAAGCAAAAGGCGGCTATGAACCAATGGTCATAACCGAATCCCATTAAAATAATACAAACGCCATCCCTAAATCTGCCGGAACAGTAACCCAATCGTCGTCCTACCCGACCTCATGATAACCTGCATTTAATGCAGGAGCATTGATAGCTACTATAAATACCCACGATAGTTGGTGGTTGAGGACAGAACAGACCACATTAACTCCCTTCGGAAGTATTCTCTGCTTCCGAAGACCACCCTTCATCCCACTCTAATTAATATACCTCAACAAATTGGCGCCCACCGTGGGGCAGGGCTGAACCACTTAAGGAAAACCTTTCCTCACATACAATGACTGAACCGTTACCTAGCGGTGAGATAACCCCACCTCCGGCAAGTAGCATTCGTCCATCTGACAACATTACTCCGGAGAGAGCCCTACTTGTAACACCAGAGCAAGTATAGTCCAATTTCCTCCAGCTCCGTCAGATGATGAACGACTACGTACAGGCAGAAAAGGCCAAGGGCCTGTCTCTCCGGCTTTCGTTCGACGACGAAGGAGGACCATCCGATCCCCCACCAACCAATATCACCACCAATGTCACCCAATAACTTCTGTCACCCCGGCCTCATGGCTCTCACAAATGATACAACAGAACACCTGGGAAGCTCATACCCATGTTTCCATGCCACCGGCCGCAACTGTAACACCCTCCGTCATTGTACACACAACACCGACCCCACTGAACGACATAAGTATGCTTTATAGA
The DNA here is from genome assembly GCA_028751855.1 of Ambrosia trifida. Classification (NCBI taxonomy): domain Eukaryota; kingdom Viridiplantae; phylum Streptophyta; class Magnoliopsida; order Asterales; family Asteraceae; genus Ambrosia; species Ambrosia trifida. The sequence goes on along the minus strand of CM054122.1, from coordinate 202,487,551 downwards.
CCCTCTGAAGGCTCGAGATTTACGCTGCGAATTACGGAGTTCACGACCCTGGCAAGGGTCAAGATGCCTCCCAACGTGAAGATATATGACGGAACGTCAGACCTCGAAGATCACATAATGCTGCTGTTCGAAAGCGTCGCCGATGGTTGGGCTATGCCCACTTGGTGCCAAATGTTTGTCCAAACACTGACTGGAGTGGCTCGAATATGGTTCTATAGCCTCCCGATGGGAAGCATTGATAACTTTAGAGAACTCAAGGCTAAATTCTTGGACCATTTTCGGCAGCAGAGAAGACACATGAGAGATCCGGTGGAGCTGCATAACATTCAAGCAGAGAGAAGGAGAAAACCTTAAAGAGTTCGTAAACGGTATAAAGAGGAATCCCTCCAGGTCCGGGGGCAGATGAAAAAATGAGAATTTCCGGTTTCCTGCATGGGCTTAAAACCAAACAGCTGGTGGAGGATCTGAACGCCCGGATACCTGAATCAATGGAAGAGGCGATCCAAAGAACCGAAGCTTTCATCCGAGGAAAGGAGGCCGCCCAAGCCATGGATACTAAGAGATTCTCTGAAGCTGATCATCGCAACAATAACCGGCCGTTTGACCGCAACAAAAGAGGGGCGGAATTCTCCTGAAGGGATTTCAATGCAAAGGGATCCACCAAGGAGCGGGAGGAAGGAAGCAACAAACAACGGCCCTATGAAAGAAAAGAGATTGTGTTCACAGAGCTCACTAAAACACCCAAAGAGATACTGGCTTCAGAAGTCGGAAGAGTAGATTTCAAGCCACCCGCACCCATGCGAAAGACAGCTAAGCAGCAAAGCTCAACCAAGTACTGTGAGTTCCACGAAGACAAGGGTCGCGATACCAATGAATGCTTCCACCTATGAAAGCAGATTGAGGAAGCTGTCAGAACCGGGCAATTAGCTCACCTAGTGAAAGACATCAAAGGAAGGAAAAGAGGAAACGATGGGAAACAGAAGGAAGCCCAAGTTCTGATGGTGCGACCCTCTGTAGCACTAAAACGACCAAGAACGATGATCGAGGACGAAGGGGTGTCCCGTCATTGGAGTGAGGTGCCGCTTGTGTTCCCGCCATTAAAGATTGAAGACGCTCGGGAAGATCCGGTAGTCATTCAAATGACCGTTGGAGATATACTGATACATCGGGTGTATATTGATGGAGGAAGCGCCTCAGACATCATGTATGAACACTGTTTTGAACAGTTGCCTTTATCCGTCCAAGAAGGGCTGATTCCGGTGTCGTACCCCTTGGTAGGGTTTTCAGGGGAGCGGGTCTATCCTCGGGGACAAATACAACTCTTCGTAGAACTGAACGATGAGCACTGTAGAAGGGTGGAGTCACTAAACTTCATAGTGATTTCCGCATCTTCCCCTCATAATGTACTCATCGGGCGACCGGGTATACGAATTTTCGGAATGATGGTCTCCACTAATCACGGGATGGTCAAGTTCCCAACTTTGTGGGGGGTTGCAACTTTAGAGACAAGGGTAAAAGTTGCTGAGATTGGGTACTCCGGTTATGAGGACTACGCCCCGCAAAAGTGGCACATTCACTAGGATCATCCGGAACAGGCTGTTATCATAGGCCGAAACCTATCTCCCGAATGCAAGCGACACCTACATCGTTTCCTCCGAAAGAATCTGGATATCTTCGCCTGGGAACCACAGGATATGGCCAGAATCCCAGGCACGTCGTGGAACACCACTTGAATGTAGATCCCATCTACCCACCAGTGGTACAAAAAAGACGGTCACTGGCACCGGAAAGAAATGAGGCCATGATGGATGAGGTAAGAGCCTTAGAAGAAGCAGGAATCATGAAGGAGGTCCGATACCCGAGCTGGGTGGCAAACCTGGTAATGGTGGAAAAACCGAATGGGTCGTGGAGAATGTGATCGATTCAGGGACTTGAACAAAGCCTGCCCAAAAGATCACTATCCACTCCCCGAGATCGATGAGAAAGTTGATTCGGTAGCAAGTTTCCGCATAAAGTGCTTCCTCGATGCGTACAAAGGGTACCATCAGATTCAGATGGCTAGACAAGATGAAGAAAAAACGGCTTTCCATACCAGCCAAGGGCTCTTCTGTTACCGGAAGATGCCCTTCGGATTGAAAAATGCCGGAGCGACGTACCAAAGATTGGTTGATAAGGTTTTCAAGGACCAGATTGGACGGAACATGGAAGCATATGTCGATGATTTAGTCATCAAAAGCCAAGATGAAGAAGCTTTCTTACAAGATGTCGCGGAAACTTTTGGCAACCTGAGGAAGGTAAACATGAAGCTGAATCCCTCTAAGTGCTTTTTTGGTATGGAAGAAGGGAAATTCCTGGGGCACGTGGCGGGAAATCAGAGCCAACCCCGATAAAGTAGCTGCTATACAAAGGATGAAGTCACCAAGAACTCTAAAGGAAGTGCAAAGTCTCAACGGTCGCCTAGGAGCTCTCAACAGATTTCTTTTGAAATTAGCAGAGCGCTCCCTACCGTTCTTTAAGACATTAAAAAATTGTATACGAAGGACAGATTTCCGTTGGACCGAAGAAGTAGAATCAGCCTTCCAGCAAATCAAAGAACACCTCGTGAAAATCCCATCTCTTACCGTACCGGAAGAAAAAGAAACACTTTTCATATACTTAGCAACGGGGAAGGAAGCCATCAGCAGTGTTTTATGTGCTAACCGGCCTAAGGGGCTTGCTCCAATTTTCTTTGTCAGCCGTTGCTTAAGAGACGCGGAAACTTGGTACTCCACTGTTGAGAAGTTGGCCTTGGCACTAATCCACACTTCACGACGGCTCCGGAGGTATTTTCAAGCACACCATGTAGTTGTTCTCACCAACTCATCCTTGAGGGACATTATGTCCCGACCGGAGACCGCAGGAAGATTGACAAAGTGGGCGATAGAACTGGGGGCACTCGGTATAACGTACAAACCTCGAATCGCCATCAAAGGCCAAGTGTTAGCTGATTTCCTGATGGAAAACAGTAATCATGAAGAGGACCTGATGATAATTGATCCTGCCCCTGAAGAAGAGGCCGAAGCATCAGGAACTTATGACGGATGGGCGCTATATACGGACGGTGCTTCTAACCATGAAGGATCCGGTGCGGGACTCATTCTGGTCGATCCACATGGAGAAGAGTTCACATACGCCCTTCGGTTAAACTTCGAATGCACCAACAATATTCCTGAATACGAAGCTTTGGTTGCAGGGTTACAAATCGCCTATCAGATGGGTATAAAGAAGCTACGGGCCTTCGTCGACTCCCAATTAGTGGCTAACCAGGTCAATGATGATTTTGAAGCAAAGGACGAAACCATGATCAAGTACATGCACCTGGTAAAGGATCTGAAGGCCAAATTCGACCTCTGCGAGGTGATCAAGATTCCAAGAAAGAAAAACAAAGGGGCTGATGCTTTGAGCAAAATAGCCTCCCTGGCGTTCGCTCATCTCACAAAGAAAGTAATGGTGGAAGTATTGGAAGAACCGTCTGTAACAACCGAAGCCAAGAAGCAGATCATGGCGATTGTAAGCGAAGACCGGAGAAGTCCGTTGATAGAAATTCTTGAGGGAAGGGGCTCAGCAACTGCGGAAGACCCGCAGCAGTTACAAGAACGTATTCGGATGTACAAGCTAAACCAAGGGGTTTTGTTTAAAAAAGGATACCTTTCCCCCTCTTATCGATGTATAAGTCAGGAAGAAGGCATAGAAATTATCAAGCAGGTGCATCAGGGAATCTGCGGGATGCATGTCGGGGCTAGAGCCCTAGTAACTCGGGCTACCCATCTTGGATACTATTGGCCTACCATGCGGGTCGACGCCTCTGACATCACCCGCAAATGTGAAGCCTGTCAAGTACTTGCTGCTATCCCACGGCTACCGAACCATGACCTAGTACCTGTTTCGTCCCCTGGCCCTTTTATCAATGGGGAATGGACCTACTCGGCCCTTTCCCAAAAGCAAAAGGGGGCGTCCAATATCTGGTAGTGGCAGTGGATTACTTCTCGAAGTGGTTGGAAGTAAAACCTTTGGCCTCTATATCCGGCCAAAAGATCATAGACTTCGTGTGGGAACAAATAGTGTGTCGGTTCGGTTTACCCGGAAAGATAATAACAGATAATGGGACACAGTTCGCGGAAAACCCTTTTCGGAGGTGGTGTGAAAAAAATGGGCATTCAGCAAACATTCTCATCAGTAGCTCACCCGCAGGCTAATGGGCAGGTCGAGAGAATGAACCGGAGCATTCTCTCAGGGATCAAAATAAGGCTAGGAAAGCGAGGCAAAGGATGGGTGGAAGAACTCCCCAGCGTAATCTGGGCTCACCGAACCACTGAGAAGAGAGGAACCAGAAGGACACCATTCAGTCTGGTATATGGGAGTGAAGCAGTCGTCCCTGCTGAAGTATGTATCCAGTCCCACGGACACTCGCCTTTAGAGAGGAAGAAAATGACAAAAGCTTGTGCGACAATCTGGACAACCTGGAAGAATACCGGATGACAGCAGCTGTACGAGAAGCAAGGTACAAACAAGCTATGAGAAAGCACTATGATGCCAAAGTTAGGCCACTCACTCTCCGACCAGGGGATTTGGTCCTCCGGAACAATGAAGCCAGTAGAAAGGAAAAAGGAGGAAAGTTGGGTCCCAACTGGGAGGGACCATACCAAGTTGTAGAGGTTCACCTAAAAGGGTCTTGTAAGTTAGCCACACTGGATGGGAAGGCCGTGCCACGGCACTGGAACGTGGCCCAACTGAAGAAATACTTCATCTAGGCCGAAGAAGTGTTTTTTTTTTTCAGTTTTAAATAAAATGTGATTGTCAAAATTATGTATCGACCGGAAAAGTAAATGACAATTCCTTTTGACATGCTTATGAATTGCATGATAATGTAACTACGGTTAAAGTAATACCAAACAACCTCTCAAGGGTTCGGTACTCAGGGTCAACTCCTTCGAACGTGTTGCTTAAACTAAAAACAAATAGTTTAATGAAAAGGGACGGTCCCTTTGAATCAACCGACACGGGTGTCATAAAGTACTTAATTCATAACCAAATCAAAAGGCACCGAAGTGCGAATCAGTAGCATGACATACAAACCAGAAAGTAACAATATTAACATTTCATAACAAAGTAAAAAACAAGTCAAACACTAGACGGCTGAGGCCTTATCCGAAGCTTTATCGGCAGTCTTGTCCCCACCTAACAAACCGATTGGCTTCATCGCTTCAAGGTCTGCGAGTGTCTTGCCAGGCCATCCCTTCAAACTTTCAACAAATGGATAAACCTTCCGTTCCCAGGCTCTAACACCGGCTTCATAGGTCTCGGTCGCCTTCAGGTCATAACCAACGGTCTCGTTAACCGGTCTACCCGCTTTGCATGCCTCATAACCTAAAAAGAGAGAAAATGAAGACGTATGAATACAGTTACTCAATAAAAGGAAACGTAAAACACTTATACCAACCTGCCAGAATACCGTCATGGAAAGCAGAGTTCCACAGCAATGACTCCATATCCCCTAGAGGCTTCAAGAATTCCACCGATTTAAACAGCTTGGATATGACGTTGGGAATGCCCACCGAAACAATTTTATCCTTCTCCTCTTCAGCCTCTGTAACAAAAACCTTCAATTGCTTCATCACCTTCTCCGCTTCCTCTAAGGCCTTGTCATAATTCACCCGAGCGATTGACCAAGCGACCTTGTTCTCATCAGCTTTTGAAGTCTGCTCCTTTAGTGAAAGAGACAGACTATCTGAGCGCTCCTCGGCAGCCTTTAGTTTCTTCAAAAGCTCATCCCTTTCCAAAACATGCTGAGCCGACAAGTCTGAAACGGCCTTCTGATGGCTCTCCTTCAAAACAAGGATCTCCTTTTCATGCTTCACTTTTGATTCAGCTAAGGCACGGACAGCCTCTTTGCCTTTTTTCACACTTGACCGATCCCCTTTCTTTGGCTTCTTCAGTTTCTCCTTAGCTTTAGCCAACTCCTCGCTCAAACTTTTAACCTTTGCCCGATGCTTTTGTTCAAGAGCCGTTTTCTGGTGATAGCTCTGAACAAGGTCGGACACGGAGTTTAAACACCGGACTATAGAGATGCTGGCATTCTCGGCTGGAAACTTCTCCTTATGCTCCCTATTCCGGGATAGTTCACCAGGAGGAGCGGCATGACGCAATATTTGGTAGCAAACAGCATTGTCCTTTAGGGTGTCACCGTTTTTTACCTTCCATGCCGGAACGTAGGTCTCGTCCACATCATACGAAATCTCATCCTCGCTGGCTTCCCGAGAATTTTCACTAACTTCGTCGGTTTTTTGTTTCTTCCCTGACACTGTCTCGACGGAGCCTTCGGAGTTCGGAGTCGTTGCCACTTTCTTACGCTTCTTCACCAATAACCACTTCCGGACGGTCAGTATCCTCATGAGAAGTATCCGAATGTGGAGAAGGAGACCGCATGGGAGAAACCACCTTATCACCTTCCTGATCAACTTGATCTTCATTCTCATTATCCATCAGAATCTGCCGCATCTGCTCATGAGTCAACTGATCATCCCCTTTCTCTTTACCAACCACGTTATACGTCACATCGTGTGTACGAGTAATCACATCATCTTCATCCTCTCGAAGGGGGCGGGAAGTAAGCTTCATCCCCTTACCCTTGCGTTTCACGAAATCCAACAAGCTCATCTCTGAAACAAAAAATAATAATAAGTTTCATGTTAAAAAGAATTAATGATACAAAAAAAACCATACCCTTAGATCCCTTCTTTATAATGGGCTCAACCCTCTGGTACGGCCACCTACGACTCAACCCAACTAACACAAGGATAGTTTCAGGATACACCTGAAGGGGAGTTGGGTTAGCTATAAGATCGTCATACAGATCACCATCATAAACATCCTCTTTCTTAGGATTCAAAACCTCTTTACTCTCCCGCCAATGCATCGTAAAGGGGACTATGTCGTTCCGAATCCAAAAGAAGCGGTCTTTCCAATTCTTCAAGCCGCTATAAGTACCGGATAACATCGTAACTTTCTTACTCCCCTCTTCCCTAGCATCTGACATAGACTCAGATTTCTCCGCGATAGTAAACCAGTCGCCCGCAGAGGTCAATTGGAAAAATTGCCTAAACAATCCTAAGGTCGGAACCCCACCTAGGGCACGGCATACAACCTCAAAATGGTTAAGCTTCATAGCCCCTAAGGGGTTTAGCTGACGAATATCTAGCTTATACTCCTGAAGCTCAAGGAGAAAGACAGACAAAGGAAGACGGAGGCTAGAGAATTCAAAGTGTTTGGTATAAAAACCAACATGATCGGCCGGACAATTAGAAATCCGATGGTGAGGTTCAGGCACCCCCGGTTTATAAACATCCGTATCAAAATATTTTTGACAAAAAAGTCGTAAGGGTTGGTTCGGACACCTTCGACGTATGGGCGGCCATATCCCGTTTCCCAACCATAACGAAGCAATAAAAGGAAAGACAAAGACGAACCTGACAATGACGGAATCGGAACAGCCTCACCGGACGGAATAGCTCTGAGACCGAACGAAAGAAAGAAAGTGTACAGTTCAGGAGGGACCGCCCCCCTTTTATACCAAGACTGAAGCAACCCAACAGTCGCATCAGTCAAATCAATAGACCTGCAGAGAAACAACCACTAAAAACACGACACGTGGCAAAAAAAAATTAAAGACATGAGTCCATCACTCGTCCGGTAAACCAAACGAACAATGGACTGGGGGGCTGATGACGTAGGTCCCTGTTCGGATACCGAACAATGGACTTCCGACCAAAAGAACATAACTTATTAAAATAAACTCAAGATAGCTGAAAATAAAACCAAAATCAACCCATAAAACCATTTAACTCCAGATGGCCGGATGAAACCAAAAACAGCCGGACAACATGGACGAAGAAAGACAGCTAATCACGCTATTATACTACGGGTAAAACATAAAACAAATGGTGAAATAATAGAACCGGCAGTCTAAGCAAATGATGGCATACCGCAAGGACAGTATCTGACACGGGTGAACCCGAGGGTAAAAGCAAAAGGCGGCTATGAACCAATGGTCACAACCGAATCCCATTAAAATAATACAAACGCCATCCCTAAATCTGCCGGAACAGTAACCCAATTGTCGTCCTAGCCGACCTCATGATAACCTGCATTTAATGCAGGAGCATTGATAGCTACTATAAATACCCACGACAGTTGGTGGTTGAGGACAGAACAGACCACATTAACTCCCTTCGGAAGTATTCTCTGCTTCCGAAGACCACCCTTCATCCCACTCTAATTAAAATACCTCAATAGTATCTGTGTTATTTTTCTGTCTTATAAAATATTGAGTTTGCATTTTAGTTAAAATTTTGTTGAAGAAGCAATGTAACACATATGAGCTTTTATAGTAATCTACTGATTTTTTTTTTCTATATTTGTTTGAGGCAGGACATTGTGAATGCTATATGTGATGCTGAAGGCATTGAACCTATATCATTTGTTGGTTCAAACACGGTAGGTAATATTTTCATGGTTTTTATTCTTCCAATATTAAGATTGCACATGTATTATTACTATTGTTTTGCATTTCGAATGTGCTGAGTATGTATCTTTTAAATTATCACGTCTCCCCTAAATCGAGCATTCATGGAAACCTTCGGTTGATAGTGAGCATTTTGAATCCGAGGTCAAATGGATATGGTGGTGGTCTGGCTTTTGTAGGTCAGCTTTTCAGAGTGTATGATCTTTCTGGAAGTGGTCTCGTGGCTCTGTGTACTCAAATTGACATCCCCTTTATCTCCAACACTTTTATTAATTTTCTTCAATTTTTAAGTTCGTACAATATGTTCAAATTGATAGTCCTTCCTGGTTTATACATATTTTAATAGTAAATTGTAAATGCATGCTAATTAATTCTCACTTATAGGGTTTGAGCTGTATGTGTACACTCATGAAATTGCAATCTGTTATATATATGTTGGTATTGTCTCTAATAGAGTTGGTGGGAATAGTGGATTATTGCTTAGTTATATGCACGGTACATTGGAGTTCAAATAGGGTTTGGTGATAAAGAAAACATTTAAGAATGTTTAATGGTTTATTTTCTATTTTTAATTTCTTAAGGTTTTATTTTTATTGTTAATAATTCTACATGATATTATTATCATGGTTATAGTCTTTTGTGGTGTAGGAAAGAAAAATGGAGATGTAATAGTTCCATTAAGTAATTATGCATACAACCTGAAAATTAATAACCCAAATTCCAAAAAAAGGTTTATACTATGTATGTTGTTACTGTTAGCCGATGATTATGCATCGGTGGTCAATGGTCAATGTAATTATTGTAATGACCACTACATAATAATCTACAATAATTACATTGACCATCTACATTGACCATGGATCACCGATGCATAATCATCGGCTAACAGTTACATGCAATTCATTTTATTGTGATAATTTCTAGCCCATCTAAGCAGCAATGCCCAAGATCTTGATGGAGAATTGATAGATGTTATGTAACTATGGGTCAATTTAAATAGTAGCAATATGCTTTTGTATATCTACCCTTTACTCTCACTAATAAAATACATTTTTTTTGTAAGGTTAGCGTGGCATGTTTGCTTTTGTAAGTAACTAACTTCATGCTTTAACACCAAGCTTTGTAAAAGACACCATCATTGAATCTGACATGAACTGAGACACCCGCCGCAACGCGTGGACATTTCCACTAGTATTTAGAATATGTATCTTAGAAATTTTATAAGGATGTAATTTTTTTCCGTAGATTTTTGAATATACAGTTTGATTTTTTTACAATGTTTCAGTCTTCTAAATCTTATTAAAAGTCAGTTTGCTGCCTGCTACAAAGCTTGAATATAACCCACTAGCTGTACATATACATACACACACATATTATGAATGAGGCATGGAGGGACATGTAGCATCCATATCAACAGAGTGGGAATTTCAATCCAAGCCTAAAAAACCACGGGTGATGGTGGCGTGGAAGAGTGGCGTCAGGGTTTTTTTTTTATCCAACAACCAATCCCAACCGTCCATAATCCACAACCAATCACAACCATCTACATCACCCTTACCTTTGCCCCCCACGCCGGCTTCTACGCCACACAGGGGGTGGTGTTAGTGGCGTGGAGGGGCTTCACATCCACATTCCACGCCCCACACTGTGTAATCTAATATCTACGATGTAACACCACATATCACATCTTTTCTTTTTTTTTCTTTCCCTTTATCTTTTGCCATTTTTGTTTTTTTTCTATCTATATAACTTAAATTAAACTAAAGTAAACAGCTTCTAATAATTTTTAAAATTGTTTTTTACTTTTATTATCTAACTAAAAAACCAATAAACCAAACACGTTTTCAGCATATTATGAAAATGTTTTTGGTTTTCTTTTTTTTCCTATAGGGTGTGCACCACCTGCCTGAAAATGCCCTATCCGTCGCATCATGGCTTTCATCTCACTAATTATAACTAAAGTATTAACAAAATAATCTTTAACATTAATTACCATTAGAAACCAATCATGTTACAAATTTACAAAGGGTTAGGACGAATGTACAGTGAATTAGGTAGGAAGTCGTAGGAACGGTATCAAACGGACTCCGATTAAACTCATTCAAGCGGCATTGGAACCGTCTCATTGAACCCTACGATCTTAGTTTTTAGGTTTTCGTTTTTTTGGATTTTAGCTTGTAGTTTTTAGAATTTGCATTATATCATTGTGTCTTGTAGTATAAGACAATATTTTACAACCGGGTATGGGTATAGGATTAACCAAACTCGACCCATATCCCAACCTGTCATCTTTGTCTGTGTCGCATACATAAACAAGGAAAGAACACACACAGGTAATTAAACAAATATTTTTAAGTAAAAAACATAAGAACCACATAATATAGTGTAGAAATGATGCGAATTACATACACCCTCCAAACTATACACATTGGTGTAATTATGTAAAATAAAATTAATGGTTGAAATAAATTTATTTACTTCCCATTCAATCCAAGAATCAAATATAATAAAAGTGTATATATGCTTGGATGTTGTGGAAGGAAGGAATCACAATGTAAGGTTTGGAGGCATGATTGAGATTTCTTATTTGAAAGATGATTCCTTACTTGTAAGTGTAACCAAAGATATTCCTCTCATCTCCTATATAATGTGCATTAGTGTTTCTTCAATTTCATATTCAACTTGCTCATTCATTTGTAGTATTATACTTGCTCATCGATCTGAGAAGAAAATTAACTTAATGGACTCTTCAATTGGTATGTCTCGTTTTCTTTATATATGCTTGATTTTGGTTGTCATTTGAGGAATAAAAAAATAGGTTGATGGAGAGAAGTGCGCTTTAGTTATTATTTTATATTAAAAAATAAAGTATGATATCTTTCTTTATATATGTGAGCACACATCTAAAAGTGTATCTAATATAGTCATTGGTTATCTGGTCGGGTTTGTGTATTTCCTCTGAGTATTAATGAATCTCTATCTAGAATTTTAGGTGATTGAAATAACCTACTTTGATTAGAACTTGCTCACAAACATAAACCAAAAACCAACTCAATGTTGTTCAACATGCATGTATTATGTGGTTTTGGATAATGAAATATATATCATCTACTATTCACCTGGACCAACACAAAATATTATAATAAGTATCATACCAAAGTAGATGTCTCTTTACGATTCACAAATCTTATGGGTTCTAATTTCCTATGAAATTTAACCATATAATACAACCATATAGATTACATCTTGAGCATAGCCTAGATTTACAGGAAAAAAAAACAATAGTTGTCTTTTTCACACATTACCACTAAATGTTGGTAATTTAGTGTTATCGCCGTAATTAGAGTGTTATTGGATTAAGTTGTTGACTAAGTAGGGCTTGTTAAAAAAAATAAACAAGTTAGTAAAAATAAACGAGTTAGGAGATGTGTGAATGCTGCCTTTTTTAACAACCGGTTTGTATTTATAAATTATATTTATAAAAAAAAATGGGATTGTTGCTATGAAAACCAAGGCTCCGGGCCTTATTAACAAACATTAAGTGGGCTTAACAATTTAGATTTAATGATTAAACTTATTGGGCCTTTTTCACACATTACCACTAAATGTTGGGTTAGGGTCTGATTGTTTTCTAAAAACAAAAACAGATGGATATGAGACAAAACAGACGGTTTTCATCAGATTTCTCAAACAATAATCAAGTTCTTTTTTTTTTGTGTGTGTTTTACATATCTAATCCGATTAATCATTGATGGTACCACCAAATAGGTTAATATGATACAGAATACACGATTTGCGTAAAAATTCATGTTATTCTGTTCATCTCAGTTTGTTCAATTTGTTAGTAGATCTTGAAATCATGACTTGGATACATTTGAATAATAATTTAGTCTAACATAAACATATATGTTATTTATGTAGTTGCTGTGGACACTCTGTTAGAATATATAATCTTGATTTAAGTAAACGTGTGTTAGTATGTTATTGTACATATGTTAGAAACAATATTAGTTAAGATATCCTAAGTTTATAAACATAATAAGTGAACCGGTATGTCACTTGTTTGACAAACGGTTATGGTAGTTAAGAAGGGTCACAACGGTTTAGACGCAACCGTTCAAGATGTATATATAGGGACCGATGTACTATTTCATAAGTGTGTGTATGATTAGTTTTCTTATAACTAACTTACAAATTTCCCTCTAATCCTCCTACCCTCTTTTCCCTCCAAAACCGTTCGCATACAACCATCAAACAACACATCAGAATTAAAACATGGCATCAGAGCCAAGATTCAAAACCTGTGGCATATTTGATGTTGATCAAAACTCCGAAGATGTTGGCACTATAGGGAGAGAAGACGCATGGCCGTTAGTCCCTAGTAGTTTGTTGTGTGATCATGCGGATCACAATAAAAGGGCCGAGAAGGCACCGATGGAAGACAAGGATTGTGAGTATCCTTCCAACATCAAGTTTTTGCAATTCAACATAGGATCTTCATCCAAGACCCGAGAAGATAAAGTGGTTAAAGCCCAAAAGGAATTTAATAGGCAGACGAAGTACAAGAAGGATGTCCCCGAACACCCACCAACGATGTGTTGTAGTAAGTGTAAACAACCGTTTCACTTTAGAAGAGAATGTCCAAGAAAGATGGGGAAGACGGAATTCATGGTGAAGGGAACCGACGAGAAAGGATGGGACGACATATGGTTTGCAAGTTTAACCCGTAAAGAACACGGATGCGGTAATAAAAATCAATATACTTTGTTTAGCAAATCGTTTGGTGTAGAAGGATGTCCATCCGGGTTTAGGAAAGAATATTTTAGAGGAAAAGGGACGGTGATCATCACGAGTGGAAACCAGATTCACAAGATAAAATCTGTGTTTTACATACCCACTCTAAGGAGAAATGTCTTGAGTATAGAAAAGTTAACAACCGAAGGCCTAGAGATTGAGTTTGAAGGGGACGTGTGTTATATAAGGAGGCCGATTATACAAAAGACAAGAAAGATCATCACATGCCGTTTGTGTGATGGTGATGATCATTTTACTTTCAAATGTCCCGAAAGAAACAACTTGGTGCAGAAAATTGGAACCGGAAGTGCAGGAAGCGCGAGTGAGGCGCAAAACAGAAACAATATTCGAGAAACAGAAGGCACCGGTTTAAAGGAAAGTCTCACAGATTTAGATAAGGAAAGGGCTTCGGTATTCAAGAACTTCGAACGTTTTTCAATCAATCAAGACAAAGCCGAAAGCTTCATGGAACAAGGACCCATTTTGTATCCAACCCAAGGCACAAGGCTAAATGATTGTGTTGTGTTTATGGATCTAATCCATATCACCACTACGGTTGAGAGATACAAACGAAAATTCGAATTGGAATTCGAAAAAACAGTCGAGTGGTTCATGCAAGACTTTCTAAAAATCAAGAACAAGGCACCCATGCCTCCTAGAGATGGATACGGCTATCCAATAAACTTGTTAGATCTTTACACAAAGGTTCAAGTTTTCGGAGGATATAACAAAGTGACGAACGATGACAATTGGGCAGTGATTGCTATGTCAATGGGATATGGGAGAGGACTACCAAGCATAGTGACAAAAGACGAGATTGCAACGACCCTAAGGCAAGTCTATGTCCGATACCTAGAGATGATGGAGTGGTATCATTTAAAATACAAAGGAAGAGAAATGGTAGTTCAAGTTGATGAAGAAGACGTCTATGATCAAGGAAGAAGGAATGCCGAATGGAAAGATCAAGACCTCCCACCGAAGAAGAGATCCCGCACATCGTCAAGTGAAGAATCAAGCTCTTACTAAATCAAGATTAGGGGCGAGATTGTTAGAATATATAATCTTGATTTAAGTAAACGTGTGTTAGTATGTTATTGTACATATGTTAGAAACAATATTAGTTAAGATATCCTAAGTTTATAAACATAATAAGTGAACCGGTATGTCACTTGTTTGACAAACGGTTATGGTAGTTAAGAAGGGTCACAACGGTTTAGACGCAACCGTTCAAGATGTATATATAGGGACCGATGTACTATTTCATAAGTGTGTGTATGATTAGTTTTCTTATAACTAACTTACAAATTTCCCTCTAATCCTCCTACCCTCTTTTCCCTCCAAAACCGTTCGCATACAACCATCAAACAACACATCAGAATTAAAACACACTCTCCGTCACTTTCATCACGAGCATCCGCTCAACCTTGTGTATCTGCAGCAACCGACTCACAAAAATGAAAATGTCGATGATGATGAAGATGAGGACGAGCATGAAGTTGAAGATGAAGTTGAATTTATGGAGGAAGATCGTCAGTGCAGCCTTTGTGAGGAACATATCTGGTCATTCCATTTGTGTTACTACTCCTGCAAGACTTGTGACTACTCATTCCACAAATTCTGTGCAGAACTATCAGAGTTCATACAAAATCACCCTTTACATCCTGGCCATACTCTTGAATTTTATCCAGCTGGTTCTGAGTTTAATTGTCCTGTCTGCAGTCTTATGAAGGAGGATAGTATCCCTCGGTATCTTTGTCGTATCTGCGATCTTCGAATGGATATGATTTGTGCTACTTTGTTGCAGCAGAAGATTAACCACCATAGTCACCCTCACCAACTAGAGCGAATGTCGGGACACAAAAACATCTTACCTTGTGTAGCTTGTCGTAATTAACATGAAGGGGTCTTCTTTCAATGTACCACTTGTCCCAGATTTTTTATCAACCTGGACTGTTCATTGCTGCCACCCAAATTACTTATACAAAATCATACTGATGGGACTTTCACTCATTCACATCTACTTACCCTTGCCTATTCCTTTCCTATTTTAGATCAAAAAGCTAAATATGATCCACGTTGTAGGGTATGTGGTATCAAGTTCTATCCTCATTTATGGATTTACAAATGCGATAAATGTTATTATTACGTGCATTTTGATTGTGTGACTTCAAAGAGAGAGCCATTCATGTCCATACTCCAAACTGCAAGTGAGCATACTCTTCTTGTATTTTTATTATTCTGTCAGTTTGTGTCTTATTCTAATTTCAAGCATATCATTCTTCACCAGGCCTTGGCAAAACTTCCAAAAATTTCAAGGAAGATGAGCATCCAAATCTGCTCCATTGTCCATTTCAAGATGAAGGCGACAACCTTGTGAAGTGTTATATGTCTAACCAACATGGGTTGATTGGTAACTCCAAACAACGTGAGGGTGAGATGCTCAGCCATGGTAGCCATCAACACCCACTCAGACTTTTCGACAAGCAAACATCAGGTAGCGTTTCTCTACACGACCCCATGAAAAGAACTCAATTGTTATGTGATGGATGCGTGAAACCTATCATGTCAATACCGTTTTACACGTGTTGCCAAGATGGTGATGAACATTGTTGTTTCATTCTTCATGAGTGGTGCGCCAAACTACCACCTGAAGTACAAGACTATGCGGGCCATCCAGAGCATACTCTTGTTCTTCTGCCTAAAATACCTGGTAAGTTACCATCCAATGGTTTCGCATATGGATGCACAATATGTAATTATTATGTTGATATCAATTGTGCATTCATATCTAAAGAAATCACACATGCCTCACATCCAAATCATCTCCTATCGATAGTGAAACCTTCACAAGAACAATCACGAAAGTATTGCAAAGCATGCAAATATTGGATGAGAAGGAATCTGGTAATTCATTGTCTGTCTTGTGATTTCTACATTCATGTAGAGTGTGCTCTGTTATTACCTAGAATAATAAAGCATAAGGTTGATAAACACCCTTTGACCCTTAGATACGAACCAGCAGAGAACCATATTGACAAATACTTTTGTGAAATATGTGAGGATGAATTTACCCCTTGGAAGTGGTTCTATCATTGCTCTACATGTGCCCAGTCAATGCATGCTGCTTGTGCACCCTTAATACTTCAATGTGAGCATAATACATATGCCGATAATCACAAATGCGTTTATAAGTTTCTCAATGTCAAATTTGGAGGAACGCTTGAGATCAAAGTTCACCCACACCGCTTGGCCTTTGTTCAAGGGCTTGAGAGTGATGGCAAGTGCGTTGAGTGTCGTTGGAGATTGCAGTACCAGATGATCTTTAAGTGCTCGGAGGGGTGTGACTTTGCATTTCATTATAGGTGTGCTTCTTCATTTGTTCGTTGATCAAAGATCTCTGGCTTAAACTTTGGTGCATCGATCCATACTATTGTAATTTTGTTATGTGTGTGTGTGTGACAATATTTTTGGTTTGTATTGTTTATTTTAGTTATTATTTACAATCTTATTTTGTCAAAGAAGACTCTATTTTTATTGTATAATTTTGGCCATTTCCAGGTAAATCAATTTCAGTGGGCTGTTGGTTCTATTTTTTTTATAACCGTTCTTTGTTTGTGGGCTTATAAAAGTAATTTTGTTTGGGATATATTACATATGTGACTGAGACATTATTTTTGGCCATTTCTAGGTAAATCAATATCAGTGGGCTTATAAAAGTAATTTTGTTTGGGATATGTGACTGATACATTATTTTTGGGTTCTTATCTTTGTTTTTTTACCAATGCTTTCTTAAAATGATGTTGGGTATTGTGAGTACTTGTAATGAACAAGGAAACATAACACAAATTGTGAACTATATGCAGTGTATCAGTGGTATGCCTACCAGGTGTTTGGTGAAATGCTTTCGAATTTAGCCTACTATTTGAATGATTAGCTGTATATTATTAGTTGTTTGAATCAGTTTGATGATCATTTTTTTTTCTTCAAATGGATCTTTATTTATTATTTTGGTGATATGCTTACCTGAATTCTGCCTCAATTGTGTTGGTTGTGTACAATTACAGGCATCATGATTTCTGTTTAGGTAATTGTTTTCTGATGTCATAAGTGCACTAATTTTATGCCAACCAGGTGTTTCATTGATTCACATAACTGTATACTGTTAGCTATTTTTTGTTTGAATCAGTTTGATGACGTCTAGGAATTGCATATTGTTTTTTAAAATGGATCTTGAATTACTGTTTTGTGATATACGTACTCTGCTGAATTCTACATCAAATGTGTTGGCTATATAAAGGTACAGTCATGATGATTTAGGTAAAACTTGATTTTTAGTCGTTTGACTGTCTGGATATTGTGTAATCGAAAATGTCTTCCTCAACTTTGGGTTATGTTACTTTTGTTTTCTGCTGCGCTACTAATGTCTGTGTCTTTTATGCAGGCGGTTTTGTTATTTTCTGTCTTTGATAAGTATGCATTGTCTTCGCGCTTGCTTTTCATTTGTGTTGACATATATGACGATGTTGAAATTGCGTATTTTGTGTTGACATATGCATTCTGTTTTTTCTTTTCATAAATCAAACCATCACTGTTAATCTTCTTCATCCTCATCGTCTCCTACTGTTTTCATGCCCATTACAGTAGTGATGTTCGAGCCACAGCAACTAAACACCTCTTCTTCATATAGTACCATACGCATAGTCGTTTGACAATATGAAGACCATAATTGGAATGGTAATAGTAGCCATTGTTATTGTTGTTGT
Organism: Ambrosia trifida; assembly: GCA_028751855.1. NCBI lineage: Eukaryota > Viridiplantae > Streptophyta > Magnoliopsida > Asterales > Asteraceae > Ambrosia > Ambrosia trifida. The sequence goes on along the minus strand of CM054122.1, from coordinate 202,469,434 downwards.
TGAGATGATTAAAATCATGATGTTGAAATTGCGTATTTGTGTATTTGTTTCAACTTACTTTTAGGCTTACCTTGATGTGATAGGATTACGATTAGTTTATTGTTGGCTACCTTGATTTGGCACCAAAGCAAATACTATTCCCAGCACTAGGTACACCGAATTCGTCAATTCCAGCTCAATAAGAACACAAGTTAGAAAAAATGGTTAATTTGAGTTGTGTACGTTTAATTAGGCTGATTGTCATGCAATCCCTGTTGATTAGCTGTATCTTATTAGTTGTCTGAATTACTATTCTTGTGATATGCTTACTTGAATTCTGAATCATGTGTGTTGGTTACAGTCATCATAATTTCTATTTAGGTAATCGTTTTCGGATGTCATAAGTGCACTTGAATAGATGTTGAAACAAAATGATGCAGTTTTCTTGGCAATCAAATTGGATCAAATAAGAACAAACAAGCTGGAATCGGACTTTTATTCAAATCAAAACCAAAAACTGAGTTCTCTCAACATAATACGACAAATATTTATAGGCAAACTTTGTCCGATAATTTACGAAACAAACTAGGAAATAGAAACACGATCAAACATAAGTTTAAAAAAAAGATAATAATCAAAATATAAGTCCCAGCTAGATTCCAGCTGTGTGTTGCGTATTGCGCAAGGTGGGCCCTAGCCTGGATTGTCAATTGCTTCTGCTCCATGAACTGAAGTACCGACCGGACCGATAACCGGGTCGGGCCCTACTGCATCACAAAATGTGACGGTGTATAATTTTATGCCTACCAGGCGTTTCATTGATTCACATAACTGTATATTATTAGCTATTTGCTGTTTGAATTACTGTTTTTGTGATAGACTTAGCTGAATTCTGCATCAAATGCGTTGGTTATATACCTCTATAGTCATGATGATTTCTGTTTACGGAATCGTTTTGTGATTTATAAGTGAATTTGAATGATGTTTAAACAAAATGTGAACTGCACCTAACAGGTGTTTGATAAAATGTTTTTTTTATTCTTCCCTATCATTTGATTCAGATGTTTAGGATCTGCATATTAAAATTAAGTTCTTTTAAAACGGATCTTGATTTTTTTCCCTCTGCGTCAACTGTGTTGGTTATAGTAGAACAGGTATTAAATGGTTTAAAAAAACATCAGTTGATTAATGCAACGGGTCATAAATGCTTTTTGTAGGTTCTCATAAATGCTAAACAGGTCAAAGTATAAAGATTAATAAATGGATTCAAGTATATCAGGTTATTAGTACAGGTTAAATGGACCAAAACATAGTAGGTTAAATGTTGGCGTACATGTGATATATGGCGAGTAAATATTAAAATGGGTCAAAGTATCTTTGCATGTCATGTATAAATTCATGTGTTTGACAATATTTTTTGGGTTCATGTCAAAGCTGATTTTCAACTGCATAGCTGCTGGTCAAATGTGATACATGTTTTGCAAATATTAGGTCAAAAGTTGATTTCAACTGCATAGCTGCTGGTCAAACGGATTATTAATTAGTTAACTATGACTATGTATCATGGAAGTGGCATTCAAGTTGTGGTAAAAAAAGTGAATCAGCAGCAGTCTAGACGATTTAGAGCAGCCAAAGATGCAGCAGATGCGGTATGTATCTTGGATGAGAATCATTCATGTTTTTTCTCTTCAGATTATATGTTGACTAACATATTTGAAGGCAGAAAACTTCCTTCCAAACTTTTGACTCGAGCGTAGTTCATCCACTTGAGCTCTCTTATGGGCCCAAGTAAATTTAGTTTTGGTAATTGCTAATGGGTCGTTTTACCGAATATGATTGTGCAAACAGGCTGATTTAAGTTATTACTAATGGGTCAAACATGTGAAACTAATTTTTTATTTTAAGGTAACGGGTCAAACTGATAGCTTATATTTTTTTTTAAGGGAATGGATGCAGAGGAAGCAAAACACGGTGACCAGAGACAAAAAGGAAACATCACTTATATGGCTGACATGATTCACGTGTCGTCCCAAGAGGTTTGCACCCAAATCCATACACTTTTGTTTGATGGTTGTGGTTAAAGCATCAATATTCATTACTTTTGAGAACCAATAAATACTTGACGAGTTAGACTATTTTTTTTCTTTGCTATCACTTAGTTTTGATTGATGGTTATGTTGGTGTAGCCGTCCCTTATGCGTATGGTTGAAGTATCAATATTCATTGCTTTTGATAATCAATAAATAAATATTATGCTAAAAATAAATTATGGGAACTTCATGGAATCTATGTTGGGTTGACTTGACTTGGAGTCAACGTGGACAGTAAGAAACTTCATGGATCTTAAATGCCTAATCTGTAAAAATTGACAAAAATAAGGGTGAAATCGTCCATATGTATTTTCCATTAAATTTCTGTGGTCTTTCTTGATCTTATTTTATTTTTTTTCTTTATAAGTAGGGTCAGAGTCAACTTACAGCTTACAAAACTGTGTTTTAAAGAGAGAAAACTTACAGTTGCATTGTCTAAGATCTACTGTGAATAAGTTTATTATTATATTTTTACTGCAAAAACTTGAAACTATGACTGACCTCAAAGTCAAACTATGACGAATACAAAAACTCAGACATCCAATTGGTTGTGTAACTTTTGGGTCTCCCCTGATAGGTGATCAGACCGTCACCCATGCGGTCCTGAGAGAGAAATGGGCGGGTCATTTTACCCATTTTGTCATGGAGCACGACATTGTTCCTCGTATGATGCTAGCCCCCAAAACATCCATTGATGGTTAGCGCCCAAATCCACACACTTTTTTTTTTCTTTCTAAATGTATATGTTTCGCATTGGGACTTAGATTTGTTTGATGGTTGTGGTTAAAGCATCAATATTCATTACTTTTGAGAACCGATAAATACTTGACTGAGTTAGGCTATTTTTTTCCTTGTTATCACTTAGTTTTGTATGATGGTTATGTTGGTGTAGCCGTCCCTTATGCGTATGGTTGAAGTATCAATATTCAATGCTTTTAATAACCAATAAATATTATGCTAAAAATAAATTATAGGAACTTAATGGAATCTATGTTGGGTTGACTTGACTTGGAGTCAACGTGGACAGTAAGAAACATCCATTGATCATGATCACTTGGTAGATGACAACCAAGCTGTATTTTTTTTCGAAAATGTGTTGATTAATACATCAACAGCTGCACGCCATGATGCATTTGATCTTATGGACCTACAAATTCTCTAAAGGACCTTTCGCCACTTATGTTTTCTGCACTAGAGGCGATGATATGGGCTCGTCTTCTCCGAGACAACGGCTGGTTGTAGAAAACTCAAATGTTGCCCTCTAGTTATTGTTTTATTTCTTGTAGTTACCTAACGAAGATCAAGATTTAACTCAATTTGTTAGACTATTTTTTTCAATATGTTTCATTTTTTTCAATTTGTTATCAGTTAGTTTTGATTGATGGTTATGTTGGTGTAGCCGTCCCTTATGCATATGGTTCTTCTGCGTCTAACATGGCCTGTCTGTCAAAGCTGTTGGGTTGGTGAAGTCCTTGGTTTATTAGGCTTTAGGGTTGACATTAGAAGACATGGGCCAGGCCCGGTTTAGTTTTCTTGGTCCCTAAGTTGTTTAACCTAATTGTTCTCTATATATACCATAGTCATGTATTGTAATCTTGTGTGCCTTGAGCTTAATGAAATAACCTAGTTGCAGCCCGTGGACGTAGGTCCCCCACTGGGACCGAACCACGTAAAAATTCTTGTGTCGTGTTTATTTTCTAGTTCATCGCGTGATAATCGTGTGTGCCGTTTGCGTGTGTGTTTGATTCCGCTGCGCCGACTGATACCTAACAAGTGGTATCAGAGCTTTGGCTCGTTAACACACTGAGATTTGCACGAACGATTGCGGTGAAGGTTTGATCGGATCGGATTGTCAGCGAGATTTGAAGGAGAAGCCGTCATTTTTTTTGTCACGTTGGTCATGCACTTAATGTATTGAATTTGGGATTTTGCACCCTCAACATTATGCACCAAATTTAATCAGTCATGTTTTGTCGTGACATAAAAAAAAAGGTTCTTGGGAGAATTAATTTTTGGCCTACAAACAAGCAAATTGTGAATTGATTTTTTCTCTTTTCTTGAAACTTGCGATAAGGTTTAAATAAACCTTGCAAAAATTCGCTGATGTTTGTATAAAGGGAAAAACGACAGTGTGCTTCGAACCTGTGTTTAGGGTCTCAGTTATGGCAACCCTTGTTCAAGTAAGTTTATTTGGTTTGAAGTTTTCCTACATCGATTAAACATTTGAGGTGTGACGGCTGATTTAGGGTTTCGATTGGATTGAGTTTTTATCCTGTTCGTGTTCCCGGGTATGTCTTGTGACCGTTCTTATTTCTCTTGAATTGTTTTGTTCGATTGCGGTCAGTAGGGTTTGCTTGTGGTTGTTTGGCGTTTAGAACTTGGTTTTGTGGCTGGATGTTCACCAATTTATTATAATCCTTGGCCGCATGTTTAGTTTGTTGAATTCGATTGGAGCCACTGACTATGTCTATTCAGTCGTTGATCGAGTTTGGGTTGCGGGCTATATAGGATTTGTTTTTTCTAAGTTTGGAGTTTGACAATTATTGTTATCAATCGTGATTATATAACCGGGTTTGTGATTATAGTTGGGTTGGGCCAAATTTGTCTACATGGTTATTTGTAGGAGCAAATCGGTTTGATTGACAGTGTTCAGTTGAACAGTCGTCAAGTTCAGGCCCGTGCCATTACTGTTTCTTTTCACTAGTTTCTGATTTGTTCTCGTTTGTTATTGTTATAACTGAAGACGGGACGGTAATATTCGGAATGTTAGACGGTTTTGGGTGTTGGTTGATTGGTTTGTCAAGGGAACTTGGATGTGGTACTTAACGATGGTAAAACCTGTAGAAAATGGAACCAGCTGGTTTGGAATGCTTTGGGTTTAAGGTATTCCTGCTCGGGCGTGCTGGTGACGACATAAGTGAAAAAAAAAAGGGTAGTGTCAAGTCATGTGAACTATTGCTAGCTAGTTGGATGATCTTTCGGTTAGGGTTTGCGTTAACTGGTCGTGTCTACGGTCATAGAACCCTTGGTACCGCTTGCTTTACATGAAAGCTCGACTGCTCTTATAACCATTTGCTTGTTAGCTGGTTTGGAACTGTGATGTTAATTCTTGTTTGGTGGTGATCAGTGGTTTGACATTTGAGGGGATCTTTGTACTGGTACTGGGTGAAGGTTTTCGCTTGGGAAGTACGAGTGGAGGTTCGACTCATGAGTGTCGGTTTGGCATGGGTTGGGATAACAGGGACAGTGGGAGCTGGGCGTAGTTGACTTGTAAGGGCTGCATGGAGGTGTGGACATTTTTTAGAGTCGATGTCATAGATCCGAAATTCTACTTCTGAGAATGTGTCGGGGTTTGATACGTTGGGACTCAGTGGAAGGTAGTGAGACTCTTGGGTTCGAGATTCTATTTGGCTTCATTTCTTGTTACCTACTTCAATGAAGCATTAGTGAATCTATTGTTGAAGACTTTTGAAGTGTGCAGATTGCTGCGCAACCGGAAGAAGAGAACCAACTTCCGTGTAGTAAAGTCTTGGCTCGCTGATTCGAGAGTTAAACGAGTCTAGTTTACAGCAAAGGACTCTGGGACTCCGGGTAATCCGCTTGAGCGTATTCGGAGGTCTGAGCACGGACGGGATTTTTGTAACAGTGGGAGCACATGGGGTGTTCTGACACAGTTTGTAAATCGACGTTAGGTTTGGAAGACCAAGGATCCGAATGAAATCTCTCCTGGGAGGTTGCTGTTAGTGGAGAGTGTTCTTTCCTCTGGAGTCTCTGGAGCCGGTGATTTGAGCAAGTAGGGGCCGGTTGAGATTGAGGACGTGTCTATGGCGGGTTTTGCCATGACTGGTCTTTGATGACCATATTGGAGTTGTTGGGAGCTTCAATGGGCCTTTCAGGTTACTGATGAGAAGGGCTGCTGCAGCTAGGTGGATACATGGACAGGTTTGGAGTTTGGTTTGTTCTTTGGGAGCTGGACCTGGAAGACTTCTGTTCCTGTGTGTTTAGAGATTACTGAGTACTAGATGATTGGGTTGTTATTTACTTGTTGGCAGGCTGGAGTTCCTCGTAAGGCCTTCAAGTGGGAGATTGTTGGGTTGGTGAAGTCCTTGGTTTATTAGGCTTTAGGGTTGACATTAGAAGACATGGGCCAGGCCCGGTTTAGTTTTCTTGGTCCCTAAGTTGTTTAACCTAATTGTTCTCTATATATACCATAGTCATGTATTGTAATCTTGTGTGCCTTGAGCTTAATGAAATAACCTAGTTGCAGCCCGTGGACGTAGGTCTCCCACTGGGACCGAACCACGTAAAAATTCTTGTGTCGTGTTTATTTTCTAGTTCATCGCGTGATAATCGTGTGTGCCGTTTGCGTGTGTGTTTGATTCCGCTGCGCCGACTGATACCTAACAAATGCGTGGTAGAACATCCTCCCATAGAGCACGTCAATAGTAGGACCACTGCATTAGTGGCAGTACGCAAGAAAGTTACCATCTTTTTTGATGTAGAATATAATGCAGAATACGAAGTTGGTGTTTAAAGGTACCTGATGTCTGTCAATGTGACACGTAGGTACGGCTTCATTTTTTAGTGGTGCCTGGTGTAGTGTCTTCCAACCTGCCAATGTAGTTTGCAAAGTAAAATGTATGAAAAGTTAAAGAAAGGTAGATAAATAGCTATAGGAAATGAGTTAAAGAACAGATAAAAATATATGAGCAAGTTGATATATGCTGTATTCTTCTTGTAATGAAAAAGTACCAATCAGAATATATGGCTGATTAGGTGGCTGATTCTCCTCAGTCCTAAGAGGTAAGTCTGCGTATGGACAGAAGTTAAAGTAGTGCAAAGCGAATATCTCTGGAGTAGGTATTAGGGTCACTGATGTTTTTGTCAAGTAGGTAGCATAATGATTGTCGGTACATATATAATTGACAAGTAGGTAGCATGAGAACAGGGTCAGTTTCTTTTCAAAGAAATCTTTATCCAAAGAGTGGACGCTTGCCTGTATAACATCCCCCTGTACACACAGTAATTAGTGATAAGACGATGCAAACAAAGGGTAATACATGGATGTATAAAAAACGCCTACATATTTGTCTATAACGAAGTAGCAGAGATTGTTTTGTCGCAACCACTTTCTTATAAAACGAACTGCTATCGGTGCTGAATCAATGTCGGGGACAATGGATTAACCGCTCATCAAGTTTTATGTGAGCTTCTATCTAAAGATTGTTTTTAGATTATTCCTTTAACAATATAGTTGCTGTTATCGTATATATGTAATAGTCATCTATGAAGAAATTAAAGGATTGACAAAAAAGTGTTCATGGTCAACAGAAGCATTTTGACCCGTTTCACACCCCACCAATGTTTTAAAAACCCGTTTTTTAATTATACCGGATTTAGCTATAAAATCTCAGAATGGATTCTGCGTTGTTAAAATCACTGCACAAGTCCTTCGAATTCTGTTCTGATGTGGGCTTCTTGTGTGTGAGGCGTGCGGTTATAAATGGAGGGAAAAGAGAGAGTATATTTTGAAAGTTAGTTATATTAGAAACATAAACTTTCACACATTACAAATGAAGTGTCCGGCCCCTATTTATACTTTCTGAACCAGCACTATACAATCAGACGCGTCCCTTAGATCTTAATTAGACTTAGGATACACTATATACAAACCGGTGTGTTACATAACCGGTCATAATTATCCATCTAGACTTAGGCTATAATATTTAACATATGTTCAATAATACAATAACACATGAATAAAATCAAGTTTAAACTTAATGTCTAACAATCTCCCCCTTAAACTTGATTTTCTTTTCTTCGATTCTTCATTCATCACTTGAGGATGATCGGCTACGTTTCTTGGGCGGCATATCTTCATCTTTCCATTTGTTTCCACCACCTGTGCTACCTTCTTCATTGTTGATTTCAACGACTAACTCGCGGCCTTTGTATTTGAGATGGTACCATTCCATCATCTCCAAATATCGGACATACACTAGCCTAAGAGTCAATGCTATGTCTTCTTTCTTTGCTAAACTTGGTAGCCCTCTTCCATAACCCATGGACATCGCAACAATCGCCCAATTATCATCCTTTGTTACTTTATCATATCCACCAAACACTTGCACTTTAGTGTATAAATCCAACAAGCATATTGGATATCCGGTTCCATCTCTTGGTGGCATAGGGGCTTTGCTCTTTTATTTTCAAGAATTCATGCATAAACCATTCTACAATCTTCTCAAATTCTAATTCAAATTTACGCTTGTACCTTTCAACCATAGTAGTAACATTAAGCAAATCCATGAAAACTAAACAATCTTGTATGCGAGAACCATTGGTTGGGTACATGATAGGACCTTTCTCCATAACACCTTCATAATTGTCCTTATCAATAGAGAATTCTTGAAATTGCTTGAAAACATAAGCCCTCTCTTTGTCTTCATCATTTAGTGCTTCTTTTATGCCTTCAAATCTGACCCGTTTGTGTGTGAATCTTTCTAGCGATCCTTTTCCTTCATTCTTCACAATATTCTTTCTTTCGGGACATTTAAATGTGAAGTGATCTTCACTATCACATATTCGGCATAATATCATCTTCCTCTTCTCTTGTATGATCGGCCGATGGATGTGACAAACATCTCCATCGAATTCGACTTCCAAACCCTCTTGGTTCAATTTTTCTATACTTAACACATTTTTGCGAAGTGTAGGAACATAGAATACAGATTTGATCTTGTGTACTTGTCCTCCACTTGTAATTATCACCGATCCTTTTCCTCTAAAGTACTCCCTCCTATATCCATTTGGTTGGCCTTCTACTCCAAATGATTTGCTAAAAATAGCGAATTGATCTTTGTAACCACACCCATGTTCTTTTCTTGTTAGGCTTGCATACCACACATCGTCCCATCCTTTTTCATCCGTTCCTTTCACCATAAATTCCGTTTTACCCATCTTCTTTGGGCAATTTCTTCTATAATGGAAGGGCTCTTACACTTTCCACAACACATAGCGTGTGGGTATTCGGGGGCATCTCTTACTTGATTATTAAACTCTTGTTGCGCCTTCTTTTTCTTCTCTACATGCGACTTTGGGGCTGATCCAATATGAAATCATGAGAAATTGATGTTCGAATGGTCCATACACTCCTTAAATTCTGCAATCTTCTTGGCAAGAATTGATTGATCCACATGATCATCTTCAACAAATGGAGATATCGGCCTCTTGCCTCTAACTTCGGGAACATCCACTGATTTCTCTTCAACATAGAATATACCATACACTTTTCTACGATCGGGCTCTGATGCCATGTTAAAATCACTGCACAGGTCCTTCGAATTCTGTTCTGATGTGGGCTTCTTGTGTGTGAGGCGTGCGGTTATAAATGGAGGGAAAAGAGAGAGTATATTTTGAAAGTTAGTTATATTAGAAACATAAACTTTCACACATTACAAATGAAGTGTCCGGTCCCTATTTATACTTTCTGAACCGGCACTATACAATCAGACGCGTCCCTTCGATCTTAATTAGACTTAGGATACACTATATACAAACCGGTGTGTTACATAACCGGTCATAATTATCCATCTAGACTTAGGCTATAATATTTAACATATGTTCAATAATACAATAACACATGTTGGGTCTGCTGACCTGGAGAAGAACAGATGATTGAAAAGCCAAAATATGCTAACAGTTGATTCCACAAATAAACAGTCTCTACAACATACTCTTCCCAAAAGACTGTTGACCCTAACAACTGTTCCATCCAAACAACTGCTGATACAAAGGACTGCTAGAGAACAACTGATAGAGAACAACTGCTGACCAAAGGTCTGATGAAGAAACAACTGCTGATCAAGTACTGAAGACTAAAGGTCTGTTGGAGTCAACAGCACTTAGACTCCAACAGATGTTGCAAGACCATCAGAGTTTTCCCTTAGCAGTAGTTTACTTTACAGTGTTTTGTAATATAACAGTAGTTTGTATAGGGCAGATGTTTTTTGTTGTTATTCAGTTAGAGGTCACTATCTTAGGTGACGTCAGCACATGTCACCAGTGGTTTAGGTTTGTCTATAAATAGAACAGTGCTTGTACTGTTCTATTACATCACACACAAACATTCTCTCAAACAAACAATCACTGTGTGATCAGGCTGGGGGGGAGTATTTGTACTGATTGTAATATTTCAATTAATGAAAGCATTTGATCATTGAAAACATTTATTCCTGTTGTTTTGATTATAGTTTATCATTCCGCTGCACTTTCCATATATACTTACATCATTCATTTCCCATCTTATTCTAAATATATCAAAACAATCAAACTCAGATCCTAACAATTGGTATCAGAGCTTGGTCAATTAAATTCGATCTAACCAATCAATTTAATATAAATAGATCAGCTCACAATTATTGATATCGTTTGTCTGTCGGATTGAAAACAGAGTAATAGTTTAATTTCGATTCAACCGTTTTTAAACAGACTTTGTTTTTGAAAAATCAGAGAATGGCTTCAATCAATCACGATCCACATAACACTGGCACGAACAACAAGCCACCGATGCTTGTCAGATCTGAATACAATATCTGACAACGTCGGATGAGCCATGTTCTAGCTCAACAGAACACTGGCTGTTGGAAGTCGGTTATCTTCGGACCACATGTTCCAATGGTGCCGAGTACTGAAGATCCCAAGGTTCAGGAGCCAAAGAAACTTGAAAACTACTCCGACCAGGATTTTCAGAAAATTGAGTTAGATGCTAAGGCCTTCAGTATTGTGGCCATGGCTCTACCCAATGATATATATGCTGGGCTATTACACTTTAACAGTGCAAAGGAGTTGTGGGATGCACTGAAAGAACAATTTGGTGGGACTGAAGAGGTTATTGAAAACAATCGTGAAATACTTAACCAACAATATGAAACATTCAGTCATGTCAAGGGAGAGTCATTAACTCAACAATTTGAGAGGTTTAACTGTCTCATTAGTGAACTAAAACTGGTTGGTCTTACTTACCCCCATTCAACTTTGAACCATAGGTTTTTAAGATCATTACCAGACAAATGGGACACTATTGCTATTGTTATGAGAAACTCAATTGGATTTAAGGACCTATCACTGACCCAGCTTCATGGTAAGCTCTTGACCTATGAGAGAGAGCTTAACCAGAAAAAGAAGCTCCAGGACTCTGGAAAAGTGTCTGATGATTATGTATTTGGGAATACAGCACTTTTGGGTCATGATGAGGTGCCTGGAAACACTAAGGATCAGAGTTATGATCACTTCATTGACATAACTTCATGTTTTAACTCAGGTTTTAACTCTGATTCTTATTCACCAAACTATGCTTTCACAGCAAGTGGTGGTGATATCCAGGCATCTGATAACATATCCTTTGAGTATGATGACCTGAAATACTTTGACCCCGATGATTTGGAGGAAATGGACATTATGCACCAATTGGCCCTTCTCAGTGTAAGAACTAACAATTTTTACAAGAAAACTGGGAGAAGGTTTCCAGGGTTAACTGGCAGATCAAAGGTTGGGTTGGATAAATCAAAGATAAAGTGTTATAAATGTCATAGACTTGGTCATTTTGCTAGGGAATGTAGGAGTCAACATGGTACACCTATAATCACCTATCCAAATCAAAGACCTCAGACCAACACTTATCAAAATTCCTATAATACCCCTGGACCAAATGTGCAAAACACTGCTCATTTTGCACAGTCCTCAAACAATGTTCCTGTCCAGTATATCCAAACCACTGTTCCTCAGATCCACTATGTGCAAACACCTGTTACTCAAGCACCTGTGCAAATGGCTGCTACTCCATCCTCTGCTCCTGTAGAGACCAGTCAACAGAGCTTCTTCACACAAGGCTTTGTTGATTGGAGAAGTCTACCAGATGAGTTAACAGATGAAAATTTTGCACTAGTTGCCAAAGCTGAAAATGAACCAGAAAACTTTTGTTTCATGGCTATGGTAGAAGAAGTTGAATCTGAGGAGGTGGTGACTGATGATGTTGTTGATGAAGTTGTTGCAGGTGAAAAACCTGAAGAAGAGGTTGTGAATCTCTCAGATCCCTGGGGTGCATCTAATGATTGTGAGTGCAAGTGTGATTGTGCATTGATGGCTGCTGCTAAGGTATCTCCTCAAATTCTTAAGGATTTATGTTCTGACAGATGTGTGATAGCATTTGCTAACATCAAAGAGGTGAATGAAAACCTTAGAAAGAAAATTTTAGATGATGAAGTTAAATTTGAGAAACTTTCAAAAGAATTAAAAACAAGTTTAACTGAAAAAGAATCTGAAATAAGCAGCTTAAAACATGAAGCAACCATAACCAAAGACCAGCTCCAAACTATGATAACAAAATATCAGAGTTGTAAAAGTGAGCTTGAGTCCACCCAAGTTGAATGTCAGAAATGGGTGGAATCATGTAGAGGATTTGAAATGCTACTCAACAAACAAACCAAAAGTCATGTGAAGTTTGGTTTTGGTTTTGAAACCACTGCTCCAGCTTTTGAAAACACTGACAAAAGGGATCAAAAGTCTGTTGAGATAGTACCAACAAACTTGCAGGGTCAAGAGATTAAAATCACTGAACCAAATGGTAAGAAAATTGTTCTAGAAAAACCAGAAGGTTCCTCATCATTCACTGAACTTGAAAAGTATGAATTTAAACCTACTTGGTCTGATGAGTGTGGTACTCTTGAGAATTTTAAACCTGTTGATTTTAAAACACTTGAAGGAAAGACAGCTCCTCAGGCAAAAATCATTCCCTTGAAAAACCTTCCAGCAGATGCTCAAACATCTGCTGAAAAGAAGGCTGAAAAAGGGAAGAAGAAAGAAAAGACTGTCCACTTGTTCTGTGATTTCTGCGAAAAGAAGAATCATGTCACTAAAAACTGTTTTCTTCTAAAAGCATATGACATTAACAAAGGAACAAGTGTATGTGATTCCAAAGCCACATGTTCAATATGTGGGAAAAAGAATCACAAAACCAAAGAGTGCTTGTATCTCAAAAATTTTGATGTGAAAATACAAGAGTACAAAGCTAAAACTCTTGCCAATCCTGGGGTGAGTACTTCAAAAGGAAAGCCCAAACAGACCTTCACTCCTGTCCAAACATCTGTTACTAAAAGTCTTGAAACATCTGCTCCTAGGGATGTCCAAGTAACAGATGCTCCACCCACAAGCAAGTACCCAAGAGGATATGGACAACCACCATGTCATAGTCTGTCACATGTTTATGAGGAGCCAAAAAGACCCTCTAAACCAAGAGTGAACAGAAATCCCTATGGGTATTATCATCTGTCTGGAAGTGATCAAACAACTGTTGCCCCAAGTGTTGACATTCAAGCACTGGCAAATGGTCAGCAGCAGTTGTTGAACTTGATTCAAAAATTAGTTCAAATCACTGATCATCTTCCAAAGCTTGAGTCTGAAAAGTCTGAGGACCCATCCAAAGCCAACTTGGCTTTGGACACTCACCAAAACTAATCCAATACTACTGTGCAGGGAGCTTCTGCTTGTTTAGATAATCTTTGGTATGTAGATAATGGAGGTTCCAGGCACATGACAGGATGTAGAGTGATGTGTGTAAATGTATATATAAAAATGTGCACAAGTTTTAATTAAAACGACTCACCTAAAAACTACACACGCACGGCAAGTGTACCGGTCGCAAAGCAGTAAACAGATAAGACCGAGTATCGAACCCAAAGACGCGAATGTAACTCTAGATCACAACCTATACCGAATACTAGCCTAAATAAATATATACTTATGTGGGGGGTTAAACTAATGATTAAAAAACTTAAAAGAAACTAAATATAAATAAAGTAACTTTAACTGCTTATGGGAACTAGGAACTTGAAGAAATCGGATAGGAAGAAGGCTGGTTACTTAGGTAAAATCCCTAGACACTAGCAATAAATCCTGAATCTGGTAATTAACATGAGACCCTATTCTTATCTAATAAACCTCCTGTCAAAGATAGCTCACTAGACTCAAGGCGGGACAAGTGTAGAAATGCTAAGATGGATCTGGATCGCCCTAGCGTACCAAAATCCCACAGAAATCAGATTAAAACCTCTCCTGGATTAAAACCCTCAAACTATGAAGCAGACTTAAACTCTACTGAAGAAAACCTAGGAAAACTCTAAACACGGACAAGTAGCGACTCCCGCCCTAGCGCTTGCCAACTACCGAACAATGCCTAGTTAGTCACCTAGCAATCTCGAGTTAGATTTCTCACCCTCAAGAATGGACTGCACGTCTTAGTTAATTTATTATATTAGTTTGTTATACTTGTGTCGTACTCCAACTCCAAATACTAGCACGCTAACCTAAGTTGACGAACTAGATTGATTTCAAGACCTAGGGGGTATCTCTACATGCCTAGTTCCACAAAACCAATAAACAAACTTCAAATAAAAATAACACCAACACACATATATCAAATCCAACAATAAAATTAAAATCATGTAATCCTACACATCAAAATTAAAAACCAAGAATCATTAAAAACTGCAAATTACGTGTCTAGTTCATAAACCTAAGCAACCATAAAATATTTAGTTCATAATCTTTATAAACATCACAAAATAAATAAAAATAGTTTTAACCATGTCTATAAAAATAATAAACGAAAACTAAACCTAACCCAAGGCTCGTTGGCTATTGATCTTTAACGTGCCCGTGGCCTTTTCTCCTTCCGTGCCCTTTCGCTCGTCACCGTAGTTTGGTGCGGCTCTTTTTTTCTTGTGCTGTGCGATTCTGAATTGCAATTGTGAATGAATTGTCTTTTGCTCGATTCAAGAAAATTGTGAATTTGTTTTATAATGAATGAATCTTCTCTATGTTGTTCGCTGCTCCCTTCTCTAAATGATGCGGCCGCCTTCTATCATCTGTCAATATGCCCCTTTTCCATTTTTTGATGTAGGGATTTGTTTTACAATTTTGTGGTTGGGCCCGTGGACCAAAGTCCACTCTATTATTATTATTATTATTATTATTATTATTATTATTATTATTATTATTATTATTATTATTATTATTATTATTATTAGTAGTAGTAGTAGTAGTAGGAGTAGTAGTAGGAGTAGTAGTATAACTCCGTACTTCACGACTCGGGTGTTCTTGGCTTGACCAAAGTTCATCGTTTACGCTCCAACGTTCACACGAACACCTACCAAAATATAAAATAAATAAATAAGTACTAAAAATTAATAAAAAACTATACAATGACAAAAATAGGCCAACAAACGAATACACGCCTAAAACTACTAAAAACTATATACAAAAGACTCAATTATAACAAAAAAAATACATAAGAGAATAGATGTGTTTTACGACACATCAAACATCCCCACACTTAAACCTTTTTCGTCCCTGAAAAAGAATTATGCTATGGAATCACAGTTAGGTTTACATCCAGTTTCAAAACATAGGTTACTTAATTAATAATCTACTAACGTGTTGATTGCGATTGCAGGTATATTGATCCTCTTAAACCCACACCGGTTTTCAGGCCCCTTTTTATTTATGTTAAGTTCATGTTGATTAGTCTATCTAGGGTCTCACTCGAAGGAAGCCACAATTCCTCCTAATCCCGCCTCAAGCTTATAAAGCTAAAGGAACGATCAATTGACCATTTCCCAACCGTCTTATGTAGAAAACCAAGAGAATTTAAAATCACTTTTTTTTTTTTTTTTTGGCATACTTAACTCAGAGGGTGTGACCAATCCAAGTCGCTATCCCAGTGGCCAGGCACCTTAAGCTTCAGCATTTTTTTTTTCATCTCAGCATACTTAACTCAGAGGGTGTGACCAATCCAAGTCGCTATCCCAGTGGCCAGGCACCTTAAGCTTCAGCATTTTTGCTTTGATTTCTAATTTTTTTTTAAGTGATTAGAAATTCTAACGGTTTTCTACTTATAACGGTGCTTCTTATACTATTTTTGGCGGTTTTGGTCTCCCCGTTTCTCCTACATGAGAACCCACAAAATAGCCTAACATAATTAATTTATTACTTTTCAAAGGAAACCTTTCTACCGGCCGAGCCTACCCACATATCCCAAATCAGACACGTTTTCAATCAATTTTAATCTCTTATTATACATACTATTTGAAAACCGGACACCTAACTTTACCTATCATTTTCCATATTTTATATAATGCAAACTTCAAAATCAGGGACATTTTTTTTTTAATTTTTTTTTTTTTTTTGACTCAAACGACTCTATATACAGACTAAACGACAGTTTCCCATCCCCACACTTAAACTCTACATTGCCCTCAATGTAGGAATAGAAAACGACTCAAAATAAAAAATAAATTCCGAATACAAAAATAAAAAGACGAGGGCAAATTGGAAAAGACTTAGCTGGTTAATTAATGCGTAAGCTCCAAAAACTCTAGTCCAATCCAGCTCGATCGTATAGCATTTTGGTCGCGATCGGCTCTGACACAATGGTAAACTCTCGGGTTGCTTCAATATAACGTACAGCTCCAGAATCGCCCGAATGGAGATTGAGTACGAGCGGTACAATCCAAACCTGCGCAAAACGAAACAAACAAAACCCGAGCATAATACCGAACCACACAAAAATAAAAAGACTCAAACTACTAACTTAGACTCAAAATATAACAACAAACAAGAAGACGTACCTGCTTGGCAAAATGGCGGTGAATAGTGGTAGAACCAAATGGGTAGAAAAGAAAAAAAAATCTGGTTCTCGCTCAACGTGAAGGACACTGGTGATCACAACACGCGTTGCAAGAGAAAAAATATAACTTTCCGGGGTAATAGCTGGTCGCATAAGGCGAACAGGTCAGCCCAGACTCCTCACATTACGTGAAAAATCTTTTTTCACAGAAAGTTAATTAATTTTTTTTAAGAAAAAATCTCTTTTATTACCCAAACCTTTACCAAAACTCCCACTCATAAAATATATATAAAGATAATACAAGGGGCCCGCTCATTGTGAAATTTTCTTTACCTAAGCAAACACGCAAATCTGCAAAAAGACTCAAAAACACTACCGAAGGACGGACCACAAATAAAATAAAATAAATGAAAAGCTAGAAAAAAAAATAAATAAATAGGTATAAATATAAATTTACAAACTCTACAGAGCTCCCCATACTTAAACTTAATCAGGGGGCTTCTCTTTTATCTGGACCCGATCCAACCCATTTAATTCCACTCGGTCCATATTATTTAGCAAAAGTACATTAGTGGAATTGAAAAATATTTTATCGAATTTAAATGGGTCGGGCCACCAATATTTAAATTTACCTAGATCAAACTTGATTCTTGGCATGTAATGAGGGGACTTGTTGTCTTTGCAACTCCTGACCCTCACCCTGTGTCGGTCCAGGTGCCTCTTCGCCTTCTCCCGTGGTGGTGGCCATGCTGGTGGCACTAGTAGCAGTGTAATATCCAATGCCTGCACGGGCCGGCTGTGGTGTTCTTCTTCTTCCACCACTGCTTCTTTCTCATCTTCCTTGTTTGGTGACACTTGTTCAAAATCTTTGTCCACTTCCGGGGCTGACAAATCAACCAACTCGTCACCAAACTCTTCTTCCTCATCAACTGCTTCTTCAAGCAGGTCAGTGGTGTCTTCCTCTTCCACCACTTCTTCCTCAAACAGCCAGCCTGTGGATTCAGAAAAATCCATATCTTCCTCAGCCTCCCCTATCTTCTCCATCATGGCTTTCCTATGCGCGTCCCAGGCTATCCTTTCTATCTCCTCATCATCACTCCAGACATCTGCCTCCCAAGGGTATGCTGTTGAACTAGAGATCTGGCAAGGCTGCTCATCCTGCTGAACCAAAGGTGGGACTAAGGCGTCCATTATGGTCTCTGGTTCTAACCCTGAATCCTGCAAAATATCATCCTCACAAGACAAGTGTAAAGAATCATATGGGTCAGTTAAATCATGCACAGAATCAGATGAGTAAGGACAAACAGTTTCAGCAACGGGCCTAACACAATCAGGTAATGTAAGTGTTACCATCTCGTCTGGGTCATCATCTGTGAAATAAACCTGCTGAACTGGAGGTGGGACTTCAACGTCCATTATGGTCTTCAGTTCATCCACCTGAGCCTCTAGCCTTTTAAGTGCCGCATCTTGTTCCCTCAAAGAGTCGGTGCGCTTGGATAGCAAAGAATCGATATCCTCGAGCATGAGCTGTTGTTTAGCAACTAAGGCGGCAAAATCGGGTCTAGTGTGAGACGAGACATCCCGATAATCGGGATGTTGATAAAAATGTTGGCTAGGTGGATACACTGACGAGCTACCACCATGCCTTTCCGCATACATCTCAGCTTGTAGACGATCAGTCCGACTTTTTATTCTATTTAGTGGCTCAGATATTGCAGGGTTAAACCACCGGTTAGCCTGTGGGTATGAAGGCTGATATGACTGGTATGGCTGCGGCTGCAAATACTCGTTAAAATAATAATCCGTGGAATACCCCGATGAATATGAATGAGGGCATCTTATGGTAAAATGGGGTCCTCCGCAGATCTCGCACATGATAAAAAAAAATTATATATTACGAATAAAAAATAATAATAATAAGAAAAAAAATAAAAGCAAAAATTATTCACAAAATAGTAGACCAGTAACGGATCAGATAATTCTCAAGAGTGCCAATTGCGTCCCCGGCAACGGCGCCAAAAACTTGATGTGTGTATATGTATATATAAAAATGTGCACAAGTTTTAATTAAAACGACTCACCTAAAAACTACACACGCACGGCAAGTGTACCGGTCGCAAAGCAGTAAACAGATAAGACCGAGTATCGAACCCAAAGACGCGAATGTAACTCTAGATCACAACCTATACCGAATACTAGCCTAAATAAATATATACTTATGTGGGGGGTTAAACTAATGATTAAAAAACTTAAAAGAAACTAAATATAAATAAAGTAACTTTAACTGCTTATGGGAACTAGGAACTTGAAGAAATCGGATAGGAAGAAGGCTGGTTACTTAGGTAAAATCCCTAGACACTAGCAATAAATCCTGAATCTGGTAATTAACTTGAGACCCTATTCTTATCTAATAAACCTCCTGTCAAAGATAGCTCACTAGACTCAAGGCGGGACAAGTGTAGAAATGCTAAGATGGATCTGGATCGCCCTAGCGTACCAAAATCCCACAGAAATCAGATTAAAACCTCTCCTGGATTAAAACCCTCAAACTATGAAGCAGACTTAAACTCTACTGAAGAAAACCTAGGAAAACTCTAAACACGGACAAGTAGCGACTCCTGCCCTAGCGCTTGCCAACTACCGAACAATGCCTAGTTAGTCACCTAGCAATCTCGAGTTAGATTTCTCACCCTCAAGAATGGACTGCACGTCTTAGTTAATTTATTATATTAGTTTGTTATACTTGTGTCGTACTCCAACTCCAAATACTAGCACGCTAACCTAAGTTGACGAACTAGATTGATTTCAAGACCTAGGGGGTATCTCTACATGCCTAGTTCCACAAAACCAATAAACAAACTTCAAATAAAAATAACACCAACACACATATATCAAATCCAACAATAAAATTAAAATCATGTAATCCTACACATCAAAATTAAAAACCAAGAATCATTAAAAACTGCAAATTACGTGTCTAGTTCATAAACCTAAGCAACCATAAAATATTTAGTTCATAATCTTTATAAACATCACAAAATAAATAAAAATAGTTTTAACCATGTCTATAAAAATAATAAACGAAAACTAAACCTAACCCAAGGCTCGTTGGCTATTGATCTTTAACGTGCCCGTGGCCTTTTCTCCTTCCGTGCCCTTTCGCTCGTCACCGTAGTTTGGTGCGGCTCTTTTTTTCTTGTGCTGTGCGATTCTGAATTGCAATTGTGAATGAATTGTCTTTTGCTCGATTCAAGAAAATTGTGAATTTGTTTTATAATGAATGAATCTTCTCTATGTTGTTCGCTGCTCCCTTCTCTAAATGATGCGGCCGCCTTCTATCATCTGTCAATATGCCCCTTTTCCATTTTTTGATGTAGGGATTTGTTTTACAATTTTGTGGTTGGGCCCGTGGACCAAAGTCCACTCTATTATTATTATTATTATTATTATTATTATTATTATTATTATTATTATTATTATTATTATTATTATTATTATTATTATTATTAATATTATTATTAGTAGTAGTAGTAGTAGTAGGAGTAGTAGTATAACTCCGTACTTCACGACTCGGGTGTTCTTGGCTTGACCAAAGTTCATCGTTTACGCTCCAACGTTCACACGAACACCTACCAAAATATAAAATAAATAAATAAGTACTAAAAATTAATAAAAAAACTATACAATGACAAAAATAGGCCAACAAACGAATACACGCCTAAAACTACTAAAAACTATATACAAAAGACTCAATTATAACAAAAAAAATACATAAGAGAATAGATGTGTTTTACGACACATCATAGAGCCCTTCTTCTGGACTTCTTAGCTCATGGAGGGGGTGATATATCCTTTGGTAATGATTCAAAAGGTAAGGTGTTGGGGTCAGGGACTGTACAAGCTGGGAAACTCAAGTTTGAAAATGTCAATCTTATTGATAATCTCAAGTTTAATCTTCTGAGTGTTTCACAAATGAGTGACAAAGGTTATGGCTCATTCTTCACAAAGAAAACTTGCAAGATTATTGGGCCAGAAGTGGTGAAAAAGATTGATACCATCATTGCTGAGAGCAAAGCACAACTTGTTGCTCATAGAGTGGCAATGTGTATGTTGTTGATATGTTAAAGGACAATCCTATGGCAAATGTCTGTTTGTTTTCTGCTGCCTCCACAAAGGAGACAGAAATGTGGCATTGGAGACTGGGTCATACCAACCTTAATACTATCAACACACTCTCTAAACAAAGTCTTGTCAGAGGCTTACCATCAAAAGAATTCAAATGTGATGAGCATTGTGTTTCCTGTTTAAAAGGGAAACAACATAAAAGCTCTTACAAATCCATTGATGAGTCCAAAACCAGTCAATGTCTACAATTGTTGCACATGGACTTGTTTTGCCCTGTTAAAATCATGAGTCTAAGAAGAAAAAGATTTTGTCTTGTCATAGTTGATGATTTTTCTAGGTTTACATGGACTTACTTTTTACATTCTAAGGATGAGACTGCAGGTATTTTTGTCACCAAAGTTGAAAAACAATATGACTTGCCAGTAAAAGTCTTCAGGAGTGACAATGGAACAGAGTTTAAAAATAAGGAGTTGGATGACTTCTGTGTGTTAAAAGGGATTGTGAGGCAGTACAACATCCCAAGAACACTAGAGCAAAACGGGGTGGTTGAGAGGAAAAATAGAACTCTTATAGAAGCTGCAAGAACCATGCTAGCGGATTCTGGTTTGCCATTGTCCTTCTGGGCAGAAGCTGTAAACACTGCTTGCTATGTTCAAAACAGAGTTTTGATCAACCCAAGACATCAAAAAACTGCTTATGAAATTCTGTTCAAAATCAAACCATTAATTTCATTTTTCAAAATCTTTGGCTGCCCATGTTTCATCTTAAATCTCAAAGATTCCATTTCAAAATTTGCAGCCAAAGTAGATTGTGGTTATTTTCTGGGATATTCTTCTACTGCCAAGGCTTATAAAGTGTTTAACACAAAGACCAAGACAATAGAAGAAACTCTGAATGTAAAGTTCAATGAACTTTCATCCCTAAAAATCCTAGCAAATCCTGCTGAACTGTTTGATTTAGATAAATTCAAATTCGAAGATATCACTGTTAAAACTAATAATGCAGGTATTCCACAGTCTCCACAACAAGATTACAGAACAGATGTTGTGATCCCCAGTCACTATAAAATCTATTCTGCATCAGAGGAAGCAGCTGTTCAAAACAACTGTCAAAACTCTGTCACAGCTGAGTCAACCATTGTTGGCCAGTCTTACCCTCAAACCACTGCTTCACCTCTCACAACCACTGAACAATCATCTGTTGACAAAAGTCAAACATCTGTTGACAAAAGTCAGTCTAGTTTTACACCACTTGGACCCATTCCCCCACCTCCATTCCAAACATCTGATGGCACTACAGAAGTGCAAACAGATGTTATATCAACAGAGTCACCAAACCTCTGTCCCTCACCTCAAAATGCCATCATACCATATCAGGGAGATCTTATCTACCTAAGAGCTCATCCACCAGACCAGATCATTGGCAACATCAGAGAGGGTGTGCTCACAAGAAGCCAATCCTCCAATATCTGTCTTTTTGCAGGGTTCCTATCTCTCACACAACCTGTCAAGTACCAAGAGGCACTGAAAGACAACAGTTGGGTAGAAGCTATGCAAGAAGAGCTCCTTCAGTTCAAAAGACAACAAGTATGGGAACTTGTACCACTACCCAAGGATGTTTGTCCAATAGGCACAAAGTGGGTCTTCAAAAACAAAACTGATGAAAGGGGTATTGTTGTCAAGAATAAAGCCAGGCTTGTGGTTCAAGGCTTCAGACAAGAAGAAAGAATAGACTATGATGAAACCTTTGCTTCTGTAGCAAGGTTAGAAGCCATCAGACTCTTTCTAGCCTTTGCTGTCAACCACAACATCAAGGTGTATCAGATGGATATCAAATGTGCTTTCCTTTATGGCAAAATTCAGGAGGAAGTCTATGTATGTCAACCACCTGGTTTTGAAGACACATTCCATCCTGATCATGTCTACAAGCTTAATAAAGCTTTGTATGGACTCAAACAAGCACCAAGGGCCTGGTATGAAACTCTTTCCACCTTTCTCTTATCCATTGGTTTCACAAGAGGTAAAATTGATAAAACCTTATTTCTGAAATGGAGAGGGAAAGACTTAATGATTGTTCAAATATATGTGGATGACATCATCTTTGGATCCACATGTAACAAAATGTGTGAAGAGTTCAGAAAACTCATGACAATAGAGTTTGAAATGAGTGCCATGGGTGAACTTCAGTGTTTCCTTGGTCTCCAAGTGAAACAACTGCAAAATGGCACATTCATCCATCAAAATAAATATGTAAAGAATTTGCTAACTAGATTTGAGATGAATGACTATAAGCCATGTAGTACACCCATGAGTACAGTCAAGCTACTCACTATTGATGACAAGGATGAACTGGTTGATCAAACACATTATAGATGCATGATTGGGTCTTTATTGTACTTAACTGCATCTAGGCCAGACATTATGTTTGCCACTTGTGTCTGTGCAAGATCCCAGGCTTCACCTAGAAAGTCAAACCTTATTGCTGTGAAAAGGATATTCAGATACCTAAAAGGTGCTCCCACACTTGGTATCTGGTATCCTGCTAATGGAAACATTGAGCTTTCAGGTTATTCAGATAGTGATTTTGCTGGCTGTCACACCACAAGAAAATCCACATCAGGAGGGTGCCAATTTCTAGGGAATGCCTTAGTTTCTTGGCAAAGCAAAAAGCAGGCTGTCGTTTCCACCTCAACAGCTGAGGCAGAATACATTGCTGCTGCAAGCTGTACAGCCCAACTCATGTGGCTTCAAAATCAATTGCTGGATTTTGGGATAACTGCATTACAGACTCCACTCATGTTGGATAGTCAAGCTGCTGAAAATATCATCAAAAATCCAGTATCTCACTCCACTACCAAACACATTGACATCAGACATCATTTTGTCAGGGATAGCTATGAAAAAGGTTTGATTTCTCTGCACCATGTTCCAACAGAGGATCAGTTGGCAGATGTGTTGACAAAAGCTTTAGACACATCTACCTTTACAAATCTGATTTCTAGAATTGGTATGCTAAACATGGATTAACAAACAAAAATGTTTTTAATAAAAGCATTAAAATGTTTCAGAAAATCAAAATTCATCCTTAAAAATAGCTTTTTGGTTGCAAAATCTGTTTCAAACCTCTGATCAGATAAAACAACCACTGTTTCATTCATGTTATCCACTGTTGGTTGAAAAAATCTGTTTCAAACCTCTGATCAAATAAAACAACTGTTTTATTATCCATATCTATATATATATATATATTTACATATATCTATAATATTAAAAAAAACAGCTGTTTGCATCAGCTGTTTGCCAAAACAGCTGTCCTCCACCAGATGTTCAACCATCAGATGTTTGCCACGTCTGCTCCTACAAGCAGAGTTTTGGCCACATCAGCGGTTTCACCAGAGCCTATAAAAACCCTATTTTATCACAACAGTCGTTATACTGTCTCATTGTATTCAAAATACTAAAACCGCCTTCTTCATTCTCAAACCCTCAATCAAATTTCACTCATTCTCAACTTCGGAATCCATTACAATGGATCTTCAAGCTAAAGCCACCCACAATTACCTTCCATATCGGGTAAAAACAGATGAAAATACTCCATTCCACTCCACCATCGACATCATCTTAAAATCCAAATACCTGACAATCCTAACCGCTGACGCCCCCATCTATCTTGATACTCTCCAAGAATTCTGGTTGAATGCTGAGTTTTTGCTTCAAGACAAAAAGCCTACTTCCATTATATCAAAAATTGGTGAAACAAGTATCGTCATTACCCCTCAACTGATATCCACAACCTTCTCACTTAATGACCTGTCAGGTAAAGACTCTTTCCCTAAAACAGAGCTTCACACAGAGTTTTAGGAAAGTGGGGTATGATGCTCAGATGACTAGGTCAACACTTTTCAAAAAGTTTTTCCCACCAGTCATGAAATTTTTCTTCCATACCCTTCTTCTCTGTGTCTCCGCTAAGTCCACATCCTTTAATGAAATCCCATTGAGGATTCAGTACTTGGGTTATGCTATGTTGTCAGATTCTGACTTCAATCTATCCCAGGGACTGTTTATGGATTTAGTGTCAAATGTGAAAGCCATAAAGTCTGGGTCAAATAATGCTTTTCTAATTTACCCAAGAATCTTAAGTGTAATCCTTCAAAAGGTTTTACCAGAAAAAGTTTTCAAAAAGGGTGAGTCTATGCAAATGAAGAGTCTAACTGATGAAACTTTCACAAGAATGTTGGGTGCAAACACCCAAGAAAAAGTATTAAAAGTGTCAAAGGTTTCAAAAACACAAACAAAGAGGACTAAGACAACAACTGTTGGCCAAACCTCTATTGTTGAGCCCACTGCTCCTGGTGATCATGGCACTACATCCAGTGCTGTGAAACCCACACCAGCCATTTCCAAAAATAAACGTCCACCCACAAAAACCACCACTCCACCTCAAAAGAGACTTCTGGAAGATGAGATACCAGAAGATAACTCTGTTGCAACACAAAAGCAACTAGAAACCACTGTTGTTACTTCCTCACAACAGTTGGAAATATCTCAACCTGACCAAACTCCTCATGCATCCTCACAAAAGGATCATGTTGTAAGCCAAGGGGAACCACATCATGATACATTTGAGTCACTTGGCCATATGTTCACAAGCCCCTCTCCCAGGGCTAATTCTCTTTTTACTCCTCCACCTTCACCATCACATGTTCCACAAACCATGCAACCTCTGTTTGAGGCTATTGACAAAACTCAGGAAAATCCCAGTTCCTCTCTTTCACCTGTAAATGAGAGTATACCTCCACAAGTGACTAGGACTGAGGAAATTCAATCAGCCATCCCACAAACAGATGAGGAGGTTACATCCCTAGAGTTCAATGCAACTCTAGGTGAGTTTTCAAGTGGAGCAGCCACTACTGATGTAGAGACCATTGTCTCACACCAGGACAGTGGTTACATAACTAAGACTCCCTTGAAGGCAACAACTGATGAGGCCACTATAGTGTCCCCAAAAACAGTTGGAAGTCCCCAGAACCAAGAAAAGGGGGCATCTGGTTCTCATCCTTTGGATTCACCTCCTAGGACTGAATCAGTTAAAACTACCACTGGTAGGAATTCAGATGATCCTATTAACTTAGGTGATGGATTAAAATACCAAGAATTGACGGCTAGAGTTCAAACCATTGAAACCTCTGTTGGTGACATCAAATCTGATGTCAAGTTAATATTGGAATCCTTGGCTACTCTTTCCAAGAGTCAACCATCCACAGCTGATATTGCTAGTGAGCTATGGAAATATGTTTCTCCCATCATCATAGCTCACAGAAAACTAACATATCAGAATCATGAAACCTACATGGCTGAAATCAGAAACATGGTAGATGCAAGGTACAAAGATACCCATGCAGACATTCAAGCCATCAAAAACCATTTGCTGAAGACCACTGGCTCTGCCCCTACCACCATTCTCAGGGATGAAGATGATGATGAATTCACAGCTGATGATGCCAAAAAGGGGGAGAGTGGCAGAGATAGGTTGCCAAAGCTAGATCCCTTTGGTTGTCCACATTCACAAAAAGGTAAATCAAAGTCTGCCAACATACCAGGGTCTACTCAAACAGCACCACAACAGCAACAACAAACTCAAACAGCACCACAACAGCAACAACAAACTCAAACAGCACCACAACAACAACAAACCAGCAAAGATAAAGCAGTAGACAACTCTGCTAATGAAGAAGCTGAAAAGGTTGCTGAAGACAAACAAAAGAGGGCTGACACTTTGGAAGTCAAAGCAGAGTTGCTGGTAAAACTGAAAAGGGAACAACAGCAGGAAATTGAAGATGTGGGATCCTCAAAAAGGAAGAAGATGCCTGCTAAACATGTCAGACAACCACCATCTAAACTGAAAACCACTGCTGTTAAAACCTCTGTTGACAAAACCACTGCTGCTACCCAAACCACTGATAAAACCACAACACCTGAACCTACAAACACATCTGAACCTACAACCACCAAACCTACATCTGAACCTATAATCACATCACCACCCAAATCCCAAACATCTGCTGGTCCTACTAAGGAGCCAACAGATGTTAACACAACCACTGCTTCCACACCACCATCACCAAAAATCTTGTACAAAGAGGAAATCAACCTTTGTTGTACAGGATGAAAACATACAAACATCACCACACACCACCTCAACCACACAATCCACACCTATATCAGCCATTCCACTCTCATCATTTTCACCACACACTTCACAATTCAAATCCCATAGACCACCACCAACCATTACACCATTGGCTGTTCAGTATCCCCTTGAACTTGATCTACTCAAGGGGGAAATGCAATCCTTATATAATACTGAACAACCATCTGATAGATCTTTCCCTTCTCTTCCACATTTCCCTGTTCCCTTAAACATTGACACATATCTCAAATACAAGGCTGAACAGGCAGATGCCATCATAAAAGAGAAATGCAAAGGGAAGAATGACAGGACTGCTCAGGGCATCCATTCAGCAGAACTTAGCAAATTGAGAAGGATTGAAGATTTTGCTAAGACCCTGAGCAATTCCATGTCTGCCATGCCTCTCAGCAGTGACATGGAAAAAGAGGTTAGGGAATCCCTTCTTGAACAGATCTTGGCAACCATGCCTTACAAAGCAAACAAAAAACAGTTTGCAGGCTGGACCACTCATGCACTCAGAGAAGAACTCTTAAGAATAGAAGAGTTGGCCAAGAATCCCCAAGCTAAAGTCTCTGCCCCTGATTTTGGTAAAGGCAGAGATCCAGCCAGAGCCCTGAAGTTTAAAAGGATGAGACAAGAAATTGTGGCTGCTGATTATGGGGAGATGAGGTCAGTTGCAAGATGGTCTAAGCTGAGGCTGGTTGAAACATACAAGAGACTAGAAGAAAACAGGAAGAAAGATCCCAGCCTACCCAGAAAACCTGTCTACTCTGATGAACCACTGATGAAGAGACCTCAACAGGCTTTTACTCTAGACAGCTTACTGGACACTTCTGATCTATCAGCTGCTGCAAGCAGACAGTTCAAGAAACAGAAAGAAATGTCTGAAGAAGATCAGAAGAAGTTTGCTGATACTTACATAAAAGAGGGCCTCTTCAATCAAGTGCACTTTTTCTCAGATCCCACTACTGACAAGCTCAGAGAACTCATTGGGAGACCTCCATCACCAAACTCATCAAGAATAAAAGTGCATCTCAGCAAATCCACTGACTCAAAAATTCTAAAATGGAAAGTCAATAAAGACAACCATGAATTGACTCTGCTCAGGTCAGATGGAAAAGTTCAAAAGCTAAGCATGGATGATGCATATAGCCTGTGTGCAAATGATCTCCAAACACTGCTGAACCTTGAGCTTGAAAGAGATGTAGAAGACCTATTTGCCTTGGACTTTGAACTTCAATTCAAAGGACAAATCAGAGAAAGTCTGATGAGAAATAAAGATCAAGAATAAAGCTTAGTTTTGGCATCATCTGTTCAAGAGGGAGATTGTTGGGTCTGCTGACCTGGAGAAGAACAGATGATTGAAAAGCCAAAATATGCTAACAGTTGATTCCATAAATAAACAGTCTCTACAACATACTCTTCCCAAAAGACTGTTGACCCTAACAATTGTTCCATCCAAACAACTGCTGTGACAACTGCTGATACAAAGGACTGCTAGAGAACAACTGATAGAGAACAACTGCTGACCAAAGGTCTGATGAAGAAACAACTGCTGATCAAAACTGAAGACTAAAGGTCTGTTGGAGTCAACAGCACTTAGACTCCAACAGATGTTGCAAGACCATCAGAGTTTTCCCTTAGCAGTAGTTTACTTTACAGTGTTTTGTAATATAACAGTAGTTTGTATAGGGCAGATGTTTTATGTTGTTATTCTGTTAGAGGTCACTATCTTAGGTGACGTCAGCACATGTCACCAGTGGTTTAGGTGTGTCTATAAATAGAACAGTGCTTGTACTGTTCTATTACATCACACACAAACATTCTCTTAGACAAACAATCACTATGTGATCAGGCTGAGGGGGAGTATTTGTACTGATTGTAATCTTTCAATTAATGAAAGCATTTGATCATTGAAAACATTTATTCCTTTTGTTTTGATTATAGTTTATCATTCCGCTACACTTTCCATATATACTTACATCATTCATTTATAATCTTATTCTAAATATATCAAAACAATCAAACTCAGATCCTAACAACACATGAATACAATCAAGTTTAAACTTAATGTCTAACATGTGTCTGCTGAAGTTTCTGCAGAAAGGGCCCTTATGAGTGTGAAGCTGCAGCAGGCAAGCATAATGAATAGGCGTGATGTGTGGTCGTGGTTCGGCAATGGAGCTGTTCCATTCTCTGTTAAGGCTGTTAAAAATTTGATGCTGAAGTACAAAAGTTATGGTGAGTGGTATAGGTTTAAATGGGTCAATTGGGTACCTCTAAAATGCAACATCTTTGCTTGGAGGTCCGAGATGGATCGGATTCCTACGTCTTTGTCACTGCTGAGAAGAAATGTATGTGTGGAAGATCAGGTATGCGGCCTATGTAATTATGATCTTGAATCCTCATTACAACGGGTTGTGGGTTTTCGTTTGGAGTGTGGAGCGCAATAGGCAAATGGTGTGGGCTGCAAACAATAGTAGCTTTTGGTATTCGAGATCTTTTGGAACTGTATAAACAGGTTGTGAAAGACAAGGCAGGTAGAAAGTTGATCCAAGGTATCATCATAGTGACGTTTTGGGTGATATGAGGAGCTAGAAACAACAAGATTTTCAACAAGAAAGATCCGAAGGTGAATGAGGTGGTAACTAGTGTCAAGTCCTTATCATTCTTATGGGTCAAAAATAGAAGTCGGTTAAAAAATGTTTTATAGAATGAGTGGGTGGTATCTCCGTTGTATATGTTGTAATATGGTTCTTTTGGTTTGGCGGTCCTCTTTTTTAGGACCGTAAAATTTTATGAATCAAACAACAACAAAGACAAACTGAGCCTACACAAACTCAGTATAAACACAAGATGAACAACACCAAAATTAGGTGACAAAATAGGCAACAAAATCTTATTATTAACCAAACCAAAAAACTCCCCCCAAACCCTGAACCTCTCTCAAACGAGAGAGATTCTAAATGATAATAGATTCAACTTGTTGATTAGACCAGTTGACTCTTGATCAAACAAATAATCCACAAATACAACTTACAGACCAGATGAAGAAGATGACCAGATCGAACAATCGATCTACACAGGATTACTGTTAAGTAACCCCTAAGACCAGACTATCTTCACCTCCTTACAGCTCAAGAAGATGAACGATACAATACAGACTTACAAACCCTAGAAAATACAGAGAGAGATAATACAGACTGAATGAATGATATGAGAGAGAAAGAATAATCTATTTATAGCAGCTCTCGAAAGTTCCACCAGCAACACTCGAAATACAATATCAACCGTTGATCACCAAAGTCATCCAACGATCAGCATTAACCCCTGAAATAATATCTCAACAAACTCCAACAACTTAACCTCATACAAATGGGCTAACAAAACTAACGGGGCATAATATGGGCTTACATAGACTGGGCCTCATCCAAGTATTACTTAGCCCATAAAGCCAACATAAAATACCAACCATTATTATTATTATTATTATTATTATTATTATTATTATTATTATTATTATTATTATTATTATTATTATTATTATTATTATTTTGAACGGCCAACGGTACCACCCATAACGAAGCCCCGCACCCTTCAGGTCCGGTCCCCGGCCCCCCTAAGGTCCAGCCCCTCATTTCAGAATAACCTTACTCTGAGTGGGATTCGAACCTGTGACCTCCCAGGGCAGGAACCCCAAATACCAACCATTAATAAGCCCAGAAACATGCAATGACCATAATACAATTATAATTAAACATATGAATTAATACAACCTTTATATTTTAACAAGGACGCACCAATTTTTAATGAAAGTTAAAGTTCAAAAAAAAAAATTATCTAGAAGCATCACTAAGTCAAGACATTGATCAAGTTCTATGACACTGAAGTCGGAAGTTAAGATGTTGTATTTGCTTGCTATTCATACCAATGATTTCATAGTTCAAGATGCCATAAGTTAAAAGGCTCAAGAAACATCATTTTTTGTTGTTTGATTATTCTAAAAACAAATAAAAGATTGTTCTAATTATGGGTGTTTTGTGTGTGGCAGATTGGCAGTTAGGAATTTTAATACATTATTTGGCAACATTTGTTTTTGGATTTGTGGTGGGCTTCACAGTATTTTGCTACCACTTGTGACACTGTGGTGCCTTTAATTTCTATGATTGGAGCTATTCATATGACCATATTAGCTAAATTGTCTTTTAAAAGCGAAGCTATTTTAGACACTGGAAACATTTTTTAGTAGGTAATTCTTTTTTTAAAGTTCACTGAAATATATCAAGAAATCAACAATTTTCCTTTGTTTTAAGATACCAAATAATCAATTTTTGATCTACTTATTTCCAAATTTGAGTTAAATTCAAGATTACAATCAAGGTTCCCCTGTTTTCTATATGCGTCAAGACAAAAACTTTTTTTTTTTTTTTTTGAAATGCTTAGTTCAGTGGAAATCCTTGTACAACCCTAACCTAGCGGTTCCAAGTTCGAATCCTTACCCATACACCTGTGTCCTCCTTGCCTAAGCTCAAACCGTCATGGGGAATTTTTTTTGTGGTGTGCATGGATCGAAACTATATCCTCTTAATGGGAACCCTTAAGGGAAAATCCACCCTACCTTAAACCAGTTGAGCTGGATATCATTGACGTCAAGACAAAAACTAATCCTCTTTTTTTTTTCAAGTGAGTGTCCACTAAATTGAGCTAAAATAAAGGAACAACTCAACCTAATAATGAATATTTTTCATATCTTTTTCAATGAATTTGATATGAATTCCAAAAAAAAAAAAATCTTTTCATGTATTTCTATGTTGGTATTGAATTTAATCCAATTTTTAAGTTGTGAAAATAAATAAAATTTGGCTTTTAATGTTTTTATATGTGGATATTACATAATTTTATAAATTACAACATTAACACAAAAAAAATCTCAGAATGGATTCTGCGTCTGCTGAAGTTTCTGCAGAATGGGCCCTTATGAGTGTGAAGCTGCAGCAGGTAAGAATAATGAATAGGCGTGATGTGTGGCCGTGGTTCGGCAATGGAGCTGTTCTAATTATGGGTGTTTTGTGTGTGGCAGTTAGGAATTTTAATACATTATTTGGAAACATTTGTTTTTGGATTTGTGGTGGGCTTCACAGTAGTTTGGTAGCATTTGTGACACTGTGGTGCCTTTAATTTCTATGATTGGAGCTATTCATATGACCACATTAGCTAAATTGTCTTTTAAAAGCGAAGCTATTTTAGACACTAGACACATTTCTGAGCAGGTAATTTTTTTTTTAAAGTTCACTGAAATATATTAAGAAATCAGCAATTTTCCTTTGTTTTAAGATACCAAATAATCAATTTTTGATCTACCTATTTCCAAATTTGAGTTAAATTCAAGATTACAATCAAGGTTCCCCTGTTTTCTATATGCGTCAAGACAAAAACATTTTTTTTTAAAGGTTTAGTTCAGTGTAAATCCTTGTACAACCCTAACCTAAGCTCAAACCGTCATGGGGAATTTTTTTGTGGTGTGCATGGATCGAACCTCTACCCCCAGAATGGAAACCCTTAAGGGAAAACCCACCCTACCTTGAACCAGCTGGGCTGGAGATCATTGACGTCAAGACAAAAACTAATCCTCTTTTTTTTTTTTCAAGTGAGTGTCCACTAAATTGATCTAAAATAAAGGAACAACTCAACCTAATAATGAATATTTTTCATATCTTTTTCAATGAATTTGATATGAATTCCAAAAAAAAAAAAAATTTCTTTTCATGGATTTCTATGTTGGTATTGAATTTAATCCAATTTTAAGTTGTGAAATAAATAAAATTTGGATTTTAATGTTTTTATATGTGGATGTTACATGAGTTTAAGCTGAATTTAGGAAACTTCCACCCAGAATTTAAGGTTAACTGTTTTATAAATTCGAACCGTTTTGCCATACGTTGGTGAGTCAAGAGCATTACAAGGCTACTTTGCAACACTAAAAATTTCACAAACGCTTAAATACATTAGTGGATTTGCAAAAGGATTAGGATTAGGAGCAACTTACTTCACATTGTTTGGTTGTTGTGCACTTCTTTAGTGGTACAAAAGCTGTTTTATAAGACATGGTTACACCAATGGAGAAGTTGTGATTTCCACAATGTACACGGTCATGATTGGTGGACTGTAAGTACTTTCCCTCTTTAAAACTTTAGATAAATCTTGTTGTCTTCTATTTCTAAATTTTCAATTTTTTTTAATGATTTACGTATCCATAATGTCGCCTACCATCTCTAATATTTGTCTTTTATATAAATTCTTTTGCCCCAATTACACCTCAACTCTAACAAACCCAATTGTGTGTCATCTAATTGATTATTACCGCGTAACAACAAGAGTCCCGTTGCTCCGAGTCATTACTTCGCCACTAAGGTTAGTATTCAGCTTTTCTTTATATTGTTTTTTTTTCAACTTATGGTATATGAACAAAATTAATTGCTACTGTATTGGGTCTATAGTGCAGTCAAGTTTGTTGTAGATGAATGGGTTTAATCTGCAAGGCACTATACACATCAATTTAGAACTTTCTTCAATTTAGAATTCCTTGTGCAATTGTGGGCCACTTGGGCCGCATGCAGCAAGTACAACCTGGCTAGAGGGTCTTTTGGAGCAGCAAGGGTTTGTTAGTGCTCAGCTTCCATCCCACCCAACGCTGTATAGTGTGACAACTAGAAAATGCTCTTACCGAATCTTGCTTAATATTGTTACGTGAAGACTTGAAGCCCACATAATGATACGTGTGGGGTCAGTTGTCGAGGAAGATGACGAGTAAGCATTGCACATAGGGGTTCCAACGACCTGAATCGAGCTCGAGCTTGTTTAAGTTATGAAAGCTCTAGCTCGTGCGCAGCATGATTTGAGCTTAGTTTCTAAAGCTCAAGTTCGGCTCGTAAGTAAGTTTATCAAGCTCATGCTCAACTCATATATATTTTTTCATCATTTTTAATAGCATTATATATTAAGTATGATTATATTGTAAATTAAGTATGATTATATTTGTATTCATTGTAATTATCCATATCCATAAATATAGGGATAACATGTACTTATAAATATTGGTGATAATCAAAGGAGAGGGACACGGTTCCTATTCTAATATGGTATCACGAGTCCAGGATACCCTCTTCTAAACCCAGTACCTCAGCTCAAGGACTCCTTGGCCCAAGACCATCCCATGGATTGCATGTTGCTTACACGTCTCCTACTGACATAGAGCACGCCATGTATACGATGTCTTTACAGCAACCGGACCCGACTCTCTTCATGGACACTGGAGCATCATCTACAATGTCTCACGACCAAGGTGATTTTCATTCCTTTTCTAATTCTTGCATTCCTCGGAACATTATTGTTGGTAATGGCGACACCATTCCGGTTTTAGGAATAGGCACCAAATACCTACCCAAACATTCCCACCTTTTACATTAAAAAATGTCCTATATTCACCTAAATTACTTAAAAACCTTGTTTCTGTGCGTCGCTTTACTACAGATAATTCTGTGTCTGTGGAATTCGACCCGTTTGGTTTTCTTGTGAAGGACTAAAAGACCAAGGCCCCCCTCTGACGGTGCAACAACAGCGGTGATCTCTACCCTCTGGTTTTGGGATCCGGCTCCTCCTCACCAACCGCATTTGCTGCTATCTCCTCACAACTCTGGCATCATCGTCTTGGCCATCCAGGACGCCCGTCTTTAAATTCTTTAAAAACTTCTTGTTCTATTGACTTTAATAATTTTGAGAATAATGTATGCCAGTCTTGTGTTTATGGAAAAAGTATTCGCTTACCATTTTCTACATCTACTTCTTGCACCATTCAACCCTTCGATATTATCCACGTCGACTTATGGACATCACCCATAATTAGTTCAGTTTTTAGATGATTATACTGATTTTTTATGGACTGTCCCCATCTCCAATAAGTCGCATGTATTTACTACATTCACCCAATTTGCTAAAAATATCAAAACACAATTTGAACGAACCATTAAAACATTTCAATGTGATAATGGCAAAGAATACGTCAATTCCGCCCTCCTAACCTTTTTTTAACACAAACGACATCCTTTACCGCCTCTCTTTCCCTTACACCTCCTCCCAAAACGATAAGTCCGAACGGAAAATTCGTACCATTAATAACATGGTTCGAACCCTCCTTGCCCATGCATCACTCCCAACATACCTTTGGCACTTTGCCCTTGAAACCGCTACATACCTCCTAAATATCTTGCCCAACAAAACCACCAAAAACAAAAGTCCCGCTGAACTTTTATATAACTCTACACCCTCATATGACCACCTTCACATTTTTCGTTGTCTATGTTACCCTCTAAACCCACCACCTACCATTCACAAACTCGACCATCGGTGACACCCATGCGTATTTTTTGGGATACCCACCCACACACCGTGGTTACCGTTGCCTTGACATACACTCGTATCAGATATTTATATAACGGCATGTCGTCTTCGACGAAACCATATTCCCATTCGCACACTCCACCAATAC
Organism: Ambrosia trifida; assembly: GCA_028751855.1. Classification (NCBI taxonomy): domain Eukaryota; kingdom Viridiplantae; phylum Streptophyta; class Magnoliopsida; order Asterales; family Asteraceae; genus Ambrosia; species Ambrosia trifida. The sequence goes on along the minus strand of CM054122.1, from coordinate 202,433,823 downwards.
CAAACCTTCCTATGACTTTCTTACTGATCACTTTCCTCATCATTTAACACCACACATCACAACAAATGCCCCAGCCATACCTCCTCCTAATCCGTCTCCTGTTACACCCGGCCCAAACAATACCGGCCCACCAACACCTAACACTTCCCCCACATCTAGCCAAAGCCCATCACACCTTTCGGCCCACACTCCTTCCCTACAACAGCCCAATACCGTTGTAACACCCCAACCGATGGCGGAAACATCGGGATGTCACGTATTGATGATTGTTCAGTAGCTCATGGTAAATAATAAGTTTCAATAAATGATTTAAATAAATTACATACAATTGTTCTTAAGAATTTGTACATCAAAATGAAAAATACTAGCTACGCATCTTCAAGCAATAACTCTAATCTTCAAGCAAGCTATAACCTGAAACATGTTAAGTTTGAAGATATTTTGGGTCAACAAAAGTTGGTGAGAATTACATAGGTTTTGATAATCGAATAAAAATGTTGTGCAATTCATGTGTCATGTCAATCTAGCCCATATGTGAGAACATACTAGAAATAAATCGAGTGCATAATCAACCCTGATGACTGTTATAATATGATACATACCATACGCTCATGGTCCAAATGAATATGTTATGCGATAACAAACACCCACGTAACCTTTGTAGGAGGCACGTATCCGGGTGGGATTGTCAGTCCAATAGATCTATCAATGTATACCGTCGGCTTGTACGGAGTTAATGATTATGCTAGAATGGTGCTTACTCTAATCATGCTCAAGACATAATGCAACATAGAAAGCACATAAACACATTGATGATTGAATTGCAATATTGAAGTGGTAACATGTTTCACCCCAAAAATGGTGATAAGTAAAAGGGGCTATGTAAAACTCACCTGAAATTCACTGTGAAAATACTAGCAAGTAGCAACAAGTCTGAACTCGGATTAATTGAACTCTTGTGCCCTATTACAAATAAGGACGTCTTAAATTCTAATGCAAATAAACTTGTTTCGCATCTTAGTTGTAAAGATAGTTTATTCAACTACCTAGACTCGTATTGAAAACAATTCTCGCCTTAAAGTATTTTTAGCTTGACGAACCGATAGGACTTAGTTTGGTTTCACAAGAATATATACGTATGTGTAGTTACTTGAAATAATGCTTTAATATAACTTTCAAAATAAGGTGCGACAAAATTCATTTATAAAACACATTCTTGTTTCAAAAATCAAAATGGCATATTTTATTTTCTTATAGATTTTTGCTTACAATTAATTTATGAAAAACTAACATTTATTTAAGTAAAACATAGTGTATGGCATAGACGTAAATTTATAGAAAACAAAATCCATACAACTCCAAAATTCTTAGAATTCATAAAATAATATTATAAGTATAACTCAAAGTGATAGTTTTAGAAAATAAAACAGAGTCTTCAACTTCAACATATTTTTTTTTTTTCTCCATAAACCAATGCAAAATTTCAAATTCCAAATATGTTTCATCTTATTATTATTACTATTATTATTATTTGGTGGTTACAGTAAGCGCTCTAATCATGAGCTTTTGTTTAGCATGTTACAGCGACTAAAAGGCACAAGGAACTTACTAATTTGGTTGCGGAATTTAATGAAAACGGAGGTTGCCGGTGTTCCATAACTTCCGACAGGTTCCCGGTGTGCATTAGACAAGGAAGAAAAACTAAGGAAATAATTGAAGTGAGGTTTTTTGTATGTACAACATCTCTATGGCTCGTTCGTGTCCTCGTTTATATAGCATAAAAAAATAACGCGTCGAATTAGTCAAGATGGTAAGTGCCGCGAGTGGGGGTCGGGTTTGATTCGGTTTGGAATATGGTCAAAGACGCGTTGATTAGTTTAGGAATGATTGGAGATGGATGGAAAATGGTCAGCTTTGATTGTTTGTTTATCGGAGTTGGAACCCGGATTTACCGGCGCAATTGCAGGAGGTAACGAGGAAGACAACGGGTAAAGGAGGGAAGGTTTAGTTTTTGATTAAAATTTACATATTCGGTCCCTAAGGTTTGGGATTAATATCACTTGTGTAGGAACTTTATTATTTTGGTTGACATGGTCTTAACTCTTTTATATTTTATTACTTTATAATAATTTTTTTTTTTAGTATAAATCTAGGTGTCTCATAACCCAAACTCTTATACATTTTGAAAATGAAAACATTTGATACTGTAATGGTTAAAGATATTGGTTTTTTTTTTATATAGTATTTTGAATTGTATTAAATGTTAAGTAGAAAATTATGTGAAAATTACATGATGTCACAACCGTGCCTCCCATTCCACCCGTCCCTCCTGTCCAACAGCAGCCCACTGTCCAGCCCAATACCCTCCCGCAACAGTCCACTCCGCCCACCGCCTCTCAACCCACCACCTCCACCTCTGCCTCATCGACACAAACACCAACCCGCACCATACAAACTAGGTGGATGAGTGGAATTTCCAAATCGAAACAAATATTTAACCTCCACAACACAACCGAAAACATTAAACCAATCCCGAAAAACCCCATCGATGCCTTAACTATTCCAAAATGGTACTCCGCTATGACCACTACGTTTAATGCATTAATTAGAAATGGGACATGGGAATTGGTACCTAGGCAACCCAACATGAATGTTATTCGTAGTTTGTGGCTGTTTAAACACAAATACAGGTCGGATGGTACATTGGAGCGGTACAAAGCACGCCTTGTGTGCGATGGTAGAACACAACAGGTTGGGATAGATTGTGGTGAGACTTTTAGTCCTGTGGTTAAGCCGGCTACGATACGAACGGTTCTCTCTATTGCATTGTCAAAGGGTTGGGATGTCCATCAACTAGATGTCACCAACGCCTTTCTTCATGGAACTATTAACGAGACTGTTTATATGTATCAGCCGATGGGGTTTCGCAATAAAGACTTTCCTGATTATGTTTGTTCATTAAAGAAGTCTTTATACAGGCTTAAACAGGCACCTCGGGCATGGTATCAAAGGTTCACTGACTACGTTCTTACGTTGGGATTTACTCATAGCAGGTGTGATGCTTCTCTCTTCGCTTTACATCAGGGCACTGATATAGCTTTCTTACTCCTATATGTTGATGACATTCTACTTGTCACATCTTTTGCCACACTCCGAGGTCGACTCATGGCGAAACTTGCTAGTGAATTTGCTATGAAGGACCTCGACCCTCTCAGCTACTTTCTTGGTATTTCTGTCACACGCAACCGGGATACTATGTTTCTTACACAGGAGTCCTACTGCACAGACATTATTGCTCGGGCAGGCATGCAGTCGTGCAACTCGGTTGCCACCCCGGTGGATACAAACACCAAACTCAGCGCCACAGGTGACTTATTTCACGACCCCACTCTTTATCGCAGTTTGGCTGGTGCACTTCAGTACCTTACTTTCACGAGACCGGACATCACATATGCTATTCAGCAGGTCTGTATGCACATGCACTTGCCGTGTTTATCCCACTGGAATGATTTGAACCGAATTATCCCTTACATTAAGGGGACGATTTCGTATAGTTTAACCTTGGGCCGGTACCTCTCCATCAATCATTGCATACACGGACGCCGATTGGGCCGGCTGTCCTGACACACGGCGTTCCACTAGTGGATACTGCATCTATTACGAGGATAAATTTCCTGGTCCTCTAAGCGCCAGAGCACAGTCTCACGATCCAGCGCTAAGGCCGAATATCATGCTGTTGCAAACGTCGTTGCTGAAATTTGTTGGTTGCGCAATCTTTTATTGGAATTATATCACCCCTTGGCACGTGCAACATTAGTATATTTAGACAACGTGAGTGTTATTTACTTGTCAGGAAATCCAGTCCAACATCAGCGAACAAAACACATTGAGCTTGATATCAACTTTGTTCGCGAGCAGGTTCAAAGAGGACAGGTGCGGATTTTACATGTTCCCTCCCGTTACTAGATTGCAGATATCTTCGCTAAAGGTTTGCCTCGAGTTCTCTTTGAAGACTTCAGATCCAATCTCAGCATCCGGTCTCCTCCCGCTTCGACTGCGGGGGTATAATAGCATTATATACTAAGTATGATTATATAGTAAATTAAGTATGATTAGATTTGTATTCATTGTAATATCCGTATCCATAAATATAGGGATCACATGTACTTATAAATATTGGTGATAATCAAAGGAGAGGGACACGGTTCCTATTATAATAATTTTAATATATTATTTAATTATGTTTTAAATATATTAAGTAAAAAATATATATATAGTGGTCTCGTTTAGGCTTGCGAGCTAGCTCGAGCTCGATAACCAAAGCTCAGGCTTAGGCTCATTTGCTAGACGAGCTTGTTTTTAGGCTCGGGCTCAAGCTCAGTTAGTCTCGGCTCACGTCGAGCCTTTTTTCAAACCAAACTCAAGTAGCTCGCGAGTAGCTCGGCCCATTTGCACCCCTAATTGCACATAAGATTGAGCATGTTGTATGTCTATTGGTTGGTGATGCTGCAATGAATTGTTTTAAATGGGAGAATATATCGTGCCTTATTACAAGTATTTTTTTATGATACTTGCAGAACTAGCAAAGATGTCAGTTTACCTAGCTGTGCGTTATGTATTCTTCTTTACTAATCATAGTATCTGTGTTATTTTTCTGTCTTATAAAATATTGAGTTTGCATTTTAGTTAAAATTTTGTTAAAGAAGCAATGTAACACATATGAGCTTTTATATTAATCTACTGATTTTTTTTCTATATTTTGTTTGAGGCGGGACATTGTGAATGCTATATGTGATGCTGAAGGCATTGAACCTATATCATTTGTTGGTTCAAACACACTAGGTAATATTTTCATGGGTTTTTATTCTTCCAATGTTTAAGATTGCACATGTATTATTACTGTTGTTTTGATTTTCGAATGTGCTGAGTATGTATCCTTTTAAATTATTGTGTCTCCCCTATATCGAGCTTTCATGGAAACCTTCCGTTGATAGTGAGCATTTCGAATGCGAGGTCTAATGCATATGGCGGTGGTCTGGCTTTTGTAGGTCAGCTTTTTAGAGTCTATGATCTTTCTGGAAGTGGTCTCATGGCTCTGTGTACTCAAATTGACATCCCCTTTATCTCCAACACTTTTATTAATTTTCTTCAATTTTTAATTTCGTACAATATGTTCAAATTGATAGTCCTTCCTGGTTTATACATGTTTTAATTGTAAATTGTAAATGCATGCTAATTAATTCTCACTTATAGGGTTTGAGCTTTATGTGTACACTCATGAAAGGACTATCAATTTTAGGGTTATAGTGAAAGAAAATGGAGATACATGAGTGTACATGAAATTATTATCATGGTTATAGTCTTTTGTGGTGTAGGAAAGAAAAATGGAGATGTAATAGTTCCATTAAGTAATTATGTATATAACCTGAAAATTAATAACCCAAATTCCACAAAAGGTTTATACTCTGTATGTTGTTACATGCAATTCATTTGATTGTGATAATTTCTAGCCAATCTAAGCAGCAATGCCCAAGATCTTGATGGAGAATTGATAGATGTTATGTAACTATGGGTCAATTTAAATAGTAGCAATATGCTTTTGTATATCTACCCTTTACTCTCACTAATAAAATACATTTTTTTTGTAAGGTTAGTGTGGTATGTTAGCTTTTGTAAGTAACAAACTTCATGCTTTAACACCAACATTTGTAAAAGACACCATTATTGAATCTGATATGAACTGAGACACCCGCCGCAACGCGTGAGCATTCCCACTAGTATTTAGAGTATGTATCTTAGAAATTTATAAGGACGTAATTTTTTCCTTGATTTTTGAATATACAGTTTGATTTTTTTTACAATGTTTCAGTCTTCTAAATCTTATTAAAAGTCAGTTCACTGCCTGCTGCAAAGCGTGAATATAACCCGCTAGCTATACATACACACACACACACACACATATATATATTATCATGTGTTTGTATAACTAACCGAAGTAATTAAACAAATATTTTTAAATAAAAACCATAAGAACCACATAATATAGTGTAGTAATGATGCGAATTACATACACCCTCCAACCTATACACATTGGTGTAAAATAAAATTAATGGTTGAATTAAATTTATTTACTTCCAATTCAATCAAAGAATCAAGTATAATAAAAGTGTATATATGCAAGGATGTTGTGGAAGGAAGGAATAACAATGTAGGGTTGGAAGACATGAATGAGATTTCTTATTTAAAAGATAATTCCTTACTTGTAAGTGTAATCAAAGATATTCCTCTCTTCTCCTTTATAATGTGCATTAGTGTGTCTTCAATTTACTATTCAACTTGCTCATTCATTTGTAGTATTATACTTGCTCATTCATTTGTAGTATTATACTTGCTCAACGATCTGAGAAGAAAATTAACTTAATGGACTCTTCAATTGGTATGTCTCGTTTTCTTTATATATGCTTAATTTTGGTTGTCATTTGAGGAATAAAAAATAGGTTGATGGAGAGAATTGCGCTTTAGTTATTATTTTATATTAAAAAATAAATATGATATCTTTCTTTATATATGTGAGCACACATCTAAAAGCGTATCTAATGTAGTCATTGGTTATCTGGTCGGGTTTGTGTATTTCCTGTGAGTATTAATGAATCTCTATCTAGAATTTTAGGTGATTGAAATTACCTATTTTTATTAGAACTTGATCGCAAACACATACCAAAAACCAACTCAATGTTGTTCAACATGCATGTATTATGTGGATTTTGGATAATGAAATAGATATCATCTACTAACATCGATTCACCTGGACCAACACAAAATATTATAATAAGTATCATACCAAAGTAGATGTCTCTTTACGATTCACAAACCATATAATACAACCATATAGATCACATCTTGAGCATAGCCTAGATTTACAGAAAAAAAAATAGTTGTCCTTTTCACACATTGCCACTAACTGTTGGTAATTTAGTGTTATCACCGTAATTAGAGTGTTATTGGATTAAGTTGTTGACTAAGTAGGTCTTGTTAAAAAAATAAACAAGTTAGTAAAAATAAACGAGTTAGGAGATGTGGGAATGCTGCCTTTTTTAACAACTGGTTAGTATTTATAAATTATATTTATAAAAAAATGGGATTGTTGCTATGAAAACCAAGGCTCTGGGCCTTATTAACAAACATTAAGTGGGCTTAATAATTTAGATTTAATGATTAAACTTATTGGGCCATGGTAACGATCAGATTGTTGATTTGGGTGAGGGTCTGATTGTTTTCTAAAAACAAAAAACAGATGGATATGAGGCAATAATAAGAATGGTCAACAAAAGGTTGTCCACGGTTTTCATCAGATTTCTCAAACAATCAGCAAGTTCGGTTTTGTTTTGTGTTTTACATATCTAATTAATCATTAATGGTACCACCAAATAGGTTAATATGATACAGAATACACGATTTGTGTAAAAATTCATGTTATTTTGTTCATCTCAGTTTGTTCAATTGGTTAGTAGATCTTGAAATCATGACTTGGTTACATTCGAATAGTAATTTAGTCTTACATAAACATATATGTTATTTATGTAGTTGCTATGGACACTCTCCGTCACTTTAGTCACAGCCATCCGCTCAACCTTGTGTATCTGCAGCAGCCGACTCATAAAAAAGAAAATGTCGATGATGAGGACGAGCATGAAGTTGAAGATGAAGTTGAATTTGTGGAGGAAGATCGCCAGTGCAACCTTTGTAAGGAACAGATCTGGTCATTCCATTTGTGTTACTACTCATTCCACAAATTCTGTGCAGAACTACCACGTACCTTACAAAATCACCCGTTACATCCTGGCCATACTCTTGAATTTGTTTCAGGTGGAGTTGATTTTAATTGTCCTGTCTGCAGTCTTATGAAGAAGAGTACTATGCCTCGGTATCTTTGTCGTATCTGCAATCTTCGAATGGATATGATTTGTGCTACTTTGTTGCAGCAGAAGATTAACCACCATAGTCACCCTCACCAACTAGATCGACTGTTCGGACACAAAAACATCTTACATTGTGTAGCTTGTCGTAATTATCATGAAGGGGTCTTCTTTCAATGTACCACTTGTCCCGGTTTTTTTATCAACCTGGATGTTAGACATAATTCTTATTTCCATATTATATCATAGTATATCCTAAGTATATATTTATATCCTAAGTTTAGTCAAGAGTCATGTTAGTTATTTACCAACCGACACGTCGGTTATAGTCTAAGGGGACACACCCCTTCGTCATATATAAATACCCAAACATTGTATCATTTGTATTATGTATTGATTTCTTAAGTTTCACATATTCTCTCTCAAGATCCTACCCCTCAATCGATCCTGCGAACCTTTCATTTGGCATCAGAGCATCAGTTTATCATTTGTTCCATTGATTACAGAAGACACGAAGAAGAACACAATCGAAGTTCGATCCTCTGTTTTTTCTCCGATTAACAGAGACCGACGAAGATTTGTTCATACGTAGGAACAATTATCACAGGCCAATCCAGGATCAATAGAAGATCAATACACAAGAGTATAACCGTTCAAAAGAAGAAGAATAAGATCCGGACGATTTTTCCGGCCAACTTCGTCTTCTCTGGCGATTACCGGAATCAAAGTATAGAACGCTTAAACGCATCAAAGACGTTATATCTATCCCTGCCCTATTAGTTTATCATAATCGAATACTTAAAACCTTAATCCAAATCAGAATTCAAAAATTTTTTCTTATACTCTGTTTTTTTTTTCGAAGAATCTGTTTCCCGCCAAAATTTTTATAAACAAAAACCAAAAACTTATACTTTAAGTTTTGTTTCTGGACATTATAAGACAGAACAGAATCACCTTTCATAAAAGGTTTTATCAAAACATCAAAGCTTGTCAAGGATTAAGGATTTTTTCTTTGTTTTTGAAAGAAGAACGAAAAAAAAAACGTTTTCTGAAAATTGTTTTCGTATTCGATTAGTTTTAGAACAAGTTAGAGAGACTTGTTAGAAGGATCCGATATTATCAGAATACTAATCGGATCATACAAACACGAAATGGTTGAAGTGTTTGTATCGGGCAGAAAGTTTATTTGTGAAGAAGGAGTTGACTTTTGAAAGTCAAACTCAAAGAAAGAATATTATTGAGGGTATTTTAGAAGGATAATTATCAGTGGCTTTGGGGTTTTGTACCACAAATCAGAAAAGATTTTATTGAAGTCAGAAATTTTATTAAACAAACATAGGGGTTTGTTTTAGAAGGGTGTTTTATAGATTGAGTGTTATTAGAGAACACTAATCAAAATTGTTGGAGGATTTAAGTCAAAAGGATTGACTTTTAGATATTGAAAGGAACATTTATTGATAATCAAAACCTATAAAACTACATAAGTTTGACAAAACCTTTTGGTATTTTTGTTCAAGGCCTTACAAAATATCAAAAATTTGTTAAATCTATATAGTTTTCTTTGAATATCAATACCGTTATCGACTTTAATAAGGGGTCGAAAATTTGTTTGACAAAGGTGGTCGAACAAAGTTCCTAAAGAAGCGTGGGTAGTCCATATTAGATTTGGACAATAGGGAAGAAAAAGAACAATAGTCCGCAGAAAACGCCCATTAAACCCACAATGACAACAAAGGAGACGATCACGAAGGAGACTCTCACTTTTCGCCTCCAAACACCGATGTTGACATCTACAAATTACACGATTTAGGCTGTTCGTGTTAAAGCAATATTGAGTGCAAATGGTCTTTGGGAAGTAGTGGAACCCACAGAAGGCACGTCAACGGTAGATGCAAAGAAGGATAAGACAACGATTGCTTATCTATTCCAGGCAATTCCAGAAGATATGGTGATGCAGGTGGCGTCACATAATACAGCAAGAGAAATTTGGGAAGCATTAAAGACAAGATTTATTGGAATTGACCGAGTCCAGAAAGCAAGACTTCAATCATTACGCACAGAATTTGAGATGATTACGATGAGAGAGACAAAGACCATAGACCAGTTTGCTGGTAGGTTAAGTGCGATTAGTACAAAGTCAAAAACCCTAGGAACAAAAATTGAAGAGTCAGTCTTGGTACGAAAATTGTTGGACTCCGTACCAGAAAGGTTCCTACAAATTATTGCATCCATAGAGCAATATTCAGATATAGATTCCATGACGTTAGATGAAGCGCTTGGAAGACTTAAAGCTTATGAGGAACGCCTTAAGTCAAGAGATGAGAAGAAATATGGACCAGCCGGTCAAGAGAAGCTGTTATTTACAAGGCAAGAAAGAAGACCTAACAGCAACTACAAGAACTACAATCAGAATCGAGGTAGACAAAACTTTAGGAAGTTCAATAAGAGTCAAAGATATGAGAAGAAGAGCTTTGACAGATATGGCCATCAAGATCAGAGAAGTGATCGAAATCCCACTAAGAATCGTCATGACAACAGTAGTTACAAGCCCAGAAGAGATGGCAGCAATGTAAGATGTTACAATTGCAATGAATTAGGACATATAGCTCCTAGATGTCCTAAACCTCGAAATAAGCAAGAAGAATCTCACCTAGTAATGGAAGAAGAGCATCCCACATTACTTATGGCAGTTGGTGAAGAAAGAACTGTAGTTCTCGAAGAAAAGAAGATAATACCAGAACGCTATCATAATGCAGAAAATATAAATGAAGTATGGTATTTAGACAATGGCGTAAGCAATCATATGACAGGAAGACGCTCCTATTTCACAGAGTTAGATGAAAAGATAGCAGGCAGCGTAAAATTTGGAGATGGATCGTGTGTTAACATCAAAGGTAAAGGCTCAATAGTATTGGAATGTAACAATGGAGAACAAAGACTAGTCACAGAAGTATACTACATTCCAACACTCCAAAGCAACATCTTAAGCCTCGGGCAAGTTACAGAATCAGGATGTAAAGTAATTATGGAGAATGAACATCTATGGATCTATGACGCCTACAACAACCTATTAATGAAAGTCCCAAGAGCTAAAAACAGACTCTACAAAGTAAAGCTCCGAATAACAAATCCAATTTGTTTACAAGCTACAATAGATACACCTGCATGGCTATGGCATGCACGTATGGGACATGTGAATTTTGATTCACTAAGACAATTGAGCACAAAAGGAATGGCAAGTGGATTGCCAAAGATTCAGCACCCATCTCAAGTATATGATGCATGTATTACGGGAAAACAAAGTAGACTTCCGTTTCCCTCTCAAGCAAGTTTTAGAGATACGAGACCTCTAGAACTCGTACATGCAGATTTATCCCAATCGCCATGTTATCATTGGAATTTTACTAGGTATACTTCATCAAGATAAGTTATGAGAAAGAATCGCGCAACACTGCAACACATGGTGTCACCTTATAGCAAGGTTATTTTTTTATTTATTTAATTACAAGCGTAATAATTATTACTATTAGTATTAGTATTATTATAATGGTTATATTTTTCAACCCCGGGACACTCCCGGAAAGAATTGATAGTTGCTAACGTGGCGTTCAATGGTGGCATCAACCATCTCTTGATTATGCCACGTGGCATAATGAGATGCAATGATTACAACTTCCAACTTAAGTGTTTGTTTAGTTGATTAAGTTAGGAATTATAAGAGCCATTAGAATGTGAGAAATTAGAAAGATGTGATGAGTTTTTTAATAGTTGGGGCTTACATAAGTGATTCTTTAGATGATTACTGATTAGGTTTTAGATTAGGGAATATAAATTATTACTGATTAGAATACTATGAACATGCAATGATTGAGAGATTTTGTGGTTAGTTAACTTGAGCCATTTGCAATAGGTTATCACGTAAAATTAGATTTTTCAACCCCGGGACCCTCCCGGGGTAATCAGCTAGTCTATGTATATAAAAAAACGTATATGCTGGCGTGGCGTGCAATGGAGACCTCAACCTCCCCTTGAGAGTGCCACGTGACATTATAATTGAAAATTTTTAGTGTTTTTGAATTATTTCCTTTTTTAATTAAAAAAATATAAACATAAAACCCTAAATTCTCAATTACTAAAATTAAATTGAGTTATTTTAAGAAAAAATAATTTAAAAATAAATTTAAATTTTTCTCTCTCATGTTTCTTCCCATAATTTTTAAACGTTTATATCTTTTATATACGGGATTTTTTAAAGAAAAAATTACACCAAATTAACGAGCGTTTTATTATCTTTCCAAAGAGTACCATAGTGCTATATAAAAATGGAGAAAAAATCGACTATTTTTTGTGGGGTTTCATTTATACAGGAAAAAAAACACACAAAGTGTTCATGTTATTCATTAATCATGTTTTTTCTTTTAAACCAGGTTCTTATTTACGATGTGGAAAATCAGCCCAATCGCCATGTTATCATTTAAAATACTATGAAAATGCAATGATTGAGAGATTTTGTGGTTAGTTAACTTAAGCCATTTACAATAGATTATTACGTAAAATTAGATTTTTCAACACCGGGACCCTCCCGAGATAATCAGCTAGTTTATTTTAAGATATTGGAAAACTAACCGGCCAAATACGTTTCTTTTTTCTTATCTTGACCAAATGTGACCGAGTGATTAAAAGGTCAACACGCTACAAGTCCTTATCAAAATTAAATTATTCCGGTTCCATCAACTTATTGCGTTACTTGGTCCCACGAGTACGCAATCCAGGCCACTTTTTTCGACCATTTTCTTATGATCAACATTTTTTTAATTTAGTTGTATAACCATTATGATCAACATTTTCTTATGATCAACATTAAACGAGTCATGTCAATCGCGTTTGAACGTGAGGTAAACGTTCCGGATTTTTCGACTATCTTTTTCTTAAGAAATTACAATTATTTTAATTAAACCAACTTTATAGTTTAAAAATCATTATATTGATTGTCAATTATCAATCAATCAAGAAACACAAAGCGTTAAAACCACGTTAACCATATTCCTAAGTATTGTGGTTATTCAAAGCCCATATCTAGTCAACATGTCCATAGCAGTAGAAACTTACTACTGCCAAGTAGCTTATTAGTCGTGGGTTGTCGAGCCAAGTTCAGCCAACTTAAAAACATGAAGAAGGCTCTCAAGCAACTTGCGATAATGCTTTTTTTGGTGGTTACTCTGTTGTCGAGCAGGAACTAAAGAATTAGTATGTTACTGGTAAATGGTCAGCTTTTTAGTCGAGCCAAACCAACATACAAACATAGAGGTGGATCTCAAACGACACAAGGAGCGCAAAGCGTCTCATCAAAACGTCACATTTTATCCATCGCCACCACGTGAGTTAGGGTGCTTTGCTCTCTTTAAGATCAAGCGTAGTGGGCATGATAAATGGGACGCTATCCCCCCATAGCGTCGGGTACACCAACCCCCCGGGCGCTATGGGCCTTTTTTTTTTGCGCAATGGGTATGGCGCGGGTGAGACAAGCTCTCACTCGTTTCCTTTCTAATTTTTGCAGCCTAGTAAGTTTCGAACACACAACTTTGAGTATCAATGTCTCATTCGTCTTAGCTATATTTTGAAAATATTTGGTTCGTTGCGAATTTAAACATATTAATGTGAACCTAGACAATACTAATTTTAATAGTTTATATATTTTTTACCTAAAAAATATATAAACTATTCATGTCCAAAGTTGGTATAATAGTAACATTGTTCTTAATTAATCTATGTTTTTTATATATATATATATATATATATATATATATATATATATATATATTTTTATGTAAGTTTTATTTTCTACAAGTTCTTTTTCAACAGATTAAGAAAATGAACAGGGGTCAAAAATTTCCTACAAGTTCTTTTTAATAGATTAAGAAAATGTTTTGATAATAAATTTTTTATGCAAGTTTTATTTCTTCAAGTTCTTTTTAATAGATTAAGAAAATGAACAGGGGTAAAAAAATTTCTACAAGTTCTTTTTAATAGATTAAGAAAATGTTTTGATAATAAATTTGTTATGTAAGTTTTATTTTCTACAAGTTCTTTTTAATAGATTAAATTGAAGTGGGGTAAAAAAAATTTCTTTAGAAAAGTCCATTCATGGTATCGTATACACCGCGGAAGCGGTTTATATTTATTAGAAAAATCTATTATATACATTATATAATATTAGCCGATTTATATGAATAAATATATATTCAATTTTATTAATCCGATTAATAAAATATTCCCAATCAGGATCTCAGTTAAACGCGTATAAACAAATAAATAATAAAACAACCATAGAGGGTTTAGTGATCAACCTTTGACGACTACACCGGAATTGTAACACGCGGGTTACAACGAATCCTCGCTAGTAGGAAGTTCACACCGTGCACGAACCAACCGGGAAGCAACACTTGCAAGAAGAAGGTGGTGGCTTGTGGTGGTTGATGGCCGAACAAAAGAAGAAGAAGGCGGCGGCCTTCTTTCCTTGGGTGGCGGCCGCTAATCACAAGAGGGAGGCAAGGGATTAGTTGTTTTTGATAAAAGTCTGATTAGGGTTTACTCTTTAACCCTCCTTTTATAAGACAACAACTTTCAATAAACCCCCTTGCTAAATATCTTAATACTCCTTAATATTAATCTTATTAATATTAAGTCCCTCAAGACTAAAACAATTATTATTTCATAAATAATAATTCATCAACGCGTGAACTTATCTGATTCGTGTACCAACGTGTAACTCTTCGGATCGTACCGGGTCGGGTTACGTTGACCTCGACTTTTAAATACATCGGACATACCATATGTCCAACAATCTCCCACTTGGACGATTTTAATTAAATGAGTCAACGTGCGCAAAGTTGGACGCCTAGCTGCATCGTATTGCACCCAAACCAGTATGACACTTTACAGTCGTCAACTAGTTCTTTGAGTTCAAGTAACGTTTTACTTAACCAAATACTATAGCCCTGATAATTATATCAATAAGTCCCTTCTGTATAGACATCTGTTGATCATAAGACATGGATCATTCATTCTTATATAGTGATCAACTATTCTCTATTCTCGTCTCTAATTCAAAATGGTCTAACGAACTACCTTAGTTCGAGCGTGGCCACGCGTTTATACCAGTTTGAGTTTTACGAGGGCGCCAGAATGTCTAGACTTCTAATCATATAGAAGTACAGAATTCCATCAGCGTCATACAACTCCCACTTAATCTCGGATTTCTCCCAACGCTACCATTAATGTAACAACCCGGACGTGGGGCCCAAAATTTTTCACGTCAAGAAGTATTCTAATAAATTAAACGGACAATAAAATAAATTATGTGCAAATGAATACGAAACCGAACTAGTTATTTTAACGAAGGGAAATAATATCATACGCATTGCGATACCGAAGCGACACCCATTAACGAACTTAAACCCGGACCCGAACCCGTAGTGGTGAGTCACCAAGGGGGGACACATGTCCTCCCCTTGTGGTGACAACCCAACATCAAAAACCATTTGATGAACAAATGGTTTTCTTAAAACCATTTAACCCAAACCATCTATAAAACCCCCACCCCTCACCCTCTCATGGCTGCTGACCAAACCACCGAAGAGAGAGAGAGCAGGCGGAGCAGGAGGTGCTCCGGCCATCAATCCCGGCAGAGCTCCGGCGAGTCACCCTCAAACCCCCACCCTTTCTTCCTAATAAACCCATACACACACCCAAACAATATTTCCACAACTCACTTCATCCTATTGATTCTCGAAAGAGAGGAACAGATCTATAGAGAGAGAGAGAGAGCAGCAGCAGCAGAGGAGTGAGAGGGACTGACGAGGAAGGAGGAGGACGACGGGGTCAGCGGCGGTGGTGGTCTGGGTCTTCAACAAGGGGTCTGATTCAGGATTCAGGTTTAGGGATAAGTTATGGTGCCTGGTAACAGTGAAGGTTGTGGTGGTTGATAAGGGTAAAGACGACGGCTCACGGTGGTGGTTCTGTACAGCGGCGGTGGTGGTTGGTCTGGGTCCAGGAGTAATCAGGGATGACTCGGGTGCTGTGTATTTTATCAGGTTAGGTTTTATTAAAAGGATTCCATACTGTTGAGGTTTAGGTTGGATTTATAGTGATAACTACTCGGTAATAGGCGGCGGTGGTTATAACGAGTTACAGAGTGACTGTGGAGGATGCACGATATGATATGAAGGATCACCGAGGATGGAACTGTGAGGTTGTAAGGAGATAAAGGGTTACAGTGGTTTACGGTGGGTATAGGCGGGTGGTAGTGAGGAGGAGTGTTAAGAGGATGGGTTGTGGAAGATGAGGACCCGAGTCACCCAGTTGACTCGGTCAACAAAAGTCAACAAGCAGAAGACTCGGTCAACAGAAGAAGACCCGAGAGGTATAAGCGACAACCCGAACCATTTTAGTATTTTAGGATACTATTTGAGATGGTTATCACGTGTGGGACCTCGACTCGTATTTCGGATTAACTTAGTTATATAATACTAACTAATAAACTTAAGATGTATATGTATTACATAAAACAAACATATTATACATGTTAGATAAGGAAGATTATGTTCGGATAATACGGAAACAAGGATAGATTGGACATTAGACGATAAGAGATGTTGGACATACATTGAACACTAGACGAACTTGCGGATATAAGACTTGGACCCATGGGACCTATTATTAAGTTATAAACGACAATGTAGGGAGCGTTTGATTATGGGACATTATACAAATCACCTGGACTCGACTTGATAAGTTAACTAACGCGAATGATGAAACTATAGGACGAGTTGTAACATTAATGAATCATGAGAATCGCGACCAAGACATTTAACTATAGACTTGACTAGTTATGACAATAACATAATCGGACGTTGGATTATTAAAATCTTAGATAAGAATACATATGACTATATATTAATTAACCAACATTTAGAGCTTAGAGTATTATGAAACACTACAACATGGAGATTAGATATTGGTTCGGATATTAAATGCAAATAGAATAGAAGATAATATAACTCGACAAATAGAAGCCTGAAAGATTGGATAAAGGATCTAAGCGTGCCCACACGTGTAACCGCAATAGTGGTTACACGCACTAATACTTGTAAACTTGATAGGACCCGGCATATAATGCATAGACAGGCTCAAGGCACCGGATACTAAAATCATGCAACCAAAGGTGAGTTCCGTGTACCATTCCCCTTTTTCTGTTTTACTGTTTTGGGGTGAATACATGCTTCCTTTTTATAAACTGTTGTGATGTGACAAGATACTAGCTGCCGGATTATACTGACACTCATTAACTCAGAGGTGAGCCGCTTAATATATGGGTAGTACTACTTGGGGAAACCCCCATGCACAGTGGACCCGGGACGTTGGGCCCGGGAAACCCTCCACTGAGGCCTGCGGACCGTTGCGGCATATATTATGCCTTGTAGATCTATAATGGCAGTAGATAGATCTAGTGTTAGGGTTGAGGGGTCGTTTGTACATCACATGTGTTAAACTGTGCTGAACTGTGTAAACTGGTTTTTGAACTGTTAAACTGTTTTGGATCCACTTAACTACTTATACGGACTCACCAGCGTAATTGCTGACCCAAACTCTTTTAAGCATGTGTTCAGGTACTGCGTTCGGACGATCATGAAGACGAGGTATATGCTTGCTTGTGCGGATTAGAGTTTGTTATGGTAAAAGATTCAAGATGCTAGCGTAACGGTTTAGAGCGTCTAGAGCTAAGCATGGATTGAGATTTGGATCGACTAGCGGATCACATCATATCGACTGCTTCGACGACCGCCGCGTTTCGTCCCTGCATGGATATTAGACTATTTATTTAAATTGTGTATTTATATTTTTTTGGATTAGAAATTGTATAACACTTAAATATTAATTATCATTGCTTCCGTTGTGCAAGTCTGTTACCAAACTGTCGTTTCGACCCGACCCCACCGAGTCGGGTTGTTACATATTCCTACCCATGTTTCAGGATAGTGTAAGATAACATCAAAGATAGTCCTTAATCAATGTAGTTTAATATGTGCCTTAGGAAAAAAGGACAGATTGAACATATCAATATCAAAACATCTCATGACATAGATCCATGGAGATCGTTTTGAAGCGAGTTACATCCAATATTATTCTCTAATAATATCTGTGAATGATGATTCTCAAACCCTTGAGCTATTCATCTCATGAATACAACCATCTCAATTCACAATATTCTTACATTCAAATTCATTCCCATGTGATTTGATCGACTACGGACATTTAGAATACTCTTATTCAAGGATTTAAACATACGAATAAATGAACACAGTTAATAAATATTAAATTTGCATTTAACCCATTAAATCAAATAAACATTCAACATAATTGTCATAGTTCAAAATAAAACACCAATACTAATTACAGATCATGCCCATTGTCTAACAACTCTAAGCCCTATATTTCTAGCATGCTCCTCATGTCTAGCTTGAGGTAAAGGCTTAGTAAAGGGGTCAGCCAGATTTAGATCTGTATGAACTTTGTTCATCACGACGTCTCCACGTTCTACTATTTCTCTAATATAGTGGAACCTTCTGAGTATATGCCTTGCGGTCTGATGTGACCTTGGTTCCTTTGCAAGAGCAATGGCACCAGTGTTGTCACACAGTATCTCGATTGGTTTCTTTATGCTAGGCACAACATCGAGATCGGTAATGAACTTCTTCATCCAGGCAGCCTCCTTTGCAGCATCCGATGCAGCAATGTATTCTGATTCACAAGTAGATTGAGCAACCACACTTTGCTTAGAGCTTTTCTAAGTAATAGCCCCACCATTCAGAATGAAAACATATCCCGTTTGTGATCTTGAGTCATCACGATCAGTCTGGAAGCTTGCATCAGTATAACACTTAACTGACAGCTCCTCCACCAGTCCTCCATATACTAAGAACATGTCCTTAGTCCTTCTCAGGTACTTAAGAATGTTCTTCACTGCAGCCCAGTGACTCTCTCCTGGATTTTGTTGATATCTACTCGTCATGCTAAGAGTATACGAGACATCAGGTCTAGTACATAACATGGCATACATGATGGAACCAATCGCAGAAGCATATGGAACACCTTCCATTTTCTTCTTTTCCTCTTCAGTATTTGCACACTGCTTGTTATCAAGAATGGTTCCATGTGCCATGGGCAAGAGCCCCCTTTTTGAGTCTTGCATTGAGAAGCGTCGTAAGACCTTATCAATATATGTACTTTGACTCAAACCCAATAACCGCTTTGATCTATCTCTATAAATCTTTATTCCCAGAATATAAGCGGCTTCACCACGATCTTTCATTGCGAAACATTTACCCAACCAGGTCTTAACATCTTTAAGCATAGGGATATTGTTTCCAATGATTAGTATGTCATCTACATACAGTATAAGAAAAGTAATATAGCTCCCACTAGACTTCTTGTAAACACACGGTTCATCTTCGTTCTTGATAAAACCAAACTCTTTGATTTTCTGATCAAAACGGAGATTCCAGCTGCGAGATGCTTGCTTTAATCCATAGATGGATTTATTCAGCTTGCACACCTTATTAGGATTCTTTGGATCAACAAAACCTTCAGGTTGAACCATATAGACATCTTCCAGTAAGTGTCCATTAAGAAACGCGGTTTTGACATCCATCTGCCATATCTCATAGTCATAATATGCAGCAATAGCAAGTAGAATTCTAATAGACTTAAGCATGGCTACCGTCGAGAAAGTTTCCTCATAGTCAATTCCTTGAGTCTAAGTAAAACCTTTCGCTACAAGCCTTGCTTTGTAGGTTTGCACATTCCCATCCATGTCAGTCTTCTTCTTGAAGATCCATTCGACATTCGGTAGGAAGATCAACCAAATCCCAGACTTGGTTATCATACATGGATTGCATCTCTGCATTCATGGCTTCTTGCCATTTCTTGGATTCTGAATCCAAGATTGCAGCTTTGTAAGTAGTAGGCTCAGCTTCATCAATCATGAAGATATCGTCATACCTTACCGGTGCACGACGATCCCTAATACTTTTCCGAACACTTGGTGTTTCTGTTGTTTCTTGAGTCCTCTCAGGCTCAACTTCAACAACTGGATCAGTTACATCTAGTTCTGTCTGAACAGCTGGTTCAGTCACTTGTGATTCTCGAATTTCTTCAAGATCCACATAGTTATCTCCAATCCCTCGCACCAGAAGCTCTTCCTCTAAGAAAGTGCCTCTGCGTTTGGTGAAAATCTTATTTTCATTGGGGTGGTAGAACAGGTAACCGATCTTCTTACCGTATCCAACGAAAACCACTTTTTCGCCTCTGGGATCTAGTTTATCCGAAGATTCTAGAGTGACATAAGCATTACATCCCCAGACTTTAAGGTAGGATAAATGAGGTTTCTTTCCATGCCATATCTCATAAGGCGTTTCAGTAACCTTTTTCGTTGGAGCTATATTCACAAGTCTTGCGGCGGTCTCCAAAGCATAACTCCAAAAGGATTTTGGAAGGTTTGTTCGACACATCATTGATCGAATCATATCTAATAGAGTTCGATTTCTCCGCTCAGACACACCATTATGTTGCGGTGTTCTAGGTGGAGTGAGTTGTGAAACTATTCCACAATCCTTTAGATGGTCGATGAATTCTTGACTAAGATATTCACCGCCTCGATCTGATCGAAGCATTTTAATAGTTCTATTTAGCTGATTTTCTACTTCGTTTTGGTATTCCTTGAACTTTTCAAGAGTTTCATGTTTATGCTTCATAAGATAAACATAACCATATCTACTGAAATCATCAGTAAAATGTAACAAAGTATCTTTCTCCATGTCTTGACATTGTTCTGAATGGACCACATACATCTGTATGTACAAGTCCTAACAGATCATTAGCTCTTTCTCCAACATATGAAAAAGGTGCTTTTGTTAACTTTCCACTTAAGCATGATTCGCATTTTCCAAACGACTCCGAACCTTTGGAATCCAGGATTCCTTCGGTTATGAGTTGTTTAACACGATTCTCACTTATGTGACCAAGTCTACAATGCCACATATACGTATCATTAAAGTCCAACTTATTACGTTTATGGGAGATATTGCATAATATGTTATCGTTTTGGATTTCTATCTCATAGATCCCATTGTTAGGTTTTGCATCAAAGTAAAATACATCGTTAAAATAAGCAGAAATAAATTCACCATTAAAACGATAATCAAAACCTTGTCTACGCAAAGCATGAAATGAAACAATATTTCTAGTCACACTAGGAATGTAATAAACATTGTTCAAAACAAGTTCTAAACCAGAAGGTAGTAAAAGAACATATTCTCCTATTGCCTTCACTGCAACTCTTTGTCCATTGCCAACATGGACCTCCAAGTCACCTTGTTTCAGCTTTCTAATCTTTCTTAGTCTCTGCAAAACATTACAAATGTGGAAACCACATCCTGTGTCAAACACCCATGTTTTGCTAGAAAAAACAAAGATTTCAATAACATATATACCTGAGGACTCTCCTCCAGAAGCCTTGGCTTGCTTCAGTTCAGCTAAATACTTAGCACAGTTCCTTTTCTAGTGCCCAGTTTCATCACAATGAAAACATTTGGCATCTTTCAAAGGTTTCTTGTTGGCAACAGCTTTGCCCTTTCCCTTCCCTTTGCCTTGATAGCCCTTTTTCTTGGTTTTAGGTTTCTTAATCTGACCCTCCCTGATCATTAGCACTGGTGCAGTTTTGCCAGGTATGTTTACCTCAACAGTTTTGAGCATCTGATGCAGTTTTGCAAGTGTCTTCTCCACCCCATTCATATTATAGTTCATAATGAACTGGTCATATGACTTGGGCAATGAGTTCAGGATGATATCCCCAGCTAACTCATCGCTCAAGGGGGATTCCAGACGAGCCAAGTGATCAACATATGCCTTCATTTTTAGCACATGAGTGCCAACTGGTGAACCCTCTTGCATACGAGTGGTTATAAGTGATCGCATCACATCAAACCTCTCATGGCGAGCATTTTGTTGGAACATTTCCATCAGATGCTGATTCATGTCCTATGCATCCATGTCCTCCATGGTCCTTTGAAGTTTAGACTCATGGAAGCCAGCATCAGACATGAGACTTTCAAAGAGTCATCAAAATGCTTAGCCCAGGCTTTATAAAGCTCACTCTTGGGATTTATGGGTTCATCAGGGACTGGTTCTTCAAGAACATACAATTTGTTCTCCGCTTTGAGAACAATTTTCAAGTTACGGTGCCAGTCCATGAAGTTGGAGTGGTTCAGTTTGTCCTTCTCTAAGATGGACTTGAGAGAGAAATGGGAGGTGGAATTGTTTTCAGTTGACATCTACAAAGTTCAAAATTAATGTATTAGTATTTCATGTTTTAAGTATCCTAATTATTTTATGACCCAAAAAGCAAAATTAATTAGGATAAGATCCCGATTCATCAATACACAATGAACTGGCTTAGCACTGTCCACTGGCACGATTAGGTAGGTAAACAACGATTATTAATTGTGTCCACTACACAACTCTCCTTTTGGGGTTATCGCTAAAAGCGATGTATGTTTAACCCCAACTATGCCCACTTGTCTAACAAGCGATGTTTGGTCCTTTACTGTTAACTGTAACACCGGCCTATGTTACACAGGAACCGCGATGATTACCTTCACTCATGATCAACGCCCAGATGCAGGGTCAGCACTAACATTTGGGTTCAATATAGAATGGAGTGTTAACTCGTTAAGGGTGGCATGAAACATCAATTTAAAATTGGGATTTAATTTTAATATTTACCATAAATATATTGAATGACTCGTTAGCATGATGTGAGTCACACAATAGTTTATAAAATCCAATTTTATATTGTTCGTGATAATTGAAACTCCTTTCAACACTCGACACGGTATAGTTTTAAATACCCTATTTAAACTACGTTGGTCGTATTATCGCGAATGGACTTGTTTTAATATTAATAAAACTTCTTTTATTAAATATGCTTTTCGGTTTTTATAAAACTTGTTTTAATAAAACCGTTGTCATGATTGTGAAAATTTTATTTATTTTGGGTTATCTAAATTATTTACAATAAATAAACCACAACCACAAAACATAATAATAAAATTAAACGAATCGAGCCCCTAATAGGTCGCCCGTTTCGTTTTAGCCAGAAACGAAACGAACTAGTCAAAAGGGTTTCAAAACAATTTTGATATAGCTCCCACTTGACCCGAGATCTCTATCTTCATGGAACCTGTTCGCTTTTTTATCTTCGTCTTGATCTTGTACTTGTAGGATTACAAATAAATTTGAAATACAAATAAAACAAATCTATTCTAATCCTATCTATTACACCGGATCCAATATCCGTAATAAAAAATACAAATCAATAAAAAATAAAACATCACAAACACAACCATGACAAGGGTCAAAATATCTAGGGCTCGATTCACATCACAATCCATGAACAACAAAAAGCTTTTGATCTTTTGTCAAAAAAAAATTGACAAATAAAACATAGATCAAAATTATAACTTTACCATCTATACGCGCGTAACCGTGACTCTGATACCACTGTTTGGGAATCATGGTATCGTATACACAGCGGAAGCGGTTTATATTTATTAGAAAAATCGATTATATACATTATATAATATTAGCCGATTTATATGAATAAATATATATTCAATTTTATTAATCCGATTAATAAAATATTCCCAATCAGGATCTCAGTTAAACGCGTATAAACAAATAAATAATAAAACAACCATAGGGGGTTTAGTGATCAACCTTTGACGACTACACCGGAATTGTAACACGCGGGTTACAACGAATCCTCGCTAGTAGGAAGTTCACACTGTGCACGAACCAACCGGGAAGCAACACTTGCAAGAAGAAGGTGGTGGCTTGTGGTGGTTGATGGCCGAACAAAAGAAGAAGAAGGTGGCGGCCTTCTTTCCTTGGGTGGCAGCCGCTAATCACAAGAGGGAGGCAAGGGATTAGTTGTTTTTGATAAAAGTCTGATTAGGGTTTACTCCTTAACCCTCCTTTTATAAGACAACAACTTGCAATAAACCCCCTTGCTAAATATCTTAATACTCCTTAATATTAATCTTATTAATATTAAGTCCCTCAAGACTAAAACAATTATTATTTTATAAATAATAATTCATCAACGGGTGAACTTATCTGATTCGTGTACCAACGTGTAACTCTTCGGATCGTACCAAGTCGGGTTACGTTGACCTCGACTTTTAATTACATCGGACATACCATATGTCCAACAAAGTCGATTATACATTTTGGATGATTTGTAAAGAAAATAAGACATCAAATATTTTTCACCTCAATAACTAAAATAGTAGAATTCCATTTCCTTCTATTTCCTGCATTTTAAATTAGTTCTTTTCATTCCATTTAAAACTCACTTCACTTTATTAATTCTTTTAAAGTTGCAAACGCAACCTTACTTATGGCCAACAACCGATTTAAAACAAAAATAATACCAAACAACTAGTTGACAATGCTAAAGAAAAATGTTCATAAAAGGCCATGATGTCGCATTCACAATAAATATGGCAATGCTAAAGAAAAATATGCATAGAAGGAGAGTATAGGAGTAAGAAAAAATACATTCTTTTTATGGCACCACTTGACAAATGACAAGAGTCATGTGTTGTCCGGACAAGTAAGAAGCAATGATAATTATATAATGGCGCACCATGAAAAGATAAATAACAAGTATAATGTGTCAAACATCATCTAGTGAGTAGTGACTAATGCATAATGAGGAAAAGTGCATTAAGGGTACGTTTAGCAAAAATAGCTGATACTTGACAGAGTAGTTGGTAGCTGTAACTTTTAAATATATTTTTGTGTTTGGCATAGTAGCTGTGACTTTTAATAAAATGTATCATCATCATACTCAGTTAATCTTGTATAAAATGTATAAAATGACCAAAATGGGCATTAACTAAAATCTTGTATGCATGTTTTTTTATAGAATGGATATTTGTATTATTTACTCATTAAAAGCTTGTAGCTAGTAGGAACTTTTTCTTAAACGCTACACTAGTAGTTTTTCAAGATAGAGTTTTTTTCTCATAACCTAAAAGCTTCAAGCTACTTCAACCAAACACGGTTTTTTATTGAGTATGAGTTTTTTCTTAAAATCTTGAAACTTTTATAAGTTTCTTGCTAAACATACCCTAATTTGATAATTCAATCTTGCACAAATGTTTGACTAAGGGATGGATTGTTGTGCTTATAAAAATCGAACCTATATAGTCACACCCACAATCATGTTTTTTGTTTTTTTGTCTTTCCCCTTCACATCACCTCTCTAATTTCCTCTTATAAACTTTGGTTTGTGACCAAATTAATTGAATTAGTTGCCAATGATCTCCAGCTCAGCTGGTTTAAGGTATGATAGGTTTTTCCTTAGGGGTTTCTATCTCAAGGGGTAGGTCACAGGTTCAATCCATGCACATCACAAAAAAATTCTCTGTGACGGTTTAAGCTTAGACAAAGAGGACACTGGTGTATGGGTAAGGATTCAAACTTGAGACCGCTAGATTAAGATTGTAAACATTCTCACTTAGTTAAGCCTTTCAAAAAAAAAAAAAAAAAAAAAATTAATTAGTTCAGTATATAGGTTAATCAATTTCTATTCTATCACCCCTAGATAAGATACTAACCTGATAATCATATTGGCATTAAAAAAAATTAATTAATGTTAACAAATTTAAGTAAAACAATCCAATATTTTAAGAAAAAAGGAGGTATTTTCGCTGTAAATCACTCCATATCTTCAAGTAATTACACTTTTCAACCAAACAGTTACACAAAATAAAAACCCATAAATCTTGCAAATTATTATTTACACAAACTATTTCAAGTAAATTTAAAAAAAAAAAAAAAAACAAATTATCATCATCATTATTATTCAGTGCAAGGGCCGGTAATCAACTCACCAACCTCTTAAACAATAAACATGGGTCCATATCAAAACTTTATATAAACTCCCACTATCACAACCTTAAATTACGCTCCCTATTCAAACACGGTTCGGTTCCCCGCCCTAACGGGTTCGGGCAGCCATGCCACGACCGTACACCACCACACAACCACCGTCTCCGCCTACACAACCACCACCAGGGTCCACACTCTACGCACAAAAATCATGGTCACCTGACCTACACCGAGACGAGCAATGGATTATTAGAAAGGGTAAACATAACCATAGAAGGAGCAAGAGTGTGACTGATGAGGATATTGATGAGCTCAAGGGTTGTATTGAGCTTGGGTTTGGTTTTGAGCATTCTCCTAAATATGATGACCGTCTTTCGGATACTTTACCGGCTTTGGGTTTTTATCATGCTGTTAATAAACAGTATTTTGATACGGTTTTGAAGTCGTCGTCGTCGATGTCGTCTTCGTCGTCGTCTTCGGTTTCTTCTTATTCGTATGCTGTTTCTGAGCCGGATTTGTCTTCTCCGGTTAGCAGCCCTCTTGCAATATTTGGCCGCGGTAATTCCTTTTTGTTTTTGCTTTTTGTTACGCTTATTAATTAGTTACTTATCGTGCCCGGATTAAGGATGAGCTCGGGACGGTGTTGATACCAACCGATACCGATTCAGAAAACTTCCAAAACCCAATACCGATACCGAAAACATACGGTATGCTATCGGTTTGATATCAGTATGGTACCAGTATAGTATCGGTATTTTACCTTAAAATACCGATACCATACTGATCTCGTTCCGATACCAAAAATATCGAAACCGAAAACCTCTAAATGTGAGTACCGATACCGATATCGAACACCTTCTGTTCAGTACGGTTCGGAATCGGTAGAGGTGTACAAACCAGTTAACCGGTTTTAAAAAAACCGGTTTTTTTTTAAAACCGGTTTTTTTTTTTACCTTTAAAAAATCGGCTTTTTTAATAACCGAACCGGTTTTAAAACCGGTTTTTAACCCAGAAAGCTCAAACCGGTGAAACCGGTTAGGATCGGTTATTAAACCGGTTTAACTTAAAAAACCGGTTTTTTTATTTAAAAAATCGGTTTTTTTTTTAAAAAATCGGTTTTAAAACCGGTTTTTCTTTGGTGAAGGATAATTGAAAAAAAAACCGGTTTTTTTCAAGCGGTTTTTTTTTTAAACCGGTTTTTAAAAATCCGGTTTTTTTAAAACCGGTTTCGGTTACAATATAGGTTTTTTTTAAAAAACCGGTTTTTTTGTACACCTCTAGGAATCGGTATCCATTCGGTATTCAGTGCAATATGTTCCTTCCTAGTCATTGTGATTAACTGGTGTGCTCTAAAATCAAAAGGTTGGGAATTTAAATCGTGTGATATATACTTTCTTTTGTATTTATTTTAGAAAATCTAAAAGTTATTGTTAATTAAAAAATAATTTGCTTAATGAAACAACCAATATTTTAATCGATTCAACAAATTGATTTTAACTTTATGTTCATTTTGTTCATAAAATTTAAAAGTGTTTTATTTATTTTATTATACGAATGGCCGGCTTAATCATGGAAGTTTAATATGATGGTGTAGGTGATAATCCACAAACAATGAAGACTAGGTTGAGACAATGGGCACAGGTTGTTGCTTGTTCGGTGCGACAATCATCATCATCATCATCGCCATCATCAAGTTGAACACGAGATGAATAGTATGTGTCACGCGGATGAATCAGACCCAGCCATGGTTAGATCCGCGAAAAATGAAACCCAACCAATACATAGTTGACAAAGTGAAATTGATCTAAGTTTGATGATATGAACATATCTCTAATTGGGCACGCACATGCTTTGTTACTTTGATGTTTGGCATTTTTGACATTTGCTTTTGAATCATGGTACGAGTTAGCTTTCGGTTGTTTTGATTTGATTTTAACTTTTTTTTTTCTTCCTTTTTGTTGAGTGGCATCTATCTTTAATTTAAGTGATTTTCGTGATTTTTTGTCCCCAACTTTATGCAATAGCGTGACAATAAACTTCATAAGTTCACGAGCGACACGACTCGTTTAGGACTAGTAAAGTTTATGTACGTTTGGTTTGGTTTGCTTTGCTAGAATGTTTTACGACTATGTGTGATAGAATATAGTTTTGTTTTTTATGAGTATAGTTTCATCTCAAATAAATAGCAAGAGTTGTTTATTACTTGAATAAAAAACCAAAGGTAATTAGTAGGATTGTTATGTTTTTTTTTTTATATAATTTAACATTTAAAATAATAAATACAAGTTTGTTAGGTTTTAAACATCAATTAATTATTCGAGAAATTCTAAATTTGACTTAAAAAAAACAATTACATAAAACAAAGATGGTCGTGTACGAAATTGACCGTGAAAGTCTTGCTGTTAGACGTTCATTTTCAAAAGTTGTTTCACATCATGTGGAGATGTCTGCCAACGTAGCTTTGATAAATGATGATCATCGAATAGAATATTATAATAATCTATGTATTATAAAATAGTAAAATAAAAAAAAGGAGGTAATCAGCTATGAAAAGGTGACTTGTGTAGTATTTTTGACGACGGAGCTGCCCGATTTTTAAGTATGGGGTGTGTTCGGTTCGTTTGTTGTTACTAAGGGAATTCTTGTAAGTTTCTTTCACCCCGCTTATTTGCGTAGATGGATGGATACCTTCACATAGCTAGTTAGCAGGTTGATGTCACATTCGTTAACGGAATTAACCAGACAAATCACGGTTAGTGGTGGTTGATAACACAATCGCCTTGTGTCAAGCATTTTCATTCTTGTGTGTTGATGCTTTTATAATCCCCTGGTGCGTTGTCTTTATTGTATATTGCTAAGGCTGGATGGTGTGGATTGGATTCCCTAGAAGCTTTATTGAGCTATGTTGACTGTGAGGCAACAAGGCGACACCCTTTAACATCCCTGATGTGGGTTAACTAACAGTGCCTCTCCCCCTTAATTCTTTCTCCCAATCTCATCATCATCTTTATATCTATCTCACCTTTGGCGTATGTGATTTGCTTGGCGACGGCGCCCAAAAGGCCACTTCATGGCGCTGATGAGCTGGTGTTAGGGGTGCATGAAGATGATGTGGCTATAGGCGCTAACCACACCAGCCGGTCTAATCAAGATGGATTAGAGACGAATAAATAAAAAAAGATATAACATTACTTAAAACATAAATAAAGCACATATTACAATTAAATATTCATAATTGAGTTACATTGTTTTTCAAAATAGAAACCAACAAAGGATCTGTTCAAGTAGAAATAAAATAAAGTCTTGATAATTGAAATCTAAGCCCGGGTCCTATGTGAGCATATTATGATCTAACTTTAAGCATGTTAACCTGAAACATGTAAAGTAATGGGTCAACTAAAAGGTTGACCTTCACAAAAAAAATCTAAAAATCTTCTTTCATTTGGGACTCTTTTTCATTTGCGCCTTGAAAATGGATCAAAATCGGCCCTCAAGACAGACTCCTTAGAATTGTGGACTAGTCTTGTAAGAGCAGTTTGGGGGCCCAAACATATGTATTTTTAGGTGTTCAAAAGCCCATTTTAATTGTGACTTAATGAACTTGATCATTTTGTATAAAAAAAAAAAAAAAATAGATTTTAAGAAAACGTTGAGTAGTCAAAGGTCCAGATCTTACGCGTATAAGGCTATGGGGTGTGGTCACCCTTCCCCCTTCCTTCCCCCTTGTCCACGTCAGCGCCATGTCATTTCCCCCTTCCCCTCCCCCTTCTAGGGGAAATGGTTCCCCCCTTCCCCCTTCCCTTTTTTATTGTTTTTCTTTTTTATTTATTTGTACATTTTATATTTCATTAATTTTTTCATTAAAATTAAAAACCAAATTACATATAAAATAAAAAACACTAAAAAAAAACCGAAATAAAAAAAATTAAAAAAAAAACGAAACTAAAAAAAATAAAAAAATACAAACTACTCGTTATCAACGTCATCGACACGAAAATTGTTCCAAATATGGTCGATTAAATCCGAGCAAAGGTTGGCGTGCATATTACTATCCTCTAATGCCCACCTGTTCGATTGTTGTTGTGTCGCGTCAACCGGCTCGAGATTCTCTTCAACGTCATTTGGGTCATACTCACATATCGCACGGCCTTCATCTTCGATTATCATATTATGTAGTATCGTACAAGCGTACATAATATATCTCAAGCTTTGTGGATGCCATGCACGTGCGGGTCGCCCAATTACATGCCATTTCGACTTTAACACACCGTATAACCGTTCGACGTCTTTTCTCGCCGACTCTTGGCACTTTGCAAATTTTTTCCTTTTGTCGTCCGTGGGAATTTGTATGGTTTTCACAAGAGATGCATAACTTGGGTATATACCGTCAGCCAGATAATACCCGTGCTTATATTCTACCCCGTTGAGAACGAACGAATCATCCGGACCGGTACCATTAATGATGGGGTCGAAAACCATGGATCTTGCTAGAACATTTAAATCGTTACATGAACCAGCAACTCCGAAGAATGCATGCCAAATCCAAAGGTCTTGTGAGCAAACAGATTCTAGAATAATTGACGGCTCTCCAATGTCACCCCGCGTAAACTGTCATTTCCATGCAGTGGGGCAATTACGCCATGGCCAATGCGTGCAATCGATGCTTCCAAGCATGCCAGGAAAGCCATGTTTCTCTGCATGGTGTGCGTAAAGCTTTTGGATTTCGTTCTTCGTTGGCGTACGCAAGTAAACTTTGCTATATAACTTGACGACATTTTCGGTAAACCGATACAAGCATTCCCGACTCATTCTAGCAGACATCCTTAAGTACTCATCCCATGAGTCACTAGCAGTCCCGTACGCCAACTGGCGAAGTGCGGAAGTGCACTTTTGTAGCGTCGTAAAACCTCGTCTTCCTCTAGCATCGTAGCGTAGTGTGAAAAACTCATCATAAGTAGCCATGTCGTTGGCAATTCGTTGGAATAATCGCCGACTCATTCGAAAGCGACGCCTAAATAGTTCGTCCGTGTATACGCAGTCGTCAGCGAAGTAGTCAGCAACCAAACGATCATGTGCACCTTAAATTAAAAAAAGGTATAAGAAAATATAATACCATAACATAAATATATCTAAAAAATATAACACATGAAATATAAAACAATAAGTAAATTAAAAGTTATAAAAAATAAAATATACCTTCACGATCTCTGTTTAAAGCGGCCCGTCTTGTTCTTGGTTCCGAAGTTGTTTCGTCGTCACTATCTACAAACTCCAACAATATTTTTGCCGTTTCAACCATCGCGCCCGCGAAAAAATTAGCAACGTTTGCCTCGTCTGAAGACGTACTCATGATTGTAAAAAAAATTTGTTGTGAAGTTTATAAAATTTGGGAATATGTATAAAGAGGGGGTAGTTTAATTTGAGTTTGTATAAAATGAAAGGTTAAATATATAGAGTAAAGATCAAATACATATAGTTTTTTTGTAAGAACTGTGAGAATCAAAGGGGGTAAAAAAAAATTATTTTTTTTTTAGAATTTTTTTTTCCCATGTGCTTAAACATTCTTTCTAGATGAATAATACAAAAAAAAATTTTAAAAAAAAATTTTTTTTTAGTGTAATTACGTCATTAAGGTAAATACATTAGTTTACACTAGAGTAATTATGTAATTACTCTACACGTAATTACTCTACACCATTTTTTTTTTTTTTTTTTTTTTTTAGTTTTCAATACTATAATACTTGTTTAACAATATGGGAAAAAAAATTTTGAAAAAAAAAAATAAAAAAAAATACCCTCCTTTGATTCTCACAGTTCTTACCAAAAAAGCTATTTGTACCGGATCTTTACTCTAAATATATATATATATATATATATATATAGATAAAAAGGTTTTTTTTTTTTCTAACGGTACAATACACAACGGTCAAATTGCAACGTTCAAATTTTCTTGAAAAGTGGGTCGGTACCATCGGTAGATTGTTGCCGTGTTCACCGAAGTGTGGTCGGGGGGGGGGGGGGGGGGGGCGGTGTTCCCCTTCGGCAAAAGCAGCCAACTCAGCTGCCGAACCCCTTCCCCGACCCCATACCCCATAGCCTAATTAGTAAGACACGTCCTCCTGTAAGTGAGCACTCACACCAAGGCATCCTAGGAAAGAGCAACAACACGCTTTCTTTGACATATACCTTGAGTGTGTATATGCACCCACCCTTCTAAATTTTCATGTCAACTATCATTGAATCGTTGATTTTGAAAAGTATAAAATTTTAACTTTAGGATTTTTAATGATCAAAAACATGTTTTTGATATGTCTTAGATCTATGATCATAGGTTAAATATGTTAATAATCATACATCTAAGCTAATTACAAAGAAATTTTGAAAAATAACAAGAATGATTGAAGAATTAAATGGAAAGTTCAGAACATGAAGTACAAATAAAATAACACTTAGGGCATGTTTGGTTCGCTACTGCATAGCCTCTTAACTGAATCAGCTCTGAATCGGTCAGAGGCTGCTATGTTTGGTTCGTTACTTCATCCACATCTGAATGAGGACTTTAACTCTATTTCAACAATGAATCTATCAGCATGGGGAGAACTCTGAATCACTTAGACATGAAATAAGTGCTGAATCGGTCAGCATATGAATAATCCAAACAGGTCCTTACTTTAATGGGAAATTTTCTTGGACTTAGAGAGGGGTGAAGCCCCTCCACACCACCCTGGGTCCAGTGTGGTTTGAGCATGGGAGCTAGTATGGGTGACAACTCCACCAGCGTGGGGCAAAAATGACTGAAGATGTGGCGCTCGTTGATTGGCTTTGGGATTTGACCGTTCACAAACGGTAGGGTTGGTTAAAAAAATTAATTGCCATTTATTTCAAATTTCACATATTTAATTATACTATTTTAACCAATTTTCACCCATTCTTCAACTATTCTGCTACACTATCAATTTTTCATCCAAATTTCTTTCATCATTCCACTTCACTTTTAATCATATGACATGTTGGACGAAAGAGGAAATCACGTTGGTGACCGTGTGAATCGATGTCAAAGACTCATCGAGACCAGGACGTACTCCCTTTTGGAGTAACATCCTAGCACAATTCAAAGAGCTAGTTAGTGATTTAATCAACGATAAGTTGAACGACCTTCATACCAAGTGTGAACGGTTCGAGGTTCAATGAAAAAAACCTTGGATGAGGACGATCATGATACTGCCGAAAACGCGGGGATTGAGATAACCAAAGTTGAGTATCAAGGTAGATACCGCAGGAGTTTTCCCCACATTTCGATGTGGAAAATTTTAAGGCCGAAACTAAGTTAGCTTTATATTTTCTAGTTTGATTGTGTTATTTCTAGTTTAATTGTGTTTTTTTTAGTATTTTGTTATCTAGATTAAGTTAGTTTTATTTTTATGTAATGTTATTGTTTTATTAATATAAATGTTTCTTTTCTAGTTTATATATTTTATTAAAAAAAACCCGAGCAAAACGCCACTGTCCACGCCATCACCGAATTTTTTGATCATGGAGGAGAATTTCTCCTACTCTCCTACAATAACGTCGCGGATAAATGTCACTCCATGCCTCCTTCTACACCAAGTAATCTAAGAGACTTTATTCCACGTAGGGTTGGCAAATCGTGTTTTAGTAGGTTTAACAGGTCTCTGATGACACGAACAACACAAATTCTAAACATGAACACGACTCGTTTAACTACTTTATATCATATGTTTATAACACAATTATACATTTTATATAAAAAAAAGATAAATGATAAATATTTGCCTCTTAGTTCTAATTATTTTAAAAAAAGGTAAAAAATGATATAGTGTATTTTTTAATTAGCATATCTAATCGTGTCTTATGCACTCATAATTCCATTCCATGTTTTTTTTTTGAACGGTCAACGAATCAATTCCGAGCACTATCGGGCACCCTTTTGGGGGATCAGGTACTCGAGAGTACCCGGGCCACCAATTGCCACAAATTCCCGGGAAAACCCGACCACTCACCCGTTCGAAGGCACGACGGTGAAATAGTCGTTAAAACAGGTCGGGATCAGGACTCAAACCCAAGCCAATGGCCGGGTCATCCCTCATTTCCCATCCACCAATGTCCTCCAAATGTAGCTAGTGAGAATTGAACCTAAGCCTCCCATAGGAAACTTTAGGCCCTCAACCAAATAGGCTACAAGTGTTGGAAAATTCCATTCCATGTTACCCAGCCTAACTAAATTTGTTGCAAGAGGACACGTGTACTGTCAATTTGTTAGGGCACAGGGGGTGCTCCACTGAACATGTTTTCACTTTACTGATTTCTACCAATCCTGCACTGCCACACTGATTGGACATCCCCTTCTGTCCAATCCCTCCGGTCTCCCTCGTCTTCAATCCCGTTTATTATTCCATCCGACTTCCAACCGTCCAACGGTTCTATTTCAAATTTCAAATCTCATTCGTCCCTTTCAAAATCCGTTCGACCCTTTGTGTAGCCTTCGCAAATCTCATTCGACCATCCATAAGTTCCGTTCGACCTGTTTTTTTTATTTCATTCGGCCTTCTGAAATCCCGGTCTTCAATCCAGTTCGACCCCTGCTTCAATCCATCTATAATTTCATTCGACCCCTGCTTCATTCCCTGCCTTTTCTCTTCTCTTTTATCCTTTTTATAATAATAATAAACTATATATATGGGATTTCATAATGGGGTTGGGAGATAGCTCGGTTATCTTGTCATTTGAGATATTGTTATATTTTTATATTATGATTTCAATCTCCTAGGTGACTTTTGTACCCTTATAATAATAATAATAATAATAATAATAATAATAATAATAATAATAATATAGTATCATGGTGTAATAAAGGTGTAGTGAGGTTAACGGGTACGAGGTGAGCAATTGTTGGCTGCTCCCCCTCTACTTTCGTGTTGTCTGCCTCGAGTTTTAAGTCTTTGTTTTCATTGTTTTATCGCCCCACCTCGCATCGAGTAGGGGTCATTTGGGTTTTTCTTGCTTTTTATTTGGGTTGGTTTAGATGTGTTTATGGCTCCGAAAAAAAGAGACCGGATTGGTAAACTAGGAGGTCCGGGCCCTGGCTCAAGCAGTGGGCTTAGAGCATGCCCCTTTAAGTGTAACATCGCAAAATTTTCACCAAAATTTTAATACATAAAAATCCCTTATATATACATATATGTTTTTTATTACACCTTTATCATTAATATTATACAAATGTGCCTAAGTCTTTATTTATCCTAACTCACAACTTATATACATACATAAATGTATATAAATAATAATAATAATATGATTCTAATTTTTTTTTCACATACAAGATTTTTTTTTTTTTTATTTTAAAATAAAGCCTTGAGTCAAATAGTCAAAGTCCTAGTCAAGTCTTAGTCAAACAGTCAAAGTCTTAGTCAAATAGTCAATTCATCATAAAACCTTACTTTATGGTGTTGACCAATTTTAATGGCTAATTGACTCCAAAACTAGTATAAAAACCCACCTATGACCCATTATACTTTGCACCTCTAAATCGATTGTTTCAATCCGATTAAACTTTCCCTCATACCTTTCTTCTATAGTCTATTACTTCTACAATTGAAGCTTGGATTATAAGCTCTTGTAAGTGGCGAATTGGAAGCTTGATATTCTTTCTTTTTCGTTTTCTTCAATTTGGACTAGCTACGTTGTTGAGTCTTTTGGATTCGCCTCGCATACATTCACAACACATTATTCTATTTTTTTCACGAGACATAACATTTTGCTAAGGTGAGTTTTACATAGCCCCTTTTCTATTTATCACCATTTTTAGGGTGAAACATGTTACAACATTCTATATGCAATTCAATCATCAAAGTGTCTATGTGTTTTTCTATGTTGCATTATGTCTTGAACATGACTAGGGTAAGCACAATTCTAGCATAATCATTAACATTGATCAGCCGACGGTATACAATGATAGATCTATTGGACTGACAATCCCACCCGGATACGTGCCTCCTACAAAGGTAGCGTGGGTGTTTGTTATCGCATAACATATTCGAGTGAACCATGAGCGTATGGGATGTACCACATTATAACAGTCACAAGGGTTGATTATGCACTCGATTTACTTCTAGTATGTTTTCACATATGGACTAGACTTGCCGTGACACTTGAATTGTACAAGCTTTATTCAATTATCAAAACCTATGTAATTCTCACCAACTTTTGTTGACCCAAAATATTTTCAAACTTAACATGTTTCAGGTTATAGCTTGCTTGAAGATTAGAGTTATTGCTTGAAGATGCGTAGCTAGTATTTTTCATTTTGATGTACAAAATTCTTAGAACAATTGTATGTAATTTATTTAAATCATTTATTGGAACTTATTATTTATCATGAGCTACTGA
This sequence comes from Ambrosia trifida, assembly GCA_028751855.1. NCBI lineage: Eukaryota > Viridiplantae > Streptophyta > Magnoliopsida > Asterales > Asteraceae > Ambrosia > Ambrosia trifida. Next base: position 202,397,485 of record CM054122.1, on the reverse strand, counting down.
ACAATCATCAATACGTGACATCCCGATGTTTCCGCCATCGGTTGGGGTGTTACAGATTGGTATCAGAGCCATGGTTATAGGGAATTAGGTTATTAGAAAAATAATCTAGTCTATAACCATAGGATTATAACCAGTATTTGCTCCTTTTACTTGTTATTCTTTATCTCCCTCCTACTTCTTATCCCCACTTTAGTCCCTACAAGAAGATTGATCTCCATCACAAGATCTACTCTTAGACTAATAGGACAAATCCTCAGGTTTAGCCTGAACCACCTTGAGATCTCGTCGAAGTTCTAGAATTTTAATAACGAACACGTGCAATCTGGAAGGGTGAACGCCTGTATTCTGAGTCTTCTGTCTAGGCTGGCATTGCGCATATATCCCAATCAGACAAGGGACCCGGATGCCTACCTGGGAATTCTCGGGATGAGTGTTCACTTATAGGCTAAAGCATGTCTTCACTATGTTATTAGAATCTAGAAGTTTTGATAAGTCAACATTTTCGTTTATTCGTTTTAATTGATGAATAAATGATTACACTCACTTTCCTTAAACTAAGCTCTAAAATCTCAAAATTTTACAGCTTAAATCAATCTCATTTCATAACCATCTATGGATTTCACAATCACACTTCACCTTACCATCTTAGCCACTTTTTTAAATATTCAACACCATACCCAAATCATATTATTTCATTTCTCCACATGTTACTTATTTTTAAAAAAACTATAACCTCATACCTTAGCACAAACTAAAGATTTCTAAATCCTGTTGTATTTTCATTACCTAGTAACTTTACAAAGTACATATTTTTGTCAAAAGATGTCCTCGAACTTAAATTCAATTGTTTATTTATTGACGTAACAAACAATTTTCTATATAATGCTTTAAACTATTAAAAATCACTTAATAGAACCTTGATCTTCAAAACCTAATGTCATGTTTGAAATCTCCAACTAACGGGAATATTTTAATCAAAGCCCACTTAGCTTGTACTATTTAACAACTTTTGCTTTATGTATAAAACCAATTTTGAAAATAAGATTTTTTTTATCCATAGGAATAATATCTAGTCTCTAAATTCTCCATCGACACTCACTCACTTTCAACTTGTTCAAATTTTTACAATATTTGGCATATACCACAATCATGTTTTCTTATACACTTGATTATAACCTTTGATCCAAACCCCAAAATTTACACTGCTACATAATCTCCTTACTATAAAATAAACTCTTTATCAACTATCTTCACATTCACTATCTCTCACAACCTTGATTCTGCTTCAAGATTTTTCATCATCCTCTCAAGAACTAAATTCATATCCTTCACCTTCTCACACATGAGCTAGTTACCCATGATAACCAAACTATTGAAACTTGATTGTGTGTTGCATCAAACATAATCCTTAGTTATACATAAGGATTTGACTATCTACCATATTTGAACATTTGAAACTAGAATTCATGGAATATAAACTATTTGCTATAGACACACCTAGAGTCATTAACCTTGTCTAGGGCAACTCGTATGCTATACTTGATACTTGATTGCTTACATGTACATATTATCAATTTGTAATTCATGTGTGTAATAATTGGTACACTTAATCAAACAACTGGTAGAGGATGGAGTACTTGCTCAACAGTTAGTTGAGTACCAAATAACCTACTTAACGATTGGTAGAGGTCATCATGCCTGCTCAACAGTCGGTAGAGGCCCTACAACCTACTCAACGACTGGTAGAGGCTATCGCACCTGCTCAACAATCGGTAGAGGTTCTTACTCACTGACTGGTAGAAGTCTTTTTCCTACTCAACAGTTGGACTCATTTTTTGATACATTGTAAACGATTCAAGCACAAGGTTATTTTGCATTACTTACATGTGTGTTTAGAGTCATAGAAGGACACAAAACCCTAATGTAAGGTAAATTGGTGATTGCGGTCCGGAACGTAATCATGAATTTACAGGTACGTTAAGGTAGTGTGAAATTCTAATAAGGTTTTAGTAGTTCATTTGGTTTCATATAGCCAATCAATTCATGCATTTCTTATAAGATTCCTAAAACATAAGTTTAGTATTTTGCTAGATTCTTATGCTTCTTGTTACTTCAGACGAACCTAATCCAATCCTTAAAACTCACATCTCAAACCTCTTATCCAAATTATTCGAAACAAATTATTCTATTACCTATAAATTCATGTCATGCCTTAACTCGAAACTTCCCAAACCACCCTTGTCCTAATTTCTACCCAATCACCTTCAACCCTGTGTTTTCAATAAACTTCGGGACGAAGTTTCCAAAAGTAGGGGAGACTGTAACATCGCAAAATTTTCACCAAAATTTTAATACATAAAAATCCCTTATATATACATATATGTTTTTTATTACACCTTTATCATTAATATTATACAAATGTGCCTAAGTCTTTATTTATCCTAACTCACAACTTATATACATACATAAATGTATATAAATAATAATAATAATAATATGATTCTAATTTTTTTTCACATACAAGATTTTTTTTTTTTTTTTTAAATAAAGCCTTGAGTCAAATAGTCAAAGTCCTAGTCAAGTCTTAGTCAAACAGTCAAAGTCTTAGTCAAATAGTCAATTCATCATAAAACCTTACTTTATGGTGTTGACCAATTTTAATGGCTAATTGACTCCAAAACTAGTATAAAAACCCACCTATGACCCATTATACTTTGCACCTCTAAATCGATTGTTTCAATCCGATTAAACTTTCCCTCATACCTTTCTTCTATAGTCTATTACTTCTACAATTGAAGCTTGGATTATAAGCTCTTGTAAGTGGCGAATTGGAAGCTTGATATTCTTTCTTTTTCGTTTTCTTCAATTTGGACTAGCTACGTTGTTGAGTCTTTTGGATTCGCCTCGCATACATTCACAACACATTATTCTATTTTTTTCACGAGACATAACATTTTGCTAAGGTGAGTTTTACATAGCCCCTTTTCTATTTATCACCATTTTTAGGGTGAAACATGTTACAACATTCTATATGCAATTCAATCATCAAAGTGTCTATGTGTTTTTCTATGTTGCATTATGTCTTGAACATGACTAGGGTAAGCACAATTCTAGCATAATCATTAACATTGATCAGCCGACGGTATACAATGATAGATCTATTGGACTGACAATCCCACCCGGATACGTGCCTCCTACAAAGGTAGCGTGGGTGTTTGTTATCGCATAACATATTCGAGTGAACCATGAGCGTATGGGATGTACCACATTATAACAGTCACAAGGGTTGATTATGCACTCGATTTACTTCTAGTATGTTTTCACATATGGACTAGACTTGCCGTGACACTTGAATTGTACAAGCTTTATTCAATTATCAAAACCTATGTAATTCTCACCAACTTTTGTTGACCCAAAATATTTTCAAACTTAACATGTTTCAGGTTATAGCTTGCTTGAAGATTAGAGTTATTGCTTGAAGATGCGTAGCTAGTATTTTTCATTTTGATGTACAAAATTCTTAGAACAATTGTATGTAATTTATTTAAATCATTTATTGGAACTTATTATTTATCATGAGCTACTGAACAATCATCAATACGTGACATCCCGATGTTTCCGCCATCGGTTGGGGTGTTACATTAAGCATTTCCATGAGTGTAAAGATGGTAAACCGGGGTCTTCGGGGTTTTTCCGCCTCCTAGAGCACATGCAGAGTCTGCATTTCAAGACAGAAAATCGGAAGGCGTCCATGAGAGATGCCATATCTCAGGACTTGGACCTCTTCATGGATGTTGGGGGCGCCCTTCAAGATGGGGCTAAATGGCTATGTGGGAGGTGCATGGTGCTGCATGCTCTTAGCAAAAGGTGTAATCATGGCGCTGATGATGTCTTCTCCTTCTCTGTTAATACAGGGGATGTGGAAGATTTCATTATGGGGATTCAGATACCTCGTCATGCGACTGTTGATATGGAACCGGGTCCTTCAGGAGGGGTTGTCGGGGACTTATCCCTCCTTGAAAAGGTTTTCTCTCTGTCTATTCAAACTATCAAGAGCATTCCCCCGAGCTGTCGATTGGCGTTCGCCCATGCTTTGACAGGTGCCTTACGAAAGGTGGTGGCCTCTCCAGGGTCTGTAGAAAGTTGGGTCAAATTGCTTTTATTGCCGAGGTGTACCCTGCGGGTGGTCAAACCGTCCACTTGTAACAACCGGCAAAAATAAGGTAATTCCGTACAGATTAATTAGTATATGATTAACGTAATTAAATGCAATTATGTGTGATTTAATTATCAAGGCCTTAGGAGATAGCAATTTCCAAATAGTGCATAGGAATGCATACGTTTAATGGTAAAACATGATTGGATCATGTGCGAATAAGCTATCCGGTATGGACGTTGGCAATTACCCGGTAATAATTAAATAAACGAAACGGATCCCGGACACCCAGGATATAAAATAAAGGGTATTTTCATAAGATATAATGAGTTTTGGAACTCCAAAACCATAAATGAAAACGTCTTGAACAAATCTCCCGGTAACGAATAAAATGCGCGTACCGCACCCGATACGCGTATAACTCATAATTTCACCCGGCAAAGGCCTAAATAACCAATCAACGCTTAAATTAGACTATATTTAAGGGTTATTAAAGGTATTTTTAATGTCCGAATAACGCGCAATTAAAAACCCGAAAAATACCCGAACGACACCCGAACGACGGGGGATTAAACATAACAAACAATGGGTAAATATTTGAAGTTGTGGACCCCACCAAACCCACCCAAGGGGCCGGCCTAGATGGCCTTGTGGCATCCACACATGTGTTTGATAATTATAATCTAAAAGCCTAGTAATAAGCATGCTTTATGTAAAGACAAATGTGTAAGTAACATAGGTACAAAAGCAAGCTACTTTCTTGTCTCCCCATGCCAAAAATTTCGGCCACATGGCCATGAGATCCAAGACAACACTTAAACATCATTACATTAGTGTGTGCATGCATGTGTAAGGTCTTGTATGTAGGGTTCATAATGCCTTATAAAGATTAACCAAGATTTGCAAGAAACCTCTCATACATACACATACATACACGGCACTATCCATACACACACATATCATCTTTCAAAAATCTCCCAAGTACACATACAAATCCTCCATAAGATCTCTTGAATCTTTAGCATGATTACATGTGATAAGATTATAAAATAACATGTGTTAGGAAGTTGAAAATCAAAACAAAACTCTTCTCCTTCTTTGTTCATGTGGCCGTGAGTTTCCATCCTCCCACACACACCCTTCTTTCAAGTTTTTACATCTCCAAAACACTTAAAACAATCCATCATCCAAACCCCTATTGTGTGTTTCAAGAGCTTGGAGCTAAACCACTTGGAAGAACACACTAAACCCCTCTCAAATCCAAGGTGTTTGTCTTCCCTAGCCTTGTGCTAGTAGTAAGCATTCTTAATCTTGTTTTTGATTGTTATTATTCATGTATGTGTTCTTAGAAGCAAGTTGTACATGAAGGGTTTAAAAGGTGGTTTTGAACATAATCTTTAATAGGTTTTACATGTGTAAAATGGAAGATTAAAGATATGAAAATAAACCATGGATTTGATAATGATGATGTATTAATCTTGAAAATATGTAAAGTTTGCATCTAAAACTAAGTAGGATGATGTTTTGGTTAAAAATTGTAGAATGAACTTGAATATGTTAAAGATAACTTTAAATCATCTTATTATGGTCATCTAAGTTATAATATGTGGTAAAACATATTAGAAGTTCATGAATGAAGATGATGGAAAATCTAAGTTAGCTTACTTAGATGAATGATATTTTGTTAAAATGGACAAATACATAAAACACACACATAAGTAGTCTTCCACATGAAATACAAGACTAACATAAGTGTTTTGATACAAAAATAACTTACCAATAAAAAGTTGAATCTTCAAAGTTTACTATTTTGAGTGAAAAATGTTAACTTTGGAAGCTAGAGTGGAAAAATGCAACTTTTGGAAGTTAAGGGACTAAAGTTGTAACTTTGAAAGTTAGAGGACTAAAATGGATATTTTAGAAACTATTAGTCCAAAAATACAAGTATGGAAAGTTCGGTGTCAAGAATGTAAGTAATAAAGTCTAAGGATGATTTTTGTAAATACTTGGGTATTTTGTATAAAAGTGTATTTTTGAAAGTTATAAAAATACAAAGGGTTTTAAAATAAGGATTTTTATAAAATAGAGATTTTATAAAAATGTTAAGCAAACTTGAGAAACTTATACAAAAATGAATACTTTTATATAAATGGGAATATAAAAGTATTGGAAGCATTTTTGTATCTAAGTTAACAAGTTGGGCTAAAATACAAACCTTCCAAGTAACATGGGTTAGAAATGTGGATAATATTTCTATAAAACACATGTTGGGGAAAAACTTGGAAGAATTAACTAATCGAGTTAAGATATCGAACTAAGACGCGTTAACGAACCATACACGGACGAACCATGAGAAAAATGCCATTGCGGCAAGATAAGAAAAATATATATATTGAGAAGTAAAATATATATATACATGGGTGAAAACTAACAAACACTTTCCTAAGTGTTAAGGGAATTATTCGTGGGAGAAAAGTATAACATAAACAAATAAGACGTAAAACAAACGTATATACTTAACAAGAAAAAATTACACATTTATATATACGTACGCTCGTCTCGGCAAAATTCTAGTATATCTACTTAATGGGAAAGTAGATATGTGGGAAGGAAAGCCGCGACGAGAAGACAAAGATATATACATGTGTATGTCGTACCAACAAGATCCTAGTATATTTATTTGAATGGGAAAATAAATATACGGTATGGTGAGTTGAATCGGGTGTTAAGAATATACAATCGAACGACAAGATCTTAGCATATTTGTTTAAATGGGAAAACAAATGTGTGGCAAAGTGAGTCGGGTCGAATGTTGAAATATTATATCGAGCGATACGATCTTAAGTATAATTATTTAAATGGGAAAATAATTATATGTTAGGTGACGTCGAGTCGATGATAATAAGATACAAGTTAAGGAAATATTAACAAGATTAATATATAACTTGTAACACAAAGGGTAATGTAACGCCAACGAAACCTAGGATACGCGCTTAATTAAACGGGATTTGGAATAACTTGTGGTCAGGAGTTGGGTGTACAACTTGCCAAGGCACATGCACTATAGGAATAGTGACTTATACGTCTAGGACGTTTGTAGGTGCGAGACCCTCTATGCTATCTACCTAGTGAGCCAGACAGTGATTCAGGTGAGTTTCACGGCCCCATTTTACTGTTTTAACTGGGGGAAAGATATGTTGGTCAAATAATTGTCACATGTTGAAAAGGTTTTCAAAGGATAAAATGTGATAAGTGGTATGATGAGTACTTGAGCAGTGATCGCCACTCGGGGTTGAGTCCTCTCTTCCATAATCATTAATTCAGGGAAATGAAACCGAAAGAATATTTGGATAGTACTATTGGTGCCTGACAAGGCCCACCCCTAATCGATAGCGTCGATTATGCATTAGGTTATGCCTGGGGTGCATATATTCTGAACTTAAGTCGTGGGAATCCGAGTAACGACTTGGAGCGGGGCATTATTATCAGTCTTGGTTTGGTTATGGGGCTCAAGGGGTTGCTCATCATTATAGTTTGTAGGAGCTAGCTACTCCTTACAAAGGTCACAAGTTGTGCAGGTTTCGCACATGTTGTAAAAAAACGGAATATCGATCGACAAGATCCTAGTATAATTACTTAATGGGAAAGTAATTATACGGTAAAGTGAGTCGAGTCGATGGTTGTGAAAATGTTATTGTTATGTAACTAAAACCTGTGAACTCACCAATATTTTATATATTGACGTCTTTTTAAACATATCTTTCAGGTAACTAAGTGCTGAATAGATATGGGGCTAGTGCGGTGGAAATTCGGGATGTCGGATACTGGTCGGGATTTCGTTCACTGTTACCTTCGGGTTGGAACATAAACGGAAATACCCACATTGAAACTTAATGTTCATCGTTTTAAGTAATGCCTTGTGCAACATTGTAACGAGATACTCATCTCCGACATTCTAATAAATTGATCTTTTCTAATTAAATATAGTTTGTGTTAATCTTGACTTTGATATACTTTCGAGCGTTGCGCCACGTGTTTCCGCCATTGGCGTGGTGTGACAGAAGTGGTATCAGAGCCAAGGTTGTAGCGAACTAGCATTTTTGAAAAATCTAGACTATAACCGGTTTTGGCTCGAAAACGAAGTTTTCAAAAATAAAACACAACAAAATATTTTTAGAAAAGAAAGAAATTGTACATGGTTTGTGCAAGGGGAAATTCCGACCGACTAGCCATGTGTGTCAATATATGAGGTATTAGAAAATGCGGATAAGATGTCTATGTTGCATAGGAATCCGATTCTCTAAGATTAAGTTAATACATATACGTAGTACGGATATTTTGCCAGTAAGGTTGTTGTATCGCGCTTCACAATAGTCCGCGCTCCTGCATCGATCACCGGTACCAGCCAAGAGGAAGGGTACTGTGGTCTGCGAGGAGCCTACCTGCCTGCCTGTAGAACGGGATGATCGGAAGGACTAATCTCTATCGCGTTAATGGATGTCGCCACGTTGTTTATGATTTGGAGGCGAAACTAGATCAAGTCTTATGTTGTATGAAATCTCGGTTTTGGGATCAGGAAGCTCGGAACTAGCGGGCAACAAGATTACCTGGCAACACCAATTATCATTACGGGTGCACACGTAATAATAGTTTGGGGTGCACGGTAACCTTGGTGGGCGCTAGGGCCGGGATTGGTGATCACTCCTTGTCTTCGTTGTTCTTGTTCTTCAGATTCAGTCTTAGTTTTGAATGGCCAATGGGTTAAATGGGAGGTCTCGCCAATGTTCCTCGAATTCGATCCTAGCAAACCTAATGAGCTTTCTTCGACATTACCTTTAAGGTACGAACACGGAGGAGCTCGAACGTCTATTCATGTGAGAAATTTGACGTAAATCTTCGCATCGGATAGAGACGGGAGACGAAAACTTCCTTGCATAGGAGTTAAATGCCTGGAACGATGCGAGGAATGCTAAACTTGGAACCCAGTGAAGACTTAGGGTGCGTCCCTGCTAGACTAGTGCGTCTAGAGAACGGGACCCTGCGTGGATTAGATATGAGACTCGTGGCCGTGTGCTGCGGTGTTATCATGGTGAATAAGTCATGTTCGACCTAACGCATGCCCAGGTTGTCTTCAAGGGTTGGATATTTTTCTTCCCCAGTAGGAAGACAGAATCGAAGTTACGGGAATAGGAAGCTTGATCCTTGTTAACCTGAAAGCTCGATAGCCCTTGTCTGAATCAACAGTATTGGTTGTTTCCCCACAGTCATGGACAGATAGTGAAATCGGCATGTCGCCTCACACATCTGCAAGTCATAGTGCTTTGCTAAACTTTGATGAAGTCAGGATTTCGGCCACTAATCATGACCGCGACATCGTTTGCCAGTGTTAGGATGACGGCGTATAGTAGAACAGCAAGCCCCAGTCGGCGTTTGGCAATGGACTCACTCGGAAGTGCATACGATTAACTCGTGGGAAGCCACTACTCGATGTATTGAGTATTCAAGCAGGGATTAACAACCTTTGATATAGCGCTGGATCGTGTTCGGAAAAGGAATTGTGATGGGCTCAGCATGTTAGTACGTGTGTCATACTACTTTCCTGAGGAGCAAAGGTTATCATAAGACTTCTCTATCTACCTCCTGTTGTTTTTCAAGGATTGTTGGTGGTCTCGCTTCAGTCAAGGAACGCCAGAGTAGGCTCGTTACATGTACCGTGCCTGAATCCGTCATAAATCCTAGAAAGTGGAACCACACTTTGGGAATCGTAATCGTAAAAGTGTTCTGTGATTGTCAGAATGTTGCAAGACGCTTTTGCTGACATTGAAATCCCCCCCCCTCGAAAATCGAATGACGGACTACTGAAAGTGGTCACGTTTATCTGGTAAGCTTACCCATAGGACGACAATTCCATTGCTCTTGTTGCAATGTTGAGTATCCAGCACCGTCGTCGCGGTAACGAGACTAGTTATTTATTGGTCGACGATTGATGGAAAGTGATTTGTCAATCCTCGAAGTTATGGAGACGTTGCGTCCCCTCGTTACGGTGATTTATAAACTAAGGTTGCAAGGTCCACTCGTTGGGGACACGGTGACCTGTCTAATCTCTTGCCGTATTTCGATACTCTCACGGCATGGACTATCAAGAAGAAAAGTTCACCGGCCTCGCTTGAGTGACAGAGAGGCATTCCAGTTAATTACTATCGGTGCTAGATAGCATGTAAGGAGACCCTAATGAGAAGAATGACTCGGCTGGTTTACCAGAGTCGGTGTCGTTTTCCTTTTATCGTGGTGTAACGATAAATCGTGACTCTTCTACCGCTACTTGCTATGCACGTGGTGACCACCACCCTTGTATCGGGAAAGATGTAGGTTGGTTTCCAGATCCTATGGATACCAGTCACCACACATATAATAGCTACGACGAGTCTAAGGCTCCAGTCGAGCCTGACGTTGTTGCTCCTATTATTATCCTATGGCTCAAGCGAATCCTGTTGACGCTATTAAGTGTAGCTCTCGCTGAGTTTGTTGTTGTCAGTGGTTCGATAGCACTTATCGAGCTTGATGTCATCGTTTCTATGTTTGTTGTTGAGTTCATTGTTGTCGTTGTCTGTACAGTCCATGATGGGCTTGACGATGTTGTTCTATGGCTCTGCTCGGGTTGACGTTGTCGATATATTTGAGGCTCCTGCAGAAGTGACTGATATTAACGAAGACGTCTTTATGACCCTTTCCAGGCCGCTATGACCATCTATATGTCTTTGTGGAATTTGTTGTTATTAATTCCATTCTCTTGGAGGCTTTCATTGAACTACTAGTTATCATTCCTTGGGCTCTTAGGAAGTTTAACAATGTCAATGGTTCTCAGGCCTCAGTGGAAACTGTCGATGTTTCTGTTGCCATTGTTTGAGTGACTCATAACAAGCCTCTGGTCGTTCTCTCCATGAACAATATCGGCTTGAGAAGTCAGCTAAATTATGTGGAACCCGTCATTCCCATTCATGTTATGACGATTGATGCGCCGGCCAACCCAACCATTCCTACCATTGGGCCTATGGAGGATAGACTCGAGGCTGAAGGTACGAATGCAAGTCCCACCTCCACAAGTGATCTGAGACGCACGGGGATGCGTGCTCACCATAACAGAGCTTTATGGTAGTGTGGACTATGGGTTCTCCATGTTGAGCGTCATATTGTCGCGTGCATTTGTGCTACTGTGTTACCCCCCAGCCATTGTGCATGCTGGCAGTTGCATTATTTTTGCTAGTTGCGTATCCAGGTGGTTACGCTGCATTGTCAATGATGCACTCCTGTTGTTTACTGCTCCTGCAGTAGTGTAGCCTTGTCGTCGTATTTCTCTGTGTCGTACGGTTCCTATTGCGGTGTTGCCTTGTCGTCATACTTCTCTGTTGTCATGTTGCTCCGGTGTGGTGTTCCTTAGTTGATGTGCTTCGTGGATATGTTGCTGGCATTGCCATGTTGTTTCTACTGTCGTGTTGCTCAGAGGGCGTATTGCTACAGCTGTTGGATTACCTCGATGACGTGATGATTTGTCGTTTGCATCACTCTTGTTTCTCTCGGAATGGAGACATCGCCTAAACCCCCCGTGCCGTCATTGTTCTATTTGTTGATTGTGTAGTGCCGACATTGATTATGTAGAATTGCAGGTGTCCAACGGACTTTCTAAAAGTCGTGCTTAGACACTCTAGCCTTAGTGGTTACATGTGTATTCCCCTAAAGTCTGAATCTCGTGGTCGTCTGAGTAATTGATCGAATCAGGTGTCGACCCCTGTATATGCTCACGCATTTCGTGAGCGGTACATCTGCAGAATCTGAGGCACCAGTGACGCTATGTCCAGCCCTAACCTTTTTCGTGCAATTTGGTCGCCCAACGATCGGTTATGCAAATCAATGTCGGGAAGAAACCCTGTGATCTGCACGTGACAAGGCGAGACTTGCCTTTGTGATAAGGGATTTCGAATACGTCTCGAACCTGAAGGTATCGAGAATGTATGAGCGATATTATGATCTATACCTTTGGGACTAGCAAGAGTTGAAAGGTTCAATTCATTTATCGCTCACACCAGTGGACTCGTTGGGAGTCATACGTACCATAATAATGGTTATGGGAATACCGTCGTGGACCCACCCATGGGCGTGCATGGATGAAGCCCCGGGTATATGATTCGGAGGTTTTATGAACCCCAAATCTTGAAGGGCGCGTAGCATTGTCTACTCTATAAGGGCACTACCCTATCATCATGAGATGGTCGATCAGCTCGACCCTTCGATTAATGTTGTTATTCCTCTAACAGAAGGATTATCTTACCTTGGTGTCATTGAGTATACTCTTGGAATAGCCGAACTCTTTCGAGCTTGGGTTGATAGTGGTGTTCCCAGTTACACTTTAACTAGCACTACTCACGCTAGAGTAAAATACTCGGTTCTCAACAGACACTGTTGGAGACACCATAGTGGTATGAGCTGCCAGGTCAGGGCGTATGGCACCGGACTAATCAGGACGAGCTTGAAGGCCTACATATTCCGCCCATATGTGTGACTACTGAGTCATTGAATGGGATGCCTTATGGGAAGGCTCGGGGCTATTACCTGTGGTGCGATATCAGTCGCTCGCTTGTTTAAGTAACGACTTTGGCGCATGAAGCCGTCAAGCCAAATGTGAAATCTATGCTAAATGCATGCATCTATGACCCGATTTCACCATTTACACAAAAAGATTCCGAAAGGAGGGAACCTTCGATGAATGAGGGTTTTGGTTTCAGGACTCCTTTCACTCAGATCTCTGCATAAGATCTGAAGGTCAATGTAAGGGCATGCGGCCTGTATTATTCGGAATTGATTTACTAGGTTGCTATTGACGATAGGACACTAGTGCCCATGAAGCACATATGACAGAACTGGTACTGGGTACCCATGGTTGGGTAGCTACTGGTGTTCTGTATACTTGTCGCAATGGGGGCCAACGTGTTGATATGTCATAATAAACCTTATACGTTGTTCATTGCGACAACAATTTATGATATTTCATATAACTCTTTCGGTATAGACCCATGTGCTGGAAGCATCTTGTCGTTGGTGATGAGTCGACTCGTTCTACTCGAGGATTGTGGAATTGTACGGCCCGGGCGCCATGTATACACTGCTTAATGTAAGGGGACTGAGGGGTGAAAGCGACGCAAAAACTTTCGACCTCCATCAGTCCATAATAAGCGTCCTAGTACCATTAACCACAATTACTCAGGAGGAAAGCAGCAATTCAATACCCAGAGGATTCTACGGAAATAAAGTCCCATTTGGAATGTGATTGTTCGGTCGACAAGAACCTAGTATATTTATCTTAATGGGGAGGTAAATATACGGTAAAGTGAGTCGAGCCGAAGGATAAATAAAATGGGACACCCGACGAGGTTTCCAAGGGGACTCTTATGTGGTGCGGTAAGATCACCTGTTTGACATCACCATGACACCCGAGGTGTCCCGGGGTCAGATGTGACCCAAGTGATGATTGATTGTTGCTTGGAGCCCTCTCATTCCGTACTCATCTGTGGCTTCGAGATGAGGCATACGGACAGTTACCTATACTCTCGGAGAGAGTTGTGGCTAGACACCGAATTGCCAACTTACATTATATCGGATTGTAGTAGTCACTCTACCTCTAGTTCGACAAACTCTGTACACAAGCATGGGATACTCAATTTGAGACGAGTATGGCTTGTCATTCCCGTACAAATTGAATGTACTTGACGGAATTGTTCCGTGTTGACACGATCGATGTTCGTGGCAGATCGAATCCATGAGCTTCCTCACCAAAATTTCCTAAGTGATAGGAATTAGCATCCCAGTGTTCGGGGTGTACTACTCAAAGCCCTTGGAGGGCATACGTGTAAATCTCCAGTGCGTCGAATGACAGACGGAGATAGATACATAACCTGGTTTGAGTTATTCGAGAAATGGCCAGTAGATCTTGCAGATTAAAGACTGTTTGGATGAGATGCGAACCTATTAAGAAGTCATACAGACAAGGCGTAGGCCTTAAGAACTTCGGTCTAATAATAGGTTTTCACTGAGAGTCATACTCCGAGGAGGTGTCAATAAGCTTAGAGTTTGTAGTAGGCCAAGTTCCTAATACTTCGGTGGTACGGAGATATCAATCGAAATTGGTCTCGTAATGATTAAGCTCGGACTATCGTAAGGGCTTGGTGGGACTCTAGGTGAATCCTGCAAGCCCAGACTGAGGGAGTTTTGGTCAATTCCTCGATCGGCGGAAGTCCGGTTGACGATAAGCTCTACTATTTCGGGAAAACGATAGATGTGTCAAGGTGGGATGACCAAGAGCTTAGTCGTAGTTGAACTATGACACTGTGTTTGATAGAGCACTAAGCGTGAGCCGAGCATGAATCTGGGCTCACTAGGAAAACAGGAGATCTCATGAAGCGCAAACACCCCGCCCTGTTCAAGGATACTATTGTGATAAGTAACTTGAATTGAATTCCGGGACGGAATTCTCTTAACGGGGGAAGAATGTAACAACCGGCAAAAATAAGGTAATTCCGTACAGATTAATTAGTATATGATTAACGTAATTAAATGCAATTATGTGTGATTTAATTATCAAGGCCTTAGGAGATAGCAATTTCCAAATAGTGCATAGGAATGCATACGTTTAATGGTAAAACATGATTGGATCATGTGCGAATAAGCTATCCGGTATGGACGTTGGCAATTACCCGGTAATAATTAAATAAACGAAACGGATCCCGGACACCCAGGATATAAAATAAAGGGTATTTTCATAAGATATAATGAGTTTTGGAACTCCAAAACCATAAATGAAAACGTCTTGAACAAATCTCCCGGTAACGAATAAAATGCGCGTACCGCACCCGATACGCGTATAACTCATAATTTCACCCGGCAAAGGCCTAAATAACCAATCAACGCTTAAATTAGACTATATTTAAGGGTTATTAAAGGTATTTTTAATGTCCGAATAACGCGCAATTAAAAACCCGAAAAATACCCGAACGACACCCGAACGACGGGGGATTAAACATAACAAACAATGGGTAAATATTTGAAGTTGTGGACCCCACCAAACCCACCCAAGGGGCCGGCCTAGATGGCCTTGTGGCATCCACACATGTGTTTGATAATTATAATCTAAAAGCCTAGTAATAAGCATGCTTTATGTAAAGACAAATGTGTAAGTAACATAGGTACAAAAGCAAGCTACTTTCTTGTCTCCCCATGCCAAAAATTTCGGCCACATGGCCATGAGATCCAAGACAACACTTAAACATCATTACATTAGTGTGTGCATGCATGTGTAAGGTCTTGTATGTAGGGTTCATAATGCCTTATAAAGATTAACCAAGATTTGCAAGAAACCTCTCATACATACACATACATACACGGCACTATCCATACACACACATATCATCTTTCAAAAATCTCCCAAGTACACATACAAATCCTCCATAAGATCTCTTGAATCTTTAGCATGATTACATGTGATAAGATTATAAAATAACATGTGTTAGGAAGTTGAAAATCAAAACAAAACTCTTCTCCTTCTTTGTTCATGTGGCCGTGAGTTTCCATCCTCCCACACACACCCTTCTTTCAAGTTTTTACATCTCCAAAACACTTAAAACAATCCATCATCCAAACCCCTATTGTGTGTTTCAAGAGCTTGGAGCTAAACCACTTGGAAGAACACACTAAACCCCTCTCAAATCCAAGGTGTTTGTCTTCCCTAGCCTTGTGCTAGTAGTAAGCATTCTTAATCTTGTTTTTGATTGTTATTATTCATGTATGTGTTCTTAGAAGCAAGTTGTACATGAAGGGTTTAAAAGGTGGTTTTGAACATAATCTTTAATAGGTTTTACATGTGTAAAATGGAAGATTAAAGATATGAAAATAAACCATGGATTTGATAATGATGATGTATTAATCTTGAAAATATGTAAAGTTTGCATCTAAAACTAAGTAGGATGATGTTTTGGTTAAAAATTGTAGAATGAACTTGAATATGTTAAAGATAACTTTAAATCATCTTATTATGGTCATCTAAGTTATAATATGTGGTAAAACATATTAGAAGTTCATGAATGAAGATGATGGAAAATCTAAGTTAGCTTACTTAGATGAATGATATTTTGTTAAAATGGACAAATACATAAAACACACACATAAGTAGTCTTCCACATGAAATACAAGACTAACATAAGTGTTTTGATACAAAAATAACTTACCAATAAAAAGTTGAATCTTCAAAGTTTACTATTTTGAGTGAAAAATGTTAACTTTGGAAGCTAGAGTGGAAAAATGCAACTTTTGGAAGTTAAGGGACTAAAGTTGTAACTTTGAAAGTTAGAGGACTAAAATGGATATTTTAGAAACTATTAGTCCAAAAATACAAGTATGGAAAGTTCGGTGTCAAGAATGTAAGTAATAAAGTCTAAGGATGATTTTTGTAAATACTTGGGTATTTTGTATAAAAGTGTATTTTTGAAAGTTATAAAAATACAAAGGGTTTTAAAATAAGGATTTTTATAAAATAGAGATTTTATAAAAATGTTAAGCAAACTTGAGAAACTTATACAAAAATGAATACTTTTATATAAATGGGAATATAAAAGTATTGGAAGCATTTTTGTATCTAAGTTAACAAGTTGGGCTAAAATACAAACCTTCCAAGTAACATGGGTTAGAAATGTGGATAATATTTCTATAAAACACATGTTGGGGAAAAACTTGGAAGAATTAACTAATCGAGTTAAGATATCGAACTAAGACGCGTTAACGAACCATACACGGACGAACCATGAGAAAAATGCCATTGCGGCAAGATAAGAAAAATATATATATTGAGAAGTAAAATATATATATACATGGGTGAAAACTAACAAACACTTTCCTAAGTGTTAAGGGAATTATTCGTGGGAGAAAAGTATAACATAAACAAATAAGACGTAAAACAAACGTATATACTTAACAAGAAAAAATTACACATTTATATATACGTACGCTCGTCTCGGCAAAATTCTAGTATATCTACTTAATGGGAAAGTAGATATGTGGGAAGGAAAGCCGCGACGAGAAGACAAAGATATATACATGTGTATGTCGTACCAACAAGATCCTAGTATATTTATTTGAATGGGAAAATAAATATACGGTATGGTGAGTTGAATCGGGTGTTAAGAATATACAATCGAACGACAAGATCTTAGCATATTTGTTTAAATGGGAAAACAAATGTGTGGCAAAGTGAGTCGGGTCGAATGTTGAAATATTATATCGAGCGATACGATCTTAAGTATAATTATTTAAATGGGAAAATAATTATATGTTAGGTGACGTCGAGTCGATGATAATAAGATACAAGTTAAGGAAATATTAACAAGATTAATATATAACTTGTAACACAAAGGGTAATGTAACGCCAACGAAACCTAGGATACGCGCTTAATTAAACGGGATTTGGAATAACTTGTGGTCAGGAGTTGGGTGTACAACTTGCCAAGGCACATGCACTATAGGAATAGTGACTTATACGTCTAGGACGTTTGTAGGTGCGAGACCCTCTATGCTATCTACCTAGTGAGCCAGACAGTGATTCAGGTGAGTTTCACGGCCCCATTTTACTGTTTTAACTGGGGGAAAGATATGTTGGTCAAATAATTGTCACATGTTGAAAAGGTTTTCAAAGGATAAAATGTGATAAGTGGTATGATGAGTACTTGAGCAGTGATCGCCACTCGGGGTTGAGTCCTCTCTTCCATAATCATTAATTCAGGGAAATGAAACCGAAAGAATATTTGGATAGTACTATTGGTGCCTGACAAGGCCCACCCCTAATCGATAGCGTCGATTATGCATTAGGTTATGCCTGGGGTGCATATATTCTGAACTTAAGTCGTGGGAATCCGAGTAACGACTTGGAGCGGGGCATTATTATCAGTCTTGGTTTGGTTATGGGGCTCAAGGGGTTGCTCATCATTATAGTTTGTAGGAGCTAGCTACTCCTTACAAAGGTCACAAGTTGTGCAGGTTTCGCACATGTTGTAAAAAAACGGAATATCGATCGACAAGATCCTAGTATAATTACTTAATGGGAAAGTAATTATACGGTAAAGTGAGTCGAGTCGATGGTTGTGAAAATGTTATTGTTATGTAACTAAAACCTGTGAACTCACCAATATTTTATATATTGACGTCTTTTTAAACATATCTTTCAGGTAACTAAGTGCTGAATAGATATGGGGCTAGTGCGGTGGAAATTCGGGATGTCGGATACTGGTCGGGATTTCGTTCACTGTTACCTTCGGGTTGGAACATAAACGGAAATACCCACATTGAAACTTAATGTTCATCGTTTTAAGTAATGCCTTGTGCAACATTGTAACGAGATACTCATCTCCGACATTCTAATAAATTGATCTTTTCTAATTAAATATAGTTTGTGTTAATCTTGACTTTGATATACTTTCGAGCGTTGCGCCACGTGTTTCCGCCATTGGCGTGGTGTGACACCACTAGATAGGAGCGGAGGTCTGGGAATAGGAAATCCTTGCAGTGTAGTAGCATCCTGCAAGCGCTTTCCTTGTGGAAAGACGGTTCTGGGTTTGCAGATTTGGTTTCTTCCCTTTTTGATAGTGCGGGGGAAGGTGTTTCCTTTGCCCATGATTTGAGGAGGATTGAGCCTTCTGAAGACAGCCCCAATGTCAAACAATGCCTAAGAAAAGTTAGGGACGGTCACTTCACAGCTGCCGTCAAGGTGTTGTGTTCCAGTGGGGTTGCTCCTTTTGGGGAATCCACCATGAAAGCCCTTATTGACCAACATCCGGTGATGCCTCCTCCGTCCTTGCCCGCCAACTCTAACATCATGCCCGCCCTCATTGTGGATATGGATTGTGTGCTTGGATGTCTCCGATCCTTCCCTAAAGGGACTTCTTGTGGGAGGGACGGTATGAGGGCCCAACATTTGCTAGACGCTCTTTCTGGAGAAGGGTCTGTGACTTCCACGGGGTTGCTCTTAGCTATTACTGAAGTCGTCAACCTTTTGGCTAGGGGGCTTGTGCCCAAGAGCTTTAGCTGAATTCATTTCTTCCGCCCCCTTACCCCTTTATTAAAACCTGATAACGGGATTCGGCCCATTGCAGTAGGGGCCATTTGGCGCAGATTAGTTTCTAAAGTGGCTATGAGGAAGGTTGGGAAGGAAATGGCTAAGTACCTTGGGGACTTTCAATTTGGGGTAGGAACTCCCAATGGGGCGGAGGCGGTGCTTCACAGCGCGAACAGGTTCTTAAACTCCTTCCACGCGGACGGGTCTTTGGCTATGCTCACGGTGGATTTTTCGAACGCGTTTAATATGATCGACCGCACTACCCTTCTTCGAGAGGTCCATCAACGTTGCCCGTCTATCTATCCATGGGTCCAGTTCTTATATGCCCAGCCAGCTAGGTTGTATGTTGGTAATGATTGTATAGGGGCTACTACTGGGGTTCAGCAGGGGGACCCTCTAGGTCCCCTCTTTTTCGCCCTTGCTTTACACCCTATGGTTCTCCGGGTACAAGAAAGTTGTAAACTCCTATTTCATGCGTGGTACCTGGACGATGGGACGATTATTGGTGATGCCACTGAAGTTGCTAAATCCTTAGACATTATCCGGCTAGAGGGGCCATCCTTGGGGCTTCAACTTAATATTAAGAAAACAGAGGTTTTTTGGTCGTCTTGTAATGGGGTGAAACTTCGGGACGGGCTTTTTCCCAGTGGGATTGGTAGGCCAGAAAAGGGGGTGAAGCTCCTCGGAGGGGCCGCTAGCCGTGACTCTTATTTTATCCGCGAATTGGCAAGACGGAGGGCATCGCGCACGGTTGAACTTATGAAACTCTTGCCTTGCCTTAGGGATCCCAGAGTGAACTCCTCTTGCTCAGGTCCTGTATGGGGGTTGCTAAGTTGCTTTTTGGGTTACGGACCTGCCAACCCCCCATGATGGATGAAGCGGTGTCGTGTTTTGACAAGGGTCTAAGGGAAGCCATTGAAGACATAGTGGTATGTGGGGGGCCCTTTTTTGGTGTCCTACAGTGGCGGATGGCGTCTTTGCCGATGCGTATGGGAGGATTAGGGCTCCTCTCTGCGAAGGATGTCGGCATGTATGCGTTTGTGG
Organism: Ambrosia trifida; assembly: GCA_028751855.1. Classification (NCBI taxonomy): domain Eukaryota; kingdom Viridiplantae; phylum Streptophyta; class Magnoliopsida; order Asterales; family Asteraceae; genus Ambrosia; species Ambrosia trifida. Next base: position 202,377,137 of record CM054122.1, on the reverse strand, counting down.
CGTCGCGAGCTCAGTCCTGGAACCTCCAAGACCACATCCTACGTAATAGCAGGGTTGTCGGCGCAGACTTGGACTACGTGCAGGCCCTCGAAAAGCTAAATGACCATCTCCCATGTTTTGATATTGGCGGTTTTTCTAACAAGGACACCGCCCCCCCCCCCCCCCAAAGCCTCAGAAAACTTTGGCGAATGTCCTTTTTGGCAAAATCGCTCAGAGCCTGGGTGAAGAATTTGGTTTGTCCCCCCGTCAGAGGACAGTTATTGAATGCTTGCAAAGCCCCCACGCCCAAGATTTCCCGACTGTTATCCCGATCGAAGGTCTAGGCCAAAGCATGTCCGCTATTGAATACAGGGCCATTCTTAAATATCGTCTCATGATCCCCATGTACCAGGAGGATGAAATCTGTCCGCTTTGCCATAAGGCCTGCTTGGATGAATACGGGGAACATGCGGTTCATTGTAAGGAGTTACCCGGTTTCAAATATCGGCATGATTGGGTTCGAGACGTTCTGTGGGACATTTTAAGACGGGCTGGAATCTCAGCCAAAAAGGAGGCCCCTGTGAACTTCCTCTCGGATCCAGCAGAAGGGAGATCCACCCTACGACCAACAGATCTCCTTGTCTTTGGGTGGGCCGGGGGAAGCATGCTTATGTTGACCTGACGGGTGTATCTCCCCTAGTTGGGTTGAGGGATAGTGGCTTTGTAGCAGGGCAAGCGGTGCGGAAAGCAAAGGCAAAGAAGGTAGAAAAACATGCTAAAGCTTGCGAAGAGAACCAACACGTTTTTGTACCCTTGGCTCTTGATACCTTTGGCTCATTGGCACCAGAGGCTACCCGTTTCCTGACCAGGGTCCAGCGGGTTATTCATAGTAGTGTCTCGTCTTCGGGTGGGCAGGGTTACGTTTTTAGTAGATTAGGATTTGCTATTCAGAAAGGGGTGGCGGCGCAGCTTGTTGCTCGTCTGCCCGTTATCTTGATGTAATTTTCTTTGTATGGAAATAATAATTGATTGATTAAATTAAAAATAATAATAATAATAATATTATGAAATTAAGAAATGAGCACATGCTCTCGTACCTGCAAACAAAGAAAGAAAAAAAAATATTTTAATCTTTTTTTTTTCTCTCTCTCTTTATACTTCACACACGCTATACATATCTATACATACACAAATTTTATATCTATCACCATCTTCATCTTCACCTTCACCTTCAAGCTTTCAAAGTTAAAAAAAATGGCTCTATAGATGAAGTTGGACGTTTGGTGTTACAAAATAATATAATGGGGCCTACCATGGATAGAATTTTGAATCCACATGAGAATATGATCTCATTATGTCAAACTCCACCATGTGGAGTTGATTTTTTTAATGATGGTACGTTGGGTCGCGTAAATGCAGAGGTGGGTACTTTATCCAATGACCAAAAAGAAGCCACATTATTATCAAATGGGCCGCCTACCCAACCGGGCGTAACCCCAATTCCACTTTCAATTGGTAAAAGACCCAGAAATTTAAGGAGCCCACCTTCTTTGGGATCTACTCAAGCCCCACCTAATAGAGTTTGCTTTGGTGATACCTTCCCGAGATCAAAACCTATTGATTTAAATACCTCAGAAAATCAGCCGGTGGAGCCGGGGGTGAGGATATTCGGTTGAACGCAGATGGCGTTCAGGTCCATTCGGATGAGGCGCCTAGGGAACAACCACTTAAGGAGATTAATGCGTCGGTTGGGGAAAGTGGGGAGCAGTCTTTGAGTAGAGAGAATGCAACCGTAGCGGGCATTAATAACCAACCAAAATCTGGTCAAATTTATTATTTTGGATCAAGAGGGGGAGTAGAGCAAAAGATCGAGACCATTCCTAGGAAGTGGACTAGACGTGGGAGAAGCTTAACTCAAGAAGGCCAAGCACCTAGGGGGAATGGTGAGGAGAACATCAATATGAACCGGGGAGACATCTCAAAAAGATGAATATGGTATATCCAAATGACGGTTTCCTTGGAGAAAAGCACCTTAGGGTTTCCATAGGGTACAAACATAGGGTGTCTAAACGCACTAAGGAGTTGGAGAGATGCGTGATTTTTGATGACATGGGGTACGATTTTTTTTGGTTTTAACTGTAATATCTACAGGGGGTCTGGCGGGCGTTTTACATTGTGTTAGTGTCTTACTTGTACAATGTAATGTATATTTTGAGTGTTGAATGAAAGTAATTTGCCGATCAAAAAAAAAAAAAAAAAAAACACCTGCACCTAAAGAAATAGAGAGAGAGAAAGAAGAGACTAAAACATAAAAAATAATAAAATTGTGTGAAAGTTTGTGCCACATCGGTGAACCAGCACGGTAACTAGAACCCAAATTTGGTTGACGGGATCACTACCAGCATGGGTGACGACGGTGTTACCGTGCTGATAGTGGGGTACCCGTGACCAATTCTCGTAGCGTCCCGTCCCCCTTATCCACTTTTATACGACTCAAATAATAACTCGACAGTCGACACTTATGGCTGCAATAACCGGTCCCTTGGCTTCCTTTTCCATCTCTCCAAAACTTCCCAATTACCCTTCCTTCTCTTCTCCACCACCACCTCGCTTCTCTTGCTCTTGCTCCAAATCTTCACCACATCAGCACAATAACCAGCAGATGGCTTATATGGATTTCCCCTACGTTTCTCCTTCACACAAACATCTTATGGTAGATTTAGCATCCACCTTCGAATCTCGCCTCAATTCCTTCCTTAATCCTTGCAATCTTCCCCCAGATGTCCAGTCTTATCACAATAATACTGGAACTGCTCATGCTGCTCTTCATATCCGATCAGGCCTCCAGTCCTCTCCGGTACACCCACTGGGTTTATCTTTATTATTATTATTATTAGGTGCTCAAAATATACAACTACACAACGGTTATATAAATATGGGCCTAAATAAAGTTTAATGAGACCAGCCCTTTTAATAGTTGTTTTGCGCACGTGGCGTCCTAGTCAGCATAGGGCCTTTAAAAGAAAACGGGGTGGAGTGGATTAACTCCCCCTAATGTACCCCTATGATTACCAATTATTATATTTTTTTTAAATTAAAACAAAATAAAGGTACCCCTATGATTACCAATTATTATATTTTCTTAAAAAATTAAAACAAAATAAAGGCTTTTACGCTACCGGAGTTTTGATTGGTGGAATGAAATTGTTTTGTAGTGTTAAATTTTTCACGCTACCGGATGTTTTTTATGTTTAGCGCCCCGCGGTGTGGTGTTATGGAAGCGGCGCTAAACTGGGCTTCAACGCCCTGTTTTACCGCCCACTACGTTGGGTCTTAAGCACAAACAAAGGCTTCACGAAACCGAAGAAGCATAAATGCTTGTTTGATTTAACTGGCTTGTTATTGATTTAAATATGTATTAGTTAGATTGTTGTAACTAAAGAAATTTAGTTCTGTAGTTGACCAAGTTGAGGTTAGAATTGGATATAGATATAGATTATGAGTATGATGTTTCTAGGGGTGTGATCAAGGGGTTTAACCGAACTTTTAAGGGGTGTGGTTGGGATTTTTGCCTACAAATTATACTAAAATTTTTTTTTCCAAAGGGGGCGCCCGCCCCCCTTGAACTATGCCTAGGTCCGCCAATGCTGGCCGGTGGAAGTTGGTGACTAGGTTTATTAGATGAAATTGGGAAGTGATAGATAGAATACTTGATGGAATATGTATTACTGCAGGAATGTGTAGAGAAATGTAGTTGTACGTGTAAGTGATGTGCCAATAATGCTCTTAGATTATGAGTCTGATGTTTTTAATACACTGGCTGATGGAAGTGATAGATAGAGTACGCGACTGACGAGGTATTTTTGCAAGAATTTGTAGAGAATCGTAGATGTGCGTGTAAGTGATAGGCAAGAGATAATGGGTTGTAGGGCTGCAAACAAACTAAACTTTCAGCGAACAGTTCATGAACCGTTCGGAGAGAAGTTCGTTTATGTTCGTTCGTTTAATAAATGAACGAACACGAACAAAAACTTTTGTTCCTTTAGTTAAACGAACAAACATGAATAGAGGCCGCGTTCTTTCATTTATGTTCGTGAACGTTCGGTAACGTGCTCGTTTATGTTCGTTTATGTTCGTCTGTGTTGATAGTTTACTAGGGTTTCATTTTTTATAAATTTTTATATTTTTATTTGTTTTATACAAATAAAAAAATAAATAATATATGTGAAGTAAATATACGACTACATGTCATTAACTTTAGTATCCAAGTTCATTATATTTCCACGTTCCAGTGCAGATGCCCTGCACCTTCAACGCCCTCCTCCATCCACCTCCAATGCGAACTTAGTTTTTTGAGACACTACTTTATTATGTTAAGTACTAAGTATGTTTTGAAAATTAGGTTATATTTCGGATGGATCTAGCTAATGTCTTAATTAATATGTGTGAATTCGATCTTCTTTGAAAGTTAATATATCTCCGTTTTTTGTTTGTTTGTGTTCATTAAAGTTCGTATATGTTCGTGTGCACTCATGAACAAAATTAACAAACGAACACGAACACAAGTGTTTTCTTAACAAACGAACACGAACAGAAAATCTCGTTCGGTAAGTGTTCACGAACTGTTCATGAACACTTAATTTCGTTAACAAACGAACATGAACAAGGCCTTGTTCGTGTTCGTTCGGTTCGTTTGCAGCCCTAATGGGTTGTAAGTGATGTGCTCATAATGTTCCTAGATTTTGTGTTATCTTTGTAAGAATTAGGATGCTTAGTGTCTTGGGCTACTAATTTACTAGGCAAAATATACATACACAAGTTTTTATTTTCCTGTAGAAATAGTTACAGATACATGAATTTTGTTATTACAAATTGATGTTCTTCGGGTTCTGTTTCTTTAACGTAAGTGACATCCATTATGAGCCAAACATAGATTACCACAGTTCACTTTGCAGCAACACATCCCCAAATGGATCTCAAATATGGACCCTGTCCTAACAAGAGATACACACTCAAACGCACACCACAGTGATAAGTTTAAGCCTAGACCCAAGCAAAGCAGACATACCTGCTTCAAACTATAGTCTGCATTAATTTGGCTTGTTGGTTGGATACATTTAATAATTACTTGTTGATATATCTTGTTAAACATGTATAAAAGTTCATCACCGGATCGATGTTACAGATTGATTTTATGCTTGGAAGTTGGCTACACTGCGCATTACCATCAGGAGGGGCCTTAAACATCACCAGCCTGTCAGCCTATCTAAACTCATCAACCGACGCGCCTAATTTCTTGGTAGAGCTGATCCAAAGCAGCCCAACATCTATGGTTCTGATTCTTGATTTGCCTCCACGAGTGGACCTTGTACTTAACCCTGATTATCTCAAAACATTTTATGAAGACACTCAACTAGACCAACACAGACAACATCTTGACAAGCTCTCCGAGGTAAAACCTTACTTCTCATCATCGCTTTACATTCGCGCAGTTGTCTCTCCGACTGCAATTCTGGTGCGTATTGAAACAGAACAGCTCGAGGAAATGATCAAAACTCATGTCAGCCCGATTGCAAAGGAAGTGTTGAAAACTTGGTTGGATGTTTGTGCCTTTGGGGACAGGGTTGTTGGCGAAACTGAGAGGGATAGTTTGAAAAAACGAGATGATATGAGTAAAAGCAAAACGATTGAAATCGATCTGGGTTCGAACCTGCCGAGGTTATTCGGGCAAGAAACGGCTAACCGTGTACTAGAAGCTCTAAAGGAGGTTTTCTAAAGTAATATAGGTTTGTATTTTCTGCTATATCTATTCGATTGTTTAGATTAAACGAACTTGATCATGTATTGGAATGAACACAACCAAACACAGATTGTTTAGATTACAACCTTAGAAACCGCTTTAAACCATAACTGACAATACTCAGTTTTGTTTATTTTAAACTCACTTGAAGTAAGAGCGCGAGGCCGATGTGAAGGAAAGAGATGAGTGACGTTTTTGTGGAAAAACGCCCTTGAACGACTTTTATGCGAGAGGGAGGACAATAGGGAGTGGTGTTCGTTGGCGTTTTTGGAGGTGGTTATGAAGCCACATGGTGCTAACTCTCTTGATGATAAGACATTGATGGGAGACAATTATAAGCATGTGAAGACATTGCTTTTACGTTAAAAAATGTGCTTTGATTCCATGTCTCCCACCTAACTCATGTCTTGCCCCAAATGGATTTTGATGTCTGATCTTTTAATCAATAAAGTCATCAACTACTATATACATATATACACTAATTAGTTAGTAACTAGTACTACTATTATAGCCTGCAACTAGCTGCCATTGCCCTTCACTCCCCTTTCTCTTGCCCACCAAAAGCTCCTGCTCGCTTCTCCTGCAGTTCCTCATTGTCTTCGTCACAACACGCTATCAGCACGAATTTTATAGACTTCCTACACGTCTCCACCTCACACAAACAACTCATGGTAGATCTTGTATCCACTGTCGAATCTCGCCTTGATTCTTTCCTTAATCCTTGCAGTCTTCCGTTAGACGTACAGTCTTTTCATAATGAAACTGGTACAGCTCATGCTGCTCTCCATCTCCGATCTGGCATCAAGTCTTCCGTTAGACGTATAGTCTTTCCATAATGAAACTGGTACAGCTCATGCTGCTCTCCATCTCCGATCTGGCATCCAGTCTTCTCCGGTACTCAATGTTCCATTTTTTTAACGTAAAGTTTTGCGAGAACACATTGAACAAAAAAATCACCTATGTTTTAATCTTGAAATCTTTTTAAAACGTAAGTCAAATGTATAGATTATATTGCCTATGTAACATTAGTTTAATAGCTTCTTAAAAAGAATCATCTAATAAAATCCCGTCAATAGCAAAGCCAAGGTAGGGTCTGATGAGGTTAAGATATAGATGATTTATTTTAAGTTTGTTCTTTTATTCTCGTAGTGGTCTGTAACAAATTGTTCGATCAATGTTGCCAGATCGATTTTGTCCTTGGAAGTTGGCTACACTCGAAATTACCATCAGGTGGAGCCTTAAACATCACAACCATGTGTGCCTATCTAAACTCATCAACCGATGCACCCAACTTACTGGTGGAGTTGTACCAAACCAACCCAACATCTATGATTCTTATTCTTGACTTGCCACCAAGAAAGGGTTGTGCGCTATTGTGAAGTTGATACAGAAGACTACCAACACTAAGAGATATCAAACACTCGATAGATTCTTGGAAGTTTCAAATTTTACGAGATCTCAGGGATCACTCAGATCAGATCAATGTGATCCGAATGATGTGGGAGAAGTGAAGTTCATGACACATTATATCTGCACAAAATAATTCAATGCAATTATCTTCTATAACTCATGGGTCCATTTTGTGTGATTTCAAGAGTTGTGTTGTTCATATATTAATTGTCTGTTTCATTTTATGGGAACTTATGCAATAAAAAACTACTGTATAAATGTATCAAGTTGGTAAATAAATTGCCAATAGTTATTTTAGTCTTGCCAAATGAAACAATTTTTTTTTATCCAACTTGGTGGTGAACTCACATGTTGCCATTGTCTGCCAAAGAATCAAAACAAGAAATGACAAGGGTGACAAATAGCGACGCGCCACCTCAGCAAATAAACAACTAAAAATCTAAAGCAAAATCATTATTGATTAGCCCCCCTATTTGCACCACCCCAAAACTGATTTGCACCGGCCTCTACGGCTCGTAGAGGCCTCTATGAGCTGTAGAGGCCTGTGTCAATCATTGCAGTGGGCACCCACCTCTACGGCCCGTAGAGGCCTCTACGAGCCGTAGAGAGCTATAAAACCCTAAAAAACCCGGTGTAAATAACATGACCCATTGATTATCCAAGACCACATGACAAAACTATATTTTGTAAGGCTGCTAGCTCCTTTCTGGTTTTGCCTTGTTTATTCTAATAATATACCTGCCTTTACAAAAAATAAAAAAAATAAAAAATGAATTTATAAGCCCACATATTAATTGTTTCAGAAAAAGTCAATAAAAAATCAACTAACTTATTTGAAAAAATCATGTTGATATTTATTTTGAGTGCAGACTTGGGAGAAGACTTGAGAGAAGACTGTATTAAACTTCTTCTATCAATAAAGTAAGAAACAAAGAGGAAGATAATATGGCAGAATTGGTATTACCACCACTTCTGCAGGTGATCTTTGAAAAGCTGGCTTCTCCTCTGCTGCAAACACTTGGTCAGAAATGTGGGCTCAGGGACAACTTCAAGAGGATACAACAGATCCTCCCCATGATCCAAGCTGTTGTTGAAAATGCAGAAAAGCGACAAGTTACAGACAAAGTGGTTAGACTTTGGATTTCGCAGCTCAAAGATACAGTTGACCAAGCAGTTGACTTTCTTGAAGACTTCACAAACAAAGCATATCCTTATCTGCAACTGGAAGAAAAATATGACATGCCTAAGAAATGGTTGTCACTCAGATCCATATCTGCTAGCACAGATAAAGTCATAAAGGTTCTACAAGTTTTAGAAGCGGCTGCAACTGAAGGGTTACAGAATCTGCATCTGAAAGAAGCTGTTCATGGTGCTAGCGCGGTTTGGGATGAACGGGCCACTGGATCTTTTGTTGTTGAATCTGAAGTCTTTGGAAGGGACAAGGATAGGGAAAGGATCACAGAGTTGTTATTAAATGTTGGTGCGGATGGAAACCTTCCGGCGGTTTTTATAGTTGGCATTGGAGGCATGGGGAAGACGACTCTTGCCCAGTTGGCGTATATTGATGATAAGGTGGTTAATCACTTTGATTTGAGATTGTGGCTTTTTGTTTCTCAAACTTTTGATGTGGAGAAGATACTGAGGCGAGTTATCGAGTCTGCAACTGGTGAGACATGCAATTTATCAGAGATGGATGTAATTCAGTCCAAGTTTTGGCATATCCTACACAAAAAGCGGTTTCTTATTGTATTTGATGATGTTTGGAACGAGGATGAAGAGAAGTGGGACAGACTAAGGCCGTTGTTTCAAGGTGGTGCTAATGGCAGCAAGATTCTTGTGACCACCCGTAGTGAGAAAGTAGCTATGATTGTTGATCCAAACCAGGTATCCTCTTATTACCTCAAGGGTTTGGCTGATGATGATTGTTGGGCTTTATTTGAAAGACGGGCTTTTCGTCAAGGAGATCAAGACAATTTCCCAAAACTGTTGGAGATTGGAAAACGGATATTGGAGAGATGCAGCGGTGTGCCATTAGCAGTAAAAACTCTCGGAAGTTTAATGCGTTTCAAGAGAAAGGAAGAAGAGTGGTTGGTAGTGCAGAATAGTGACGTGTGGACTTTGGATGTATCCAACCAAAGTGGAATCTTAGCAGCACTGATGTTGAGTTATTTACACCTGCCGTCACATCTTAAGTACTGCTTCACATTTTGTTCTGTGTTCCCAAAACATTACTTAATCCAAAGAAAGGAATTGATCCTCATATGGATGTCAGAAGGGTTAATTCAATCACAGGAACCGAGCTAGAAGACACTGGAGATGACTACTTCAAAGAGTTGTTATGGATGTCTTTCTTTGAGGAGATTACTGTAGATCAAATGAAGATGTATAAGCTGCATGATCTTTTCTATGATCTTGCCCCCTCCTTAACCAAAAACGACACCATTACACTCGACTCTGGCGCCGGTGTTTCACCTAGTAATGTTGCACAAATTCGTCACTTATCAATCGAGTCGTCTGGTTCTTTTCAGCTGCCAGAAACATTCCATCAAGCACAACACATGAGGACTCTGTTACTACTGTCTTGTGGAGGATATGATGCACCAGTGCACCCAAAGATGTTATCCAGCTTTACCTACTTACGTGTGCTAAATGTGAGTTATTGCAACACACAATTACCAGAATCTCTGGGTGATCTCCGGTGTTTAAAGTATCTTGACCAGTCTTATTCGGGTATCAAGTGTTTACCCATTCGAGTCAACCTCCTGCGTTCGATGCTGACTATCAACCTATCAAGTTGCTACAATCTCAACGAGTTGCCTGAATTGCATAATATGCAAAATCTGAGGCACCTAAACATAGCAGGATGTGATAGACTGGCTCATATGCCTAAAGGAATTGAGGAGTTACTTCAACTTCAAACGTTGCCGATGTACATAGTGTCTCGTTTGCATAGCCTGGAGGTATTAGGTCCTCTAAACCTTAAAGGAGAGCTAAAAATCAAACATTTGGAGAACGTACATCGGATAGAGGAAGCAAAGGAAGCCAAGATATGGAAGAAAGGGCATCTCACGTCATTAGGTTTGTGTTGGGGTAATGATGACAGTAATCTCATTATGAATCCTACTTCAAAAGGTAGTCTCTCTTGGTTGCAAATGGGAAAGAAAGATGCCGAGCCCCGACCTTCAGAACCAACCTCAACAATGGCAATGGATGGTAAGCAAGCCGAAGAGGTTCTTTCCTGCCTCAGACCACACGAAAACCTGACGAGTCTGCATGTGTTAGGCTACCCAGGATCTGTATTTCCTAGGACATTTTCTAAATGGTTACTTGGGAAGCTGTCTGCTGTTGAGTTGATAAACTGCAGAGAAATTCTTTACCTACCTTCTTTAGGTCATCTTCTTGGGTTAAAGACACTCAGAATGGAAGGAATGAATAAGGTTGAAAAAATCGGCCCAGAGTTGTATGGTGAAAATAGCATTGTGGCATTCCCATCATTACAAGAGTTGCAGCTCAAAGATTTCCCGGTTCTTGACGGCTGGTGTGGTATGGACGACATAAGCATATTTCCATTATTGAGAAAATTGACCATACAGAACTGTCCAAACCTGAATGAGGCACCCGTATTCTTGTCACTTCAACACTTGTCGCTGCACAATTGCGGCCCGAGAATACTAGACCCTGCCAGCAAGTCAACTTCACTCCTGACACTTGTAATTCAAGACTTTGCCGACTTACTCTCTTTACCAGCAGAATTGTTTAAAAACAATTATCTTCTTTCGTCCATCCATATCATATCCTGCCCAAATCTTCAATCCCTGCCCGTGGAGTTCCATTACCTAAGTTCTCTTCAAGCATTAACCATTCGTTGGTGTCAGCGTTTATCTTGTTTGCCAAAAGGTTTTCATAAACTTACCGCTCTGAAGTCATTAGAGATCACTGAATGCCACAGCATTAGTACATTAGGCGAGGAGATCGGAGGTTTGAAATCTCTTAACACCTTGTCTATTGAGAACTGCAGCAGATTGGGTTTCATTTCCTTGGGGCTGCAGCATCTCACTTCCCTCGAGCACTTGACCATTATGTACTGCTCCAATCTAGCCTCTTTGCCTGATGGGTTCCAGCATCTTTCTTCACTCAAGCGGTTGACTCTCATAAATTGCCCCGAGCTGCAGCTTCTACCAGAGAGTCTCAAATTTGCCACCCAACTGCAGAGTTTACAACTCCATAGTTGTTCTAAGCTGGGTGGTCTGCCAGAGTGGTTTGATAACTTTTTGTGTCTAAGATCATTGGAAATTTCAGATTGTCAGAATGTGACTAGTTTGCCGGTGGGTCTTCGACGCCTTACTGCACTCCAGCATCTGTCTATACATCAGTGTCCTGTTCTCAAGCAACATTGTTGGCCGAAGAGTGGTGTGGACTGGTGGAAGATTGCTCATGTTCCTCATGTATATATTCCCTGAATTGAATTATAGCAACACTTTATTTGCAATGAGATAAGGAATGACATTGAACAATCAAATCAAGTAGTTGACCCTTGATAATGTGTTGGCGTCAACATTCTCTACTCCTTTGTTATAAACTTTGATAATCAAATGTGTTTAAAGGGTGCTTAATTTTCTAGTGCCTTGACTACAAAAATGGCTAATAACTAGATACATATGAGCACAATGGTAAGCATATATCGATAATGCGTGGAGTCTAGAGTGGTTTTCTTGCATTGGTTGATGCATTAGTCTCTTAAGGGTAAGCCTATAACCGGAAGTAAGGGCTGCTTTGATTTGTTCAAATACAGTTTGTGTTTCTTTAACAGAAGTGACATTTATTATGCCCAAGCCTAGATGATTACACCTCACTTGCTGCAACACATCCTCAAGTGGTTCTCAAACAGACACTGCTGACCCAAACACCACAAAGATTAGTTTAAAGCCTAAACCCGAGCCAATCAGACATACCCGATTCAAACTATCCACTAAAACACAGAGTAACACGGCTCTATGATACGGGTCAACAGTTACCAACTAAAGCTGCAACATTAGTTTATTATTTTCCATGTTATGTTTGTGTCCATGCATCCCACGTTTCCCATTTCATCCATGTTTACTTTAGTAGGTTAATGTAGTGGACCATGTTTACCCACATCTCCACTTTTCTAGCATGCATCCACGTTTCCCTTTTGTTTAGCATTTTCCAATCCTATATAAGTATTGTACTTTAGTATGAGAATGGTATGAAAAAAGTTGCAGCAAATTATCTTGTTCTTGTCTATTAGTTCTTAGAGGTTCACCCACTCACGGGTTACTATCACTCTATGTGAATTAGTCAATCTGGTTCACTGTCACAAAATTGTAAGACTTCCTTGCCTTGCCATTATTTGATGCACTTGGTCAAAGTTTTGGATATCCCAGTCACCTCACTATTCACCAAGCTATTTGTTTTTTATATCAGCTGAAAGTTGCATTTCCTGCACTGAATATGTAACTTCGAAACACTCATTTTAAGAATATTAACAAAATTGTGAATAGTTACAATTTGTAACTTTGAATCACAAGTTGTAGATGTATGTGGAATCAAGACCAAATAAAAAGTCTCTTCTTGTCATGATAAAAACCCTTCTTATCTGGGCCTAGTTCATCAATCTGATACTCGTTTGCGTATTTAAAGAACTTCTTTTTGACATGTTTGTCTCAATCTTTTTGCCCCTGGCATGGCAGCCACTATTTTTGTTACCTTAATTAATAACCTTCTGCCAAAATATAAATCTTTTTGCTGCACTTATTATACATAGGACTTAATCCTAACAACACATTTCGAACTGGACCATCACCTTGCAGCGTGTTCTCTTTTCAGCATTCCAAAGGAGTCTTAGAAATTGTCTTTGTATATGCAGGGTTCCAGAACCTAATGTTTCCTCTTTTGAATGCAAGAATCACTACTAGAAAAGTAGCTCCAAATTTTGATTTGTGATGCATTTTCAACAAAACCTTGATGTTAGAAAAACCCTCGTCGCAAACCAATTACTACACATTTGCTATGCAATTTTCAACCCATTTCTTACGAAAATATGGTGTAGGAAATTTGTGACGCAATTCCTACGCAATTTTCATAGTATTGCGTAGCTGTTGTGTAGCAAATTTGTCACAAAAATAAGGGTGTTTTTTTGTCACAAATTAGTAGCAAATTTGTCAAAATTTGTGACGCATTTTTTTCCGTAAGCAAAATTTTGTAGCAAAAGAGCTACTTTTCTAGTAGTGAATAAGAACATTAGTGTACTTAAACTATCTACAATCTGTTGGTACTGAATCTTATCAGGAACTATAATCATATATACACATGAATAGCTGCAAGATATGGAAATCAAACACAATATTTACATTTTTACAGCAATGGGCCTATATACACTATCATTGCTAGGTTCTTATAAAGGGTGAGCAGGAAACTGAACCGAAATAACCAAAACCAATTAAAAATTGATGGTTTGGTTTATAATCTGTGGAACAATCAAAATAATAGGTTTGGATATGGTTTTAGGTAAAAAAAAAAAAAAAAAAAAAAAAAAACTGAAATTGGTGATAACCGAACCACCCCACTTTTAAACACAGTTTAACAGATTATTAGGTTGTGTGTAGTGGTATAGTTGTGGGGCGTTTTATAGCCTATAGCGCCCGGGAACACCGCCCCCCGGGGCGCTATAGGGCGTTTTGGATTAAGAGCATTTTGCTATAACGCGCGTTATGTGTTGGGTTGTGTGATATGACCGTTGGTAACGGTCGGATTATTAAAAAAAAAAAAAATTAACCTATATATATTCATACACTACACACATACACCTACAATTCACACACATACAACCAAGAAGAAGGAAAAGGAGAAGGAGAAGAGGAAGAGGAGGAGGAGGAAGAAGAGGAAGAGGAAGAGGAAGAGGAAGAGGAAGAAGAGGAAGAGGAAGAGGAAGAGGAGGAAGAGGAGGAGGAGGAGGAAGAAGAAGAAGAAGACGACGACGACGAAGACTAGTTTTTTTAAATATTTGTAATTTTTTTAAGTATTTGTAATTTTTTAGTATTTGTAATATTTAAATATTTAATGAAATATTTAAACTATTTAATATTATTATTTAAATAAGAAAAAGAATAATTAAACAATGATTACCCAATCATTTATAACCCCCCATAACCCCCATTCTATTACTTTTTAATATTTTAATAATCATAACCCCCATAACCCCCCACCACTACACATACACTTATTCTAAATATACTAGTGGGAATGCCCGCGCGTTGCGGCGGGTGTCCCGACTGATATCAAATTCTATTATGATGTGTAATACGAACAACAACCCACTACGGATTCTAACATTTTTTTCACTCGGCGAAAAATAGCCATAGAACATACAAGTTCATAAACATGGAAGAAAGTCTAGAATTTTCATACCAAGTGCTAGGTTTAATTAAACTTTAAGAAATTTTCATCAAAAATATCAAAAGTAAGTTTATCTACAACCTTTTCTTAAACAGTCACAAACATTATGATAATAATCATTTGTCTTACACATGAACTCAAAGGATTTGTCAAACTTCTATGAAGTATGGATGAATATACAAAGCTATGGGTGCAGACATTGACTCATCAAATGAAATGATACATTTTTCTTGTTTTGGGGATGTTTGGTTTCATTCATTGGTCTTTCTTTGACCATAGACTATTTAAACTTTGCCCGGCCAGCAACATAGACTATTAGTTTCGACCGTTGTCAAAACTGCTCGATCTGGCCAACTATAGCCTCATGGTATCAATTAGTTGATTTTAAAGAAATGTTTCGAGGAAAAAATATGAATAGAACAATTATACTATTTCTATAACAATATAATCTTTAAACAAACTTATATAGAATGTTTTATGCATTGTCAATAGGCATGTTTGGCATGCTAAGCGTAATTTATGACACAACTATTTTTTTTATTACTATTAAACTGAAAACACTAACCAACTCAACCCATTTTATTACTATTACACTGAAAACACAATGTAATAGTTGTATATTTAGGGTGATTTATTGGGTGTCTTACATTTTGTGTTAGTCTCTCACTTGTACAATGCATGTTTATTGGGTGATGAATAATAGTAATTTTCCGATAAAAAAAACACTAAAAACACTAACCAACGTCGTCGCATGACTTTATTACTATTACACTGAAAACACTAACCAACTCAAACATAATTTATGTTTGATTTTATTTTATGAAATAATGAATGAACTAACTTGCTTTAAACAGTCCATTATGGGTGATCGAAGTCAGAATCAGCGACATTGTCTTCGAAAAATTTCGTGGGTTCCCTTGAAGGTCAGGATCTTCGTTTGGCGTCTCGAGTTGAACCGGCTTCCTACTAAAGACGAGTTATGTAAGAGACAGGTGCATCTGCCAAACGATCTCTGCGTTCTTTGTGATGTTTCTGCAGAGTCTATCCTTCATATTTTCACAGGGTGTGGCTGTTCGTTTGGAGTCTGGTTGGCGATTGGGGCTTGGTGTTCGCTGGAACCGATTTTTGCATTTGATGTATCAGATTTGCTCCATTTGGGTTCGGGCCATCGGAATAAAAAGGCCTCGAAAATTATTAAAGGTATTATTATGGTTGCTATGTGGGTTTTGTGGAACGCCCGCAATGAAAAGATCTTCAAAGGCAAAGAGGTTCGGGTTGTTGGATTAGTCGCTAAAGTTAAGTCCTTATTGTTTCTTTGGCTAAGGTCTAGGTCCAAGTTTAATAATTTGATTTGGAAAGATTGGGCGAAGTCTCCTTTGTATATGTTGTAATTGGTTGCTTCGGCCCTTGTTTTGAGGGCCGGTAGCGGTGTTTTAATGAAGTTCACTTTTCAAAAAAAAAAAAAACTAACTTGCTTTAAGAGTGGAGTATGATTCAGTTATGTGTGAAGGAAATATAATAAGAGTATCCAACATACATCAAAAGTGAAAGAAAACTAACCCTAAGGTTTAAAATAGCAAGATCATTAACTTACTTGATGTATATTTACAAAAAAAAAAAAAAAAAAAAAAAAAAAAAAAAAAAAAACCTGGAATGTGGCTGCAGAATGATTGAGAATGATTGTTGGTCCAATGACGGTTTGAGATAATTTCTTTAAATATAGATCCATATTCCAGTTTAATGGAATGATTTTAGAGTTTGATCAGCCAACAATCACTATATAATTTTGCAGCCATATCGCTATATAATTGGAAAAATAGTGATAAACATAAAGTACTGGTAAATATTCTTAAGTTGATTTTTCGTAAAATTTTGTTACCTACGCGATAAAAGATGCAGATCAACATCCACATGTGTCTGAAACTTGCCGCAGTGGCACCATCACCGCTTCATTTGGCGATTCTTGGATCTTGGATCACTCGCTGTCAACAAGTCTTCTTCTTCATTGGCACAGTCAAAAGAAAAGTCTTTCCCTGATTATCAAATTATTTACTCTGCTTAAAAACTCCCCAGCAAGCCAACCACGCGATCAAGGACGTTGTTTTGATCTGAAAGTTGAAGAAAAAGATGAATCCCACAAAGTCATGCGACGAATCATCACACGGTGGCAGTGATGATCATAACAAAAATAAAGGCTACCCTAAATCACCTTCACAATTCACACAACACTTCAATACAAAACAAAAAGGAAAAAAAAAACAGATTAAGAAACATGCAATAAGGAAAACAGTAATGTACCGGACGATGCAATTGTAATTACGTCTTCTAA
Source organism: Ambrosia trifida (assembly GCA_028751855.1). Taxonomy (NCBI): domain Eukaryota; kingdom Viridiplantae; phylum Streptophyta; class Magnoliopsida; order Asterales; family Asteraceae; genus Ambrosia; species Ambrosia trifida. The sequence continues at coordinate 202,360,203 of CM054122.1, read as the reverse complement.
AATTAGGGCAGGGTAGGAGCACCTTGGGTGTCTTGAATGAGCATTGGACGATATTAGTGGGTGAAGGGCATTTAACTACTGAGAATCAGCCATTCAATTCTACGGTTTCACAGAATTGAACATGGCATTGAAACGAATTGTTTCATGGTGATTGAAGGCCGATTCATTTTCTGAATTAAATGAATGAAGCCCGGTAATAATCTCTAGTAGCACCACATAAGAAACAAAGTGGTTACAATCATAAAGAAATAACATCCATAAAACACACATACATTTTTAGCAAAATCAATAATTTGGTCAATATTCTTTTAATACATATAAATTCAGCAGACCCGTGCCCGCTTTCTCGAAAATCCGTTCTGGCCGAAACTAAATTAGCGTTATTTTTAAAAATGATTATTGTGGACCCAAACCCATCTTGTTCCATTGTATCTCGCCCACCCATTACACACCTCTCACCACATCTCTGGTTTTTAAGTAAGTTAATTACTTTTCATTGTTCCCTTCTATCAAAATCATAAAAACATGTTCATCACCCAAATAAATTCAAAAGATTGAATATCAACAACAAAGGAAAAAGATAAGGAAGATAAATAAGGGACCTGATTCAAGATAACAAAGATCTGCGGTGAAGCCAGAAACCTGCAAAAATAAACAAAATTGTTACAACTGAATGCAGATCGTAACTCATCATAAACATTAACATCAAACAACAGAAGAAAATGAAGGTAGAACGGACCTTCTTCGACCCACAAAAGATTGTTTTGATAACAAGTAAAGTAGTAAAGCATTGCATACATGGTTTTTTTTATTGGAATATGAATTTCTTCAAAGGAACAAACAGATCCAAATTTAAAAGCATGCGCTTAGTATGAGACGTAGTCTTTAGCCACAAAACTTGTTACTCTACCCGTTACTAACTTTAGCCACAAGCCCAATGAGTTAAATGGTCTGCGTTACTGTTCATGTCTGATACGATTTTCAGGACCGTGTCGTGTTTGAGCTCGAGTCATCAACCCATGAACACCATGCGTTTAGCATCCCTAAAAATCACTATTAATTGATTCATTACCGTAGATGATTTCCTTATCATAAGAAAAGGTAAATAAATGCATGTGTTTTAAATTTTATTGAAAATTTAAAAAAATTGAAATGATCATATAGATTGTTACCTGATTAAGTTTTAAATTTAGTTCTCATGGGGAATAAAGCAATAAAAAAGTAAGGGTAAGTGTAATTACAATGTTTTCTCGAGGGGTTTTCTGAAGAAGTTCAGCAAGCTAGCGCCACTCCATTCGTGTCGACTTACCCAATTGATGTGAAAGATTTGTATGTTTGTGGAGCCGTAGACAACTTTGCTTCGTTTTCAAGCTGTCTGAATCTAACCAAGATAATGAATATTAGTCAAATGAATAACATATACAAGTACAAGGAAACTGGGCAAAGCAAGAGAAGATTAATTCAATGTGTCAAAACATGACTACTTATATAATTTCAATACATTTTTGGCACAGTGGATAAACACTAAGTCAAATAGTGGTCTCAAATTTGATATATAAAGAAATTTATAACCTAAGCACCTACATACAAGCTAAAACACTTATTCGGTCATTATTTACTACGCTGGAAGAAAGTAGTGAGACCAAAATGTTTGGTGACTAAGATATCGAAGTAACAAAAATACATAACTTGTCGATCATAAAAATTATGTGATCGTTTCTATCAAAGCAAGTTAGAAATTTTTATGCATTTGGATACAATTCGGATGCCTTCAACTTTACTTATTTACCCTTTTTCCTTTATTGTTAAATCTTCAATCCTAAACCATTCCGCCTATTAGAGATCAAACATGATGATGGCACTGTGTATAAGTGACTCAAAAATGGCATATATAATGTAAATTAAAAATGTAGTATAATGAACTAACCTAAAGAACCCAAGGTCTAAGCGTCTGTCCCACTGATACACAGTCCCATCATCATTAGTGAACTCCTCACCATCTGGCGGAGATGAAGGCCTCCCGTCATGAACAACAACCTTATTGTTATAACCTCTGCCTATGCGCTTTTCACTTTATTCTGCCACCTTTCAAAATCTTCATTAGTGACAGTAGATGAAGGAACTGCAAAATAACAAAACATGAGATTAATTACAAAATATGTGAGTGAAGTAAAAAAAAAACAGAAGCATGAATGAGGTACTCTGTTTAGAGTCCAATGAATTTATACTACCAAACTATATAAAAGTATAACAATAAGTACAATACAAAGCATATAAACACAAAGTAGCCTGATTCTTTTGTGCTCTACATTCATCAAGGGCTGGGTCTTGAAAATTGATGAAGCTTAGCATTATAGATCAGATAGTCAATACCATTGACAAAACAAGTAATAACAAAGCCAAACAAACAAAAAGCTAACCCAAATAAAAAGTCTTATAAAGAAGTTATCCATATGATTACATAGTTACAAAACTGCAGATAGAAATGGTGCACAGTTAAATTACAAGCTAAAAATTGCAAAAAGACATTCATAACTCCTATTCCGGGAAAATTGCAAAAAACATAAACAAAATATAATAATTAGAAACTAAAACTCAATTACTTACCAAATGATATTACGGAATCTTGTCGTTGATGCCACCAAAATCCACCCTAGAGACTTGTTTAAGAGGAAACTATTGATTATGAACGGATATTTTATTATCTTTACGTTATTCTCCGACCGCCGATGTGATCACTTTAATGTATGCAACCAATTTGAACAAGTAGGTTCACACACCTCTAAACGCTTCAATTACCAAAACAGTGAGAATTAAATAACAACAACATAGATTAAACACATATTACAACTTAACAAACTCATATTTTAGCAAATGTAGCAAACAAACCAGGTTTGAAGTTTCGTTAACCACCGATATCAAAAAAGTGTGAATCGCACTGTTTCATGACCTAATTGACCCAATAAAACGCAATGTCTGATGAAGTTAAGAAGGTGAAGAGATAGGATGTTGAGAATTAAATTAGGGATGTGAAGGGATGTCGAGTATCCTGGGAATTGGGCAAGTCGATTAGTATAGCCAAGGGTAAGGATGGAATCATTTGTAGGTGTTAACTATAAAATCATAATAAATTTACTATATTGTCCCTCAAAGTGTCTTAATTGTCACAATTTTTCCAATAATACCCTTAGCAAATTAGCTTTATTCTCTTATACTTTTTGCTTTAAAAATTGTACCCATGTCAAAATTCCAATATGGTACATCACTCCTCCTTTATAATGTATTATAGATTAGTAGATGCTAGATAGTATTTATTTTAGACCTCAAGCTGAAAACTTTAATGAATGACCCCACTCAAAAGTAAACCTTGGTAAAAGGCCCCAAGTAAACATTTTGATGACCCCATGCCCAAAACTTTGCTAAACAGTACTGTAATGGACTGATCAGTCAAGGTTTCCATTTAACCGATATTCTGGTTATGGTTTCAGTTTAATATGTTATGAGCATTTTAGGTTCAACAAAAAAGGCTAAGGAACAAATTTTAGGGTCTAATTTTACCTATTATCCTGAGTGCATGTTTGGCTCTCCTTATAACTTATTGACTTAATTAAAAAGTCAATAAGGAAAAAATATTGTTTGGGTAATGGGTTGAAAAGGAGGTTTTTGTGGGTTGAAAAGGAGATAAGTTATAAGTTAGAATTTGTAATTTTTTTATTAAGGAGGTAGAAGAAGGAGATAAGGAGAAGGAGAGCCAAACATGGTCTGAATTGCTGATTTGCTGATTAGGTTGAGACTTCAACAAGCCCATAATTTACTTATATCATGTTATATGTTAAAACATTAACAATACTCGGTTTTGTATATTTTAAACTCACTTGAAGTAAGAGCGCGAGGCCGATGTGAAGGAAAGAGAGGAGTGACGTTTTTGTGGAAAAACGCCCTTGAACGACTTTTATGCGAGAGGGAGGACAATAGCGAGTGGTGTTCGTTGGCGTTTTTGGAGGTGGTTATGAAGTCACATGGTGCTAACTCTCTTGATGGTACGACATTGATGGGAGACAATTATAAGCATGAGAAGACATTGCTTTTACGTTAAAAAACGTGCTTTGATTCCATGTCTCCCACCTAACTGATGTCTTGCCCCAAATGGATTTCGATGTCTCATCTTTCAATCAATAAAGTCATCAACTACTATATACATATATACACTAATTAGTAACTAGTACTACTATTTTACCCTGCAACTATGGCTGCCATTGCCCTTCACTCCCCTTTCTCTTGCCCACCAAAAGCTCCTTCTCGCTTCTCCTGCAGTTCCTCATTGTCTTCGTCACAACACGCTATCAGCACGAACTTTATAGACTTCCCACACGTCTCCACCTCACACAAACAACTCATGGTAGATCTCGTATCCACTGTCGAATCTCGCCTTGATTCTTTGCTTAATCCTTGCAGTCTTCCGTTAGACGTACAGTCTTTCCATAATGAAACTGGTACAGCTCATGCTGCTCTCCATCTCCGATCTGGCATCCAGTCTTCTCCGGTACTCAGTGTTCCATTTTTTTAACGTAAAGTTTTGCGAGAACACATTGAACAAAAAAATCACCTATGTTTTAATTTTGAAATCTTTTTAAAACATAAGTCAAATGTATAGATTATATTGCCTATGTAACATTAGTTTAATAGCTTCTTAAAAATATGAACCATTCATAAAAAGAATCATCATCAATTCATCATCATACTCAATGAGATCTCGCAAATAGCAAAGCCAAGGTAGGGTCTGATGAGGGTAAGATGTAGATGATTTATTTGTAAGTTTGTTCTTTTATTCTCGTAGTGTTATGTAACAAATTCTTCGATCAATGTTGCCAGATCGATTTTGTATTTGGAAGTTGGCTACACTCAAAATTACCATCAGGTGGAGCCTTGAACATCACAACCATGTGTGCCTATCTAAACGCATCAACCGATGCACCCAACTTACTGGTGGAGTTGTACCAAACCAACCCAACATCTATGATTCTTACTCTTGACTTGCCACCAAGAAAGGACATCCTGCTGAACCCCGAGTATCTCAAAACGTTTTACGAGGACACACAACTGGACCGCCATAGGCAGCATTTTCATAAGCTAGCAGGAGTAACACCTTACGTCCCATCGTCTCTTTACATTCGCTCTAGTTTCTCTCCCACTGCAGTCTTGGCGTGTGTCGAATCAGATCGGCTCGAAGAAATGGTTACAACTCATGTTAGCCCGATGGCACAGGAGTTGTTGAGAACTTGGTTGGATTTTGGCCCATTTGGGGAAAGGGTACTGAGTGATGGTGAGAGGGCTTGTTTGAAAATGAGGGATGGGTTGAGTAGAAAAAAGATCATTGATTTCGAGTTGGGTTCGAACCTGCCGAGGCTGTATGGGCCAGAAACTGCTAACCGGGTACTGGAAGTGCTACGAAAGGTCTTCTAAAGCAGGTTAAGCTTTGGTAACTGGTAAGGGCTTGTATTTTCTAAATGGAAGCTTGTACCACTTAGGTTGTATGTTTTAAGTCACTGTGGTTTTCATCTTGTAATAAGTTTGGGATTTGTTACTAGTTTTTATTAAGTTTCTGTTAAAGAGTTTACAACCCTCCTTTAACCGCAATCTATTCATTCCGGTAACCCCCTCGTTGAGCCAGCTCTGTTACTTGCACTAAATCAATGGTACACATATTTTACTTTCCCCTGATGGGAAAACCCCTGACCTCCAAACCATTACTAGTCTGGATGAAGCCAAGAAACAAGTAAGTTACACTCTCTAAATCGAAACCTTGATAGAAGCCGGGTAGAACTGGTATCTGGCCATACAAACTGAACAATGATACGGACGGTACATGTGGTTTACCTATATTGCAAGTTTCGTCTGTAACTTTGAGAAAATAAATCGGTGATTCATACTATTCACTAACAAGTAACACAGATGATCCATGCAGTGGATATTGCGGATAGACATTAAAACTTCCATCAACTTTAAACCACACATAATGTATAAAATTGATAATACATGGTGTGGTCATGGAGTAAAGACGACATGAAACTACACGTGACAGCCACGTCAATAGAGGGGGAATTTCCCTTGCTACCCCCAAAAAAACACGGGGTGGTGGTGGCGTGGATAGTTTTTTTAATCAAACAACCAATCACAATCATCCGTAATCCAACAACCATCCACCTCATCCTCACCTTTTGCCCCACACCGATGGAGATCTTCAAGCCCCAAGGGGCCACTCCCCTTCCACGCCATAAAGGGGGTGGTGTTGGTGGCGCGGAGGGACTTCACACCCCTCTTCCACACCCCACACCATGTAGTGTTAAAATTACAATGTTCAACCACCCACCCCCAACAAAAAATACATAAATTCTACAAGAACACATTTTACTACTTTGACAAATAACCATCAGTGTTCTAATGTAATGTGATGTTTCCTTTCTGGGGTTATGCACTTATGCTTATAGTGTTACACAACATACCTGCACAAATTGAAGAGTTGTTATTTCCAGGCAGGGAGGTAGGCTCTTGAACATGAATTTCAATAGATCAAAACACCCAAAAATACTAACCATCAGCGTCATAAATCTAATACCACTATCCAAAAAAATCTCCAATTAACATCCCACATTGTTTATACCCAAGCCAGCATGCACTCATTCCACTGTAGAAGATGATCCTGTCGGCTGTTTTGCCACATAAATCTGCTTTACTTTTGTTGTAGACGGGAAGCCTTTATCGGCCCCCATGTATCTTCCTACCCTACGGTGGGACCACATTGATTTGTTCTTTGGAGACACACCGCCACCTCGATGATATCCATAACCACCGCCATGACTATTATTATTGTTATTATAATTATTGTTATTATTGTTATCCTTACCCTGTTGATGTTGATTCTTCAATTCTACACCACCACCTTCTCCGATATTGGCGGTTGCTGAAGAATTGTGGCTTACGGTGACAGGAGGAGATGTGGTAGAAATGGATGGCCCAGATAACCCAAGATCGTCTGGGAAATGGGTGATTGTAGAATCTCTAACAGCCGGAAACACCACCGAGGGACCTGATGCTTGAGGTTCAGATAATGTACTGGAAGGAAGTGTTGCCTGGTCAACAGTATGTCTTCCATGGCTGCTGAACTGAGAAGGTACAGTCATGACTTCTGCCTGTTGCTGTAATGGTGGTGGCATAGGAACCGCATGAAGCGATGATGCTGTTACGTGAGACCACCGAGCTTGAACCGGCATATCCATTGCAGTCTGGTTTACATATTTAACCAACTTTTTTAACTACCATTACTAATAAAAAATAAAAAATATAATAAATTTTACAAGGCAGGAATTTTGACCTGGAACGGAGGTACATTAAACATGGTCAAAGGTGAACCCATGGGCAATAGCGGAGAACCAGGGGCAAGATGCTGCTGGATTGGTGGCTGCATGTTAGGTGGGTTGCGGGATCCAGAAACCAAATTCATGGAGCTCATGCCGTCTTCATTTCTACTAGAAGATGTTGGATCATGTTTCCAATCAGGTTGCTTTCCAGATGGGATGTACGTGGCACCCATAAAGTTCAAGCCAACCTGCCCAAACTGCCCCACAGGAGAATAATGGTTGTAAACCACCATATGCGGTGGAGCCTGGACACCAGGAATACCTCCAGGTGAACCGACAAAAGGACCTGTGAATCCAGCAGGAGGACCATAAAATGGGTCCATACCGGAATGGTTTTGCCAGGCACCAATATGCCTTGAACCTGCTGACCCTGTGGGCTTTTGAGTTTGAGCATGTGTTCCACCAGATTTGTCCTGCGAGCCAAAAGCAAAGACTGGACCGCTCATCATAGGGTGGCTCATATCATAGAAGGGGAAGTGAGAAGGTGTGGGACCATGGTAATGAGATATCATTTGGGTTGATGAGCCCTGAGGACTTGGTAGTTGTGGCCATAACGATATTGGTGGTGTTTCAACAGATAGATCAGCAGGCAGCGATACACTAAGTGATTCCTCAGGCTTAGATTGACTTCCAGATTGTTGATCCCCATCCAATCCTGCAAAAAACATTTAACATTAAGCAAATTTATACTATATAACAGTGCCAACATGCTCCTCTCACAGATTAGTGTACATGAACAGTAATTGGTGAAATGACTATAAAGCCAATAAAAGAATAAACAATTTTGAAGCATGTTCTTTATCACTACATTACCACCCTAACTCCCTAAGGCCTAAGCGACAGAAACGCGTGTTCCGATATTTAGCCTGCTCTTACTTGGGCCTAAGCCCCATGTTTGAAAACATCCAATAGATCCAGTATTTTGTTTTAAACATAAAAAACAGTTAGAAAAACAATCATTATTTTCACCAATAGTACAATTGTAAGATAAAAGGTTCAATGTTCTAAAAGAAAAAGAATCATTATCACAAACAACCGGCCGCAACGCGCAGGTTATATTTTGCTAGTTTAAACAAATACAAAAATAAATAACACTACTAAAAGGCAAGAAAACTTGATTTACCTCCTTGGAAACCCTCAGCTGCCCCTCCAAAACTTGTTGTCCCCGAAACTGAAACGTGGCCCAGCCCATTGCTAACAATCTCATCCGTATCAATGGCAGCCACAGCAGCTTCTACTTCAACCTTGCAATCTTCTGTGGAATGCACATCTTTTTTTGAAAGAATATTGCAATTATTTTCTGCTTTTGAAATATTTGGAGTTGTTTGAGTAATGTCAGAACAGAAGACCCCAGGGGCCCCAATCCCATGTGAAACGAGGCTACTCGGAGCAAGTATTGTTGGGGAGGTAACTGCCCCTGTTCATGGAAGGATATTATGACAGAAATTAAAAATATACGAAATAAATACAATGTTCAAACTTTCAGGAAGCATTAGCTTACCAAACTGCATTTTTTCACCAGCAAGCAGAGAATTGATCGGGCTTGAAGAGGATGAAACTGATTTCCCCTTTGTCAAGATTGATGAAGATGGCAAAATGCGCTCGGTAACCAACATGGCCTCATCAAGTTGTATCTGAGTTAAGGGAATGTCCTGTAGTTAAAAAAGCTAGTTCAACAATTTACAGAAATCCATGTAAGAGATTAAATAGAAGAGTCATGGTTATTACCTGTTGATCCGAACGTGCATTGCCCCCATCGCTTAAAGATGTTTGAACATTTTCAACAACCTTATTTTCAGTCTGAAACATAATATTTGAACCGTGATTGTCTGCAGCACCAGATGATGCAGATCCTCTTTGGAGGGTCCTGTAGAGGGATGTTATGTGGTTAACCATAAAAATTCATGTAATTTTCATTTTTCAATGCTATTTTCCGTTCTTATAGAGAAATTATACCTGCTAGTATGTGATCCCATTCCAGTCTGAACATCAGTGTCCATAGTAGCAGTGCCAATTGTTGCCACCGGTTGAGAAGCCATTGTTGAAAAATCAACAGCGTGTTCTTTTTTCACCAAGCCAACATTAGATCGGATGTTGTTTGATGTCTCACTAACAAATGATGCAGAAATTTTATTCTTATGACCAGCTGAAGTTGCACGAGCCTTTCGCGGTTGCTGAAGAATTTATAAAGAAATTTTAGACTATATCCTTTAAAAGACATAAAAAAGAAAATATTGAATTAAATATTGTAGACTAGCACGTGAGTTTACCTTAATTTCTTTTTCTCTCTGCTCTCGCCGATCATTCAACATCTGTCGTTTTGAACGAACTTCTATGAAGTCGTCTTCATCACTTAGGCATTCAATGCCTGGTTGCGTAAACACACGTACAACACCACTTTGCAAAGGCGCATCAATATCTTCTTCAGGGATGTCCCTCTTTTGGTTGCTCTCAACAGAAGATGGGGCTGTCTGAGTTTTTGTTCTTGAAGTTTCTTTCTCAGGCCTGCTTTCGGATTTCATCCCAGCTTCTTCATGTACTACATGCTTTAATGTAGTAGAACCTGTTTGACGCCTATGCCCACTTCTTGTAGAAGTCCCCATACCTTTACTGTTTAGTTTGTCATCTAAGCCTGAGTTATTAGTATTTTCGCGGACCCGAAACTCGGTTCTCTGGATCGGGCGCCGATGTTTCCTCTGAAATTCGTTAGAGCCCATGGGATCGTAAGCTTGAAATGATCTTGGGCCCGAATGTTGTGCTGGGTAAACAGTTCGCTTCCCCCTATTTGATGGGCCAGGGGCCTTTGACAATGATACAATTTTTTCAGCAGATTGCAACTGAGAATCACTATTACTTGTGCCATGACCCTTTTCTTCAGTTTGTATAACTGATTTAGATGCAATTATGTTATCAGCAGCATGGGAAAAATTACTCTGATTGTTCGACAGATTAGCCGAACCAGCGCCAGTTTTCATGTTGATAGAAGAACTAAGACTTCCTGAACTCTGATTCAAATTAAAATGGGTTTGGGTGTGGTGAAAGTTTGGCTGAACAAGAGATAGTGGTGGTTGTGTCATGGGAAGAATTCCTTGGGAAACAGTAGATGAATAATTTAGTTGACCGAACTGGAAAAGAGGAGGTCGTTGTGACGGGTGTATATGACCCATTGACAAACCAGCAGGTGAATGAAAATGAAGAGGCATCTGAATAGACCCGATTTGTATGGAGGGAACTGGTGATGGTATGAGAGTTGGGCCAGAAAATAACCCAAACTGGAGGTTAACGGGCATTGTAGACTGGCCTGAAGAAGATACATATGTCATCTCAACCGAAGAAGTTGATACTGCATCAACTGCTGCGTGTTTTTCTACACCACCATCAGACACTTCCGCAACATCAACAGAATTTCCAGCAGTTTTTGAATCTTTCTCAAATTCATCACCTGGAATTCTAACTTCAACGCCTTCATTAAATCCCAGAACAAAATTTCCCATTACGTTAGTGGTATTTTTCTCTTCGATTTGCAAATTCTCAAATTCTTGTCTCAGATTACCGTTGTTATCGGGTCCTTCAAGCACTTCATCTTCTTCACCATAATCATCATACTCTTCTGGTTCCTGCATCTCATCATGATTCTCAAAATTCCATTCTTCATCTTCATCAGTTGATCCGGACTTTGATGCTGCCATTGTTGTCACTTCTCCAGGTTCATCATTCGCAACTTCCTTCCCTTCGCCTCCAATAGGTGTAACTGAACCACAAGAATCATCCAGCTCATCATGAGACAGATGAACTGGTGAGCTAGGTGGACTTGAAACTGAGAGAGATGACTGTGAATCACACCTTAATGTGTCGTTTTTCTCCAGGTTCTCTGCCATGATTTCTTGTTGAAGATCAACAAGCTCAGATTGTTGAAGATTGTCTTGTAAACCACCACCGTGATTCCCTGTTCTTGCAGTTGATTCTAGAGAACTTGATGGGGCAGAGAGTTTATTCTCCCCTCTCACTGAAGATTTCAGAACAGATGACGATGACGATGGAGGGGGAAGAACATGTGGTTGTCTGACAGAAAACCGTGACCTCCCGTATGAATAAAGTTTATCCGACTCAGCGTTCATATACAACCGGTCTGAATAAGGAGTGCTACTATGAGAATGACCTTGCCCCCAACCAGCCTCACCATAATTCTCACCAACATTGTCATAAAACTCTGACTCGATCTCCCTGTTTCTTCCATAAGATTCTCCATCCCCAAAAGAATTCGACCTATGATCTCGACCTCCTAGATGAGAAAATCTATCGGTATCCGGATATCTCGAAGACATGTAACCACCTCCATTAAATTCCTTCCTATGAAAAGATTTCGCACCCATGGGTGCGTCTCTCCTAGGACTATGATGACCGTTTTCTTGATCATTAAGTAAAAAGGATGAATTGCTTCCAACTTCAAACGCTTCTCTTTTCCATGGATTAACATGTTTTCCCCTTTCCATGGATAGAACGTCTCTAGAGGATTGAGGGTGATCAAAGGGTCTGTCCATTGCAGATGAATCTGAACTTGCTGAAGTTGTTATTCTCTCCACCATTCTCTGGCTAACTTCCCAGTTATCAAGATCTGAATCCATTGAGGCATCACTGTCTTTCCCACCAACAGGAATTTCATCATCTGTGACAGTTTTTTTAACTTCAGAGCCTCGTTTTGCCATCCTGGCTTCCAAATCTAGAAGCTTCTGTTTGGCAGCTTGTTTCCTCCTCTCTTCTTCTAGAAGCATCCTCCTTTTTTCTTCTTCTCTAGCAATTTTCTGCTCTTCGGCTTTCTGAATGGCATCTAATCTTTCTTGCTCTGCTCTCCAAGCAGCTTCTCTTGCTTCTTCTTCCAGTCTTCTTCGCCTTTCTTCTTCTTCCAAAATTACCCTTCGTCTCTCTTCATCTTCTCTTCTTGCTTGTTCCACAGCTCTTTCTTGCTCTTCAACAATCCTCTGTCTTTCCATCTCCTGCATCTTTTGAACCCTTTCAAGCTCTGCCTCAAAAGATTCCCTAGCAGGATCATGGAAAGCTGTGGGTTCAGTCACGCCCTTCTTTCTTTTCATCACCCCAACTAAGTTTCCGGTTAATGGATCTCTTTCATCATAAACGCTGGAACTGAAGTCTTTCTGAAAAGGATCGTCTAAATAAGTCGGTTCACCCTTTGAAAAAGAAGACTTACCACCTAATGAAAAAACGGATTTTGACCCTGCAGAATTCTGGTAGCCTTCATTTACGCTCCTAGGATATTCGACAGTGTGATTCCAGTGTCTTTGTACCCCTTGTCTCCCTTGCCCTGTATCCCTTCTTACAAATGCAGGGTCCCGATTTTCTGTCAGCGCACCATGGTGAGCATTACTGTTGCTAGGTCTTTCTTTGTGAATAGAACTCCTCCATGAGTTTATTTCTCTGTTAGGCTCAGCTTTAAGGACTTCGGAGGTGATACCCCTCCTTTCAGATATATTACTAGATGGTCTTTGAGGCAATATGCTGCTTCTAGGCACGTCAACATCTCTATCCCAATAAATTTCACTTTTTGGCAATTCTTGATCTCTGCCTGCAAACCTGTGGCCTGTATCTCGCTCATCATCAGCCCAATCAGACCTTGGATTCAACCGTAGGAATGACAGAGGATCCTCTTGCTTCAGAGCATGATCCAAGCGTGCACGGTTCGGTCTTAGACTTTGCCCACTGTTCTCATTCGCATCATTTGACACGCGATGTGATGATTGCATGTGAGCTGGTGAGTTAAAATGAGAACCATTTCTTAGATCACTGGATAACTCCTCACTAACTACTTTCTTCACCGTTTGTAAAGATCCTTCCTTGTGTTTCTGCTCAGGCGCAGACGACACAGGTAATGCAGCCCGTAAAGACGGAAAGTCTTCTCCCCTCAATACCATAGCCCTTTCTACAGGAACTGAAAGCGTATCTCCACCAAACCTAGCCGAAGGTGGCATGTAAGCACCACTTCTATTAGCAGCAGTCTCTGAAACAACTTCCTTCTCCTGCAAAGGCGTATTTGCAGCCGGTTTATTCCGCCAGCCCATACCTGCTGAAGAAGGTCTTGAACCAGTCCCCGAACCAGCAGCACCTGCCGCTGGACCCGACGAATCAGTTTTCTCATATTCTTTCCTCAGCGAAGGCAAGTTCAAGGGGGGCGGTACAGATAATTTCGGCATAGCCTTCTGCAACGGACGGTTTCTAGATAGAACAACCATCCCTCCTCCTCCTCCTCCTGCACTAGCCAGTCGAGCACGGTTCGCCCCAGCACCAGGTCCATAAGTGTCATTATGAGACTGATAATTATTATTATAAGACCGCCCATACGATTTATTCAAATTAACAGACACAAATTTTGATCCATGGTTATTAGCCATATTCTAATAATCTCAAACCGAAACAACGCATCAAAATTGAAACCTTGGAACGTCCTCTGAACCTATATGAAAATAATAATAATAATAATAATAATAATAATAATAATAATAATAATAATAATAATAAAAACGAAATATAAACAGTATGATGGAGACAAATAGAGGTAGGAAATAGAGACAATATGTATGTAGATCAATGAGTGATTAGGGCTTCAAATGTAAAGAATAAGTTACCTGAACAGAATGATGATGGAGAAGCCCTGCAACCGCAATAGTCAGGGCGAGGACGAAGAAGAAGTAAAAAAGTGTACGATTTGATTGATAGAAACAACAAATTAATACTTCGAGTCGGTGTTTTTCTACACTGACTGACTTTTGTTGTAAAGTAAACGGGTTTTGTACTATTAACACCTTTAACATCGAATCTTAGAAGCATTTTCAAGGCATAGGGTGGCCCTACAATTTATGGTTCGAAACCGCTAAAACCGAGAAACTGAGGAATCGAAACCAAACCGTTAGATCTGAAACGTATTTTTGTATTTAGGGTTCGGTTTCAGTTCTTAAATTTTAGTGAAAATGGTTCCCGGTTCGGTTCAGAACCGCGATTCTATTTAAAGAATCGCTAGAACCGGGTTAGATTAAAACTTTAAATATTATATTTAAAACCTTATTAATTTAGTGTGTTTTTTCAAATAGTTTGTAGACCGACTATCCACATTTTCAATTCCCAAGTTTAATCTTTATTAAAAAATATTGTTCGAGTCATGTTAACTATATAATATCTAACAAACTTGTTGAGCTATGAGTTCCATTCGAAATATCTAACTTCTATAAAAACATATAGAGTACAATAAAGGGAACGAAAATAGCTTAAACTGATAATCAACGCTTACAAATTCATTTATAAGGTGCACATGTTGGCCTATAATGTGTATCGAACAATGATGTATAGGGCTGCAAACGAACTGAACTTTCAGCGAACAGTTCATGAACCGTTCGGCGGGAAGTTTGTTTGTGTTCGTTCGTTTAATAAATGAACGAACACATACGAAAAATTTCATTCGTTTATGTTCGTGAACGTTCGGTAACGTGTTCGTTTGTGTTCGATAGTTTAATAGAGTTTTAAATTTTATATTTTTTTATATTCTTTTATTTTTATTTCTTTATCCAAATAAATACTTCATGTAAGGTAAATATATGGGTATATATGAGATGAATAAACCCTGCTTTTAGTATAATCATTAAATAAATCATTAATGAAGAGTTCAAGTTTAAATAAATAAATATAAGACTTCAAGTTAAAGATGCGAGCTTAGTTTATTTGAGACATTACTTTATTATGTTTACCAATATTATGTTAAGTACTAAGTATATTTGTATAGTTAGGTTATATTGGGTAGATATAGTTAACTAGGAAAATTACCCCGCGCTACGCAGCGGGAGCTTGGTGGTTGTAGCGCATTAAACTGCGAAAGCATTAACATCTGTACATAAGTATTCCATACGACTCAAAATACGAAGT
The DNA here is from genome assembly GCA_028751855.1 of Ambrosia trifida. Classification (NCBI taxonomy): domain Eukaryota; kingdom Viridiplantae; phylum Streptophyta; class Magnoliopsida; order Asterales; family Asteraceae; genus Ambrosia; species Ambrosia trifida. Next base: position 202,344,859 of record CM054122.1, on the reverse strand, counting down.
TGTTTACATCAATCCCAAGTACAATCAACGGACTGTTTGATCATTTTTAAACACTTTCTAAATAGATGCTCTCAGCAGTCAGCATTTTACCCAAGCTTCCTATCCATAGAAAAAAAAATCAAACAGCAGCAGTGTGGCATAATACTTTAAAAAACATGTTGCAAATATAAGAAATAACCAAAATACGCACATACATGTGTGTATATATATACTATAAATGTCCATAGACCTACCTCCCAATTTGAAGTAGTTATTGAACTTGCCAACAAAGTGTTTTTGCAGTCCATTATCAAGGTGTCTAATTGTTGTACTCTAAAAAAACCAAATAAATCAAATGGAAACATCAGTACCCTAACTTCGCATTAATCATGACTTAAGTTGTTGCCTAACACGTTTATTATTCATAAATCTGCTCAATATATAACTGAAAGTATGAATCATTTTACGATTGTGGTCACGATATTCGTAACAATATAACAGACCATTAAATTGGTCCACAAAGCTCGGGGTGCTGTTTTTGTTGCAAAAAAAGACAAATCACATGTAGCCGTCCTTATAAGGTTGCATAATGCGTAAACAAACTGAAAACAGGAAAGTAATATGATTAAGAAGCTTACAGCTTCATCAGCCTCACCGGGAACTTCTTCTACACATGCATTGTGTGCACCGATCCTTAGCATTGATGGTTTCTCGAGTACTTTTGCATTCATTACAAAGATGATGATGGGCCTAGATGTAAGATACAAACTTTCATTCCTAAACCTTGACAAACAACACATCTCATTGAAGCACCTGACTTTGATCCGTTGCTGCAAATTTGTAAATCAAGTTAGTGAAATAAAGAACAGGAAATTTCATTAGAAGTATAAGGCTATAAAAAAAGTTATTGAGTACTTACCCCTTACACCTGGAGCAAATAAGATGATTTTTTAGAAGTTCCATTACAGAGATCCTCGAGAAACTTTAAGAGGATGAACAACATTCTCTCCCTAAACCATTTCAAGTGTATCCTAAGAATAAAAAACAACTAACTCTAAGAAGAAATAGAGTAACAAAATAATCGTGAGACAAACTAATTAGTTGAGCTAACCAACTACATATCAAATTCTGATTTGACAACACCATCACCAATCTACCAAACCCTAAAGTGTTCTAAACCAAATCCAAGCGAAAATTGATAGTGGACACCATCTCAAACGACCGTTGAAAACGGCGTCTGAACTGCCGACAACAACCGGGAAAACATCATACAAAGCCACAAACATAAAACACCCAAAATCTAAAAATAACGAAAGTAATGCTCAAAGGCTCGAACCAGAAACAAATATTGCGCATAATCTCAAACGATCGTCATCTGCAACAAACATAAAAAAATTAGTTTCTTATAATATGTTCTCACATAACTATAACCTAAAGCCATTAATCAGTTTAAACGACTGCAAAGAAAGTTATATAGAAGCATCATAGACAACCGAATTCAATAAAATGTCACTTGCAATAGTAGCAACCAAATAAGTGCAATCAAACAGACAAACCGTTATGTGGCTCAGAGTTTCCCAAAAAGAAAAGGCTGCAAGGCGGGTTGCAGGCACAAAACCCACCATCCACCGTCCTTGCCACGCCATCTTCATCAGCTGTCCGAAAAGAATTTTAACTCATCATAGCCAGGCAACCAAACCGAATAAATTCAGAAGCACCTACAGGCCATCAACAGCTAACACCACCACTAATCTATCAAACCCTAAAGGGTTCGAAACAAATCCAAGCAAAAATAGATAATGAACACCATGTCAAACGATCGTGTCCTAAAGATAAACATTCAAGCTATTATCAAAACCAACTCAAATTACTTCAAAAATACTATCTTCAAACATTTTAACAACTGAAAAAACAGCACACGAAGTCATAAACATAAAACACCTAAAATCTGAAAATAACTAAAGTACTGTTCAAAAGCTCAAACCAGAAACAATATTGTACATCATCTCAAACGATCATCACCATCGGCAGTTGAACCGCCGAAAACAACCCAAAAGGTTAAAACAAATCGGTTAGATAACGGAAACTCCAATAGGTTAGATGCTAATCGGAACAACAAAGCAACAAATCTGAAAACCTGAAACAGACACGCCACGCAGGGACGCCGCAACACAGACGCCACCAAAGGCAGCCGAAGGCGGCCACCAGCGATGTCAGGCAACATCGATGTCCAGGCGAAGCTCGTTTCCACCGGCCGAAGCTCCCAATCACCACCTACATCACACTCCGCCTCCGACACCTCCTACCTCCACAAACGCAAACTCCCAGCACCTGAAGAACACAAAAACGACGACCTCATGTGGGGCCGGTGGAGGCTCGTGGTGGCTGGTGGCGGCCGGCGAGGCAATGGTGGCTGGTGATGGTAGGTTTGGCGTGACCAAGTAGAGAGATAGAGAGCATAGAGAGATAAGATGAAAAACACTCAAAGCAGACTTTACAACAAAAAGCTGCAGCCAAAACAAAACTTTTTTGAAAAATGTGCAAAGCTTAAGGTACAACATATTTATGCACCACCGACCTTGGTAAATATAGGTTGAATAATTTCTTAATATATGTGAGTTCGATCTTATTCGAAAGTTAATATGTGTCTCTTTGTGTTTGTTTCCGTTCATGAACACTTGTTTGTGTTCATTAATGTCCATTTGTGTTCGCGTGCGTTCATGAACAAAATTAACAAACGAACACGAACACTAGTGTTTTATTAACAAACGAACACGAGCAAAAATCTTGTTCGGTAAGTGTTCATGAACTGTTCGTAAACACATAATTTCCTTAACAAACGAACACGAACAAGGCCTTGTTCGTGTTCGTTCGTGTTCGTTCAGTTCGTTTACAGCCCTAATGATGTAGTATAACATGTGACATTAGGAATGCATGACACATATCATTCGTAGTGTCAAAATTACAATCATTGCATATATGCGGTTGGTACCGTCCACTTCTAAAAATGTATCATAGGTCCGTAATATGACTAGGACACCACACTTTAGTTTACTAAAGTTGCATTTTATTTAATTGTTAGCTTTAGGATTTATGACAACCGGTTCCGGCAAGAACCGTGTAACCCGGTTTTAAACCGAATCGGTAGGTTTTTATACGGTCCGATTTTTATATTTATCACTAAACGGTTCCGGTTCGGGTCGGTTCGGTTGGGTTCTGAACCGTTGCACACCCCTACCTGCACCCCTTGCGGGTAGGTATGTGTTACAAAATGTTCTCTCTACATGGTATTGTTCACGAACCGGTTTTGATACCGAAATTTTGGAAAAGTTGATGCCGAATACGGTACTGAATCTATCGGTACGCCAAAGTTATATTATTGTGGTTTCTTAATTTTACAACGCCACCGGCAAAAACTGTCACGCCCTCAAATTCCACTTGCGAGGTTTTACCGCGAGGCGCGTGACATACCAGGATCCAAGTCAACGGTTACAATAAACGACAACTATATGATAAGAAAATAACGTAGAAATAACCAACCACGCAGTTTAAAAGTTTCAAAGTAAAGACAGACAATGACAGCGGAAGCTTTAAGTTTACAAAACCATAGTTTCAAATGTATGAAGTTAAACCAATCACGGTTTACTTATGAATGCAAAACTAGACGCAGTGCGACCCCAGTGCGCCTAAGACTCACTGCTACCTTAGCGACCTGAGAAAACATGCAAAGTTAGTTAACACATACAGTGCCGGTGAGTCACAGAGATAAAGTTTGCAAAAGTTTGTAATAATAGTAATCCAGACCCAACAATCCTTACATCTATACCTGATGCTAGCTAGACATCGTTACATGATACTATAGTGTCGTGAACCATTGTTGAACGTTAGAATGCCTCTATACCCATCACCGGTTCATCACCCGTTGCCGTAAGTTTGTGGGACAAATATGCACCCGCCACCGACCTCCAATCGGCCCGAATGGGGCTTGCCAGGCCCAATAGATCTATTCACACTTTCCCCGTTATGTATCCACATATTAATGGTTCACTAAGTTTGAGAGGTCTTTACCGATGAATAAAAGTCACTAAGTATCCATGTGATATAATGTAATATGTTGGTCTAAAAGTTTGTAAGTTCGTATCGCATGTTTCTCCCCCAAAAGTATGAAAACAGTAAAGAATGGGGTTGTGACACTCACCTTAGTTTTCTTCCTTAAACAAAGACACAGTCTTGATAGTCCCAAATACCGACGATCTATCATAAAAGTTTGCATAAGTGTTTTGACTAATAACCCGTAGTTTAACTAGTCCCCGATTGTCCAGATCATGATTAAGTATGTTTGAAAACGTGTTTGACTGTTAAACCGACACACCAGACCGACCCGACATCCCGTTGGTGACCCATTACATTAACTAATCAAGTACACATAGATTACACATAAGGTTCAAGCATAAAATACTTAGTTTGCATCAAAAATCGCACATACGGAGTTGTAAGGTCGAATCAACAGGAAAATGGAGTTGGTTCGACCCAATAAGTCTTGGTTCGACCATAATTAAGTTCATTCGACCTATACACAAGTTCATTCAACCTAACTGTGACATCCGCCCCTTTTAAATTATCAATATTACAACTTTTGTCCTTGTAATTAAGTATTTTAAATTCAGTCCTTTCGTTTTTCCCAAGTTAATAACATTTTGAGTTATACTAAATCGTTGTATTTTTTTCTCTCTATAAATATGTTTTCTTAATATGATACAAATGAATGAACCATATTAATAATAATTTATACCACTTTAACCTTGCTTTAAAATCATAATGACCTCTAGAAATTTAAAACCAATGAAACCGTAGTTGCTTGGTCTTTCGAAACCACCACCCATCATTTACAACCATTAAATGGCAATCAAAGAAAATACTAGGGGTAACCGACACTTTAGTAGTTCAAGGTTAAAATCATTTGGGGTCCTTCTTGTTAGATATTATTGTTTCATATTTCTACACACCTTCACTTTCACTATCCTTCTGTACCAAAACCCCCTGTCAAACTCAATCTAATCAAGCTCCAATTGACATTTCAGCTCTTGAACCATCTTCCTTGACTTACCCATTCCAATGAACAACAACCAACCCCACTGGGAGTCCGACGCCATCAACCACCTTCGTCGCCTTCAACCCACTATAGTTGACCATCGTTACTGCCACCAAACATCACCATCTTAACCACAGTCACACCATTCGATACCCATGTCTCTATTTCGAACCACCTTTGTTTTACGACCACTTCTCTAGCGAGCCTACCGTTGTTGGGCAAATACCTGTTGGAGGTATTAACTTCAGACTTACTAGTTATTTATTTTTATTTTTATTATTATTATTTTTTTTGGCAAAATGGTCATCTAACAGTACCTGGTCTTGATTTTAAAATAAGGATTCGAACATGATTTTTTTTATATAATCATTGTGATGGTTGTGAAAGTGAAAAAAAGAATTTAGTCAACATGTTTCTTTGGTCAGTTTGATGGTCAGAGAGCTCATGGCAACATCAAATGAAATTGTCTTTTTCTTAATTGATTTAATCTTTATTTTAATTACTTATTTTTAAAATACTTAGTCAAATGCCATTGAGTTAATTATTATTAAATTGACATCTTTAATACGTACATGTGTAAATGTAACTTGCATATGATTTGGAGCCAACTTTTGTTACATTTTTTTTATAAAATTATATGCACATATTTAATTGGTTCATATGTATAAATTCTATATTTCATGTTACCAATAAAGATAATTTATAAGTATCAATTATTTTTATAAAGTAACGCTCCAATTAAAACTCTAACTATTCGTAAATTAAACCTAAAATCCCTAGCTGTCTATAGTTTTAGAAACCCTAGACTTAATCCAATCATTCTTAGACTTTGCAATTACATTATAGGTTGAATCTACGTAATTCGTTCCGCCTACAATTTGTACATTCGGATACTAAGACTACCTCGCTAACTGTGAGTATATCTTTCCCCTTTTTCATGTTTTACACTTTTGGGGTGACTCATGTACGCTTATTACTTCACTCACTTAATCATGGTTTATCATATATTCACAATCGCAATTCTTGTATGTGTTTTACTTGTTGATTCGCTGATAGTGTGTACTTATGACCTGAATCATTAACCGTTTTGTGGCCTAGCATAGCAATAAATAGTACTTAATTATTGTTATGTGTGAACGATTATTCATCGCCTACTATGAGCGAATACTATATATATGTGTGACTCTTGATTCATTAAACAAAGGTTTGATTTTGGGTAGCATTTGTACACAACTTGAACACTAAATTGTAGACAGTATAACACGTGAAATGCGAAACACTTTTTGTACTATATGTATTCAAACAGGGTATGCTCACAAATACATTTTTGTATTGACATATACTATTTTCGTACATGTTTCAGGTTATTTTGAGACGCTTCTTTTAAGCTTTTGGATTTATATTTAAGCTTTGACTTTATTGTATTTTAGTTAGACTTGACGCTTTAGAATTATTGCATTATGTAATTTTCCTTTCAATGTAATAAACTATTTAATCAATGTAAATTTACATTTCTAGTCCATGAGCTATTGAACAATCGTCACTACGTGACACCTCGATGTTTCCGCCATCGGTTGGGGTGTTACACTAACACATGTTCATTCGACCCTAACCCATGTTAATTCGACCCTAACACGTGTTAATTCAACCTAAATCATGTTCGTTCGACCTAAATAAGGTTCATTCGCCCAAGACTGATGTTGGTTCGACCCTAACAAACTTCATTCGACCCCACGATGGGTCGAATGGGTTTATCTGGTTCGACCCTTTCCTGCACAAACTTATAAAACGCATCAAATCGCATCTAAACAGTCCGAAACATCGCGAATCACAACAGTCAAGTATGAATAACATATTCCCACAAAACCATACCAATTTTACTCCAAAATCAGTCCGTTTTATAACTTACCCAAAATGGCAAAATTATGGAAATGTCACATCAATGCATGTAAACTTTACCCAATTTGGAAACTTAATGAAATCATTCAACAATCAGCTCAAATGCTCAGTTTATTATGTGTATGAAAACCTCCAATCATTTCATTAACATTAACATCAAGTATCAAACCCTAAATCTAACAAAAATCCCCAAAATAGACAAAACATCATCATCCAACAACTTGTAACCTAAGACAACCAAAACCAATCATCAATAACAGTCCTAGAACATTTCTATAACATCTAAACAACATTCAATCATCAAATAACACATAACACAAGCTAAAACACCACTAACACATGTTAACTTGTATGAAAACTCATGTTTATTGATGAGATTTTGTTTAGAAAGGTTTTTAATCATGAAAACTATCTTAAAACAGATCTAGACCTTTGGGGTTTAATAAAAACGAATAAAAAAATGCTTAAAAAGGATTTTGGATTAAGAACACACCTTAGATCTTCACTTGTTTATGGTACGGATGATGTTTGTAGGTTAGATTATGAAAAACAAGGTCAAAAACTCCTTCCTCAGTGTTTAAGGTCGAGAGAGAGTGTTTAGAGGTGACTAGGGTTTGTGAAATGATGAAAAATTGCAAAGTATGGTATTTATACTATCAGTTGGTTCGACCTTGCAAGGGTCGAATGGGGCATTACTGAGGTCGAATGAGATAGTTAAATGTTTCAGGAACTTGGTTCGACCCCCCTTAAGGTTGAACCAGTTTCTGGGTTTTCCAGATTTTCCAGTTTTGTCGTTTTAACGCAATTTAACACATCCTAACACATGAATATGCAATCATAACATATGTTAAACATATAGAATCATGTATAATCATGTGAACACCGATAAAACACGTATTTGCACATTATATAACATATATGGATCAATCTATGTATAACACTTAATTCAATTCATGTAATTCACCAACAACGGGACTCAAGACTCGCGTGTACACAAAATAACATCAATGATCCTCCAAATCATTGAACCCTGGACAATACGTAAAGTAACCCGACTCAACTGACCCAGTTAAGTACGTTAATAAATGTTTTTCGCTAAGGTAGACTTATAAGTTTGTAAAATGTTAAGTTTAATATGCCGGGTGTCACAAAAACACACATTCTAACTTTTCAAAATGACCACAAAAGTCTGTCTTTTGAAATTGACATTTACACTTTTTACACTTTTTAAAAACTTTATAAAATGTGTATTTACCCCTTTAAGTTCTAACTTTTTTCAACTTTGGAAAAAAAAACAACCCACGTACTTTTAAAATTGACAATTACACCCATACACTTTTTAAAAAGTTTATAAAATGTCATTTTCACTTTTTTTTAGTGTAAATTTTCAAATATACCCCCTGTATTTTCATTCTTTAGCTTAAAACAAAAAAAAATCTATTTTCTCACATAGTAATTTTTATCTACGTGTCGATATATATTCACATTTCAAAGTAATTATTTTCATAAACGAGTGGGGTCAAATATAATGTGTTTTCATGTTTATTTTATGTACGTTTTCGGTTGGTCTATGTTTTGACATTTTAATGTACGTGTCAGTATAAATTTACGTTCAACACAAAAAAAATCAGAAACATATCCGGCCAAATATAATATGTTTTCATGCTTATTTTTGGGGACGTTTTGGATTGGTCTATGTTTTGACATAAACTGTGTTCGAAAACGAGTCCGGTCAAATATAATACGTTTTCATTCGATGCTATATATTCGATTTATTGTAAGTTTTGACGCAACTAAGTTTTGACGTAAAGGTAAGGGCAGTATAGTGTAGTGTAGTGTTAGGCAGACCCCTCGCCAAACGGTGTGTTCGATTTTGTTTGTTTTGTAAAAACAATACTTTATACTAGATACATTGAAACGTCCAATGTAACATCGCAAAATTTTTTCCCAAAATTTTAATACATAAAAAGCCCTTATATATATATATATATATATATATATATATTTTATTACACCTTTATCATTAATATTATACAAATGTGCCTAAGTCTTTATTTATTCTAACTCACAACTTATATACATACATAAATGTATATAAATAATAATAATAATAATATGATTCTAAATTTTTTTTTTTAAATAAAGCCTTGAGTCAAATAGTCAAAGTCCTAGTCAAAGTCTTAGTCAAACAGTCAAAGTCTTAGTCAAATAGTCAATTCATCATAAAACCTTACTTTATGGTGTTGACCAATTTTAATGGCTAATTGAATCCAAAACTAGTATAAAAACCCACCTATGACCCATTGTACTTTGCACCTCTAATTGTTTCAATCCGATTAAACTTTCCCTCATACCTTTCTTCTATAGTCTATTACTTCTACAATTGAAGCTTTGATTATAAGCTCTTGTAATTGGCAACTTTGGGGCTACACATATTCTATTTCTCGAGACTTAATACTTTGCTAAGGTGAGTTTACGTAACCATGTTTATGCAATTCTTCATACTTGCAACATTATACTTAAGCAATTCTACATGCATGTCTAGTTGTAAACTTTAATGCCTCATGAATTAGACAACAACAACAGTTTCAACGAGTTTCAACGAGTTTCAACATTACATAATCATTAGCTATGGCCAAGCCGACGATACTCAATAATAGATCTATTGGATTGACAATCCCACCCGGATACGTGTACCTCCTACATAGGTAGCGTGGGTGATTGTTATCGTTCCAACATATTAAGGTGAACCGTGGATGACGGGATGGACCTAAACTAGTCGGAGGTTTGATTATGTCGATTCAACATATCATGTTTATTCATGTAGACTTAAACTTACGATAGACATATGAATTGCTAAACTTTTATACTTAAACTATTTGCTTGACATGGCTTATGTATTCTCACCAACTTCTAGTTGACCCCCCCCCCCCCATTTTTCCAAACTCAACAGGAAATACTGATGCTTGAAGTCTAGAGCTAGCATGAGGAGATATTTTAAGTTTTAAGCTTTGTTTGATTATTTGATGTAGACTTTATTGTAATTAAATTTTGTAATGAAATAAAGGATTATTTAAACATATGTATTACCATGAGCTACTGAACAATCATTCATTCATGACGCCTCGATGTTTCCGCCATCGGTTGGGGTGTTACACCCAAAACATCACTAGCAAAGAAATTACATACGAACTTCCGATAAATTGAAACACCCCCCAGTTCTCCCAAGTCAGCCCATTCTGGTTCAAACGTTGTTTGATCCAAATAAACGTCAGAACCTGAATCTCCCCAAAAATGTCATTAATGTGGAAACACTTACCCACAAAGATAAGATCATTCCTAGCTTTCCACAAAACCTAACAAGTCGCAAGAATTACCACTCTAAAAACTTTGCTTTTCTTACCACTCGGCTCCAATCCTTTATAAACAAAAAGAAGATCTCGGACATTAAACGCATATACCCGCGGAGCATTACACTACGTACTCACCTTTTGCCACAAAACCGTTGCTACACAACATGAAGTAAACAAATGATCCGCGTCCTCCTCTCCATCAGCGCATAACCTACGAATAGTTAAGCCGCAGACAATATTTCTCTTAGCCATCCCCTTTAGGGTAGTTAATCTGTCTTGTTCGACTCTCCATCCGAATATACTAATTTTCCTTGGCATGCCTTTCACCCATTCAAACGGATAGTAGGGAACCCCATGTTGGGTAAGGAGAGTTCAACAGGATGCAACAGTAAATTCTCCATCTGCCGTAAGTTCCCACTTCCAGGAATTGATTGTCGAGGACAACTGAATAGACCCAATAAGAGCGGTACACTGCTGCATTTCATCCCTTTCAGCATCGGACATAGGATCCCGCTTCCACTCCCACCTCTGACATCGTATATGAATAGTAGCACTCTTATTGTTTTCAAGAGAAAACAATTTTGGAAATCGGTACATAAGAACACTCTCTCCGATCCACTTGTCCAACCAGAACCTTATACTCTCACCATTACCAACTACCCTTTTAATAAACATCTAGCATCAATATCCACATTCCGCAACTCTTTTTTATTAATACCAGTCCACGAACCACCAATTCCCGATTTAATAGGAAGAAATGACCAAGAATGACTTTTAGAGTGAATGGCAACAACTTTATGCCATAAAGCCGAACCCTCACATTTAAACCGCCACGACCATTTAAGAAGAAGGCTTTCATTCATCATCTTAAGCGGCCCCAAACCAAGCCCTCCTTTTAAGACAGGCCCTATTACCCTATCCCAAGAAACCCAATTGTAGGTTGCGTTAATAGGTTTTGAATTTAGAACAAAGTACAATATTAGATCAAACTTCTCATACTTTTCATAGAAGAAAGTACAATGATTTAAATGGAAAGTTAACTCCTAACCTATATTCACTTTATTAGGGACACGACTAGGAAAATAAAACATACAAAAATGGTAAACATGCAAACTACTAATTTACTCGTAATTTTCAGCTACTACTCAATCTTCATCAACATGCGTCTTTGATGGATAACGAGTTTAGACCAAGTCATGAGTCTTACGGACGTGTAAAACATGCTGACTGATGGGCCTAGATCCTTGACCATATCAAATAACATACCCAAAAATTCATTAATCGTAAAAAAAATAGTTATTACATGTGATTTATCTTCCATACACATAACACAAAATAATCCGTGTAAGAAAGATATGTAGTGTGTACACATATTTTTTATTAGTCAAATATAGTATCCTTCTAAATGGTATTTTTATTAGTTTAGTTTATTAATTATTACCACCCATCATGCCAACTTCATGGTCCGTGTCATTAGACCCACAAATTCATCGACGTCAATCATTCCGTCACCGTCAGCATCCACCCCTCTAATCATTTTCCGGCAAGCCTCCAAACTACACCTCTCTCCAAGCTGTCGTAGCACTTGCACCAACTCCTCCGCCGTTATCTTCCCGTTACCATCCAAATCAAACACCTTAAACGCACTCTTAATATCCCCCGTCTTCACTCCTCCTTGTGCCACCATGAACTCATCAAAGCTAACGAACCCATCGCCGTCGGTGTCTATCGCCTCAAACGCTTTCGCTACCTCTGATTTAGCGGTCTTGCTACCTAGTATGTCCACTGCTGAGATGTACTCTTCCTTGGATATCTTTCCGTCTTTGTTCTTGTCGAATTTGTTGAACACTTGTCTCATCTCGTCGGTGTTTGGTTGGAAAACAGTTGGTGATGGCTTAAGTGGTGGTGGTGATCGGGCTTTCGGGGTTGATGGTTTTTTAGAACCACCATATTTGAAACTGAAGAAACTCTTGCTAGACATTTTGTGAGTTACAAGTTTTGGTTTGGTTATATGAGTGGCATGTTCTCTTTTTATAGAGCATCTTAAATCTTAATAATAAACATTTTACCTTTAGATTGTTAAAGCTTTATAACGTGGGTTTTTCCGTTAGGGGTTCTCATTTTGGGGGTAGGTTACATGTTCGATCCATGCACACTACAAAAAAAATTGCACGTGACGGTTTGAGCTTAGGCAAGGAGAACACCGGTGTGTGGGTAGTGATTCGAACTTGGGACCGCTAGGTTAGGGTTGTATAAGGATTTCCATTTTACTAAGCCTTTAAAAAAAATTGTGTTTAATAACATACTATTTAATCAAATACTTGCCAATGATGTTTTACTCTTTAGGGAGGTTCTCGCCCGGGCTTGGTCTCAGGTTCGAGTCCCCCCACTCGCATTAAGGGGTGAGAAATTCAACACCCGCGTTTGGTCTGGATTCGAACTGGGGTTGAGGGGTTGTGCGTTGTTTGGATTCTCCGCTGAAACAAACCTTCCAAAAAAAAAAATTAATCAAATACTTGGACACCGAATCCACCACGTACCCGATTGATTCTTTTTCATATAAAAGGATTTAAAGAAAAGTTCCCACCATCATAGAATTTCCTTTTTCGTTTTCAGGATCTTCGGACCAAACTTCTTGGTATATATTGCTTCATATGGAATAGAACATTCGAACCTAACAATGAGTTGTGTTAGGCAGTGCGGTCAAAATCCAAGCTTATCGAAAAAGAATCTCAATCGATTGTTGGAATTTATAAATAAACAAAAGTGACTAATGGTTTGATAATTTGTGGTGGTCGATGTTACTTGTAATATTCATAGGCATCTTTAACCAACTTGTTTAAGTACAAGGTTTATAAATTTATAAGCATTTGAATGAAATTGAAGTTTCAAAAAAAAATAAAAATTATAAGCATTATTAATTACTAGTAAGAAACCCGCGCGATGCAGCGGCGACGACAATTTGCAAAGGGTACTCATTTCATTAGTTCATAATCCTCCCGTAATATATTGTATGATAGTTTTGTTAATTTTCTGACTCCTTATTAAAGTTTACAACTATCTAGATAACTCTTAGTACATTAAGTTTGTTATTTTGGATTTATAAAGCAGGGTGGGGTTCCAGTATAAAAGGCATTTTTTGTACAAAATGTGAGAAGTCTATATTGACAGCGTTTTTAAATTTTAGGCATGATGTTTTATATTTTTTTGCATAGTATTATTATATAGAAAACATAAAACATATCGATTTAAAACACTAATTAATTTATTCTCGACATGCAATCTAAAACATCATACGAAGAAAGTAATTAAGTGTGTTTTAAATCATGTATAAAATACATTTGATTGTGTTTTAAATTGTTACGATTGGTGTTTTTCTATATAATGCAATACAAAAGGAATCGGAAACATCATAGACAAAATTTAAAACATAACGACTACATAGAATTCTCACACTTTGTACGGAAAATGTTCTTGTACAAGAACCTATACCTTATAAACCAACAAAATAATGCAACTTTAAAACTTTGTCATTAAAAACAAACACATGTATTGAACTTAGCATAGTGTGACGTTGGGCTCTTATCAAATTTAGACTTATATGTTATTACCCCAGAAGAACACATAAGATTAACAAAATAACTCAATTTGGCACGCTTGTGTTCATTTTGGGTAAAAATTGTCTCTTCTAGAGATTTTAGTCAAGATCAGAGGCTTTGATCTCTAAGTCGTACAATCCTTTAACCGTTAAGATCTCCATTGGTTGGTTTAAGGGAAAACAATTTTGTCGCTGGACAAGCATCGAGAAAAGCGGAATCGAAGAAAGTGGATAAGCATGCCAAAGCTTGTGCAGAAAACAAACATGGGGTTGTCCCTGTGGCCTTTGATACCTTTGGCTCCCTAACACCAGAAGCTATTCGTTTCTTAATCAGAGTCCAACGGGTTATCCACAGCAATAGTTCATCTCCAAGGGGACAGGGGTTTCGTATTCAGTAGATTAGTTTTTGAAATTTAAAAAGGGGTGGCGGCGCAGCTTGTTGCCCTCTACCTTCTATTCAAGTTGCTTCTTGATTCCGGATTGCTTGAAAAAAGTTACTGATGTTAATCAATCGAGGAATAGGATACAACATTTATAAGCTTCATGATAGTATCATTAGCAATTAAGAATCCAGCCTCTTAGTTGCATGAATAGGAAATACCTGCTGGACAAATTTTAGACAGGAGAGGTGTAACTTCAATTTTTTCGAAGTGAATCTGGGTGTAACAACAATCTGCACAAAATTGAAACTTGAATTTCATTGCCCATCTACATTACTCATTTATTCACACAACGGTCTCCATTTGCAATCATCTCATTTACACAATCACGCGGCAGCGGAGCAACATAATTGTCATAACCGCCATATGAAATCATCTCATTGATGTATTTTTGTTTCCTCAACACTTAACATCCATATATTTCTGATTCTTTGTCCTGTAATCAAACACATGAGGAAACACAATGAAAAATTAGATTTATACAGATCAATGGCGAGAGCGAGAAAGATGTAACTGGCAGTTGCAGACAAGAATGAACTTACCAATATCTTTTAATAGTGAAAAGAGGTTCTTTGAAACCCTAAACCGAAGTCGTCGTAACTGCGTTTATATATCAACCACCATTTTTAGCAGGCAGTGATACGAACCGCCACCATACCAACTCGCCGAATTTGGTACCCTCTGCCTACAGATCTGGTAACAGTAACCAGTCACCACCACTTCAAGTCTTCAATTAGTTCCATAACAAGCTGCACCGCCAACCCCCTTCAAATATAAATCAACACCATAAAATCATATAATTGAACCATTTTTTATACTTCTTAATCAACCGTTCAACTCGGGCCCATTTAGGCCAAAATCTATTGTGACCCAAACCAAATTGAAACTTTTTTTAAAAAACGGCATGTCTTGACCAGTTATTTGACCCAATCCAACTCGACCCACCTGTTTTGACGGGCAAGGTAATTATCAACCATCATATTCTTGCTTACCGGATGAAGAGTGTATGAGGTTTGGACTTGGACATCCTTGTCAATAAGAGGCCCTGTCAACAAAAACCCATCATAAATGAGATAAATGAAACTAACATTAAACTATATAAAAATGATTAGCAGCAAGACCACTCAAACCCAAGTCAAAACTATGTATAAAAAGACACAATGGTGCTGCTGAAATGGGCCCAGACCTGCGAGGATTCATACACAAAAATGAATATGTTTGCAGTCTTTGAAAACATAGCAACATTCGCCTTAAAAAAGACAAACCTAAGCGCCACCATCCCAAGTGTAAAATTAACACCATCTGTACCCATTTGAAATCTGGTGTAGTACTACAGCTACTCTTTAATGCATTGTTTTCGGAACTTTGAAGTATGAATCCTTTCCGGAATATTGAACAATATCTCCTGAAAAAAATCCGAGCAGAGAAATTTCTTTGCTAATTAACCAAACCCATTCCAACACATTAAAAATTACCCACTTTTAAGTGTTACCCGACTCAACTGACCAGACCCGTTAACCTGTCAGAAAGTAACACAAAGTGCTTTCCATTTAATGTATGTGCCGAAAATGAGGCTTCATAACAAAACTTCATAGGCGAAAGAAATATCGCATTGAGAAAATGATAAGTTAAAAGGTTAGATTTTGAATTACCATGCATCCTTGCCAGTTTCCCCTTTAGATGGTAGTGGCACACACCATAAGAAATACCCCATGTAGTTACAGACTCCAACTACCTGCCTCCATATGAATCTTTACAGTCTCCTAAACACCATAAGAAACCGACCCGCCAACCTTTTTTTTATCAATTATTGCTGCTCATCCACCACCCATTCTTACAAAAAAAAAATGTATTTTTGGTAATTTAAACAACAGAACTTTAAGGAGGTTTGTGGGAATTCAAAAATTAGAACCTGAGTCAATTGGATTTAATTTCTTTGACTTTTCTGTCTTCTACTTTGGTATCAAATATAATGAAACTGGAAAAAATACGTACGGTAAAAATCATTGATAATGGCTCAAAACAGGTCTTCTGATTTTAATTTAAGAAGTAATATACACTTAATGACAAACAAAACATGTATGAATATCACCTGGTAACAGCCCGCAAAAACGATGTTTAGTGCTTGAACACTGGTGGTCTGTGCCTTGGCTTCCCTAAGGTCGCATATTCGAACCTGCAATAAACACACTCAACAATGAGCTACCAAAAATATAAATAAAAAAAAGTAATTTTTGAGCTTAAACAATAAAAAACATGAAGCACTACTGAGCACACACAATTCTCATTTCAGCATTATAATTGCTAAAAATGAGCAATTTTGAACATAATCTACTGAATAATCACCACTTGAAACCATAATAACTATATAAAGTTTTTATTCAAATTACGATTACATTATAAACAATACAATGAGACATCAATAAAACTATATACAACAGGTAAAGGTTCTTCGTTGTTATATGTTGGTATAAACAATACAATGAGACATCATAGATACCTGTTTCATCAGCATCATCAAATTCTGAATCAGTTTCAGATTCTAAATCAGAATCCCAACAATCTTTCTCGTCATCAAAGTCACAATGAACTTGATTAAAAAAACCACAAAACCATAACAGACAGTTTTGTTTCAGTCATACTGATCTATATATCCAAACATAAAAAAAAAAGAAAAAAATTGTTGCAGATGGTGATGCATACGTGGACTCTAAGTCCTCTGTCAGCATTCGCCAAATTAACCGACAAATGCCTTAGCTTTGCCTCTACATCAGAATACACTGGGCTGTCGTATAACCTTCTAGTATTCAAAGCCGGTCCATCATTCATGTTGCTGAAACAAATTATATACGAAGTTAATCAGTAGCTATTTGCATAACTATGGGAATGCCTTGTATCAACAAATTATATACTTTAAGTTAATCATTTCTTTACAAATCTTCCTGTTTTCTCAGTTAATTCACTCAAGAACACAATTTAGAACTTGTGGAGAATCACCAATAGATTAATAACTATTTTCAAATGACAGCCATGAAAATTACATAAAACAACAAATTACACGTAAATGCAGTAGGACCAAAGAAAGGTAAAAATCGATTGATGCTTCCACAATAGGTTTTTCTTTTTTTATGTCCAACTTATTACGATTTTATTGAACATGAAAATAGTAAAAAGGATAAAAGTAACCACCAGAGATGGAACTTCCTTCGGATATGTTGTTAAAATGTATTGCAATTATGTTCCATTTACAAATTTAGAAAACTTACACCATTCATCACACACATGTTCTTCAAGCAAACTACACGTCTCAAATGCCCGCGCAATGAACGCATTAGAGTTCCGCTTAAGTTCTCCACCCTTTGTTTCAGCAATACTTAAGAGTGTTAAAGTCTCTTCCCAACACATAGCTACTATCTAAAGAAGTTTAATTTCAAAATAATATTTAAAACTATGGTAATAAAAAAAACAACTTTTAGTAACACTATATAGGACTCAAAACACCAATAGCAATATTATTTTCTAAATTGTGGCCTTTGACACAAATATTAAATGACTCAAACACAATTCTTAAGCTAATTGAAAGATAAGAATCCACCAACCTGCTCCATCATAGGTCCGTTTGAGATATCAAAAGCCGCATCATTTCATTGCAGCCTTTATACTCATAAAACATTCAGTAATTAGAGCAAAGTTAGATTTTTATATTAAGCTATTTGACTTCACTTTCAGAATGCAAAAACCATTACACCCTAGTTATTAACCGGCTCATGCCCTTATAAGGGTCCACTACATTCACGCCTTTTAACCCTTTTTTCTTTACCATATATTTGGTTTGTCTAGTCATAGAAGAACTTATAGCACCTGAAACAGAATTATCATCCTTTCCTCTTTTAATAAAGCTTAAAAAACAATCATGAGTATACAAAACAAATGAAGCGTAAATACTAAGAGATGTAAATACATACCGTACTGGTATTTTGTAGAAATAATCTCATGAACAGTTGAAACCATAAAAATGCATCTGCAAAATCAAAGAAGGTGTTCAAATGCAGTCACAAATGAGCATACTGTACATTAAAGTTACACAATCACATACTTGAGCTCAGTCAGATATTTTGTAGCATCCTGAGGCTACTAAATGACCAAATCTTTGAACCCTAGCTAATTAAACTACACAATCACATACCTGAGCTCAATGAGCTTACGACATATTAAATTTACACATCCAAAATTATAAAGAGAAAAGTTAAGTCAGGTGATAAACGTACCAGTATTAGACTGACTAAGACTTATACATCGTCTAGAAAGTTCAGCATCCAGATCGAACTCCCCTCTACACACACACCCCCAAAACGAAAACCTGGTTTGGATCATCAAAACAGCAGTAGTTAAGAAATGTCATGGAGCTGAATCGGTTTTTAGACTAAAAAGAAGTTATCTTACCAGACTTCACCTCAACATGTGCATCTTGTTTCAGGTACCTTGTGTCATCTGGTGTAAAATAGAGATAGATTCATCAATCTGGTGTAGGTGAGAAAGCCTAGACCTTGATTCATCTGGAGAGAAAACCCTGGATCTTGAGGCGGCTGGAGGAAAAGCAGAGAGATGGAGGCGGTATAATGAGAGGATGTCTTGTAAGAAGCCCTAGATACCCGTTTTATTTCAATACATTTAATAGTTGATGCATTGAACCATTGTACAAGATGCTTTGAAGGCTTGTACAATTTAAAAAAGTGGCAAATGACCTAAGATGCCCCTCCTATATGCATATTATATATAGTATAGATAAACCTTCTACGTAAACAAGTTAGCGAGTGTGTCTGTAAAGAGCTTGATAACAAAATACAGAGTAAAAGGTAATAATTTCTAAAATTCGATAAAATTTCACAAATGGTTTGGAATTTTATTTTCATAAAGACATGAGATTAAACAAAAACTAACGTTTACCTTTTTTTACAACTTACTTTCTTTTTGTTTAATTTACATAAAGAAAAACATTTATGGTCTATTTATTTCGCTTTATTACCTTATTTTTTCATTTCCTCAAGAAATCAAGAAAAGAATCTATACATAATAAAAACAAAACATGCAAGATATTCTGATAAGGCATGGGTAACAACAGCCCACCCACAACCCAATATGCAAATTAGAGCTTTGTTTCTAAAGCTTAAGTTTTTCTCGTTTATTATTTATTAATTAATTTATATTAATTATAATATTGTTATTATTTAAAATGTTAGATATAATAACATAATATATACCAATGGGGTGGTGGTTCATTGGTAAAGGTAAAGCCTTTAAAACGCCTACGTTGTGGGAGGTCTTAGGTTCAAGGCCCAAAGACTACAGGATTAAGGATTAAGAAAAAGAAATTAACCTTTAAAAAAAAAAGATATAACATAATATATACTCATTTGGGATTTAGGTATTTTTTATCATGATTGTATAGATATATAAATTACATTTATATAAATATATAAAACAAAAATTAAATAAACAATAGACTCCTTTAAGCTTGTGGGCCCGCTCGAGCGCAATAAGTGAAGCTCGGACTCGGCTAGTTCGGGTTTTTTTCGAGCTGATCTCGAGTATAGTTTGGCTTGTTTACACCCCTACTGTATTTCATCAACAATTTCTACCGAATTACAACTTTAAAATTGAACCCAAAATTATATATACCACCCTTATATGATACAGTAAGTTATTATCGTACTTCAAAACCATACAAATCGTTCTAAATGGTAATCTAATAAGTTTACCTGTTTGATATCCGTAGGAAATTCTTTTTACCTAATAATTGTTACTTATAATCATTCGATAACGTTTTGATATCAATAAGGCTTTTGTACAAATGCTTTTATCATACAAACATGGGCTTAACGTGAGAAGTGAAGGAGAAATTTTTTTTTTCACATTTTGTTAAACATGTATTTTAGTACTGAAATCTAAAAAAATTGAGTGTAATTACGTTAGTAGAGTAATGACTCTAATAGTGCAAATACACTATTTTTTATATTATTCATCTAGAAAACATACTTCAACAGATGAAAAAAAAAAGTTAAAGAAAAATCTTGATCATGTGGCCTAGTGGTAAAATGGCCGGTTCTCTCTTTGGGGGAGCCGGGTTCGATTCCCACGGGAGGCATGTGATGGATACCCCCAACCTTGTGGTGGGGTAGGTGGTTGGGAATTGATGGAGAGACCCTTGACCCTTGTGGTCATGGGTTCGACTCCTGATCCCTCCAGGTTTTACCGGTTCACTACCGTCGTGCCTTCGGGCGGGTTTGTGGGCCGGGTTTTCCCTGGAACAGGAGATGGGTGGGCCGAAGGGCTTTGTCTGTACGAACTAGAGGCCGTCTGGGCCCCTTTCGGCA
Source organism: Ambrosia trifida (assembly GCA_028751855.1). Classification (NCBI taxonomy): domain Eukaryota; kingdom Viridiplantae; phylum Streptophyta; class Magnoliopsida; order Asterales; family Asteraceae; genus Ambrosia; species Ambrosia trifida. The sequence goes on along the minus strand of CM054122.1, from coordinate 202,324,124 downwards.
ATTGGGGGCCGCGTACAGAATACCCGGCAATACTTCAGTTGATCGTTCAAAAAAAAATCAGTCATTAAATGATAATATCTTGCTATTATTTATTCCAAACTCTCATTTTTTAAGTGTTTGAAGATAGCAAATTGCTTTTTAAGTAAATCAGTTCGGTTCTTCCTAACTTCAACATTACCCTCAAACTTGTTCTTAAGTGCCTCACACAACTGTTTTGATTTTTCTATATTTCATAAAAGCATGAAGAATTTCTTGTGGTAAGCACATATTAGCAACTTATAATCATTCGATAACGTTTTGATATCAATAAGGCTTTTGTACAAATGCTTTTATCATACAAACATGGGCTTAACGTGAGAAGTGAAGGAGAAATTTTTTTTTTCACATTTTGTTAAACATGTATTTTAGTACTGAAATCTAAAAAAATTGAGTGTAATTACGTTAGTAGAGTAATGACTCTAATAGTGCAAATACACTATTTTTTATATTATTCATCTAGAAAACATACTTCAACAGATGAAAAAAAAAGTTAAAGAAAAATCCTGATCATGTGGCCTAGTGGTAAAATGGCCGGTTCTCTCTTTGGGGGAGCCGGGTTCGATTCCCACGGGAGGCATGTGATGGATACCCCCAACCTTGTGGTGGGGTAGGTGGTTGGGAATTGATGGAGAGACCCTTGACCCTTGTGGTCATGGGTTCGACTCCTGATCCCTCCAGGTTTTACCGGTTCACTACCGTCGTGCCTTCGGGCGGGTTTGTGGGCCGAGTTTTCCCTGGAACAGGAGACGGGTGGGCCGAAGGGCTTTGTCTGTACGAACTAGAGGCCGTCTGGGCCCCTTTCAGCAATTGGGGGCCGCGTACAGAGTACCCGGCAATACTTCAGTTGATCGTTCAAAAAAAAATCAGTCATTAAATGATAATATCTTGCTATTATTTATTCCAAACTCTCATTTTTTAAGTGTTTGAAGATAGCAAATTGCTTTTTAAGTAAATCAGTTCGGTTCTTCCTAACTTCAACATTACCCTCAAACTTGTTCTTAAGTGCCTCACACAACTGTTTTGATTTTTCTATATTTCATAAAAGCATGAAGAATTTCTTGTGGTAAGCACATATTAGCAACTAGTGCTTTGTTTGTTAGCCTCGTACATCTTCTTGTCATCATCACTCATATTAGTATAAGATGTAACTTTCTTCTTACCATCAAAGTCATGAGCAGAGAACGTATCCCTCTTCAACGCAAATCCACATGCATATGACGTGAAAACGAGCAAATGCTTCAACACGATATTTCCACTAGAAATAGTTATCAACTGTTATCATTTTGGGTGGGTAATTAGATTTTTTGACCTTGTGGTCCATTTCAATTAACTTGTTTAAGATTAGACATGATTAATTAGTTAAATTTTAATTAATTCCAATCAACAGTCCGAAAAATACTCCATAAGCACGTTATGACATAAGAGGCGAAGTTATTAGGTGACCTTGGCTTTAGGCGAACAAGAGAACAGACAAACAAAGAAGGAAGTTCGTCCAAATGGGGTTAGGCTAACTTGAGATAAGTTTGCTTGATATCCTATGTTCGCATACTGATATAAGTTCGCTTATTGATCTGTCAAATCCTAAATCGACCAACAAATGGCCAAAACACAACCAAAACTTCAAAATTTTGTAGAAATTTGATGCTAATGACTTATAAACAAGATTTAGCCAAAACACAAAATTTTGAACGTGAAACAAGTCTGTAAGAACTTGTTTTTGCATATAATCAATCTTGAATCGTACAATCAAAAAGCTAGTTGGTCTTATACCAATTGTAGTTCCCAGGAATGGATCGATTACAAGATTGATCAGTTACCTAGAGTGCAGAATCCTCTAGATTATAATTTAGATGCACGCACAAGTAAACGAATAAGTAATAACACGCTAAATACTTTAAACCGTGTGTTCTATTGATTATCAAACTATACTTCACAATGAATGAAGACACTTACAAACTTGCAATCTCCAAAAACTAGCTAGGAACCCTAAACCCACATGACCTATATTGGCACATGTTCGTCCCAGGGTATGTTTGCCCATGGGGTTACTTCAACCATTATTATGTTCGTCCCTACCATTACAAAGACAAACAAAATAACAATGTACAATTACATCAACCACAAAACATTAACTATCTAGAAAACATTTGTCACACAAAATGTACTAACAAAATGTTACCGGGTAACCATACCGAATAATTTTTTATACCAATTCGGTACCGAATTTTTGGCGTTTTCGATAATGGTTTGATACAGTACCGGTATTTATCGATTTTACCTTAAAATACCAATACCGATTTTACTGATCATGTGTGGTATTTAGGGATGAGCCCGGTACTAGTATTTTAAGGGGTTATAATCTCTCTTTGATTGCTTGATTTGTTCTTGCGTCTTCTTGAAAAGTGTTTAATGATTAGAGACAGATCCTAAAGTAATAAAGAGAGTCGTTTTAGGGTCACATGTTGATCTAGAGATGTTAAATGATTAAGATGGCAATAGGATGAAAGAATAAGTGGCGGATTAGTTAGTCTTGTAAAAATATCTAATGACATTGAAGAAACAATAAGTAACTCAGTGATTAAGATTAATCACTGAGTGGATTATACTTATGTCACTACAGGTTTAATCCTTTACCCAAACCGTGACTGTTAACCCGTTTGAAAGTTTAGTTATGGTGAAGTGTGTGTATGAAGTAATTGAGAACACAAGATATAAGTGGTTCGGTCGGTAATGACCTACGTCCACTGTGAACATCGAAATATTGTTGAGAGAGTGATTACAAGGATTATATCTGGTTGTGGGAGCTATTTTCTGAATGATCTTACAAGGAGAAACCTATTCCTATTTATAGGCATAATGGTGGACTGCATGGAAAGGCCCACCGGTGATACCATCGGCTTGGGCCCAACTGAGGCCCAAGTCCATTTTCCTTCTGAAATTGGTGGGAAGCGGTCGATTACTGTTGATGACGTCATGCTACAGTGTAGTCGTTGTTATAGCTGGACACGTGGCAAGTTTCTGGTGGTGTACAGTGATGTTGTACTTGCTACAGTGCTGAGGCTACCTCTGTCGTCTGAGAGTTGGCGAGGTATGCCTGCTGGTCACTGTTGATGACAACGTGAGTACAGTAGAGCCGTTTAGCTTTTGTACTATCTGCCACATGTCATTCTCCTGTTCGTGTATATTCTGACACAGATCTTTGTGAATCTTCCTTTTGTTGTCCTTCGTACCTCGTATGAAAAGTGTTAAGGGAAGATTCCGCGCGTGCTGGTACGCGCGTATCAGGTATTGTTTGTTGCTTATCAGCCGTCTTGACGTGTGAGGTTGTTAACTGCTTGCTCCCGCGTGAGTAGATCACTGCGCCATGGTCTGGCGCGAGGATCTTGTTTATGGGGATAGGGACGCCTCTTGGATTAGGCTCCCTATCCCTTCAAGTCCCCCTAGTCTAGGGCTTCTCCTGCTCGTTAGTGAGCAGGTGGAGTGCTAGACTCAAAATATGTAGTCGCGGATGAAGGCTCATCTGCTTGCTTTTGGGAGCTCTTGGATGTGTTCCGCCATGGATTTATGTGAAGTTCGGCGGGGAACGTCTTGCAACTTTACGTCAAGTTTCCGCTGGGAAGGACGTGTTCCGCCTTACCTTTACAGGAGTTGGGCGGGGAACGTCTTTTGCAATTTTACGTCAAGTTTCCGCTGGGAAGGACGTGTTCCGCCTTACCTTTACAGGAGTTGGGCGGGGAACGTCTTTTGCAATTTTACGTCAAGTTTCAGCCGAGAAATTAAATGCTGGCTGAGTGATTAATGCGGGTCTGGAGTTGTGATAAATTCCAAATCATTGGTATTTAATTTGTCTCTTGTAAATTGAAGTTAATGCGCCTGGAAATCAGTTCCTTCTGATGGAAGTTTAATGGTTGCTGACGTGTTGAGTGGTTGTCTGTTTGTGCAGGCTGAGACACGTCACGTCGTGGTTGCAGTTACCAATATTTCGTCTGGTGTCAGGCGCGTGGGATGTCACGCGTCTGACGTTCTGTCTTCGTGGTTGAGATTGTGCCATGTGTCAGTGGGCACGTGCTTTCTACTAGGCGCGTGGGTTCCCACGCGCCCATTTTTGTTGATAATGTGAGATCTGGTGACACGTGTCGTGCATCCGGTGCGTGTGTAGTGTGAAGCTGTCTCACACTACCATCTGAGCCGTCCGTCGTCAACGTCGACACGTGTCATCATCCTGCCTCTTGAATTTGAAAAGGTGCGACGGTTAGTGCCTCTTTGGTGGGTCCCATTGTCATTAATGCGATGGGTATATAAGCCTCATTAGGGCTTATGTGAGCGGTTACATTCCCATAACCTTCTTCTTCTTCCCTCCTTGTTCTCCTTTTGCTCTCAATTTTCCGGCCACCGTTCTTTGAAGTTTCCGTTTAATCTTCATAGATCTCGTTGATCTTGAAGATTCATTGTTGAAACTTCAACTTCTTTCTCGTTTGTTTTCTTTGTTTTCCTGCTTTTCTGTCCTTCTGTTTTTGAAGTTTGTTTGATCTTCAAATTCTCTTGAAGATTCCGGCGAATCTTCAAGTTTTCCGGTCATACTTTCCAGATTCCGATAACTTTAGCCTTCAAGATGTCTGATGTTCCTGTAAGTCCGTCTCCGTCCGCCGAGGATGTTAGGATGGAGCCGGCTGTGGAGGAGGTGGTGGAGGAGGAAGTTCTTGTCGAACATGGCAAGATAAAGGAGAGGAAACTGATGTCCAACACATATTGTGTTTGGAGTCAGGAGGCTTTTAATCAGTTTTGTACTATGTACAATATCCTTCCAGAGTGGGAGCCTACCCTTCCATCTCCGACCAGCACCGTTCTTTCTGCCGGGAACGGCCGGCTGGCCTTGTATGAAGCCCACTTTACTAAGTGTGGATTTCGCCTGCCGTGTACTCGCTTTCAAATTGATACCATGGTAGCTTACGGCGTTGGGCCCACACAACTAACCGCCTTTGGGCTTCTGAGGTTAGTCCACTTTGAGGCTTCCTGCCGCGCCTTGGACATTGAACCAACCGTTGAGCGGTTCAATGTCTTCTATTTTATGGCGCGCGACGAGATGTGGTTCTCGTTCAAGCCGCGCCCGAGGGTGCCGCCTATGGCCACTCATACTCCTAAGTCCTTGCATTGGGCGAAGGAGAAAATTTTCTTTGTGAAGAGGGGTGTGATCCCCATTAGTCTCCCCTGGAAGGTTATAGGGGATGGGCAGCGCGTGGCAGACATGGCTGTGCCCAAAGATTTCAAGAAGCAGGCTTGGTTTACTACCCTCACCTCCAACGCTACCTAGCTGGAATTCAAGAATCTGACGGAGGGTATCTTTTTCCTTTTGGGGATGAGCCGCCTTGGTATCCGCGCGGGCAAAGAACCCTACATTGCAATAGAGGGTACGTACTTTCTTTGTCCTTTATATTTTGTGCAATTTCCCTGATTGTTTATTGTTGCAGGTGTGAATAAGTTCCAGTTTTATGCTGCCCGTGAAGAGAAGGGTATTAAGTGGAGGCCGGTGGCGGAGAGTCAGACTTCCTGTATAGAGGCGTTTGCTGACCGCTTCTACTACCCTGATCTCTCCACCGCGCCCAAGCCTTATTACACAACCGGTGAGTCTTTGGATCCCTTCGTCACTAGCATTTTCGGAGATGATTCTACTGATTATTCTGTAGAGGTCGTTCCGCCTCTGAACCCATCCGCGGGGCGTGGACGTTGGAAACACGCGCCGCGGAAACATAGGTATTGAGCAAAGGTTGCTCTTTCTGACTCGGGTTCTTCCGTTTCAGCAGGAGAGGTTGTGAAGGGACGCCGACGGCGGAAGGATGGGCCGCCCTCGGATGATGAAGATGAGGCTGAGTCTTCTCAGCTGGAGAGGAGGAAGAGGGCGTGATCAGACAGCGCCGCGGCCGGGAGTGCCGCCATTGTGGAAGATGTATCTCCTGCCTTGACTGGCGAAGGCGGGAGTGGGGATGCTACTCAAATCCCTGAGTCAGTGGTGGCTCCGGAGACAGTTGTTGAGGGTGCTGGCAAGCAGAAAGACACCTCTGCTGGGGATCAAGGAGGGAGCGCCCCCATTTTTTCTGTGGGGATTAGCGCTGCCCCAACTCGACAGCCTCTGTTTCAGAAGCTGATAAAGAAGAAAGCCCCTGGTAAGCAACACTTATTGTCTTGTGGAATTTTTATCTTTGAGTTTTCTTTTAACATTCTGTTTTCCTTTGCTAGTGTCGCCTAAGATCATCCCTACCCCTCCTCCTGCGTCTCCATCTGCGGAGGCGGCTCGGGTTGAGGAGGAGAGGCTCTGGAGGGAGCAAGAAGCGGCCCGCAAGCAGGTGGAAGCCGATGAAGCCTTGCAAAAGGCTGAGGCTGAGAAGATAGCCGCTGCTGCGAGGAAGCAGGCGGAAGTCGATAAAGCCCTTCGGAGGGCTGAGGCCGCGAAGGTTGCTGCTGCCAATGAGGCCAAACGAAAGGCTGAGGTAGAGAAGCGGGCGGAGGCGGAGCAACAGTTTCTTGAGGAGAAGGCTCGGCTTCTAAGGGAGCGCGAGGATCGTGAGCGCGCTGTTGCTGCGACCCAAGAAATGACCCATGAATTTGATGGGTTCGAAAGGGCGCTCTTGGAGCAAGGCGCTGCTGGTGCTAGCGGTGGCTCACGCCAAACTCGGCGTGAGTCTTCTAGGGTTGGTGGGGAGCCATCAGGAGTTTATGATGGTTCCTGTTGGGCTGGTGGTGACGCCATCTGGCGCCCTCGCTGGGCGATCAGGGAGAATACCTTGTTTTCAAACTCCCTGGCCGCCCTTGAATTTGTTAGCGAGGTGGTGCCTCCGTACGAGCGAACTCACCAGGATTTGTTGAGTCGTTCTGAGCTCATAACTGCTTTGTGTGTAAATCAGGCGACTCAACTATCCCTAATGGATTCGCTTCGCCGTCGGGATGCAGCGGCGCAGCGAGATTTTGAGCAACTGGAGGCGGAGAAGGCAGACCTTGCTGAGAAGGAGGCTGCCTTCAAGGCAGAGATTTCAAAATATCGCCGCCGTGCTCATGAGGCTGAAGCCAAGGTGGCGAAGCTCGAGATGGATGCTGCTGCGGAGAGGCGCCGGTGGTCAGAGTCTTGGAAGAAAGATAACGATGAAACTATGTGGTTGAAGGAGACTCTGGCCGAGGCGCAGGAAGAGAGGCGGGCGGTGACCCGCAAATTTGAGGAGAAGAGCAAGGCCCTGACCGAAAGGACCGCGAAATATGTGGAGATGTGCAAGGAGCTTGAATCCAAGGATGATGCTCTTGTTGCAGCTACTGAGCGTATCTCTCTTCTTGAGCAAGAGAAGGTCCGGGTCCTTAATGCTAAGGAAGATCTGGAGCGGGACCTTGACTCTTCTGATCAAGCGCGTGTTGCGGCCGTCAAGGAGTGCCAGGCGGCCCAACACTTACTGGAGGAAGTGGTTACTGCTCAGACCCAGATGCAGAATTTCATTCATTGGCTGATGACGGATGGAATGAATGGGGTAAGCCTTTGCACTTTCTTTGTTATTGATGCTTGTTGTTTGCAATTGATTTGCTAACTTTTTTGTCTTCCCTCTAGGTCTTTAAAAGATTCTGGCAGGAGCCCAAGATGGGCGATCAAGTTACCGCCATTGCCGCCGCCGCACAAGCTTTTGGATACGGCGAGGGTTATGCAGATGGTTTCTTGCATGCCCAAAGTGATGGGCGACTTGAGGACGCCGAACACTATGGGAAGCCGCTGAAGGAGGAGTATGAGGCGGAATTGGCCAAGTTTGAAGAGGTTGACTTCCCTATCCTCCACGTCATTGCTGATTGCAATAACAACGCGGATCCCCTTGCTGCCCTGAAATACTTTATCAACAAATCTGACGATTTGGCGAGGGCTTCTGGCGGGAGTCCTTCCGGAGCGCATAGCGAGTAGGCGCTGTACTTGTATTTTTCATTTTAGCTTTCTTGTAAATATGAAGGGTTTTTAAGTCCCTCTTTTAATGAAATTATCAGTTTGTTATATCGTGTTTGTTCTCGCTCCAACCTTACTTATTTAACCAAGTCGTCACCCGGTGTGTAAGTATAGGTTAGGGCGCGCGCTAGGCTAGACAGTCCGGCATCTAAGTGTTGTACTTTTGCCTTGAAGACTGTAGCGGAGCGCGACTTGTGACATTAAGTCCGAGTTAGGCGCGTAGGAGCCTTGCCTAGAAGACTTTTGGCCACGTTTTGTGTGGCGTGCCTTCCTCTTGTCCGAGCTGTGTAACAGTTCTAGAAGACAAGGGATTATGCGCGCACATGTGTTAAGCGGGCTGACAGGTCCGACAAGTAAATCTGTCGTGAAGACCGTTACGCGTCGTCCAAGTGTAAGATGTATAAGCCCGACGTGCTCAAGACACGTCTTGAAGGCTCATTTTACTACGTTGGTCCGCGGTTTTGGTCCGACAGGATTTTGCCCAAGTCTTGAAGACCCTGGCGCGGAAAAACAAGTAGAAACACAGATATATGAAACTTTTTCATTGATAGTATGGCATGTGTAGCCATGTTACAAGTTTACAAGTAACTGCGTCGCAACTATGCGCCGTTCCAAGATCGCGGGATGGGGGTACCATCTATTCTTTCCAACGCGTAGGCGCCTTTGCCTAGCACTTCTTGTATTTTGTATGGCCCTTCCCAAGTCGGAGCTAGTTTTCCTGGCTTTTCAGCGTTAGAAGCTTCGTTGTTGCGGAAAACGTAGTCCCCAATCTTGAACGTAAGTTCTTTGATGCGCTTGTTGTAGTATTGTTCCAGCTGAGTTTTGTATCTTGCCTCTTTTATTGCCGCAAGATCGCGGCGTTCTTCTAACAGGTCAAGGTTCATGCGGAGTTCTGTGTCGTTGTCCGTTGTTTCGGCCATTAATACTCTCGCGGTAGGATAGGTCATTTCTGCGGGGATCACCGCCTCGGAACCGTATGTTAAGCTGAACGGCGTTTCACCGTTGCTTGTTTTTGTGAGGGTGCGGTAGGCCCATAAAACATGCGGCAGTTCATCTACCCACCCTGTCCTCTTGGTTTCGAGCCTTGTCTTGATGCCTTCGACAATTGTGCGATTGGCCCTTTCCGCTTGACCATTGCCTTGCGGATGCGCAACTGATGTGAATATTTGTTTTACACCCATTTGAGCCAACCATTCTTGAAGGGATTGGTCTTCAAATTGTGTGCCGTTGTCGCTGACCAGTTGCATTGGCAAGCCAAATCGGCAGATAATAAACTCCCAGAGGAATTTCTTGACGTGTGCGCCGTCGATCTTGGCTAGAGGCTTTGCCTCGACCCACTTGGTGAAGTAGTCGATGGCGACGATTAAATATCTGACGTTACCCGGGGCCGTTGGGAAGGGTCCGACCAAATCGACAGCCCATTTCTGGAACGGCCACGCCGCTGTAACGGGCACCAAGTTGTTCTTGGGGCGCAAGGTGTTCGGAGTGTGGCGCTGGCAACTGTCGCATTTGCGCAACTCGTTGACCGCGTCCACGTGCATGCCCGGCCAATAGTACCCTGCGTTCATCAATTTCGCTACTACCATCCTTGGGCCGGCGTGTATCCCGCATATTCCCTCATGTATGTCTCTGAGGAGAAGGGAGGTGTCTGCGGAGTCTACACATCGTAACAATGGCCCTAGGTAAGATCGGCGGTACAGAGTGCCGTCTATGAGTTGGTAATATAAAGCCTTGTGTTGGATCTTTCGGGCCTCTGATTTGTCATCAGGCAGGATGCCGGAAGATAAGAAGTCTTTGATCGGGGTCATCCAGGACGCGTTGCCTGTTTGGATGACATGGACTTGTCGCAGCGGAACAGATGGTTTTTCAAGGACATCAACTCGTACCTCTTTGGCCATGTATGCAAAGACTGTGGATGCCATTTCACTCAGCGCATCGGCTGGCTTGTTCTCACTGCGCCGGATGTGTTCGACGGTGCATGAGTCGAACCGTCGCATGAGTTGCTTGGCTTGTTCCAGATACAGGGCCATGGTTTCGTCATTTGCATCATATGATCCATTGATCTGTCGCGCGACAAGCAGTGAGTCGACGTGTGCCTCCACGTGCCTGGCCCCCATTTTTTCCGCAATGCGGAGGCCTGCCAGCAACGCTTCGTATTCCGCCTCGTTGTTTGTGCTTTTAAAATCGAGGCTGATGGCGTACATGAACTCGTGTTTATCTGGGCTGATGAGGCGTAATCCTGCGCTGGCGCCGTCGTCATTGGAGGCCCCGTCTGTGAATAGGGACCATTTTTGCGACGGGTCGTGCGCTGGCGCGGGTGATTCTTCAGCTTTGCATTCTTGAACTTGGTCTGCCGGTATCTCCGTGTCGAAGTCCGCGAGTATCTGGCCTTTAATTGCGGGCCGGGATTTGTACTTGATCGTATGTTCCCCCAGCTCGATGGCCCATTTTGCCAGGCGGCCAGACAGTTCGGGTTTGGCGAGAATGTCGTTTATCCGATAGTCCGTGAGGACGTTTATCGGGTGGCCTTAGAAGTATCTGCGCAGCCTTCTAGATGCATGGACAAGTGCTAGAACCAGCTTTTCCATTATTGTATACCTTGTTTCTGTGTCTAACAGTGTGCGGCTGACGTAATAAATTGGCGTTTGCACTCCTTTGCGCTCGACCATTAAAACTGCGCCTATCGCTCGCTCCGTGACGGAGAGGTAAAGTGTAAGCGGTTCTTTAGGAAGTGGCGCTGTTAGTGTCGAAAGGTTCATTAGGCACTGCTTCATAGCCTGGAATGCTGATTCCGCCTCTGGGGTCCAGCGGAAGTTGATCTTCTTTAAACAGTTCTTCAAAGTGTTCACGAACGGGAACGACTTTGAAGCTTAGTTGGACAAGAATCGGTTTAGGGCCACGAGGCGGCCCATTAGTGTCTGTACTTCTTTGACGGAAGCGGGAGAAGGCATTCTCTCGATAGCTTGTACTTTTTCTGGGTTGGCGCGGAAATCGTCCCGCGTTACAATGACGCCTAAAAATTTGCCTTCCTCCATCCCGAATGAACATTTGCTCGGATTCAACTTCATGCGCACTTTGCGTAATTGATTGAACGTCTGTTTGATATCCCGAAGCATGTCACTTTCCTCCTTGCTCTTGATGACCAAGACATCAACATACACTTCAAGTCGTACGCCGATTTCATTAATGAAGGCCGTGTCCATAAGACGTTGGTATGTGGCGCCCGCGTTTTTCAGACCGAAAGGCATCTTGGTGTAACAGAAGATGCCCGCGTCTGTGCGGAACGCCGTTTTATCTTCATCTTCTTTGGCCATTTGGATCTGGTGGTAACCTTTCTATGCGTCCAAGAAGCATTTGAACCGGTATGGGGCGAGGGAATCCACCTTTAGATCAATTTCTGGCAGAGGGTAGCAGTCTTTGGGACACGCCTTGTTGATGTCCTTGTAATCGACGCACATGCGCCAGCCTCCATTGGCTTTGGCGACCATAACAGGATTGGCTACCCAGGTTTGGTATCTGATAGGGCGAAGGATGCCCGCGTTGAGCAGCTCGGTGACTTGTTCGTTCATGGCCTTTGTTTTCTCCGGGCCCATACTGCGCTTCTTTTGCACTTGGGTTCTACGGAGCGATAGACGTTAAGCTTGTGTTCCGCTATTTCGCGGGGAACACCAACCATGTCCGCTGGTTGCCACGCAAAGATGTCCATGTTGCTGATCAGAAGCTGTTTCAAGTAATTGCGTATGGTTTCGGAGATTTCATGGCCAATGACCACCATTTGCTCCAGAAATTTAGGGTTTAGTGCCCATTTTTCCGGCTCAGTGCGGGCATTTGTTTTGACCATCTTTGGAGGCTTGGCGGTTTCAGTGGTGTGGCAATCTTCATTGGCTCTGATGAAGGCAATACCTGTCTTGGTTGGGAAGCCAACCATCGCGTGCGCCGTTGAAGCATTGGCGTTAAAGCGCGCGATGCCTTCCCGTCCCAATAGAATATCATGATTGGAGGTGGCTGGCAGAACCATAAAGTCACATATCTCCGTGCGCTCGTGGGTGCCATCGGACCATGTGACTGGCAGGGAGAGCATGCCCCGCGGCATGATGGTCTCATGAATGAAACCTGAGATTGGCTCATTGACTGGTACGAGTTTTGCCTTGTCTTCTGCATCCAATTGTTGGAAACATTGCTCATACATGATATCGGTGCTGCTGCCACCATCTAAAAACATGTACCGCGTTTGGTAATGTCCGAAAACGGCGGTTATGACTAGTAGAGCGGTGCATGAAGTGCCGCCTCTGACTTTAGGCATGAGGACGTCGGCCTCTTTCCATGAGTCATCGAGTGGTTGTAGGCGGGTGCGCTTGCCATGCTGGGTGTTTTTGCCACGCTTAGTCATGTTGCAGTGATGACGAGGGACAAGTGTGGCGGTATGAGTGTTAAGGTCCCAGATTTTCTTTCGCGACCCCTCCCCTTGATTTTCGTCGCCCGCATTACCCTTGCCAGTGCGGTGGACGTTTTTTACTAAGTGACTGATGTGCTCAAAGTGGTTTAATAAAAACTAACTAAATTAACCTAAACTAGACACTCTAAGTTTTAAATTTATAACCTAAGACTCTCTAAACCTAAACCACACAATCGGCAAGTGTACCGGTCAGTGCAGTACAGCTAAAGTAAGTCCGAGTATCGAACCCACGAGACTCTACTTGAAAACGTAAACTAGACTCGATTACTTATCTACAACCTGACTAAATAATGTTTTGTTGCTTAAAGGGGGGTTTCTAATAAACTAATGCAAATAAATAAAATATAACTTAAATAAACTATAGACACAAACTGGGAACTAGAACTAAAATCAGGTGATGGGGAGGCACTACCTAGGCTAGAATCCTACACATGCATGATAAATTTCTAATGGCTATGGAACTGGTGTGGAACCGGGATCTTAAAATACTAAACATCAAGAATAAACTAGACACTCTCGACCCTTCTCAAGGGGAAACCCTAGAATATTGTTGTGCTGTTAAACCACCGGTTGAGAGGTTACCCTCACAGGCTTACCTACTCGAATCTTAAAGTACCCGCTAGACAGTCTACCTCACAGCGCGAAAGTCACAATACACCCTAAAGTGCAAGGGGTAACTACAATATTTCTGATAAGACTTGGCCTACAAGGAATGCTAGGGAAACTAGGAAGATCTTCTCACAAAGCCTCTAGAACTAGCAATTTAACACCCTAGACAGGTCAACAATCTCGCACCTCACAGCTATTGAGAATTGGTAGAACACTTAGAATTAACTAACTAACAATTACAACTCCTATGGATAACCTGCAGAATTAACCATAAACTAGTCGCTAACACTCAGTCCGCAACCTAACCCGCATTCATACATGAAAGACATTCACAAAAACGCAAGTGGAGTTTATAAAAATTAATTAAATAAAACTAAATACGCATACACATCAAACCAGAAAATAAAAAGTTTTTTACTTTAAAATTCAACCCACAACCAAAAGTTCCAAGACCAAAAGAAAATAAATCAAACAAGTGCAATCATCTTTAACCTAGGTAGCATCAAGGTTTAGCCAATAATTGTCATGAAAAAATCAAAACAATAAAAACTAAACATATTCATGGCGTTCACTATGGGTATCAATTATATAAATAAATAAATAATTAGATTAGAATCGACCCGTGCTCGCACCTAGGCTTCAACCCTTGATCCTTGGCTTGCCTCCCTAAATTCCTCTTAAGGCTGCTGTTCAATGTCTGTCCTCTCCACAAAATAATAATCTCTCTTCTTCGAAGTTCTCTTGTGCGCAGCTTCTGTCTCTTCCCCAAAGAATAATATTGTTGTTGTCCCCTAAAATAATAATTCTCCTCCTTTGATATTGGTCCAACTCCTCCCAAGAATAAATAAAAATGCCGCTGATGTTCTATTCCTCCCCATCTTGTGCGCCGCTTTTCTCTTTAAATGATTGATGCCCTCTTCTTTATTGGGCCTTGGGAAGACCCAAAGTGACATGAGTCACGTTTCTTTCAATAACAATATTATTATTATTATTATTATTATTATTATTATTATTATTATTATTATTATTATTATTATTATTATTATTATTATTATTATTATTAGATACTATTATAACTACGTGCTCTTTACTCGGATGTTCTTGACTCGACCAAAGTTGCTCGTTTATACTCCAACGTCTATGAACACCTACAAAATACAAAATAAATAAATAAGTACTTAAAACGACGCAAAACTAATAAAAATCTATAAAAACCTATACTAAATAAAATAGACCGGTACAAGCCTAAAACTAATAAAAACACTATCTAAAAGACTCGAAAATTATACAAACTGTACACTGGAAATATATGTATTTTACAATACATCAGTGACCGAGCTGTCCCAATTTCAGCGCGGCCTCGATCTCCATCTTCAGGCTGTAACAGTTGTCTGTGAGGTGACCAAAGTCGTTGTGATACTCACAGAACTTGCTTTGGTCCACGTTCCTCCGTTTCCCCAAGGGGTTGGCTTCTTTCAGCGTGACCTGCTCTGTTTTCAGGACCTGGGATGGTGTCTTTGTTAGCGGGGTCCAATCGTGGTTTTTCTTCGAATGTCCACGCTGGTCTCGCGATTGCTTGTTATTGATGAGTTGGCGGGCATCGCCCGTGGGGGAGTATTTTCCCTCGTCGGCCGTGCCCGAGATGCGGCTCCAAACAGATTTGTTTTTGTGTTTATTACTATTATTATTATGGTGTTGCGGTTGGAAGCCGTGCATCTGGTTGAAAGATTTTTCGGAGGAGGCATATATTTTCGCGGAGTGGATGAGTTCATCCCAGGACTCCGAAATGCCATCTTTGCCCGTAAGGGATTTCATTAGTTCTGGGCTCCGAACGTTATGTATGAATGCTGCCCGGGTAAGTTCTTCCCCGCAGCCTATTTGCAAAGCCTCCTTGTTGAATCGAACTATGAAGTCTTCGATGGATTCATGATCATGTCGGCGGCATAACAAAATATGCGCCTTGTCCTTCTTGTGCTTGCGCAAGTGTAAAAAGTGATTTCCAAACTTGTCAGTGAGGTCGTCGAAGTCCTTAACGCTCCACGCGGGGAGGTTGTCGAACCAGACTCTGGCCGCGCCGGTTAAGGTCTGGGCAAACAAATGGCACCAGACCTGGACGGGCCAGTCTACCGACATACATGCGCACTCAAAGTCATGCACATGGTCATCCGGATCACGCAGGCCATCGTATCTACCGATGCTGCTAGGAAGCTTAGCTTTCCTTGGTATTTTGGCTGTCGCTATGCGAGCGACAAACTTTGATTTTTCGGCGAAAGCTTTTGGTCTAAACGGCCTGACCAAGTCATCGTCCTCGTCGTTATGACGCGAACGGTGACGGTGTTTCTTTCCATTGTGGTCAGAGTCGCTGCTAGACGACTCATAGCCATCCGGTTCATCACGTGACTTCGCGCAGCCCCGAACCCTGGCGTCTCCGCCGAGTTCCCTGCTGCGACCGTCATCGTGAGTGGCCGAGTCTTTCTTTTTGTACCTCCTTTTGGATGGGGTATCATAAGTAAGGGCTTTACCCTTCTTCTTGGCTTGTTGCAAGAGTTTGCGTTGGTATATCGCAGAACTTTTGGCGTTCTGACGAAGGAGCCACTGGTCTGGGTCCTCCTCAGAACCGCCGTCACTGTCATCATCCGAGTCTACGTCACGGATCTCGAGATCCGGTTGCTCGAGACGTGAAGTGGGTTGTTTGACGACAGTGTGTGGTGTGTTTTGGTTTTCCGGGGACTGAGCATCGACGTCCCCGGTTTGGTTAAGGACAGAAGTGTTAGGGTTGGGTTCAGCCATGGGTGGGTTAAAAGATGAGCGAATAAAGCTGTTCTAACCGTTGGATGGCGCCAATGAAGAAACAATAAGTAACTCGGTGATTAAGATTAATCACTGAGTGGATTATACTTATGTCACTACAGGTTTAATCCTTTACCCAAACCGTGACGGTTAACCCGTTTGAAAGTTTAGTTATGGTGAAGTGTGTGTATGAAGTGTGTGAGAACACAAGATATAAGTGGTTCGGTCGGTAATGACCTACGTCCACTGTGAACATCGGAATATTATTGAGAGAGTGATTATAAGGATTATATCTGGTTGTGGGAGCTATTTTCTGAATGATCTTTCAAGGAGAAACCTATTCCTATTTATAGGCATAATGGTGGGCTGCATGGAAAGGCCCACCGGTGATACCATCGGCTTGGGCCCAACTGAGGCCCAAGTCCATGTTCCTTCTGAAATTGGCGGGAAGCGGTCGATTACTGTTGATGACGTCATGCTACAGTGTAGTCGTTGTTATAGCTGGACACGTGGCAAGTTTCTGGTGGTGTACAGTGATGCTGTACTTGCTACAGTGCTGAGGCTACCTCTGTCGTCTGACAGTTGGCGTGGTATGCCTGCTGGTCACTGTTGATGACAGCGTGAGTACAGTAGAGCCGTTTAGCTTTTGTACTATCTGCCACATGTTATTCTCCTGTTCGTGTGTATTCTGACACAGATCTTTGTGAATCTTCCTTTTGTTGTCCTTCGTACCTCGTATGAAAAGTGTTAAGGGAAGATTCCGCGCGTGCTGGTACGCGCGTATCAGGTATTGTTTGTTGCTTATCAGCCGTCTTGACGCGTGAGGTTGTTAACTGCTTGCTCCCGCGCGAGTAGATCACTGCGCCATGGTCTGGCGCGAGGATCTTGTTTATGGGGATAGGGACGTCTCTTGGATTAGGCTCCCTATCCCTTCAGACATTAAAATGTAAAGATTAATGACATAAAATGATGTTAACGTGTTGGTAGTTGATTGAGATCACCTTGTGTAGTCTAACTATAATATTATATCAATTATTAAACTTGGAGGAGACTAAAACTTTTATTTATTGTTGGATTATTAAAAACATAGGAAACAAAGTTTATATAGACTAGCTATTCTAATCATAACAATAGGACACATATCTCAAACCTAATACTAATACTAATAGACAATTCAAATAATAATTAAACAAACTTAATTATTATTTTACTCGTTTAGTCCTTTGACTTTAGCCCTTCGAGTTTATATCGCTACAATTTTCACATTAATGTCATTCGTTATAAGTTTAGGCATGCAATTTTAGATCTTCATTACATATCTTGCAATTGTTTGATTGAAGTTATGTCGATATGACTTTCCATTATGGTTTAGAAACGCAGATAATTAGCTTTTTTTTTTTTTGAAACTTAACTTTCATTAAAAAAAAAACACCAAACACAAGGCAACCTATCACCAAGACGGAAATAGGAAGCCGAAAACCAAACAACGTTTTTACATCAAATCAAAAGAACACCATCGCTCCCAATCAACTATGCCTCCTTTAAACCTATGTTTGTACCACAAAAACCCCAGAGCCTTTATATCCGCGATCAAGTCCACTACCTTCGTGTCTTTACTCTAAAATATGTTTTTATTCCTCGCCTTCCAGAGCCGCCAACAAGCTATAATTATGATCCCATGAAGAACCGTCTTCTTATTCCCCGAGATGGCACAGTGCTCATGCATTTCCACCAAATCCTTATGTAACATCCGGCCCCTCTCACCACCAATATTGTCCGCTTTGCCCCGATGGGTTGCCCATCCAGAGCTCACGGATTTGTTTTTGGTCGCCCCGGTGGAGACTTCCCAGGAGGTCACCCATCCTGATACTACTCCCACCTGAGCACGCTTAACTGTGGAGTTCTCCTCTCATCCACTAGCATTAAGCCCAAAACGCGTTGGTGATTTAAGAGGATTTGGATTACTTATGAACCAAGGATCTCTCCTGGCCACGACCGATGTGGGATTTGCCTAGGGTGTCATACAAAGATCCATGTTAATCTTCTCAGAAATCAGTACTGTTACACCTTAACATGAAACAAAATCATACCCGGAATCCTACACCATCGAAATATCCCGTTCCATACACCCGCTGCAATACCGCAACCTGTAAGAAGATGCTTGATCGTTTCGTCACAGGTCTCACACCAAATGCATACAGGATTATCCACCGGAACACTTCGTCTCAACAATGCCATCTTAGTTGGTAGTCGGTCCAAAAACGCTCTCCACATAAAAATGTTGCATTTAATAGGAACCCATTTACTCCACGTAAAGCCGAACCGCTCGCCACTGTTTCCTGTACTTCGTAGCCACCTTTTTATCGATGCCACATTGAATCCTAAATCCTTTCCATTGGTCCAAACCTTAGTATCATGGGTGTTTGACATCCTCACTTGCTGACGCATTAATTCCAATTGTTGTTTGGATTGTACCTCCTCCATAGTTGAAGGAGAACTGCTCCACTCCCATGTAATAATCTTAATATTGTTTTGGAACGTGAGACGACCACTAACCATAACTCGTTTCTTTCTTTCTAAGTTGAATAAGTTTCAGAACTTATCCCTTAACAGCTCATCGCACAACCAACAATCTAACCAAAACCGTATTTGTTCCCCATTACCAATTTGTCCACGAATCCTGCTGTTAAAACTGACGCCTTAAACCTTGTGTTAATTCCAAAACGACACACAGTTTTTCTATACTCCATTAATTGAATTATTAGCATGCACCACACCCCAACTTCGACTTGAACCATGAATAGACACAATCACTCTCCTCCATAACGCCTTCTGTTCATTATAATACCTCCAAAGCCACTTACCAAGCAACGCAATATTATTTGTATCTAATCTTGCTATCCCCAAACCTCCATCTCGTATAGATTTTGTAACCATTTCAAACCAAACCAAATCCAACTCATCTTCCTAACCTCATCCGACCCACCCTATAAGAAACGTCTCATAAGACCTTCCAAAGTATTAATTATCTTCACATGCGCCTTAAACAATGAAAAATAATACGTAGGGGGACTGTCTAGAACCGATTTAATTAACGTTACCCGGCCACCAACGGACAAAGTGTTAGCTTTCCACTTCGACAACCTTCTCTTGAACGTAGAGACAACCGGATCCCAATTCGTAATCCGATTCATGTTTGCCCCGACCTTGATACCCAAATAAACAAATGGTATATCTTCTGCTTTACAACCCCAAGCTTCGGCTTCGATTTTTAAGTCATTACGATCGACCTCTACACCATATAATACAAATTTATGCAAGTTAATTTTCAAACCAGAGCACAAATAAAATATCCTCATAATCCCTTTCATGTTAGCAAAATTAAAATCAGACCACTCCCCCATCAGCATCGCATCATCGGCATTTACCAAATGCGATAAAACCGGTCCGTCGTTTGGAAGCCGAATACCATCAAAAGCACCTATATCACACGCCTTATTCATCAAGCCCAAAAAAACCTCCATCAAAATAATAAACAAGAATGGGGAAATAGGATCGCCTTGACGTACTCCTTTATGACACCCAAACTCAAAAGTTGGCGACTCATTCACCAAGACCGCAGATCTAGCTAAAATCAAAATCCCACGAATCCACTCACACCACTTCGAAGGAAAGGCCATTTGATAAAGAACCGATAACAAAAATTCCTAATTGACATTATCATAGGCTTTGTCAAAATCAATTTTAAACAAAAACATTTTTCCCCCATTTTTTTTGCCCACGATATAACCTCGTTTGTCATTAAAGGCCCGTCCAAAATGTACCTTCCTGTAAAAAACGCAGACTGGTTTTCTGAAACAATATTACTCATACGCGTTCCCAATCTATTCGCCAGCACCTTCGACACTACCTTGCCAATGCACCCTATGAGATTAATCGGTCGAAAATCTCCTAGATTATTCGGATCACCCACCTTCGGAATAAGAGTAATAAACGGTGATCCTACCCCCTCACTAAGCCTCCCAACTCTGTGAAACCGATTCATTATATGTCCACAAAGTCCTTATCGAACAAATCCCAAAATGTCTTTATAAACCGAAAATTAAAACCGTCTGGACCGGGTGCTTTATCCGCTCCACAATCAAATACTGCGCTTTTAATTTCCTGCACTGAAAACATTTTAATCAAATCCGCCGCCTCCTCCGTCTGTAACCTCTTCAACCCGTATACCAGACGCTTCGGTCTTCTAACAATATTCTCTTTAAACTTAGCACTGAAAAAATGCAGCACCTCCCGCTTTATGATATTCGGTTTCGTCTCCCACATACCTCTAACCGTCAATCTAGGAAAGTAGTTTGCGGCCTTCCGTTTATTTATGACACCATGAAAATACCTTGAATTGTCGTCGCCATGTGTAGCCCATTTACATCGAGATTTCTGTTTCAAGTCATGTTGGTGAAAAGTTTCTAGCTCCCACGGACGCCGTTTAGTCTCTTCCAATGTCCACATCTCCACTCCTGAAAGTTGTCGTACTTCCAAAACATCATCCAACTCACCTCGTTCATTTTCCAACAAATGTTTCTCACCCAATTCTTTTTGTTTACACTGTTCTGCTCAAGTGGAAATGTCAACACGAAGTTTTTTGAATTTTTTGCCTCAAGATACAATCCGACTCTCCCACGAAACCGCCCTCACAAATAGAATTTTTTACGACATCACCAAAACATCATGACTTAGCCAAGAATTGTAGAGCTAAATGGGTTAGGCCCAAAATTCCTCGACGTCATTTTCAACACAAGAGGACTATGATCGGACATATTTCTTCCAAGCACTACATACTCCGCATTTGGCCAGTTCATGAAAAAATTCCAATTAACAAAAATTATGTCAATGCAACTTAATTTATCACCTGCCACAAACGTAAAACGTCTCCCTTTCAATGAGAACTCGTGTAAATTAGAATTGTCTATGAAATCGTTAAACTCATTCACCTCGGCCATGTTAAAAAAAGAATTCCTCCTTTCACATTCACTTCTGACCGCGTTGAAATCATCCGCGACCGTCCACAAACCATCTCCTTCGCCTATTAAGTTACTAATATCCGTCCACAAAACCCGTTTATCTACTACATTGTGAGGAGCATACACATTAAGCATGTTGTTCGTTAAACCACAACCTTTAATTTACCGGAGACCAAAAGACAATTCGATAATTTAGTAACGTCCGTCATATCAAAAACTTTTGGATCCCATAAAGATAACAAACCACCCGATCTATCGGTCGAGGAAACCCAATCAAAACAATAATCCCCCACCCCAAAAACGCCCCACATCAAACGAACCCAAATCGACAAATTGTGTCTCTTGAATCATCATGAAACTCACCTCGTGGTGAATACGTAAACCACGAACCCAATCTGCTTTACTTGAATTCCCTAACCCACAAATATTCAACGATAGGACGTTCATTGTCCACCTTCTTGATACCATTCACATCGCAAAACCTCATGAACTTCTAGCACAAAATCATTTAATCCTTCCACACCTAATGCTCTACCCAAAGTGATTGTTTGATCAGACTCAAAAGTAATCGATACCTTTGGCTTTTCAATAAATTTTTGCTTAAAACCACAAGCCCCATCCACTTGATCATCAACATTACAAATCTCAATACCTACGTCCGATTGCGTATTCAGATCCGGTATCCCTCCATCTTCATTAGAAACCGTTTCCTCATCAGCACCATGCACCGTATTAGTAGAAATAATACCGATAAGCTTATCCAACACAAACGGATCATCGTCGTCCCTAAGCCATTTCTTCGGTCTTTCTTGAGAACCACTAGACTCACCCCTATTTTTAAAAAGCTTCTTTCGATGGAACTTCTTTCGCACATTCGGCTGACCATCTGCCGAAGTTTGGTTCGAGATCGCCA
Organism: Ambrosia trifida; assembly: GCA_028751855.1. NCBI lineage: Eukaryota > Viridiplantae > Streptophyta > Magnoliopsida > Asterales > Asteraceae > Ambrosia > Ambrosia trifida. The sequence continues at coordinate 202,302,330 of CM054122.1, read as the reverse complement.
CACCTTGAAGAACATTCTCATCCTGCTCCTTCTCTTCCAAAACCTGATGATCCCGTATTTCACCCATCTCCACCTATAACACCCGAAAATCTAAAATCTAGTTCATCACAATATTAACTTAAAAAGGGAAACGGGTTAAGTAGGGGTATTCATAATCGCTACTAAATAAAACCCAAGTAGTAGGTTGGTGCCTTGACTAAGTTAAACAAAAACTCCAAGGGCCATTTCTGTCAATAGACCAAAGATGATAAGTCTTAATAATAAAAACAAGAAATTGGTGGTGTTGGTGATCAGGGGATCGACCAAAACACCACAAAACACACACATAAACACACACTAAGCTCCTACACTCCTTTGAAGCTTGAATCTTGCTTATTGAGAGGTTAATCCAACTGCATGAAGGCTTAATCAACTCAATAAACTCCAGTAAACACCTAGGTATCACTTGTTTTATCTAGATTGTTGTTTTATAGCTTCTTTGATGATGAGTGAAATTTTAGGGTTCTTGATTGGAAACAAATTGATAGACTCTAAGGAACCTTATAAGAAAGGGTACCTTAAAGTCTTGTTAATTCTGCTCTATGTAAATTAACTAACCCTAGAACATAAGATTTTGGGGAAATTAGGGTGATATGGGTTGGTTCCCTCAAGGGTGAAACAACCCCTAATAACCTTGTATAATTACTTGAGGAATTTGAAATTGTGAATTCTTAGTCATTAGCAAGACTAGAATAACACCTTGTAATGAAAATATTAGGTGGGTAGTAAGTGATTAATTGACCCATTTGGCTAGATTAATTGGTTAAAGAATCATGTATGTTAAGTGTTTGATTAAATGCTCAAATGAAGTTACTTGTGTGGAAGTCCATGAAAGTAATGGAATCATTAGTAGGATATGCTAAATTAATGATCAAACCACTAATCGTATTGATAAACACTTGGATACTTATCTAGGTGAATCAAGTGGGAGTCTAGAAGTCAAGGGCGAACCGGATACTCGCCAAAAAGGAAAGCTTTGAGGTACGTTTGGCTGCATTCATTTGTGATATAGATTTTATAGAATACTTACAAAATGTCATGATGAAACGAATCCGAAAACCGTTTGATGGAATAGTATATTTTACAAATTGCCATGATAAAATGATATGGAGAATAGCATGTTGATATGAGAACGGATAACATGGATGTATAAATGTTAGGTAGTCCAGAAGGACCCGAAACTTGAAACTTAGTTAGATGAAAGCAATCGTGGGCGCAACTCGTACCAATGTGTATGAAGCCAGGCGACCATGATGAAAACGGTATCCATTGATGACCCAAACGGGTCAAATGGATAAGAAAACAAGCTTGGAAAACGAAAAAGGGAATAAGACCGAGGCATAAGCAATCCCGTGCGGATTGTAGAGCCCAAGGCATCCCTAAACATTCATAAACCAAGGCGAATACAATCCGAAGGGGTTGTAGGGGCCGAGGTAGCGAAATTTCGGCCTTAACCAAGAGTTAGGCTGTGAAAAAGCAAGAAAACAGCATCAGGGACAATCGCGCGGCCGCGCACTCCCTTTGCGCGGCCGAGCAAACCTTCTGTAAGATTTTGGGTGTCGCCCGCGCGAAACACCCAGCTTGGGTTTTTCGACCGTTTATCCGATTTTAACGCTTTTTAATGTCATCTAACTCTATTTGATGTATGTGTAACAGGTTGGGGATAAGATGGACCTCCGGGTGGAAGATCAAGCAACCAAAACAAACCGAACGCGTTCTTTGGAACTTCTTTTGTAGGAAGTAGCCATAACATAGCTTAGTTGAACGAAATCACTTTGTTTCCGCTGTGTCTAAATAAAATTAACTACTTGGTTATTTGTAAAACTTAACTCCATCAAGTTTTTGGGTATGAATCATGTTTTGTACTTATTTGGTAATTGGTAACTAGTGTTCAAATCATGTTTACACCCACTTAAATTCACTAATTATAACAACGTAGGGGTAGGGTCTTACACCACCTCATCTGTCATCCCGTTTAACACGTCAACATTCCTTCCGACTCCGTCTAATATACCTTTATTTTTTTCACTTCAATTTTGTTGTATATCAAATATCCCATATAACAATGTGTCTTGAAGCAGAACTACAGAAATTTACGTCAATTTGCCATGTGCGAGAAAAAGAACAGGGTGTTGAACCTAGGTAGCCATCTATTAAATTGCTAGAGCAACACACCAGTTGTAATTGTAATCTTAAATACCAAACCTATAACACCATATAGCGTTGGTATCATAACTACCTAACCTATAAACACCATCTAGTACAAAATGTGACAGAAAAAAATAGCACCTATCCAGCCCTGACATGCTGGCTTGGACATTGTTGAAGATCATGATGTAACATGAATTAGAACATCTTAACACATATTTTGCCTCTCGGATAATGACTAAATTTTCAACGTACCTTTTGAGTTGGTTAAACTTTAAAGTCAATTATAGGGTAATTATAGCAAAAGAAAAGTCCCATATATTTCGAAAAGTTATAACATGTATGAAAAAAAATAATTGATTGTTACATGACCTCAATTCGTTCAATCATCACATTTGAAATGGTAAGATAGTGGTGCGTGTTTGTTTGTAATTGAGAGATTACCAAAGTTCCCTAGTAAAAATATGTATTTGTGACTCTTGCTTGTTAACTCAAGCTTTTATTAGCAACTAATAAAAAAATAAAATAAAATCACTAGTCATAAAAAGTTTAGTTCATAAACAATTAACTGTAATATTATTTAAAAGAGGTCAGCATGCATAGTAGGAAGAGAATCTCCTTTTGTACTTACACAGTATGCTCTTCTTGTTCAAGAATCATCTTTGCATAAGCTCGTTGACTTTCACTCACATCACAAAGTCCAGTAATTCAGTGATTCACAACTATCTGCAATTATTATAAACAATTTATTGATTCACAAATTCTAATTAGTAAAAAAAACATTAGGGTCATAAAAAGTTTAGTTCATAAATAATTAACTTTAACCTTGTTAAAAAGAAGTTACCTTAGTGATGGCCGATATTGGTGGTTAAGACGATCGGTCCATTCTAATCATTCCGCCAAACTGTGAGAGCCAAATATCAAGTGGCAGTGTTGGTTACTTTGTAACAAGATAATTAGGCTCAGATTAGTAAAGACTGATATCTCACAAATATTGTTTGAAGTTTTGCTTAATTTTCATTAGGGTCCTCACTTAAAAATGTAACAAAAAAAATTCATGTTTTTATGGCATCTCAAAAACGATGTGACATTTTTTTTAACTCATCATCCTCATCACAACCAAGAACAAAGCTCAAATGCCAGACAGATTACTATAAGCAGTTAAGCTAACAAACTCAAAGCACAAAATTACTCAAAATCAAGAGATTAACTTCACTAACAACAAATAAACCATCAACAATTTCGGCCAAAATAAACATTTATCTCAACAAAAGAGAATCGATAGAAAAATTTATACCTTAAATCAACAGGAGTATATCAGGATAGCATCACTCAAGCGAAGTCAATAGCATCTTCAATCCACATAATCGTAAACAGTTCCACCATCGTTTGAAATCGAATCATACTACAATAGTGGCCGATCTGACTTTGTAGCCAATCGATGTTGTTGGGTTTGCCTCCGAGTGCAACCATTACCGTCAACATCAATGCTACCAACAACAACAAAAACTTCCACACACCACCAGCGGAGGGGCCATAGGAGCCGCCCTTCTCCCACCCCCATCACCATCTTCCCCCACCTCCGGTGACATCGTCATCACTATCACCATCTTCTTCTTTACCACGGCGGCCATAATCGTGTTTCTATATACTTCTCCCTTTAAATCGATATGTCACCATCAAACGAAACCCTAGATATGGCTACACAAAACCAGGACCCTTTCAAAAAAAAAAAAAAAAAAAACACGTGTAAACATGGCTGTGAAGAACAAACAACAAAGCACAAACCATCATCGGCACCTCAACACCATCACACACAAAGGACGAAACCGGCAACTACGTTGTTGGATGACTGTGATTGTGATTTTTGGCAAGAGAAAGAAGAGAGAAGATAGAGTCTGGATGTGTGAGTAACAAAGGGACACGTATAAGAAATAAAGGAAACACGTGAGTGGGTTCGTGATGTGTAAAACTCAAGCATTAATAACTTGTACATATGGGTACATAAACTAATGCATAAATGGGTTACTAAACAGATGAAGAGCCTAGAAGAATGCATCAATTGTTTGTACATTAAAGTACACCAAAACACGCATAAAGTGGTTACTAAATGTGTATGTGTGTGTGTGTATATATATATATATATATATAATTTGACGAACTAACATAAATGAACATAAATACACGTTCATGAACATAAATGAATGAACAAAATGTGTTTTCATATTTTTTCGTTTAATTAAACGAACAAAAAAATATTCATGAGCGTTCAATTCGTTTACGTGCTTCCTTTTTATGAAACATCATTTAGTGTACAAATGCAATTATAGGTATGCAGATAATTAGTCATTATTATTGAAGGGATAGGGTACCCAATGATGCGGAGAAGGTACGACCTTATCCAAAGAAAGTCTGCGGAAGCATAACTTCACAGCAAATGAGCCAACTCCGCGGGAACTCTCCGCGGAGATGATGGTTCCGCAGACTACATCATGGCAGACATTCATTCACATGGATGACGTCACCAACATAAATACCCACAAGCGCGTGGTATAGCACGCGCGAATATTCCATCAAGGCTTTATGATACACGGATGTACGGAATGAGGAATGAAGAGGATCAAATCAGACCCTGGACGCAGTCTGCGCCAATCGCATAACAACACGTGTCGGAGGTGGTCCAACAACCCCTGACACAAGGACAACAATGTGACAGCTTCCACGCACCAACCATGCCGGCTGCACTGTACACATCAGACTACTGTGCAGGCATGATCACCTGCCACATACGTCACTTCAGACGCCACAAGCGACCCAACAGTAACATCGTCAGGGGAAACGCCAACTGTATCCAGCACCATTCGCCACGTGGAGATTTTATGAGATATTATCCACACTCTCTCACATCAACATTAATGGCACCTGATTCCCGCCATTTTTATAGGTGAAGAATATTTGGGCTTTGACCAAAGCCCAAACCGAGCACAAGACTTTATGGGCCGTCTCCCATAGCCCATAATTTCCCCTATAAATAGAAGAATTCACCTTCCATGCAAAGGATCTAGAAAAATACATACACGAGAGCTAGAATAGAGTTATTTGTATTATACCTGTTGTAATCCTCTCATCAATATCATTTAGCTTTTACAATGGATGTAGGCTATTACGAGCCGAACCACTTACATGCTCTTGTCTCCACTCTTAATACACACACACACACACACACACACACACACACTTATATCACGTTTGTTCGTAATACTTTTGGGTTACGTTCTAACCATGGTGGTGAGCGAAGGATTAATCCTGAGCTAACACGAGCATGTAACCATCGACCTTACTTATTAACGGCCGTTACACTCGTTGTTTCTTCAATTATATAGTTAACTTATTAAAACGTATAAACCGTGAAGCCAAACTGTCAGCAACAGACAAGTTGTTTGGTTTCATTTTTCAACAGTTCAGTTTCAATTTTTGATAGCAAGCTATTACATGCGGTTTGACTCACGGTCAGGGGCGATGCTTAGTTGGGGCGGGAGGGGGCGGCCGACTCCCCCGAATTTTTGCGCAGAAGTTCCGATTATATAGTATTCGTATAGAAAATTTTGGAAATATAGAGTTTCGACCCCCGAAACTCGAAACTAGGGACTTCCGACCCTCCGAACCTTCGGTACAAGCTTCGCCACTACTCACGGTTTAACCTAAGATCGTCAAAACCGGACCCAAACAACTGCAAGCTATTTGTAAATTGTAAGTCGTTAAGAAAAAAAAAAAAAAAAACCCGACCCAAATAACAATATAGGTTAAGTTAACACATGAATGAAAACAAAGCGTACAACACTTTAACTTGCTCCCCAAATCTTAACTCTCCATCCTTGGTCCTCTGTAGGGCTTTCTTCTCCATCGCCATCGTCATCCGCCGTATTACATCATCATCATCATCATCATCATCATCGGAGGTAACTTCTTTTACTTGATCTTTTTATTGTTCCTTTACATTTGAACCCTAATTAAACAACACTTATTATTGATCTATCCATAATACTCTTCTTATTGCATTATTTTTTCTATTAATCCTCAGATAGGCTCAGAGGGTTTTGATTTTCACTGAGAGATCCATCTATCTATCCAGTGTACGTACATCAGTTGCCTAGGGCTAGGGTTTTGATGCGTGGATTGAGAACAAGGGTTGGATTTATTTGAGTATGGCCAACAACCATGGATCCAAGTTTGTGTCTGTGAATTTTAATAAATCCTATGGCCAGCCTTCTTATAATAATAATAATTATCACTCTCATACTGCCTCTTATGGACCTGGGACTAACCGTGCCCGACCGGCTAGTGCAGGAGGAGGAGGTGGGATGGTTGTTCTATCTAGAAACCGTCCGTTGCAGAAGGCTGTGCCGAAATTATCCGTTCCGCCCCCCTTGAACTTGCCTTCGCTGAGGAAAGAGTATGAGAAAACTGATTCGTCGGGTCCAGCGGCAGGTGCTGCTGGTTCGGGGACTGGTTCGAGACCTTCTTCAGCAGGTATGGGTTGGCGGACTAAACCTGCAGCAACTACGCCTTTGCAGGATAAGGAAGTTGTTTCAGAGACTGCTGCAAAGGGAAGCGGTGCTTACATGCCACCTTCGGCTAGGTTTGGTGGAGATATGCTTTCAGTTCCTGTAGAAAAAGCTATGGTATTGAGGGGAGAAGACTTTCCGTCTTTACGGGCTGCGTTACCTGCTTCGTCTGCGCCTGAGCAGAAACACAGGGAAGGATCTTTACAAACGGTGAAGAAAATAGTTAGTGAGGATTCATCCGGTGATCTAAGAAATGCTTCTCATTTTAACTCACCAGGTCAAATGCAATCATCCCATCGCATGGCAAATGATATGAATGAGAACAGTGGGCAAAGTCTAAGACCGAACCGTGCACGCTTGGATCATGCTCTGAAGCAAGAGGATCCTCTGTCATTCCTACGGTTGAATCCAAGGTCTGATTGGGCTGATGATGAGCGAGATACAGGACACAGGTTTGCAGGCAGAGATCAAGAATTGCCAAAAAGTGAAATTTATTGGGATAGAGATGTTGACGTGCCTAGAAGCAGCATATTGCCTCAAAGACCATCTAGTAATATGTCTGAAAGGAGGGGTATCACCTCCGAAGTCCTTAAAGCTGAGCCTAACAGAGAAATAAACTCATGGAGGAGTTCTATTCACAAAGAAAGACCTAGTGGGCCCCATGCTATAACAAATGAAGGAAGCAATATGACTGTGACAAACCATTTTAGCAACAGTAATGCTCACCATGGTGCACTGACAGAAAACCGGGACCATGCATTTGTAAGGAGAGATACAGGGCAGGGGAGACAAGGGGTACAGAGACACTGGAATCACACTGTCGAATATCCTAGGAGCAGAAATGAAGGCTACCAGAATTCTACAGGGTCAAAATCCGTTTTTTCATTAGGTGGTAAGTCTTCATTTTCAAAGAATGAACTCGATTACAGTTCCAGCGTTTATGATGAAAGAGATCCGTTGACGGGAAACCTAGTTGGGGTAATGAAAAGAAAGAAGGGTGTGATTGAACCGACAGCTTTCCATGATCCTGTTAGGGAATCTTTTGAGGCAGAGCTTGAAAGGGTTCAAAAGATGCAGGAAATGGAAAGACAGAGGATTGTTGAAGAGCAAGAAAGAGCTGTGGAACAAGCAAGAAGAGAAGATGAAGAGAGACGAAGGGTAATTTTGGAAGAAGAAGAAAGGCGAAGAAGAATGGAAGAAGAAGCAAGAGAAGCTGCTTGGAGAGCAGAGCAAGAAAGATTAGATGCCATTCAGAAAGCCGAAGAGCAGAAAATTGCTAGAGAAGAAGAAAAAAGGAGGATGCTTCTAGAAGAAGAGAGGAGGAAACAAGCTGCCAAACAGAAGCTTCTAGATTTGGAAGCCAGGATGGCAAAACGAGGCTCTGAAGTTAAAAAAACTGTCACGGATGATGAAGTTCCTGTCGGTGGGAAAGACAGTGATGCCTCAATGGATTCAGATCTTGATAACTGGGAAGTTAGCCAGAGAATGGTGGAGAGAATAACAACTTCAGCAAGTTCAGATTCATCTGCAATGGACAGACCCTTTGATCAGCCTCAATCCTCTAGAGAAGTTCTATCCATGGAAAGGGGAAAACATATTAATCCATGGAAAAGAGAAGCGTTTGAAGTTGGAAGCAATTCATCCTTTTTACTTAATGATCAAGAAAACGGTCATCATAGTCCTAGGAGAGAAGCTCCCTTTGGTGGGAAATCCTTTCCTAGGAAGGAATTTAATGGAGGTGGTTACATGTCTTCGAGATCCCCGGATACTGATAGATTTTCTCATCTAGGAGGTCGAGATCATAGGTCGCATTCTTTTGGGGATGGAGAATCTTATGGAAGAAACAGGGAAATTGAGTCGGAATTTTATGACAATGTTGGTGAGAATTATGGTGAAGCTGGTTGGGGGCAAGGGCATTCTCGTAGTAGCACTCCGTATTCAGACCGGTTGTATATGAACGCTGAGTCGGATAAGCTTTATTCATACGGGAGGTCACGGTTTTCTATTAAACAACCACATGTTCTTCCCCCTCCATCGTCATCATCACCTGTTTTAAAATCTTCAGTGAGAGGGGAGAATAAACTCTCTGCTCCATCAAGTTCTCTAGAATCAACTGCAAGAACAGGGAATTACAGTGGTGGTCCTCAAGACAATCTTCAACAATCTGAGCTTATTGATCTTCAACAAGAAATTATGGCAGAGAACCTGGAGAAAAATGACACATCAAGGTGTGATTCTCAGTCGTCTCTCTCAGTTTCAAGTCCACCTAGCTCACCAGTTCATTTGTCTCATGATGAGCTGGATGATTCTTGTGGTTCAGTTACACCTATTGGAGGCGAAGGGAAGGAAGTTGCGAATGATGAACCTGGAGCAGTGACAACAAGGGCAGCGTCAAAGTCTGTATCAACTGATGAAGATGAAGAATGGAATCTTGAGAATCATGATGAGATGCCGGAACAAGAAGAGTATGATGAAGATGATGATTTTGGTGAAGAAGATGAAGTGATTGAAGGACCTGATGACAATGGTAATCTGACACAAGAATTTGAGAATTTGCAAATCGAAGAGAAAAACACCACCAATTTAATGGAAAATTTTGTTTTGGGATTTAATAACGGTGTTGAAGTTAGAATTCCAGGTGATGAATTTGAGAAAGATACAAAAACTGCTGGAAATTCGGTTGATGTTGCGGAAGTATCTGTTGGTGGTGTAGAAAAACAGGCAGCAGTTGATCCAGTCTCATCTTCAGTTGAGATGACATATGTGTCTTCTTCAGGCCAGTCTACAACACCTGTTAAACTCCAGTTTGGGTTATTTTCTGGCCCAACCCTCATACCATCACCAGTTCCCGCCATACAAATCGGGTCCATTCAGATGCCACTTCATTTTCATCCACCTGCTGGTTTGTCAATGGGCCATATACACCCATCACAACAGCCTCCTCTTTTCCAATTCGGTCAACTAAAGTATTCATCTCCTGTTTCCCAAGGAATTCTTCCCATGACTCAACAACCGGTATCTCTTGTTCAGCCAAACTTTCACCATACCCAAACCCATTTTACTTTGAATCAGAGCTCAGGAGGTCTTCTTCCTAATCAGTTATCCCAAGAAAGTTCTGCTATCAACATGAAAAACGACGCTGGTTCGGCTAATCTGTTGAATAATCAAAGTAATCTTTCCCATACTGCTGATAGCATAATTGCATCTAAACCGGTTATACAAACAGAAGAAAAGGGCCATGGCACAATTAGTAGTGATTCTCGGTTGCAATCTGCCCCAGCATCATCTCTGGGTATTGCTGCTGAAAAAAATGTATCATTGTCAAAGGCCCCAGGCCCATCAAATAGGGCGAAGAGAACTGTGTACCCACCTCGAAATCCGGTTCCAAGATCATTTCAAGCTTACGAGCCCATGGGCTCTAGCGAATTTCAGAGGAAACATCGGCGCCCGATCCAAAGAACCGAGTTTCGTGTTCGGGAAAATACTAATAACTCAGGGCTAGATGACAAGCTAAACAATAAAGGTGTGGGGACTTCTACAAGAAGTGGGTATAGGCGTCAAACTGGTTCCACTACATTAAAGCCTGTAGTAAATGAAGCTGGGATGAACTCTGAAAGCAGGCCTGAGAAAGAAACTTCAAGAACAAAAACTCAGACAGCCTCATCTTCTGTCGAAAGCAATCTAAAGAGGGACATCCCTGAAGAAGATATTGATGCGCCTTTGCAAAGTGGTGTTGTACGTGTGTTTAAGCAACCGGGCATTGAATGCCTAAGTGATGAAGATGACTTCATAGAAGTTCGGTCAAAGCGACAGATGCTGAATGATCGGCGAGAACAGAGAGAAAAAGAAATCAAGGCAAAGTCACGTGTTACAAAGGTTTTTGTTTACTACACTATTCAAATTCAGTATATATATTTTTTAATTTTTGTCCTTTTAAGGGTGTTTTGATATAGTCTAAAATTTCTTTTTAAATTTTTTCTAGCAACCACGAAAGGCTCGTGTAACTTCAATTGGTCATAAGAATAAAATTTCTGGATCATTGGTTGGTGAACCATCAAATAACATCCGATCCAACGTTGGCTTGGTGAAAAAAGAACCGGCTATTGATTTTTCAACAATGGCCTCTCAACCGATGGCACCAATTGGCACTGCTTCTGTGGACACTGATGTTCAGACTGGAATAAGATCACATACTAGCAAGTATAATTTCTCTAACAAGAACGGAAATTAGCATTGAAAATTACATGAATTTCTATAGTTAACCATATGACATCCCTCTACAGGACCCTTCATAGAGGATCTGCATTATCTGGTGCTGCAGAAGATCACGGTTCAAATCTTATGTTTCAGACTGAAAATAAGGTGGTTGAAAACGTTCAAACATCTTTGGATGACTGGGGTAATGCACGTTCAGATCAACAGGTGAAAACTTTACCTTTTCTGTTTTTTCTTTTACATGGACTTCTGTATAATTTTGAACTAGCTTTTGTTAACTACAGGTCATTTCCTTAACTCAGATACAACTTGATGAGGCTATGAAGCCTGTAAGCTTCAATTCGACACATATACCATCCATTGGCGATCATACCACGTTGGTTAATGAGCCAATTTTGCCATCTTCATCAATCTTGACAAAGGGTAAATCAGTTTCATCTTCGTCAAGCCCAATCAACTCTCTGCTTGCTGGTGAAAAAATTCAGTTTGGTAAGTTTAAGCTTCCTGAAATTCTAAATAGATTAATTTCATATATATGAAACTGATTTACCCAACCAAAAATAAAAAATGTCATATATGCCGAACTTTATATAATTTTTACTTATTAACCATTCTACCCCTTTCCAAATCCATGGCGAAATAGAAAAGTTGATCGCACCCGATTTCCCCAAAATTTTTCTATGATTATTGCAATTGAAACACTACCTAGAACAATATATTAAAATACTTGATGAGTTCAGGATCTACTTCATTAAGACAATTCAAAGTTGGTTTTTGTTTAGGTTTTGAATACTAACAAGTGTTTTGAGAATCATTTTGGGGTAATTATAGTTAGACCATTTGGGTTCAGTCATCTGAAATAATTTGCTATAAGAATTTAACCTAAATCCAAGCATCCAATCAGGTTGGTTTTTCTCAAAAAGAAAATAACCTAATTGTTTTTTCTAAAGCCTTTTCGGGATCCCAAACGAATCTATTTCTTGATTAAACCCCCTTTTGTAATATCTTTCAAGAAATTTCTGAAACGGGTCATCATCATTTGAAGATGAAGATGAATTACCATCTGTGATTGTCTCTGATTGGAAGAAGCCATGGATTTGGTTGATGTTTCAAATGGGTAAATGTAATCTTTTGAAGTTTTAGAAAAATAAGGGTAACATGGTCATTAAGTCATCTATTAAATTGTTTTTACTGAATTTGGATACTCTAATTAGTTTGTAAAGGCATGTATGATGTTTTCAGTTTTGGTTGGGTATGTATGATATTTTCCAGGTTTCTAAGGGTATATATGAAATTGCCCTTTAAACACTATATTGATTTCATATATTCAAATTCTAATGATGTCATCATATCCTTCCACGAGCAGGGGCAGTGACCTCCCCAACAATACTTCCTCCAAGTAGCCGCGTTGTTCCTCATGGGATTGGGGCCCCTGGGGCCTTCCGTTCCGACATTACTCAAGCTACTCAAAATATTTCAAAAGCAGAAAATGACTGTAATGTTTATTTAAAGAACGAAGCTCATTCCACAGAAGTTTGTGAGGCTGAAGTAGAAGCTACTGTGGCTGCCATTGATACGGATGAAATTGCTGGCAATGGGTTGGGTCGCGATTCAGTTTCGGGGACACAAAGTTTTGGAGGTTCAGTTGAGGGTATCCAAGCAGGTAGGTCAAATGTTTGTGCATTTTAATAGTGGTATTTATTATTGTTTTTGTTTGAGGGTATCCACAAGGCTAGCGCTATGTTTGTGTTTTGATTTTATTTACCATATATATTAAAAGTAAAGCCTGGATATAAAAAAATATAACTAAAGCCTGCCACATGGCAGAATGTGATTAGGTGGAGAAACATTGGATATTACTCTCGCAAAAGCCACACATTTTACTATATAGTATAATTATATGTCAAATATTTTGTTATCTTCATTAAGTAAAAAACTTTTCTAACTAAATCAATATCCTTTTGCATGTGACTAAAGATGTGCGTGTTTAGAAAATTGAACTGTTTGTTTTTAAATTACAACTGTTGGTGAAAATAATGAATTTTTCATAACCATTTTTTAAGTTTTAAACAAAATGCTGGGTCTATGGGATCTTTCAGACATGGGGCTTAGGCCCAAGAAAGAGCAGGCTAAATGTCGGAACACGTGCTTCTGTCGCTTAGGCCTTAAGGAGTTACGATTTAGGGTAGTAATGTAGTATAATCATTAACCAATCTCATGGAGAGAAAAACTCTAAATACAAAATTAGCCTCGGATTACTTGGAGAATTCCTCAAAATTGAAAATTGTTTATTCTTTTAATGGCTCATTTCACCAATCAGTATAATTTGTTTAATTTAAATGGTTTTTGCAGGATTGGATGGGGATCGACAATCTGGAAGTCAATCTAAGCCTGAGGAATCACTTAGTGTATCGCTGCCTGCTGATCTATCTGTTGAAACACCCCCAATATCTTTATGGCCACCACTACCAAGTCCTCAGAGCTCATCAACCCAAATGCTATCTCATTACCATGGTCCCACACCTTCTCACTTCCCCTTCTATGATATGAACCACCCGATGATGAGCGGCCCAGTCTTTGCGTTTGGCTCGCAGGACGAATCTGGTGGAACACAGGGTCAAACTCAAAAGTCCACAGGGTCAGCAGGTTCAAGGCATATTGGTGCCTGGCAAAACCATTCCGGTATGGACTCGTTTTATGGTCCTGCTTCTGGTTTCACAGGTCCTTTTATCGGTTCACCTGGAGGCATTCCTGGTGTCCAGGCTCCACCACATATGGTGGTTTATAACCATTATTCTCCGGTGGGGCAGTTTGGGCAGGTTGGCTTGAGCTTTATGGGTGCCACATACATACCGTCTGGAAAACAACCTGATTGGAAGCATGATCCAACATCTTCTAGTAGAAATGAAGACGGCATGAGCTCCATGAATATGGTTTCTGGATCCCGCAACCCACCTAACATGCAGCCACCAATTCAACAGCATCTTGCCCCTGGTTCTCCGCTATTGCCCATGGGTTCACCTTTGACCATGTTTGATGTACCTCCGTTCCAGGTCAAACTTCTAGCCTTGTAAAAGTCAATATGCTTTATGTTATTTTTTATTGATGGTAATTAAAAAACTTTGTTAAATTTGTGAACCAGACTGCACCGGATATGTCGGTTCAAGCTCGGTGGTCTCACATACCGGCAACATCGCTTCATGCGGTTCCTATGCCACCACCATTACAGCAGCAATCAAAAGTTATGTCTGGACCTTCTCAGTTCAGCAGCCATGGAGGACATCCTGTTGACCAGTCAACATTTCCTTCCAATAGATTATCTGAACCTCAAGCATCAGGTCCCTCGGGGGTGTTTCCAGTTAGAGATTCTACCATCACTCATTTCCCAGACGAGCTTGGGTTGTTGGAGTCATCTGGGCCATCCATGTCTACCGCATCTCCGACTGTCACCGTAAGCAATAACCCTTCAGCAACTACCAAGATCGGAGAAGGTGGTGTTGTGGAATTGAAGAATCAACATCAACAGAGTAAGAATAATAATAATAACCATGGTGGTGGTTATGGATATCAACGAGGTGGCGGTGTGTCTCCAAAGAACAAATCCATGTGGTCCCACCGCCGGCCAGGAAGATACATGGGAGCCGAAAAAAGCTTCTCGTCTTCAACAAAGGTAAAACAGATTTATGTGGCGAAACAGCCGACGGGATCTTCTACAGTGGGGTGATCGCATGCTGGCTTGGGCTTGAACAATTTGGGATGTTAATCGGAGATTTTTTTTTCTTCTTCTTTTGGTTTTGTTTGATAGGGGCATTAGATTTACGACGATGATTATTAGTATTTTTGGGTGTTTGATGTATTGAAGTTTATGTTCAGGACCCTGCCTGTCTGACTAGAAATAACACTCAATTTGTGTTGTGCCTGGTGTTTGTATAACACTAAACCCCAGAAAAGAAAACGTTACCTTAGAAGAATGATGGTTATTTATTTGTGTTACAACTAAAATAGTAACATGCGTTTTAAGTCTTGTAAATTTATTTATTTTATCATGTCTCTTGTGAAAAGCGACACCACGTCTTCCCCTCTCGTCATTCGCGGATAATCATTGTTGTGCAGCCGATCAGCCGCAAACAGGTCTCGTAGGAGTGGGGGAGGATCGAAAGATTTGTTGTAGACCTGAACAAAATCCCCCAATGTTTCCACTTCGTTGCCCGACTATCTCGCAATAATTAGACATGCTCAACATTTAGTTGTTTTTTTATGCCTTCTTTTTGAAGTACCCGGTTGTGTGGGGTGGTGTTTCTACTTTCTTGTGATAATTGGGTTTCTTTTAAAAAGTTGGCTATCGATTTCGATCACAGGATAATAAACATTGTCTGGGTTGAAAAATCTGCGATTGAAAAGGTTATATGGTTCACTTGGTTGACTCACGCTCGCCCTCTTTCACGCAGGGTACGCCCCAGCTGCGGCGGTGTGTCACGCCTCATCACACCTGTTTTTTTGCCACCTGGCTAGTTGGGCGTTAGGCAACTACACTTAGTCTTATCAAAATTTAACCATCTTAGAAATAATAATTTCATTCATAATTATTATGATAAACATATTTTTTAAAACCATTTACAAAAATTAGGATGTTGGATACACATACACTCTTTGTGCTCTTTTCATATCAAAACCCGTAACATTTTGATAGGTTTAACACCTTTGGTATATTACTAGACCACAAGACTATAACAAACCTATATGATACTCTTGATTTCTAGCGTCTTGCTAGTTTTTATTTTTTAATATAGTTTAATATGATTGTTAGTTTCTGTGCTATAAACACTTTATGTGGATATGCCTGAACACACTTTAAAACTCCCAATATTTATAAGAACCTATTAAGTCCGATACGTGGTTAGAATTAGAAAAAGGATGTTATTTGACGATTGATTTATTTGAAGACGTTAGTTAAATCATATATCATGTGATAAGAAATATTTAAATATTAAATCTATAAAACATCATAGTGATAATTGGTGATTTTTACACAGGAATAATGATGCTGATAAAATTATTTTATGTATTCAGTTATGAGATAAATAAATTATCAAATGAAAGTTCATGAGGCTATGGGGTGTGGAGACATGAGAAAGGTCATGTCTCCACGCCACATAGGATGCCACCTAAGCTTGGTCATGTCTCCATATGCTTGAGACATGGGTGGGGTGTGGAGATATGAGAACCCCATGTCTCAAGCATTAAATACTATTATTTTTTTATAAAAATTAATTT
The DNA here is from genome assembly GCA_028751855.1 of Ambrosia trifida. Taxonomy (NCBI): domain Eukaryota; kingdom Viridiplantae; phylum Streptophyta; class Magnoliopsida; order Asterales; family Asteraceae; genus Ambrosia; species Ambrosia trifida. Next base: position 202,286,089 of record CM054122.1, on the reverse strand, counting down.
TAACAACTTTTGTAAAACTAACAAATAAATAAATTAAAAACTAAATATTATAAATAAAAAGTACAAGACATGATAAATTTTAAAAATAAAAACGAACACATCGAAAAAAAAAGATACGATATCCTAAAATATATAAAACTATTTCCACTTGTTAATCAACTTGTCTTGCAAATTTTTCAACGCGGCGCGTTTGTCTTGGGGATAACTCGAGATATCGGCGGACATAATCTTCCACTCTTCCACCGCCTTCGATTCGTCAATCAACCTAATCTTATCTTCCTTGATTTTTATTTTTCTTTCGTTAGCTTGGTTGAATGCTTCCATTTGCGCGCTTAATGTTTCAAGCTTGGAAGCGCTCCCGCTCGAGCTACCCGTTGCCGCTTTCTTCCCGGCCGCCGCCTCTTTTCGAGCTTTGTCCCGACCTACATAATAAACATTAAAATATTTTTATACTATAACGAAAACGCAACGAATTATATATAAAAATAACTATAAATTTAAAAACCTATGGGGCGTGGCTCCTCCATGAATTCTGGTTCATCGAACTCGGGCTCGTCGTTGATATCAATGTCGATTGGAACAGACGGACCTCCCTTTTTAGCTTTAGTTTTTCTTTTCGCCCGTTCAACCTCGTTCCGAACCCCCCCCCCCCATTTTTGTTCATCTTTCAATACCTGCCAAGCACGTATCATAGCGAACGATCTATTTGTCTCATCTTTATATTTCTTCAACGCCGCCTCAAAAATGTTTTGCTCGTTCCAACCACTAGGCGGATTTGACTTAATACGGTTGTAAATTCCATTGAATTTACCACAATCCGCATTTACCTTTCGCCACTTCGAGCTAAGAGCGTCGTTTTTTCGATACAGCGGCTTTGCATCAACTTGTGAAAGTATTCGTTCGCCGCATCCCATAATTGGGATATCGATTGGTCGGTACCTATAATTAAGTAATAACATCAACAATATAAAACATAAACATATATATTTCGAAAAAAAATAAACACATATATATTTCGAAAAAAATATAACATAAACATCTATAAATTTAAATATAAAACATAAACATATATATTTCGAAAAAAAATAAACACATATATATTTCGAAAAAAATATAACATAAACATCTATAAATTTAAATAATTTACCGATGTTGGCACGTGTTGAAGCAAAGACATACGCCTTAGCTAAGGCTTCCTCTTCGACATCGGACCATGGTCTAGGGGCTCCCTCTAGTGGTTTACCACGTCCCGGTCCCGGATCTCTTTGTTTTCCCCTGCGTTTGCCTTTGGTTCGTGGCGTAGGTTGGGTTTCGGGAATTATCTCATCATCCGTTTCATTCTCCGATTCGACGGGTTGAGATGGTCCAAGTGGTGTAGCGGGTTGGGATGTCCCAAGAGGTGTAGTGGGTTGGGATGTTCCAAAAGGTGTCATAGGTTGTGGTGGTATAGAAAATTGTTGGGTATTTTGGAAGTTTTGAATTTGTTGCATATAGCTTTGCATTTGCATATATGCGATCGGGTTTAACTGTGCAAAGGCGACCGGGTTTTGAAGCATTTGCGCTACCGCCGGAATCGGTGTAACGGTTTGTGAGATGGGTGGATCGACTACCGGCGTGTAACCCGGTGTCGAGAAAGGGTGAGTGGGGTTTTCATTTGGGTTTTGGTTGAATTGTTGGAAAGGATCCATAGAGATTTTTTTTATAAAAATGAGGTTAGTTTATAAAATGTAGAGATATGTGGTATAAAATGTAGAGATATGTGGTTGATTTGGGGTATTTATATTAAAAAATAAACATTGAAAATTTAATTTTTTTTAAAAAATAGCCGTTTGGCTTTTTCTGACCGTTGCCCAACGTCATTTTCAAAAAAATAAAAAATAAAAAAATAAAATTCCGTGATTGGTCAGTCCTTCACGTCCTCAGAGGAACGGCAGGGACGGGGGGGGGGGGGGGGGGGAGGGGGCGGTGTGCTGGGCTGAGACGGGGCAAAAAGGTGGGACGGGGGTGGGGCGGGCGTCTCCATACCCCTTAGCCTGAGGAGTATTTTTTTTTCTTTCCATTTTTCTCTTTTTATTATTATTTAAATTTCTATTTTCTATTAAAGAAACTATATTAAATAGAAAACGTGCCCAAATAAGAATTTATTTAAAAAAAACAGATATACATATTAAATACATCAATTGCCGTTTAATACATACAGAGTCGGGGTCAATAATGAAAAGTGGTAGGGAAAAGTTGGTAAAACTTTCGAAATATTACAAATTAAAGGGTGCAATTAAAAATTTGGTTATCACATTTTTTTTTTTTTTTTTTCATAAGGGAAATGGAATTAAATAATCATAACTTTCTAAGATTGGAATGCAATAATCTCAACTTGAAAGTCATAATTTAACAGTCTTAACTTGTTTTGTATTTTATTCTATTGGACCAAAACTAACTGGGGGTTAACTCAGTTAGTTTTCTGCTGACGTGTTAGCCCACGTGTTGTCTGACATGGCAAAATCTGTCCCACTTGGCAAAAATAAAACAAGGCCCACATTATCCCACAGGTTTTTTTAGTATTTTTAGTTATTTATGTTTTTAATATAAAAAACAAAACTAAATTTAAAAACTAAAAAAAAAAACACTCTCTCTATCCCCCTCCCCCTTTCTCCTCTGTTTTCCCTCTCTGTCTGTGAACTGACACCACCAAAATACCCTTAATCGACCATCACCACCTCCTATGAACCACTCCCACCGTCAATCATCACCACCCACCAACGACCGCAACCACCACAAATCGTAACTTGTCCACTACTACACCCTCTACCTTCTCATCGAACACCATCCTCACCGCCCAAATCTAGTTGTCATAAAGAAAAGGAGTAGAAGAAGAACATTGGTTATTGTCGTTGATGAAAGAGAATAAAAGGTGGTGGCTGATTGAGTTTAAAATTTTAGGGTTTTGTTGTGCACCGATGAACATTGAGAGAGACAATAGGGGGTGGTGTTGCTGTTGACGAAGAAGAAGAAAAAGCCCTAATTGCATTCTTCATCATGTGCCTTTCATACAACGAAATTCGATGAAACACAAAATCCCCAATTTTTTTTAGGTGGCGATGATTAGTGGTGATGGAGATTGATGTGGTTGTGAAGGTAGGGAAGAGAGAGAGAGATGAAAAAGAGAGGTGTGTGTGTGTATATATATATATATATAAGATTTTGTTTAATAATTAAAAGATTTTATAATTGAAAAAGACAAGTGGGATTGTGGGCCCTATTTTATTTTTGCCAACTGTACAGATATTGCCACATCAGACGCCACATGGACTGTCACGTAAGCAAGAAACAAACCGAGTTAACCTCATTTAGTCTCAGTCCAATGGAATAAAATACAAGACAAAGTTGGGACTGTTAAATCACGATTTTCAAATTGAGATTATTGCCTTCCAACCATACAAAGTTGGGATCATTTAATTTCATTTCCCCCTTTTCATATACCCATGTAAGGTTGGGTTAAAATGAGAATTAGGTTGAGTTGTGAGAACCATATAAAAATTAATTATTCGCCACACATTTAATTAATTGTATTATGAATTTGTGTTGTGATTTAATCACAATAACAAATTGAGGTAGTAAAAAGAAAAAAAAACTATATTAAAATACAAAAGGTATTAAGGTAAAATTCCTAATATCCCTTTGTTACATCAAATATCATCACTTTTAATTATTTGTTTATACATAAAAAATATCAGATGTTTAATTTTCTATACAATTTCTGTTATTATGTTTTAATTTCTATACAATTTCTATATTTTTTAAATCTATTCATTTAAACTTAGATAAATAATAATTACAATAATGTACATAACAATTACAGTATTCATGAACATGCCTTCATAAACAAATTTCTTTTATATACATCTTTGAAATACGCCAAAACCTGTACAAAAATTACAAATTCGTAAGCACAATTTACACCGGTGTAAATATCGAAAAAAACAACTTATGTCAATGAAGTTACAGTTGTGTTAAAAAAATGATGTATACTAAAGTTACGTTGAAATTCACGAAAATCATAATGGTGTACGTACAAACATGAATGTAATAAATAATACAACATCATACCAAGTTTACACTAATGTAAAGCATACAGAAACATGTGATTTTATCTATATTTATTAAAAATCAGACAAGTAGAAGGTTACTGAAACAATAAAACATTAAAGTAAAAACACTATTTACATTAGTGTACATCAAGGAAAAAAGAGTTAATTACCAAAAACGTCCATGTGGTTTGGGCTAATATGCTACTCCAGTCCAAACTTTTAAAAATTGCTTGAACAGTCCCTGACTTTTGAAGAATTAGGCCAAAACAGTCCAAAGACTTAACCTAGTTAAATCTGTGTCGTTAAGTTAGGGTCAAAATGGTCAACTCACATTTAAAATTATCTTCTTCCCAGGCCATATGTTTTCTTCCCAATGGTGTCTCCTACAAAACAAAGCTACCCACAACACAGATCAACAAAAACAACATAATCTTTAATACCCAATCAAAACACATAATCACATTGTTAAGGCATATTTAAATGTGTTAACTTATTGTTTTCCAAATAACCTTATTAAACCCATTTTCAACAATCACCACCTTCCCCGTAACTCACCATCGCTCATCACCTCAACAACATAACCACTTCCAGATCTTAGTTTATGTGACACCCCGCATTTTCGGGTTAATAGTTTAACCTAACTCTAGTTAACTTACACGATAGTTCATAGCATTGCACTTGACTAGGATTAGTTAAGTGAGTCGTATGTAGGGGCGACAATTATTGACACGACCCGAAAACCGACCCGAACCCGACACGAAAAAAAACAGGTTTGGGTCAAGTAATACGACCCGTTTAAAAAACGGGTTGGGTTCGGGTCGACCCGTATTAAAAATGAGTCGGGTTCGGGTTGACATATATATAAAATGGGTTGACCCGTTAACCCGTTTAAGTATTTAGAAAAAAAAATCTATTATATTTTTATGTTTATTTTTTCATTTCTGTTTTCATGGTTAGCTATAATTGTGTTATTTTTGGCACATTATATTATTTATTTGTCACACTTATATACTAACCATTAAACATTTTATTGATAACCCGCTTACAACCTAACAACCCACTTATAACTCATGAACATATATGACTCATTTAAAAATATGGGTTAAACGGGTCGTCTTCGGGTTGACCCGGATTTTATGTGGGTCGGGTTAGGGTTGGAATATTTGACACGGATAATAATATGGGTCGGGTTCGGGTTGCACATTTCAACCCATCAACCCGCTAACCCGCAACCCGTAAACCCGCCAACCCATCATCCCGACACGATTGACACCCCTAGTCGTATGGTACACAGTTATAGGTTAATAACTGCACGGAATGGTAATTCGGGGAATTACCGTTCTACGTACACGATTATAGATTAATAACTGCACAAATGGTAACTCGGGGAATTACCGGATCGTATACACGAGTATCGAACCCTGAACGTTAGTGAATCGAGGAAATAGATAATTATAAAATAATTGTTTGATATTATTTGCAATTACGTGTTTCTGTGAAACTATGTGTAAACTGCTATGTGATTATGTGATTTAAACCAAACGTGTTATTAAACTCGTAACCGATGAACCATTAGGATGGTTGGGGTCTAAATACATGGGGATACGCTCGGTATTGTCCAAAATAACAAGTACATCGAAGAAAACATGCAATACGCTGAACTGGGCCGCCCGAAACTAATCTTGTCAATCTGAATGGCCGTTCAGATTGACCGAATGGGCGTTCGGAGCGACAGACGCGTGAAACCGACTTTAATCACCTATTTAAGCGACCTTAAGCCCCATACTTCTCATAACCACAACCCCAATCATCCATAACAGCCCCCATACGAAAAATAAAAGTTTGGGAGTCTAATTCGTTGTGTAGGTCTTTTTAATAAAATCGTTTCAGTAGTGCATAATCTGCCTTGAAAACGTAGATTATGATATATGTGTATATGAGATGTAAATGACGTGTATGATTGAAAATAAACATAACGTTCACCAACGGGTTCGTAGGGTCTACTTGTGCATGTAGTTTTATTATGTGTCACTTAAACGTTTTCACATAAATAAACGTCTTGGACAAACGAGTTATGTGGTGTATGGTATATACACACGTACTCACATGATGACACATATAATAGGGAGTCGGTAGCACATCCTTATTACTTTTGGATTGGATTTTAGCATTGCAACATAAGGTGAGTTTCACTACTCTTTTCTCAAAAGCATGCGTCTCGGGGAGATAACTTACTTAATCTTTCTAGTCCAGATTTGGGATTACTGTTATTATCCCGGGTTTTGGGATGGGTTGATTCCTAGGAGGAATTGGGTTTTGCTAGTTTCACACTTTGTGTCCTTGATGAACTAAACTGCATAATATCACGGAAGTCTTTCACTATATCGAATGAGTTGTCGGGTTATGGCAAGCGGGGAATTAGTTGATAGTGCTATTAGGTTTGACAAACCTCACACCGTGCTAGGAGCCGGGAGTGAACTATGACCTTAGAATTTATAGGCAATGATGGAGGCAAAAACCAGCTCGCGGGGTGAGTGCATCGTTTAAATAGCAGTTCGGTACTTTCATTGTTTAGTTATCATGAATGGGTTAGCTACCCTTGGCATACGCTGAACTAGTGGTTATTGATTTCTGTTTTTGGGTTTAGGAAACCTAACAGTTGTTCTTAGTTTGGGAAACCTACACTTTTACTTACCTTACTTTGTGAAATCACCAACTTTATGTTGACACACGCTAGCATGCTTTTGCAGGTCTCTAGGTACGGAGCACGTTAGGGCATGCATCATTGTGTCATGGGATAATTGAACTCTGTTAACTCTTATATTGCTTTTCATTCATTTGGTTTTATCTTTGGCGCATTGTTTTACGCATGGTTTTAAAATGGTTATGTTTGGTTTATGCTTCCGCAACTTATCTAAACTTTTTGGCTAAACATTAAACTTGATTTTTGAAAACGAACGAAATGGTTTGGGCATTTAGAGTCGTTCATATGACAACCACGGGGTTTCCTGCTACAGCAGTATACGAATCCAAAGGTGCCTCAGCCCAACATACGAATCCACAACCACGGGGTTTCCTGTTATAGCAGTTGAATCGACAATCTAGGTTTCTTGAAGTTATTGATATACGAACCGTTGTTGGCGAACCACAATTGCAATAATCCATTTTTTTGTACTCGAAAAGATGGCGATGTGGTTGTTTTAGGATGGCTCCGTATAAAAAATCTAATGACACAACAATTCATGTGATAAACACAGGCAAACAAAGGTTGATTGAAGGTAACAGTATGAATAAACGACCTTCAAAGAAGATCAAGGATTGAATCAGCGACCTATGAAGATCGCTGATTGAATCAATGACCTTCTTTGAAGGTTGCTAATCGGCTGCAATACCTTGAAATTCTTTGATTCAAGGTCGCTGAATCAAAGAACGACCTACCTATTTCCACTTTTTTTTCCCTCTATATCCACCTAGTTGCACTCATCAAACATCCAAAATACCTACTTCTGAAAAAAAAACAAAAAGAAATCAATATATTAACACATATAGAGTAAAGATCAAATACATATAGTTTTTTTGTAAGAACTGTAAGAATCAAAGGGGGTAAAATTTTTTTTTTTTTTTTTTAGAATTTTTTTTTCCCATGTGCTTAAACATTCTTTCTAGATGAATAATACAAAAAAAAATTAAAAAAAAATTTTTTTTTTAGTGTAATTACGTCATTAAGGTAAATACATTAGTTTACACTAGAGTAATTATGTAATTACTCTACACGTAATTACTCTACACCAAATTTTTTATTTTTTATTTTTTTTTTAGTTTTCAATACTATAATACATGTTTAACAATATGGGGAAAAAAATTTTTGAAAAAAAAATAAAAAAAAAATACCATCCTTTGATTCTCACAGTTCTTACCAAAAAAGCTATTTGTACCGGATCTTTACTCAACACATATAATTCAATCTCCAAGTTATCTTCATTCGTATGGTTGTTCTATATTTAATTTGTATATATTTAATAACGTTAAACCAAAGAATGAGATTATAAATCCATCCACGTGTGATGCTTAGTCCAATTATGGCGACATTCAATTTGGGTTTCTTGCATGTTTATCAACTGGACGTGCCGTCATGGCCCTAAATTTAATGCACCTCCATGTGTTTTTTGTCCCCTTATTTATCTCTCCTTTGTACCATCATGCTCTCATTAATGCATTCAAATTCTGTTTTCTTTGTGTTTTAGAAAACTTTTATGGACGGACTAAGGTTATAGCCTGGTAGCAAGAGGTATAGCTTTTTTGAGGAAAGACTTAGATCAAATCCTAGGCAAGATGTAAATTATCCTATATAATTATTTTTGAATGCTTCATGAAGAGTGCCCACTCTTATTTAGAAAAACTTTTAAATAGTTATGTGTTTGATAATATTAAGCAAGTATGATGTGGTACAGTTGGTCTGGGTGTTATTGTTTCTAGTCTGGTGCTCGGGTTCAAATCCGGTAAGAGGTGTATTTTAGTACCTTTTTGGTATTAGAATGAAATTAGACATTAAAACAAAAAGAAAACTTTTATTTTTTATTTTTTTTATTTTTTTTACTTAAATACTAATTATCTTTCATTCCCAGACAAAGAAAATTACATTAAGATAACGGGCAAGCGGGCAATAAGCTGCGCCGCCAACCCTTTCTGAATAGCAAATCCTAATCTACTAAAAACGTAACCCTGCCCACTCGAAGAAGAGACACTACTATGAATAACCCGCTGGACCCTGGTCAGGAGACGGGTAGCCTCTGGTGCCAATGAGCCAAAGGTATCAAAAGCCAAGGGTACAAAAACGTGTTGGTTCTCCTCGCAGGCTTTAACATGTTTTTCTACCTTTTTTGCCTCTGCTTTCCGCACCGCTTGCCCTGCTACGAAGCCACTATCCCTCAACCCAACTAGGGGAGATACACTCGTCAGGTCAACACAAGCATGCTTCCCTCGGACCACCTAAAGACAAGGAGATCTGCTAGTCGTAGGGCGGATCTCCCTTCTGCTGGATCCGAGAGCAAGTTCACAGGGGCCTCCTTTTTGGCGGAGATCTTTGCCCGTCTTAAAAATGTGGATTTTAGAAAATATTAAGTAAGCCAATGAGACTCGTGTATAGTATATGCATATGTTGCATCACTTGGTTTCAATATGTTACATTGTAGGTGATTTGTAGATGTACAATGAAAAGTTATATAGTGTAGTGAAATCAAAACTTTTTGTAACCGGATGAACACTAAGCATTTACTATTACCGTTAAACTACTTGATGACGACAATTTAAAGGCCGAACTAAAAAAATGATGACATTAATTACTGAATAATAGACGTTTGGTCCCACGAAATCTTAACACTATCTAGATCTCTTGTAGTTTTTTTTTTTTTTTTTTTTTTTTTTTTTTTTTTTTTTTTTTTTTTGTGTGTCAAAAGCAGGCCATCGTTGTGTAATTTAAAACATACGTAAAGTGTAAAAAAAGCCAAGTAGGAAAGGTTTTAGGTCGACGTGAAAGAAGAAAGGAAGTAGAAGGCTTTATGAGAAGAAATGGTCTCAACCTCTTTCTAATTTTCTTTTTTTGATCGGCCAATCTCTTTCTAAAATGTAAAAAGGAAATTAGATAAAAAAAAATTTACCAATAATTTTTTATATTTAAAACCATCTAATTTTGCATTTGCAAGAGTTGGTGCCCAAACCACTTTTACCAATATATATGCTTTTCGATTTCAATATTTTAATGTCATTTGAGGTGTGGTATGTTAAAGAATTTTATGTTGTTGTAATATTTAATTAACGTATTATCTGAAAGTTAAATATACCAACTACCAAGCCTTGTAATTACTTTATTTACATATGTAAAAAACTCTATTCTATCGTAAAAGAGATTAAATATAAGAATAATTATTGACTTTACCAATTCGATATAATTTTATTTCAATAGATTTTCATCATGATTCATGATATTTGCGTTTAATGTTTCCTTTATATTGTGATGATGTACTATGAAATATAATACTAAACATAATATTATGCATATAGCGCAAGCTTATATAATCATAGACATCCTTCAAAATTTAATGTCATGTCTAAACCATTAAAAAATATTCACCTTAAACATTAACTACTGAGTTTTAAGAGCGGCTCGGTCTATTCCCACCCCACCTTCTATTTTCACCCCCCTCAAAGCGCCTCGCTTAGGCCTAAGCGATGCGCTTTGAATTCAATCAGAGGAGGTCAGTACGAGGGGGCAGAAAAAACTGATTTTGAATTCGAAGCGCCTCGCTTAGGCCTAAGCGAGGCTCTTCGGATCAAAATTTTTTTTTTTTGATCTTTTGAGTTAGTTTTTTGTTTTTTTTTAATATAATTATTATAAAAAATGTTCTTTTGACAAACGTCTGGCTAACCTGAATTTCCTTTGGATCAAAATGTCAACTTTTTCCTGCCACCCTCGTATGGTTTGGCTAACCTGTCCAGTTATCAATCTCCCTGTCCAACAACTGAATTTTACTTGCTTGCATGAAAAGTAATGATCTGAATTTTACTTGCTTGCATGAAAAGTAATGATCAGGAACATTCCAAATAACCGTCCAATTTCAGCTTTTGTTTAACTCATGATATATCCACCAAATCATTTCTTCAAGTTCATTTCACCAAAAAAGGCATAACTGTAATGATCAGAAACATTCCAAATAACTGTTCAATTTCAGCTTTTGTTTAACTATTGTAGCAACTTCCATAGAGAAGTTATAAATCTCACTGAGATGATATCTTCTCTTTAGGTTTTGGAATTAATGAGACAACTTTTCAGTTGTTATCCGAGAGATAGCGGTCAACGATGAAGACAACCTGAAAACAACCGGATGCCATGGATCAGAGAGATTCAAGCTAATTAAACTCATATCTCAAGCCGGTGCAAGTTATGTTGTAGCTCATATGTTATTATCTCTTCTCTTATTCTCTCTTTCTCAAGTTCTCTGTAACACCCCAACCGATGGCGGAAACATCGAGGTGTCACGTATTGATGAGTATACAGTAGCACATGGTAATCCAAATTTTAAATGAAATAAATTTAAATTGCAAATATCCAAAAATAGAAATACATAAGAGTTTTAAATGTGGAAATCTAATACATCACACAAGAATCAAGCAAGCATAGACTCCTTATTGTCTTCATAAACCCTCTAATCTTCATGCCTCATTATTCCCTGTTGAGTTGTAAAAATGGGGGGGGGGGGGGGGGGCAACTAGAAGTTGGTGAGAATACATAATCCATGTTAAGCATATAGTTTAAGTATAAAAGTCTAGCAATTCGTATGTCTATCGTAAATTTAAGTCTACATGAATAGTATAATATGTTGACATAATCAAACCTCCGACTAGTTTAGGTCCATCCCGTCATCTACGGTTCACCTTAGTAATATGTTGGAACGATAACAATCACCCACGTTACCTATGTAGGAGGTACACGTATCCGGGTGGGGTTGTCAATCCAATAGATCTATTATTGAGTATCGCCGGCTTGGCCATAGCTAATGATTATGTAAATGTTGAAACTCGTTGAAACTCGTTGAAACTGTTGACTAATTCATGAGGCAATAAAGTTTACTACTAGACATGCATGTTGAATTGCTTAAATAATTGTTGCAAGTATAAAGAATCGCATAAACATGGTTACATAAACTCACATTGGTATAGTATTAGGTATTGAGGAATAGTATAAGTGTAGCTCAATAGATTGCCAAGTATTACCCTATGTATAAGGCAACAAATAAGTCTAAGTCTAACTAGTTTATAAGTATATTCTAGGGTTTCGATTTGGGGATATCCAATTGTTGAATTTATAATAAAATGTTAATAAAATAAAGGGAAATTTGATAATTAAATAAAAGAAAGTCTTTTTATAAAATTTGAATTTAGAATGTTCACAATAATGTGTTTGAAGTATAAAAATAATTTTTATAAAATTATTTTCTTTAAAATAGATTATTAAATCTATTTATTAGAAATTGCCAATATTTAACTTTAATATTTAAAAATATTAAAATTAAAGAATTTTTATTTTAAAAATCATATTTCTGTTCTAAATATTCAGAAATAAATTGTATAAAATTTTGGTGCAAAAATAATAAAAATTGAATTTATTATGATTTAATTATGATTAAAACTAACAAAAATTGATTAAAAATATAAAATAAATGATTTTTCTGAATTAAAAATCATTTCAGTAAAGTTTAACATTGTACAAACATAGGATAATTTTTGTAGAAATTCATAAAATTGTTTTGATATTTTAATGGATTTTTATAAATATAATAGTATAAAATTGATTTAATTATTATAAATATTAAATAAATGAATTTCAGAAAACTAAAAATTGTAGATAAATCTTTTACATCAGATTTGATAAATATAATTTTTTTAGAATTTATAAAAAGGTTTTAATATTTAAAAATGAATTTACAAGGTTTAAATATAATATATAAGTATAAATGGTTTGTTTAAAAAAAAAGAAAAAGAAGTGGAAAAAGGGACGCCCAAGCCGGGACTCGAACCCGGGTGTCCGTGGTTAATAGCATCAGTCACAACCACTTGGCCTAGGCCTGTGGTTGTGATTTATTCTGTGTTAATTAAAATAAATATACGATACAGAACGAGTTTATCCCCAAATTCAAATTCGAAACCCTAGCTTCTGCAATAACCCAATTCACACATCAATGGCTCAATTGATCTTAGGCTTTTGATGTGTGAATGCCGGTGATCAAAACCCACTAAAAAACATTACACTCACCGTGTTTAATCGATCTCGATAGCTCAGTCAATAAAAAAAAGTCAAAACCCGATCGTATGAACAAGAACAGTGTTTTAAGTGAAGAATTGAGGGATTAAGAGAGATGAAATGGCGAGTTGTGAAGGCTTGGGGACGATCAATTTATAGTGCTAAGCACTGGATTGATGATATGGTAAGGATTGACCGTGCATTAAAGTTCAAAACACGTATAGGTTCAATTTGGTGGACAATTGATTGTCAATCAGTGTGTAGCTTAGTCGGATGAGGCCGGTTATCGCGTAGGGTTACCAAAATTATACAATTCACGAGTTAATTCTGATGGATTAGGCAAGTCATTCATCATAGTTGACTTTGCGAGTCAACTGTGAAGTTTTGAAGTCTTGATATAATAATAAAGCGCTGGATATTATTCAAAAGTGAAGGCCAGCCCAGCTGGTTTGATGGTTGGTGTGGTTTGGGCCGGCTTGGGCGCGGGTTCGATTCCCGGCCCAAGCAGTTTTATTTTTTTGATAATTATCATGTTTAAACCAAATAATAATAATAATATTTAGGGTATTAGGGTTCCACAAGTGCGACAAAATAATTAATGCGAATAATATAGGTAGAACTTGACGTTTTATTAAATACGATGGTGTAACGTACAAGTATAAATACGAAATGTTACATTCTCGATGGATTATTGCTCTCATATCATGGATCAGAGAGATTTAAGCTAATTAAACTCATATTTCACTGTAATGATCAAGAATATTCCAAATAACTGTATAATTTAAGCTTTTTTTAACTAATTTAGCAACAGTCCAAATAACTGTAATGATCGCTACGGTTAGTGGATACCATGGATCAGAGAGATTCAAGCTAATCAAACTCCGGGCAACCCTTGTTTGATTATACTCGTGTACACCCTTTATCTCTTTATGTATGAATAGTGACCCTCTGACAATGATCAGAAACATTCCAAAATAACTGTAATGATCGCTACTGTTGATTGGTATATAGAGAGCAAACCGACGATCATTCAAAATTTAAAGTTACAACTTTTCAGTTGTTATCCGAGAGATAGCGGTCAACGATGAAGACAACCTGAAAACAACCGGATACCATGGATCAGAGAGATTCAAGCTAATTAAACTCATATCTCAAGGTGGACTTAAGCACCTGAACGGGAAGTTGAAATTTTGAATGATGTTCGTTGACTGCACCGAACACACTACAATTATTCACTATTTTATACATACAACACAACTTCATCGTTGACCGTACTGTTCTTCTTGATCTTGATCTTCACACTTGCTTTTGACAAATCCATTGTTGTTTCCATAGACATTCAAGGAGGCAAATCGTTTGAAATGGTGAATACATCTTCTTTGACAGAATTGGGATGATTTGCATGGAGGGTTATGTGCATCACGTATTTTCTTTTTTTCCTTGATCTGCAAATATTTGAAAATTGTCATTTCTTGACATGCTTGGTAACACCTTGATCTGCAATATTTGAAAATTATCATTTCTTGACATGCTTGGTAACACCTTGATCTGTAATATCTGAAAATAATCATTTCTCGAAAATTAATTAAAAACACTTAAAAATGAATTAAAAACAATTGTTGCGAGTTAGGTTTAGTCGGAGGACCACGTACAATGATTCATCAAAGTTGTACAAAGCTGGATGTTTTTACTGGAAAACCAAAACGAGCAATTAACGAAGCGAAACGGAGAGTTATAATTTTCTTGGCTAGGAAACAACTTAAAAGAACCAAAAATGAATTAAAATTATTTTTTGGTGATTAACAGATAATTTTAAATAATTAAAAGAAAATCAATTTTTTTTTAAAAAAAGGCCAAAGCACCTCGCTTTGGTCAAAGCGAGGCGCTTTAGTGCCTCGCTTTGGTCAAAGCGAGGTGCTTTAGTGCCTCGCTTTGACCAAAACGAGGTGCTTTAGTGGTTTGATTAGACCACAGGCGCCTCGCTTTGACCAAAGCGAGGTGCTTTGGCCTTTTTTTAAAAAAAATTTGATTTTCTTTTAATTCTTTAAAATTATCTGTTAATCACCAAAAAATAATTTTAATTCATTTTTGGTCCTTTTAAGTTGTTTCCTAGCCAAGAAAATTATAACTCTCCGTTTCGCTTCGTTAATTGCTCGTTTTGGTTTTCCAGTAAAAACATCCAGCTTTGTACAACTTTGATGAATCATTGTACGTGGTCCTCCGACTAAACCTAACTCGCAACAATTGTTTTTAATTCATTTTTAAGTGTTTTTAATTACTTTTCAAGAAATGATTATTTTCAGATATTACAGATCAAGGTGTTACCAAGCATGTCAAGAAATGATAATTTTCAAATATTGCAGATCAAGCATTTAAAGATATATTAACAAACATTTAAAAATAACTTTTCATGCAAAAGCAGGTAAAAATTCAGTTGTTTTACTAATTTGATAGTCTTGATACTTTTAACAATCAGATTGTTTTTCGAGAGATAGGAACTAAGTTGCAAATACGATAATAATCAAACTCATATCTCAAGCCGGTGTAATTACTTTCAAGTTTTTTAGAATCATTGAAGACAACTTTTCAGTTGTTATCCGAGAGATAGCGGTCAATGATGAAGACAACCTGATAGTGGATACCATGGATCAGAGAGATTGATTTCAAGCTAATCATCGACTACAGCAAACCGACGATCTTCCTCCACGGCACTCCTAATGGGCCTCTCTTTATTTCACGGTATGATTTGTGTTTTTGTTGCTTTATAAATAATAAGTTTTGTGTTTATCAAACCCTAACGTCTGAGCAATGATTTATTAAATCGTTTTACTAATTTTCGATTCTTGATACTTTCATAAATCGTTTTACTAATTTCCGATTCTTGATAATAATAAATTATTATAATAATAAAACAAAGGAACTAAATTACAAATATAATAAAAAAATAATAATAATAATGTAATATAGTCATTGTTAATGCTCAAAAAAGTCAACCTTTGTTGACTCATAGGAGCCTTGAAGACGAAATGAATTTTACAAGATACTTGAAACAAGGTATGGATATGGAGAATAAATATTTGACTATACGTGGTTGATGATGTCAAGTTTAAGTCGTTGATTCATTTGGAAATCGAAAACGCCTATCGTCAATCTGTATAGAGAAAAAAATCAACAACCGAATATTTAGTTCTCTCCGAACTTCAGCTTCCAAAATACGACGTCGTTGTAGCTCATATGTTATTATCTCTTCTCTTATTCTCTGTTTCTCTAGTTCTCGATGGATTATTGCTCTCATATCGACTCTCACAATTATTCACAATTTTATACATACAACACACCTTCGTCGTTGACCGTACTGTTGTTCTTGATCTTTTATGTATGAATAGTGACCCTCTGGCAAACCTACCTCTGTTTTGAATTTGTTGCTTCCATAGAGAAGTTATCAATCTCACTGTAATGATCAGGAACATTCCAAATAACTGTATAATTTCGTACAAGATTCCTATGCAAGCAAGTCAAATTCAGTTGTTAGACCAACTTGAGATATGAGTTTGATTAGCTTGAATCTCTTTGATCCATGGTATCCAGTCTTCAAGGCGGACTTAAGCACCTGAACGGGAAGTTGAAATTTTGAATGATGTTCGTCGACTGCACCGAACACACTACAATTATTCACAATTTTATACATACAACACACCTTCATCGTTGACCGTACTGTTCTTCTTGATCTTGATCTTCACACTTGCTTTTGACAAAGGTCTGGCTGACCTGAAGTTCCTTTGCAACCAGGTAAAAAGGAACTAAGTTGCAGATATAAAAATCCATCACATCACGATTATACTCTTTATGTATGAAATAGTGACCCTCAGTTGTTATCCGAGAGATAGCGGTCAACGATGAAAACAGCCTAAAAGTGGATACCATGGATCAGAGAGATTCAAGCTAATTAAACTCACATCTCAAGCCGGTGCAAGTTATGTTGTAGCATCTTTGATCATCTTCTTGTAATTACTTGACAGATATCTCTATGAGATGATAGCTTCTCTTCAGATTCTGAAAGTGGATACCATGGATCAGAGAGATTCAAGCTAATTAAACTCATAGGTAAGAACATTGTGGATGAGGATTGTTTATCTTCCCATTGATTTCAAGTATGTTGCCAAATAACTGTTCAATTTCAGCTTTTGTTTAACTATTTTAGCAACTTCCATAAAGAAGTTATCAATCTCACTTCTCACTGTCCATGTTTACCTTCAACGTCCAACGGTAATGAGTAACCTAGTAACCTCTACAATGATGTGATTTGTTTTTAAATAAGGAGGTATATGTACAATGAACTTTTTACGCTAAATAAAACCGATTAATGGCAGGTTTGCCAGAGGGTCACTATTCATACACACAACTTTTTGCTCTAGTGGTGTGCTCTACCTTTTTGACAAACATCTGGCTAACCTGTCCAGTCGGTGCAAGTTATGTTGAAGGTCATATGTTATTATCTCTTCTCTTATGCTCTCATATCATGGATCAGAGAGATTTAAGCTAATTAAACTCATATCTCAAGTTGTTCTAACAACTGAATTTGACTTGCTTGCATAGGAATCTTGTACAAAATCATTCTCACATGAATATCCTTTGATGAATGTATTAGGGGTTGGAAACTCTGAAGACCAATGACCCTCTAGCAAACCTCCGTTAAGGGTCTTCAGAGTTTCCATGGGAAGGTAAACATATATAGCATTCTCTTCTTCTTCCCTTACAAATCACTTTGCCATTAATACAAATCACATTGTGCATGACATTACAAATAACTGTAATGATCGCTACTGTTGATTGGTATAGAGAGCAAACCGACGATCATTCAAAATTTAAAGTTACCGCTAACCTCTGCGCCATCATCGTTGACAGATATCTCTCTGAGATGATAGCTTCTCTTCAGATTCTGATTGCACCGGTGGAATTGGAATTGGAATTAATGAGACAACTTTTCAGTTGTTATCCGAGAGATAGCGGTCAACGATGAAGACAACCTGAAAACAACCGGATACCATGGATCAGAGAGATTCAAGCTAATTAAACTCATATCTCAAGCCGGTGCAAGTTATGTTGTAGCATCTTTGATCATCTTCTTTGTAATTACTTTCTATTGTTTAGCGCCGATCCGATTGTTAAAAGTATCAAGATTATGAAATTAGTAAAACAACTGAATTTTACTTGCTTGCATGAAAAGTTCAATTTCAGTTCAAACTTTTCAAACACCTGCAACATCTCAAGAGTCGAGGTCCTCTGAAAAAAACATTGTACAATGAACTTTTCATGCAAGCAAGTAAAATTCAGTTGGTATTAATGGCAAGATATGTGGCTTTAGTCCTTTACGCAGGTTTTTTGACAACTTTTTGCTAATACACACAACTTTTTGCTCTAGTGGTGTGCTCTACCTTTTTGACAAACACCTGGCTAACCTGTCCAGTTATCAATCTCACTGGCAATCATCGTTGGTAGCTATAGGTAAGAACATTGTGGATGAGGATTGTTTATCTATCTTCCCATTCATTTCAAAGGATATTCATGTGAGAATGATTTCGTTACTGTAATGATCAGAAACATTCCAAATAACTGTAATTGATTTCCACGATCTACCTAGACTGCTACAACATAACTTGCACCGGCTTGAGATATGAGTTTAATTAGCTTGAATCTCTCTGATCCATGGTATCCACTTTCAGGTTGTCTTCATCGTTGACCGCTATCTCTCGGATAACAACTGAAAAGTAATTACAAGAAGATGATCAAGGATGCTACAACATAACTTGCACCGGCTTGAGATATGAGTTTAATTAGCTTAAATCTCTCTGATCCATGATATGAGAGCAATAATCCATCGAGAACTAGAGAAACAGAGAATAAGAGAAGAGATAATAACATATGAGCTACAATGACGTCGTGTTGATGCTACAACATAACTTGCACCGGCTTGAGATATGAGTTTAATTAGCTTAAATCTCTCTGATCCATGATATGAGAGCAATAATCCATCGAGAACTAGAGAAACAGAGAATAAGAGAAGAGATAATAACATATGAGCTACAATGACGTCGTGTTTTGGAAGCTATAACATAACTTGCACCGGCTACTTTTCAGTTGTTATCAGACGACTACTTTAATCAAGATGACATACACCTAATTTACACATATCCTTTGATGATGTCAAGTTTAAGTCATTGACAATGTTGAGGGTTATTACTTTGTTTTTTAATTTTTTTTTAACTTTTTATAATTATTAAATTAAAAAAAAAAACAACTCAAAACATCAAAAAACTACCAAAATAAATTACTCCCTCCAAGCGCCTCGCTTAGGCCTAAGCGAGGCGCTTGGAGGGGGTTTAAATAGAAGCAGGGGGGTTTAAATATCACCACCCTTAAGAGCATGTTTGGCTCTTCAATTTTAATTTTTTTTTCACCTCTTTTTGACTTATAACTTCTTCAAAAAGTTAAAAAAAATGTGTTTGAGTAATGACTTGAAAAGTACTTTTTAGGAGGTTTGTGCTTTGAAAAGTGGATTAAGGAGACTAATAAGAGGCAAATGAAGGAGATGAGGAGATGGACACCCCAACATGCCCTAAATGAATATTAAGCTTATAAATGGGCTAATAAGTTTTTGAGTTTTAAATGAATTTTCAATGAGTCAAAGTTTTAAGTTTAAAATGGGCTTTCTATTAAAACACACACACAACATATGTAGATAGGCATTTTATAAAAAAAAATGCCCTTGAATAAATTAGCCTTAGCCAAAGGTTCTCTGTGCTGTCTGTGGTCACCCTAAAAGCCTCCCAGTGATAAACAATTAGAGATATCAAATTTAAACTTTAAGCTCATATATGAATATGTTATGATCCAAACAAGAGAACTCATCCCAAAAGACTAGTCTGATGGAAGAGAGAGCCCACTTGGGTTATAAACATCACATTGGTTGCCCATACAACCAATGTGAGACAAGTCCCATACATTGTAATGATTTCAGTCCATAACAATTGACCCTCCTTAAGAGCCAACGTCCTCGTTGGTCATGGCTGGCTCTCTCCAGGCCACCACTCTGTGGGCCATCACTCAGAGTTTTGACTCTGATACCATTGTTATGACCCAAACAGGAGAACTCATCCCAAAAGACTAGTCTAATGGGAGAGAGAACCCACTTGGGTTATAAACCCCACATTGGTTGCCCATACAACCAATGTGGAACAAGTCCCATACCTTGCAATGATTTCAGTCCATAACAGAATATTACATTTATAGCTATTGAAAATGTTGACAAAGATGAATTTAATACTTACTTGCCTATGCGCCTTCTATCAGAAGATTTATAAATAAGTAGATTATATTATTTTTCATATTTGAAAGTAAGTTGAGTTTAAACCAAATAAGACCTCACCTTCAACGCACGTACGATATTTCATACACAAGATCAACTTTTTCAATGGACCAAAGTGAGAAAACAATTAGTACTACACAACGCATGATTGGACCAGGAGCATAATACTCACACGATCCACAACTCGAAACAATATACAAATGAGTCATGGCCATAAATGTAGTGTCATTGTCGGGACAAACTGGCCGGTGAGCCAAGGAGCCACATCAACTTTGAGTTGCGTAATATTAGCGTTCGTTTCATTGATTGTAATGGAATTGGAATTTGCGCAGGAATTGTAACTTGATTTGGAATTTAGGTGTGTTCATTCCACAATATGTAATGAAATCTCGATGGAATTGAAATACATATTTCCTTTTGTATGTTGTTTAATTATAATTTCTTTTTTTTGTTTAAACAAACAACACGTATGTTTGGCAAAACTAGCTGGTGGCTGGAAGTTTTTTAAATACTAGTATTATACCCTCGCGTTTCGCTGTGCAAATACAATTCTAAAAAAACATGGCAGCGTATTGCATTCTAATTTGGCTAAATTTCGTAAAGCATGTCTCTTTCTCGCTCTCATTCTAATAAGAGACGGCTTTTAAAAGTAAATTTAAGATTTAACAATCAAAATTACAATTCTTGTTTTTTTTACAACCCATATATGTTTTATGTTTATTTTGTTCATACAATCATTCAAGCTTAACTTTTCTTAGTATAATATAATGATTTTAGAATTTATATTTATATTTATATTTATATTATAGTCATTTTGCAATTGATCTAGACGGTCACTTTGTCTTTTTAATTGAAATCATATAAGGGTGAGGAGCTTCAAAACAACTCACATGATAGTAATGAACATTTTTATAAAAGTAGACTTTTCATAGAAACTTCAAATTTTATTTATACATAAGTACATGATAATCAGTGTACGGGCATATTAATTCGCATGTGATAATTCAAATACATTAATAAGTCTCTAATTAAATTGATTATATAGTTATAGTACAAGTGCATAATGCAATAAGGGGTATTATGGGGAACTTTTACATGACAAATCTATGTTAAAGCATGAGTCTCTTGATATCCCATCTTAAAATGGGTGTAAAATTACTTTTCTAGACATGTTTCCTCCTTAATAAGGTAACATAGATATTTTGGTGTTTGGCAGAGTAGCTGAAGCTTTTAATAAAATGTATAAAATGACCAAAATGGGTATAATTAAAAGCTTATAAAGAAGGTTTTTATTTTATTTTTAAAATAGAATGAGTATTTGTGTCATTTACTAATTAAAAGTTACTAATAGTAGTTTCTCACTGTAGAGCTTTTTCTCTTAATTAAAAGCTTCCAACTACTTTAACCAAACAAAACTTTTTATTGAGTAAGAGCTTTTTCTTAAAAGCTTGAAGCTCCTAAAAGCTCATAAAAGCCCTTTGCCAAACATACACAAGGAATGAAATATACATTCCAATCCCATCTGAATTTCATTCCATTTCATAAAACGAATGCTACGTAAGGTCATCGTGGTGAAAGTTTCATGCCCAAAGTTGTTAAGACCATCGTTATCTAAAACATATTTTTGTTGAAGTTCATGTTCGTATAAATAATTTTACATCTTTATAAAATATACAGTACACTAGCTGATTACCCCGGGAAAGTCCCGGGGTTGAAAAATTTAATATGATTTAATAAAAAATGATAAAAGAAGAAAACCCAAATCACAAAAAGAGTAAATAACCTAAACATAATCAATCTTAGTTAAAAAACATTTATTTAAAAAGTTAAAAAAAATAAAAAGCATAAACCATATTAAACATAATACAGTATTAAAAGGATAACCTTCAACAGATAATCATCTTCATGTAATTTAAAATATGTTACAATTTGACTTTGACTTATATAGATGTAGAATTCATGATAAGTGTTGAAAAATATAATCATTCTAATAATACTAATACTAATAGTAATAATTATTACTATTGTAATTAAATAAATAAAAAAATAACCTTGCTATAAGGTGACACCATGTGTTGCAGTGTTGCGCGATTCTTTCTCCTAGTTTCTCTTGATGAAGTATACCTATCCATCTTTAGAAGAGTAAAATTCCAATGATAGCATGGCGATTGGCTGAATTTCAACATCGTAGATAAAACCTGGTTTAAAAGAAAAAACATGTTTAATGAATAACCTGAACACTTTGTGCTTTTTTTTTGTATGAACATAACCCCAAAAAAATAGTCGTTTTTTTCTCCGTTTTTTATATAGCACTATGGTACTCGTTGGAAAGATAATAAAACGGTCGTTAATTTGGTGTAATTTTTTTATCTAAAAAATCTCGAATATAAAAGATATTAATGTTTAAAAATTATGGGAGAAACATATGAGAGAAAAATTTAAATTTGTTTTTAAATTCTTTTTTCTTAAAATAACTCAATTTAATTTTAGTAAATGAGAATTGAGAGATAGAAAGATAAATTTAGAGTTTTATGTTTATCTCTTTTTTTTAATTAAAAAATGAAATAATTCAAAAACACTAAAAATTTTCAATTATGATGCCACGTGGCAATTTCATGGAGAGGTTGAAGACACCAATGCACGCCACGTCAGCAATGTTCAATTCTTTTATATATATTAATAGATGAGAAAATTATGAAGTTGTTTAAAATCAAACTTGATGACATAGGATGGATAATTGGTATTAAACAACTAGGTAATAACATGCTTCAAACAAATGACGTAACACAATTAAACTTAGGATAGTGGCCGATCCGAACCTAATAAAACCGAGTCAATAAAACATACGGACGGACCGAATCAATTAGCCGGACAAGACAATCGGACCACCGAACCGAGGACGATAAAACAGAATGGAACGGACCAAAGGACAAAAGACCAATGGACATAGTAATAAAACATAGGGCAAGACAAAGGCGGCCATTGTCCATCGGATAATAGCCGCAAACACATATAATAATATTTAGACCATCCTGTGTCAGTTCTACAGTGACACCCGTCACTGTAGACGCCGACCTCATCATTGCCTGCCATTAATGCACCTCTCTGGCTCAAGCTATAAATACGAGGTAGTTGCCAACATTTAAGGCATCATAAAACCCATCGGTAGCTGCTCTGCCTCCGATTCTCACCCCTTACTCCCAAAACCACTTCAACCACTTCAACATTTTGGCGCCCACCGTGGGGCCGAAGATAACCCACTCGAGGATACCGTCCCCACATGTCTTCATCAAACCAACCGGACAGTGTTACCCCTTCCGGGGGGAACGTCAGCACGCCGGTCAATCTGGGTACTACTGCGGGTACCGGCCTGTCCGTATCACCCGAGTTGGTCCAATCGAACTTCTTACAGTTACGGCAGCTCATGAATGACTATGTCAGGCAGGAGCGGGCTAAAGGTTTGGCTATTCGGTTGTCCTTCGACGAAGAAGCCATACCTGATACCAGTACTCCATTACCACCAAGTCAAGCGCCTTTAACAACACCCGCGTCTTGGCTAGCCGATATGGTGCACCGGAATGCCCGAATGTTCAATACGGGGCAATCTACTGCCATGGCACCCACAACCCATGAGCCCGAACCGATCACCAGGGTCGAACGTCTTGGGTCAGGTGATGATGATTTGAATCAGCCCTACAGACCACCGGAAGGATCGAAGTTTACCGCACGGATCACGGATTTTGTCCCACCCATACGGGTCAAGATGCCGTCTAATATGAGGGTGTATGATGGGACGGCTGACCCAGAGGATCACATCTTGTTGTTTGATAGTGTGGCGCGTAACGAAGGGTGGCATATGCCCTCTTGGTGCCACATGTTCGTACAGACATTGGCAGGAGTAGCCCGCGTATGGTTCAACAGCATTCCGCCCGGAAGTCTAGATAGCTTTCATGATCTGAAAGTTAGGTTTCTAGAACACTTCCGGCAACAAAGAAAACACATGAGAGATCCGGTGGAGCTACATAACATCAAGCAAAAGGAGGGGGAAACTCTGAAGGAGTTCGTTGCACGGTATAAAGAAGAATCTCTTCAAGTAAGAGACGCTGACGAGAAAATGAGAATATCAGGTTTCCTACATGGGTTACGGACGAAACAGCTAGTAGAAAGTTTAAACGCACGAGTACCGGCTACCATGGAGGAGGCCATAGAACGAACTGAAGCTTTCGTCAGAGGAAAGGAGGCCGTGCAAGCAATAGAATTCAAAAAGGATGACTCCCGGAAGGGAACGTTTCAAAAGAGGGATCGGTACGATCAGAAGCGTTTTCCCAAGGGAGAGAAGAGTGATACGGCCGACACGCGAAGTCGGGATAACCGTCCTAGAGGTTCGGAAAAGAATGACAGAAGGGGCTTCGTTTTCACCGAATTAACGAAGACCCCTAAAGAAATTTTGGCAACCGAAACGAATGTTAAATTCAAACCTCCGTATCCTCTTCAGAAGACTGCCAAACAACAGAGCTCAAAGAAGTACTGTGAATTTCACGAAGATAAAGGTCACGATACCAATGAATGCTTTCAACTTAAAAAGCAGATTGAGGAGGCCGTTCAGTCGGGGCAGCTTGATCACTTGGTCAAAGATATTCGGAATCGGAAGCGGAAGAACGAAGAAAGAGATGGCAAGCAAATACTCATGGTTAGGCCGACCGTTGCACTGAAACGGCCGCGAGTGGTGATCGAAGAAAATGGTGAGATAACACATTGGAGCGAACTCCCTATCACTTTTCCCTCCATAAAACCTCACGAAGCAAGAGAAGACCCGTTAATAATACAAGTCACAGTGGGAGACCAGTTGGTACACCGAGTCTACCTAGATGAGGGAGCAGCCTCCGATATAATGTATGAGCACTGCTTCGAACAGCTTCCTCCCCACGTCCAAGCCGGTTTAATTCCTGTTTCATACCCATTAGTGGGTTTCTCCGGAGAACATGTTTCTCCGAAGGGACAAATCCAGCTTTTTGTGTCAATAGGGGAGGAGCCGGAGAGAAGGGTGGAGGCATTGAACTTCATTGTGGTCCCTGCACATACGCCTCATAACATGCTGATTGGAAGACCGGGAATCCGTACTTTCGGTATGGTTACGTCAAGTAAACACGGTTTGGTGAAATTTCCAACTTTAAGAGGGGTTACTACTCTACAAACCCTCGTCCGGGGACCGGAGATTGGATGTTCCCGCATAGCTCAAGAACCGGAAAAGTGGTACCTCAATTATGATCATCCGGACAAAGCCATAACCGTAGGTCGTACTCTAAGTCGAGATTGCAAAGAAAGTTTGTACCGATACCTCATACGCAACTTAGACGTATTTGCATGGACGCCGGGTGATATGACCGGAATACCCCGCTATATTGTGGAACACCGATTGAATGTAAACCCAAATTGCAGACCGGTCGTCCAGAGGAAGAGATCGATAGCCCCGGACAGGAGTGAGGTAATCCGAGAGGAGGTACAAAGTTTGGAAAAGGCTGGAATCATGAAACCGGTGCAGTACCCATCGTGGGTATCCAATCCGGTGATGGTAGAAAAAACCAACGGATCATGGAGGATGTGCATCGACTTCAGGGACCTGAACAAGGCTTGTCCGAAAGATCATTACCCTTTACCAGAAATCGACTCGAAAGTGGAATCGGTCGCCAGTTTCCGTTTCAAATGTTTTCTAGACGCCTACAAAGGGTATCATCAGATACAGATGGCAAGGGAAGACGAAGAAAAAACTGCTTTCCATACAAACCAAGGTCTATTCTGTTATAGGAAGATGCCATTCGGACTCAAGAATGCAGGGGCTACGTATCAGCGGCTCGTGGATAAAGTGTTTAAAGACCAGATCGGAAAGAATATAGAAGCTTACGTTGATGACTTGGTGATAAAGAGCCAAGACGAAGAAGAACTGCTGTTGGACATAGCAGAAACATTCAATAATCTACGAAGAGTGAATATGAAGCTGAATCCGGAGAAGTGTTTCTTCGGCATGGAAGAAGGAAGGTTCTTGGGACACGTCGTGGCCAGAAAGTGCATACGGGCCAATCCGGAAAAGGTTCAAGCAATCCAAGAGATGCAATCTCCGAAAACCCTTAAGGAACTTCAAAGCCTAAACGGAAGGCTAGGGGCACTTAACAGGTTCTTGTCAAAGCTGGCCGAAAGATCACTCCCGTTTTTCAAAGTCCTCAAGAATCATACCAAGCAGTCGGGTCTGGGATGGACCGATGAGGCAGAAATGGCTTTCCAACAGATGAAGCTCCACATCAGTAATCTGCCCTCGTTGGTGGTACCGGAAACGGGGGAGAGTTTATTCATTTACCTGGCAGCCGGATCCGAAGCCATTAGCAGTGTTCTATGTGCTAATCGACCTAACGGTTTCATGCCAATTTTCTTTGTAAGCAGGTGCCTAAGAGATGCAGAGATTAGATATTCCCCAATCGAGAAATTGGCGTTAGCTCTAACTCATACGGCTCGGAGATTACGGAGGTACTTCCAAGCTCATCACATCGTGGTCTTAACCAACTCGGTGCTGAAGGAAGTCCTGAGTCGACCTGAAGTAGCCGGAAGACTCACAAAGTGGGCTGTAGAGCTGGGTACCTTTGGCATCGAATTTAAACCACGGGTGGCTATCAAGGGGCAAGTGCTAGCAGATTTTTTGGTAGAAAATACCAACCACCAGGAAGACTTGATGCTAGTAGATGTCGCTACTGACCAGGCAGAAAGCTCCGGAACGAGGGAAGGATGGTGTTTATATACGGACGGGGCGTCCAGCCGAGAGGGGGCAGGGGCCGGCCTCATCCTGGTCGATCCTAACGGTATCGAAACGGCTTATGCCCTCCGTTTCAATTTCAAATGCACGAACAATACAGCCGAATATGAAGCATTGCTTGCGGGACTACGGATAGCTGTTCAAATGGGTTTAAGGGATCTGACTGCGTTTGTCGACTCACAACTAGTAGCCAGCCAAGTTAATGATGACTTTGAAGCAAAAGACGCGACGATGAAAAAATATGTGGCCGCTGTACGAGAGATCATGGCTCTTTTTGAAAGATGTGTTATTATAAAGATTCCTCGAAGCAAAAACAAAGGAGCCGATGCCGTTAGTAAAATGGCCTCGGTCGCTTTTGCTCATTTAACAAAGATGATAACAGTTGAACAGTTGGATGAAGCCTCCATCGGAGGACCCGCAGCATCGGTAATTATGGAAATAAGAACAGATGATTGGAGATCTCCGATCATTAAGATACTGAAAGAAGGAGAGGAAGGTCAGGATGAACAAGACATTCAAAGGAGCAGGTCGTACGAGATGCACCAGGGCACACTATTCAGGAAAGGTTTCCTTTCGCCATCTTACAGGTGCGTCTCAAATGAAGAAGGAATTAAAGTCTTGGAAGAAATACATGAAGGCTTGTGCGGAGCGCATATCGGGGCCAAATCGTTGGTCACCCGGGCCACTAATCTGGGGTATTTCTGGCCTACGATGAGGAAAGACAGCGAGGAGATAACCAAAAGATGTGAATCGTGTCAAATACACGCACCAATACCACGGCTACCGAAACACGGCATGGTGCCAATCACGTCACCTTGGCCGTTCTACCAATGGGGCATGGATCTTCTGGGTCCGTTCCCCGTGGCCAAGGGAGGGGTGAAGTTTTTGCTCGTCGCCGTTGATTATTTTACCAAGTGGGTGGAGGTAAAGCCGATCAGTAAGATATCAAGCAATCAGATAACCACGTTCGTGTGGGAAAATCTCATCTGCCGATTCGGTTTACCCGGGAAGATAATAACGGACAACGGAACCCAGTTTGCTGACAAGAAGTTCGGAGAGTGGTGTAAAGCTTTAGGCATTCGACAAGTGTTTGCGTCGGTCGCACACCCACAGGCGAATGGGCAGGTGGAACGGATGAACCGAAGTATCCTGACCGGAATCAAGACACGGTTGGGAAAGGGAAAGAATTGGTTGGCGGAACTACCTAGCGTCTTGTGGGCCCTCCGTACGACAGAAAAAACAAGTACAGGACGGACACCGTTCAGCCTTGTATTTGGATCAGAAGCGGTTATCCCCGCTGAGGTAGGTTTGCCAACTAAAAGGGTGCTAGATGTACAAGAATGCTCGAATGAAGAAGCTTTAGCAATCAACATGGACAATCTAGAAGAGTACCGCATGAATGCAGCCGTGCAAGAGGCCAAGTATAAACAGCAGATGAAGAAGTATTATGACACGAGGGTGAAAAAAATGAGTCTCCGACCAGGGGATCTGGTGCTAAGGAGCAATGAGGCTAGCCGGAAGGAAGATACGGGGAAGCTAGGACCGAATTGGGAGGGACCGTATGTGGTGGTAGAAGCCCATGAAAAAGGTTCTTGCAAGTTGGCAACGATGGAAGGAAGAGTCGTTCCTCGCCACTGGAACGTTGCTCAACTAAAGAAGTATTTCATCTAATTAGCTATGTATTCAATAAAATGTCATTCTGTATGAACCCCTCGGGGTTTTGTTGATCGGTAAAATGAAAAGAGTGACTCTTTTAAGTATCCCATCTATGTATAAAATACTACAACATAAGGGACGGCACCTCATAATAGCCGGGGAGCAACCTATGTCTCCTCTAAGGGTCAGCTCCTTCGAACTTAGCTGGTCGAGATCATCTCGACAAAAAGGGACCGGCCCCTTAGAATAGCCTCAGACTAACATATGAATGTCCAATAATACAACTTGACAGATTACCAACCGATCATCTTATAAATCGGACGCATACATTATAAAAACGACACAAACAGGTTCAACGGTCAAACAAAACGATTATCTACTAAGGAATAAACTGGTCATGCCGTTAATCGGCCAAAATGAGCAGTCATTGTCACCACAAAAGTTAAAACTAACAGATACAACCATATCGAATTGTTTAGACGCACCAAAGTGTTAGACATTACAACCATATCGAAATAATTAAATCGGAAGTACACCAGATGGGGCCATTTCATCAACATCTTTGAAGGTCTTACCAGTCATTGACCTGAACTTGTCAACAAATTCATAAGACGTACCATCCCAAGTCTTCACACTGTTCTCATACGTCTCGGACGCCTTAGGGTCATACCCATCGATCGTCCCGATTTCAGCTCCCGAGACACCTGCCTTATAGCCAGCCGATAAGCCATCATGATAAGCGGAGTTGTACAGCAATGACTCCATCTCTCCCAACGGCTGTAGGAACTCCACGGACTTCAGAAGCTTGGAGACGGTCAACGGAATGCCTTGAGTAATGATCAAGTCCCGATCTTTGTAACAACCGGCAAAAATAAGGTAATTCCGTACAATTAATTAATATATGATTAACGTAATTAAATGCAATTATGTGTGATTTAATTATCAAGGCCTTAGGGAATAGCAATTTCCAAATAATGCATAGGAATGCATACGTTTAATGGTAAAGCATGATTGGATCATGTGCAAATAAGCTATCCG
Source organism: Ambrosia trifida (assembly GCA_028751855.1). Classification (NCBI taxonomy): domain Eukaryota; kingdom Viridiplantae; phylum Streptophyta; class Magnoliopsida; order Asterales; family Asteraceae; genus Ambrosia; species Ambrosia trifida. Next base: position 202,256,342 of record CM054122.1, on the reverse strand, counting down.
GTACGGATGTTGGCAATTACCCGGTAATAATTAAATAAACGAAACGAATCCCGGACACCCAGGATATAAAATAAAGGGTATTTTCATAATATATAATGAGTTTTGGAACTCCAAAACCATAAATGAAAACGTCTTGTACAAATCTCCCGGTAACGAATAAAATGCGCGTATCGCACCCGATACGCGTATAACTCATAATTTCACCCGGCAAAGGCCTAAATAACCAATCAACGCTTAAAATAGACTATATTTAAGTGTTGTTAAAGGTATATTTAATGTCCGGATAACGCGTGATTAAAACCCGAAAAACACCCGAACGACACCCGAACGACGGGGGATTAAACATAACAATCAATGGGTTAATATTTGAAGTGGTGGACCCCACCCAAACCCCTCTAAGGGCCGGCCTAAAGGCCAAGGATAGTCCATGCAACTTGTGTTGATAATAATAATCCCTAAGCTATGTAAAGCATGCTTAACATGAGACAAAATGTGTAAGGAAAAGCATGAGTGAACATTAGTACAAAAAGCAACTACACCTTGTCCCCCTTGAAGAAGATTTCGGCCCATGGCCATAAGAATCCAAGACCAAAGCTAGCCATCATAACACTAGAGTGCACATGCAAGGTTAAGTCTTATATAAAGATTATGATGGTTCATAAGGATTTACCAAAGATTGCAAGCAACCTCCTACCTATACATGCATACATACGGCTCACATACACTCACACACATATCATCTTTGCAAAATTTCCCAAGTACACTCATAATCTTCCATAAGATCTCTTAAATCTTTAGCATCATTACATGAGGTGGTTATATAATAACACATGTTAGAAGATTGAATCACCAAGCAAAACAAAACCTCTTTCTTCCTTCCCTTGTGGCCGTGGGATTACATACACACATACACATTGTTCTTTCAAGTTTTTACATCTCCAAAATACTTAAAATCATCCATCATCCAAACCCCTTTTGTGTGTTTCAAGAGCTTGGAGCTAAACCACTAGGAAGAACACACTAAACCCCTCTCAAATCCAAGGTTTTTGTCTTCCCTAGCCTTGTGCTAGTAGTAAGCTTCTTAATCTTGTTTTTGATTGTTATTTTTCATGTATGTGTTCCTAGTAGCAAGTTGTACATGAAGGGTTTAAAGATGGTTTTGAACATAATCTTTAATAAGTTTTCATGTGTAAAATGGAAGGTTAAAGATATGAAAATAAACCATGGATTTGTTGATGATGATGTATTAGTCTTGAAAATATATGAAGTTTACATATAAGACTAAGTAGGATGATGTTTTGGTTAAGATTTTGAAATGAACTTGAATATGTTAAAACTAACTTTAATTCATCTTATTATGATCATTTAAGTTATAATATGTGGTAAAACATGTTAGAAGTTCATAAATGAATAAGATGGAAAATTAAAGTTAACTCACTTAGATGAATGAAATTTTGATAAAATGGACAAATACATAAAACACACATATAATTAGTCCTTCATATGGAATATAAGACTAACATAAGTGTTTTGATACAAAAATAACTTACCAATAAAAAGTTGAATCTTCAAAGTTAACTATTTTGAGTGAAAAATGCTAACTTTGGAAGTTAGAGTGGAAAAATGCAACTTTTGTAAGTTAAGGGACTAAAGTTGTAACTTTGAAAGTTAAGGGACTAAAATGAACATTTTAGAAACTATTAGTCCAAAAATACAAGTATGGAAAGTTTGGTGTCAAAAATGTAAGTATTAAAGTCTAAGGATGATTTTTGTAAATACTAGTAGGAATACTTGGGTATTTTGTATAAAAGTGTATTTTTGAAAGTTATAAAAATATAAAGGGTTTTAACATAAGGATTTTTATAAAATAGAGATTTTATAAAAATATTATACAAACTTGGGAAACTTATACAAAAATGAATACTTTTATATAAATGGGAATATAAAAGTGTTGGAAACATTTTTGTAGTTAAGTTGACAAGTTGGGTTAAAAATACATAAGTATTTTAACCATCCAAGTAACATGTGAAAATAGGAAGAAATATGGAAAAATATTTCTATAAAATACATGTTGAGAAAAACTTGGAAAAATTAACTAATCGAGTTAAGATATCGAACTAAAACGCGTTAACGAACCATAACCGGACAAAATATGAGAAAAATGCCATTGCGGCAAGATAAGAAAAATATATATTTTAAGAGGTAAAATATATATATATATATACTTTGGGTGAAAATAAATAAACACTTTCCTAAGTGTTGGAGGATTAATTCATGGGAGAAACACATGACACAAACGAATAAGACGTTAAAACAAACGTATATACTTAACAAGAAAAATTACACATTTATATATATTTGTACGCTCGTCTCGGCAAAATTCTAGTATATCTACTTAATGGGAAAGTAGATATGCGGGAAGGAAAGCCGCGACGAGAAGACAAGGATATATACATATGTAGGTCGTACCAACGAAATCCTAGTATATTTATTTGAATGGGAAAATAAATATACGGTGTGGTGAGTTGAATCGGACGTTAAGAATATACGATCGAACGACAAAATCTTAGCATATTTGTTTAAATGGGAAAACAAATGTGTGGCAAAGTGAGTCGGGTCGAGGATTGAAATATATATTATATCGAGCGATGCGGTCTTAAGTATAATTATTTAAATGGGAAAATAATTATATGTTAAGTGAAGTCGAGTCGATGATAATAAGATACAAGTTATGGAAATATTAACAAGAGTAATATATAACTTGTAACACAAAGGGTAATGTAACGCCAACGAAACCTAGGATACACGCATAATTAAACGGGATTTGGAACAACTTGTGGTCGGGAGTTGGGTGTACAACTTGCCAAGGCACATGCACTATAGGAATAGTGACTTATACGTTTAGGACGTTTGTAGGTGCAAGACCACCCCTTGCTATTCACCTTATTGAGCCAGACGCAGTTACAGGTGAGTTTCACGGCCCCATTTTAAACTATTTTTACGTTTTCCGGGGGAAAGATATGTTAGGGATAGTGTTTGACGGATTTAATACTTGAGGTGTGACCGCCACTCGGGGTTGAGTCCTCGCCTCTATAATCATTTGTTCAGGGAATTGAAACCGGAGGAATATTCGAATAGTACTATTGGTGCCTGACAAGGCCCACCCCTAATCGATAGCGTCGATTATGCATTAGGTTATGCCTGGGGTGCAAATATTCTGAACTTAAGTCGTGGGAAACCGAGTAACGACTTGGAGCGGGGCACATTTATTATATGTCTTGGTTTGATTATAGTCTCAAGTAGATTTATAGGAATTTGCAACTCCTATATATTGTCATAACACGGTATTCCCAAGTATTCAAGTTTTAGAAACTGAAAACCTGTGAACTCACCAATATATTTATATTGACGAAACTTTTTAAACATATCTTTCAGGTAACTAGAAGATGAAAGATCAGGCAAGCAGGGTCGGGGAATCTCCAATGCGACGTCGGACTTTTGTGGGGTTTCACTTTTATTTCCCAAGGCATTTGGGATATATATGAGAAACCTCTAAGTTTATTTCAAAAACAATTAACTTTTGTGTAATGTTTGAAACTGATTTGACGTCATAATAAATGACCCATTTTCTTAAATTACTTGTGTTTAGCAATAACCTTGACTTTATGCTTTTGAACCGTCGCGCCACGTGTTTCCGCCTTTGTCGTGGTGTGACAGAACGTGGTATCAGAGCCAAGGTTATAGCGAACTAGAGTATTTTCTTTAAAAACTAGACTATAACCGGATTTGGTTCTAAAGATAAAGTTTTCAAAAGAAAAATAAGGACGTTTTATAAAGTAATTTTTCAAGAAGCATTGGGCATGAGGAGATTCCGACCAAGCCAGCCATGAGTATTGTTATGCATTAGCGTGAGATTAGAAGTTAGGAAGGTTACTGATAACGTAAGCCATAACTATCTAATTTAAATAATTCATATATGTTAGTACGGTTCTTTTGCCAGGGATGTCAGACACAGACGCAGGGAGCGTAGCACCGAGCTACGATAGCAGTATTCAGATTATCCCAGCGCCGCCAGCAGAGCCGATCGAGCTTGTGGTACTCGATCCGGAGGATGACGAGATGGAGATTGACGCCGCCGTGGAGGGCGCAGGAGGAGATAGCTCGGACGAGACTGACCCGAGCGAGGACCCAGCGTGGGCCCCCGCTGAGGGCGACGTGGTCGACCTACCTATGGCCGAGGCACCACAGGCAGACTTGCCTATAGTGCCAGTCCAGGCAGCACCACTGCCAGTACTACCCCTCCAGGCCATCAGAGACTTCCCAGAGGGCTGTGCAGGTCCATCGAGGCCTGTCCCCGCGCAGTCAGAGACCGTTGAGTCTCCCTATGATCGACACGCACCGATCGATCGTGAGCCCTTACCTACCCCACTTATCCCCGTACCCCCGGGCATGATGCTCGTGCCCGTTCCCCGTGGACACAACGGGTGGATCTCTGATGACTCCGACGACGAGTCGACCGCATCGGTGGAGCACATTGCTGTGCCGATCCCACCAGTAGACCAGGAGGAGCACGTCGCTCCGATGATCGAGCATGCCACTACTGCACCAGCCACTCTACCCACCATACCCGAGCCCGTACATCAGGATGGGCCAGTTCCTACTGGACGCATCCTAGAGGGGAGCTCTGCCCGCAGCTCGGAGCTGCACCGGGCGGGCGTGACGGCATACGCCACTGCGAGCCCTCCCACACCCCCTGTAGTGGTGCCCACCCCAGAGTGGGCCACTGTCTCTGAGCCATTGGTAGCCCCACTAGCTGAGCCTATGCCACCACCCACCATTGCCATGACTATACCCATCCCCACCATTCCCAGCATGACACCTGCACCATACCCTCTAGGTGCAGGGGACCCGTATATGATGCCACCTTACTTTTCCATCAGGCCACCCGGTTTCACTCCATTGCTGCCACACATACCAGTACCATTCCCCTTCGGGCCCTTCCCATCCACACACCCTGATGTACCCGGACCATCCCACCTTCCCAGGATGACACCCCCCTCTGGACCAGCCCAGACCTCGACCATCACTTTAGAGCAGGATTTTCAGACTCTAGTCAACACGGTGCAGCGCACCGTGAATCAGGTTGAACAGCAGACGAGGTTGATGTGGGCTAGGATGATTGACACTCGTGATGCCTTGGCGCATTACGCAGAGGAGCTCTTGCGCATGGATGCGCAGAGCGGGATTACTGGGGATGCACACTGGGCACATCGACAGTTTTTGTACGAGCGCATCTCAGAGATCAGCATGACGATTAGCATGTATGCGCCGCAGTACCAGTACCCACCGCCACCGCCACAGTAGTATGTATCCGGGGATGCACAGGAGACACACCAGCTTATGTACATATTAGCAGCATTATGGTAGTACAGCACGGGTTATGACACTCGTCTGCATTTTGCCTAGCCGTACGGGTATTACGGCGTATGATATGATGTTTTATTATTTCAAAAGCAATGTATTGTATGAGAAAAGTATTCTCCATTTTGTATTATGAACAAGCATTGTACTGATATTATTGAAATTAATGAAAAATCTTATTATTATGGTGAAATATGTTGTTGTCTATGATTAGTATTGCTTACTCCATGTGTTGTGGTTTGTATATTTGTGTGGTGATGTTGTGTTGATTTCTATTTATATTTCTGTATGATGTGTTGGTATGTTGTGTGATGATATGGTGTTGATTATTGTGTTCATGCTTTGGTTTGTTATTTATGCCTTGTATTGTATAAATGTTTGCCAAATTAACCTTTGATAATTATTATTGAAGAAAAATGGCACCTGCCACCCGAAGCAATAGTGGAGCAGACGGACTGCCCACAACACCGGCCGAGCTCGAAACCATGATATCCGAACGCATAGCTCGTGCCATCGCTGAACACGAAGCCGCACGCTCTGAACACTCCCATGACAGGACAGGGAGCGAACGACGAGAGACCTCCCCCAGTGGTAAGAGGTTTAAAAATAAATGAAAAAGCGATGGGAGAATATTTCACAAACTCCTATCCCATAATAACATACTATGTTACTATTACAGGGACAGCCTCGGGAGAGCGTGGCTGCACTTTCAAGGCTTTCTTGGACTGTAAGCCAATAAACTTCAGCGGCACTGAGGGTTCCATAGGCCTGGTCAAATGGTTCGAAAAGACCGAGGCAGTTATCCGCATCAGCGGGTGTACCCCGCGACAGTCTGTCATGTACGCCACCAATCTGTTTCTAGATCAGGCCCTAACTTGGTGGAACGGTCAAGTACAATCTTTAGGAGATGACGTGGCATACTCTCTATCATGGGCGGCACTGAAGGAACTGATGACTGCCGAATACCGCCCGGCAAGTGAAGTTCAGAAGTTGGAAACCGAATTCTGGAACCTCACCATGGTAGGAGCAGACGTCACTGGGTATACGTCAAGATTTCATGATCTCGCACGACTGGTACCTCGTCTGGTTACACCGGAGAAGAACAAAGTGGAACGTTACCTATTCGGGCTAGCACCACAGATTCGCAGCATGGTCACCTCTTCCAAACCCACGACCATGCGCGAGGCTATTGATCTGGCACTAAGTCTGACTGAGGATGCTATCCGCATGGGTACCCTAATCCGCCAAGTTTCTGGGTTAAAAATTTCTGAAGCAAGTAGTGTTGAGGCCAAGAAACAGGGATCAAGTTCAGCAGTTGTAACTAATGATCAGGGTAACGGGCAGAGGTTTGGGAAAAGAAAGAGAGATGAGGGAAAAAGGGATCGAGCGTCGGGTAGCTCGAACAAGAAAGGAAGGGGTTATGCCGCCACAGGACGTGGTAACAATAACAAACAGGGAAACCAGGGGAGAAACAATGGATTAACTTGCGGGAAGTGCCACCGCACCGGGCACAAGACTGAAGAGTGCCGATCTGGAGCACCAAAGAACGGAGGGGCCAGCCCCTGTTTTGCATGCGGGTCATTGGACCATTGGAAGAAAGATTGCCCCAAAGTCAACAATCAGGCCCGTGGCCGGGCATTTGTAATTGGAGCCGGTGACGCACGGCAAGACCCCAATGTGGTCACTGGTACGTTTCCTCTAAATGGTCATTATGCCTCTGTATTATTTGATACCGGTGCTGACTTTAGCTTCGTATCCATTGAGTTTAAAAGACTACTTGGTTTAAAAACTAGCAAACTAGATACACCCTACTCTATAGAACTGGCTAATGGTAAAACTATTGAAACGAGAGAGGTAGCTAAAGATTGTAAGTTAGAACTCTGTGGGCACGAGTTTGGGATTGATCTATTACCGGTTGTATTGGGAAGTTTTGACATCGTTGTTGGCATGGACTGGTTGTCCGCACACCGTGCCATTGTGGTTTGCAACGATAAGGTTATTCAAGTTCCCCTCGCAAGCGGTGAAACTCTCTCAATTCAAGGGGAAAGACACGGGACGCCACTAAGGATTATTTCGAGCATGAAGGCTCGTAAGTGTCTGAGAAAAGGGCTTGTCGCATTCTTAGCACACGTAGTGGACAAGAAGGCCGACGAGCGAAAGTTGGAAGACATTCCAGTCGCCAGAGATTTTCCGGATGTATTTCCAGAAGATTTGCCGGGGTTGCCACCACCTCGACAAGTCGAGTTCCGCATCGACCTCGTTCCCGGAGCAGCTCCTGTGGCACGATCGCCATACCGCCTAGCTCCATCAGAGATGCAGGAACTGTCTAGCCAGCTACAAGAATTATTGGACAAAGGTTTTATAAGACCGAGTTTCTCACCTTGGGGAGCTCCCGTCTTATTTGTGAAGAAGAAGGATGGCACATTTCGCATGTGCATCGACTATCGAGAGCTGAACAAGCTAACCATCAAGAATCGCTATCCTCTCCCCAGGATCGACGATTTATTTGATCAGCTCCAAGGTTCCAGCTATTACTCCAAGATCGACTTGAGGTCAGGCTATCACCAGTTGCGTATACAAGAAGAAGACGTACCAAAAACGGCCTTCAGAACCCGGTATGGACACTATGAATTTTTGGTGATGTCGTTCGGCTTAACCAACGCACCAGCGGTTTTCATGGACCTAATGAACCGCGTGTGTAAGCCATACCTGGACAAATTCGTCATTGTCTTCATTGACGATATTTTGATCTATTCACGTACGAAAGAGGACCACGAGAATCACCTTCGGTTAATTCTTGAAGTATTACGCAAAGAGAAGCTCTATGCTAAATTCTCGAAATGTGACTTTTGGATTCGGGAAGTCCACTTTTTAGGCCACGTGGTAAACGAGAAGGGCATACACGTTGATCCAGCCAAGATCGAGGCAATTAAAAATTGGGAAGCACCTCGAACTCCTACCGAAGTACGACAATTTCTAGGCCTCGCGGGTTATTACAGAAGGTTCATCGAGAACTTTTCAAAGATAGCACAAGCTTTAACCATGTTAACCCAAAAGGACAAGCAATTTGAGTGGACGGAAAGGCAAGAGGCAGCATTCCAACTGTTAAAAGACAAGTTATGTGGCGCTCCGATACTGTCACTTCCAGACGGTACGGAAGATTTTGTGGTTTACTGTGATGCCTCGCATCAAGGTTTGGGTTGTGTACTGATGCAGCGAGAAAAAGTAATAGCTTATGCTTCCAGGCAACTGAAAATCCATGAGAAGAACTACACTACACACGATTTGGAATTAGGTGCAGTGGTGTTCGCTCTCAAGATATGGAGGCACTATTTGTACGGAACCAAGTGCACGATTTTCACTGATCATAAGAGTTTGCAGCACATCTTTGATCAGAAGGATTTGAATATGCGACAACGGCGATGGGTTGAATTATTAAACGATTACGATTGTGAGATAAAGTACCATCCCGGTAAGGCGAACGTCGTAGCCGACGCCTTGAGTCGCAAGGAACGGGTTAAACCATTGCGTGTTCGAGCTTTGGGATTGACTATCCACACGAATATGACTGAACGAATTCGTGAAGCTCAAGTTAACGCCCTCAAACCCGAGAATGTCAAAGGTGAAAGGTTACGAAAGATGGTTGATTCACTGGAACCAAAAGCGGACCAGACATTGTATTTCATGAATAGAATTTGGGTTCCTGTATATGGTGGATTGCGTGAGCTAGTATTGGCCGAAGCTCACAGTTCTAGATATTCGGTTCACCCGGGTGCAGACAAGATGTTCCACGACTTGAAGGAGCTTTATTGGTGGCCGAATTTCAAGAGGGATATAGCAGCCTATGTTGCGCGATGTTTGACTTGCGCAAAGGTCAAGGCTGAGCACCAGAGACCTTCCGGTTTGCTCCAGCAACCGGAAATACCGGAATGGAAATGGGAACGAATCACCATGGATTTCATTACCAAGTTACCTAAGACAACAAGCGGCCATGACATGATCTGGGTAATCGTAGATCGATTGACGAAATCTGCACACTTTCTCCCGATTCGCGAAACGGACAGGTTGGAGAAACTGACCCGTTTGTACATTAAGGAAGTGGTATCTAAACACGGTGTACCTGTATCTATCATCTCCGATCGAGATAGTCGTTTCACTTCCAGATTTTGGGAAAGTTTGAACGAAGCCCTCGGTACTCGCCTCGACATGAGCACCGCATATCACCCCCAAACGGATGGTCAAAGTGAACGAACCATCCAGACCTTGGAGGATATGTTACGGGCATGCGCGATAGATTTCGGAGGTAATTGGGATACGCACTTGCCATTGGTAGAATTTTCTTATAACAACAGTTATCATACGAGCATTCAAGCCGCACCGTTTGAAGCTTTATATGGACGCAAGTGCCGATCGCCATTATGTTGGGCGGAAGTTGGGGAAAAGCAACTCACCGGGCCCGAAATTGTTCAAGAGACCACGGATAAGGTCTTTTTGATAAAGGAACGCCTCAAAGCGGCCCGGGACCGCCAGAAAAGCTATGCTGATATGAGGCGAAAGCCTTTAGAGTTTCAAGTCGGAGACAGGGTCCTATTGAAAGTGTCACCTTGGAAAGGTGTCGCGCGCTTTGGGAAGCGCGGAAAGCTGAACCCACGATATATTGGACCGTTCAAAGTCTTGTCGAGGGTAGGCACAGTGGCATACAAGCTCGAGTTGCCTCAAGAGCTTAGTGGAATACACGACACGTTTCATGTGTCGAACTTGAAAAAGTGCCTATCCGACGAAACTCTCATTATTCCTGCTGACGAGATCCAGATTGACGACAAGTTACATTTTGTGGAAGAACCAATCGAGGTAACTGATTGGAAGGTCCAAAAATTAAGGCGCAGCAAGATCAGATTGGTCAAAGTGCGCTGGAATGCCAAGCGTGGACCGGAGTTCACGTGGGAAAGGCTGGACCGGATGAAGCAAAAATACCCCGCCCTATTCGAGAAGACACCTGTACCGGAGAACTCGAAGTGAATTCCGGGACGGAATTCTCTTAACGGGGGGAGAATGTAACAACCGGCAAAAATAAGGTAATTCCGTACAATTAATTAATATATGATTAACGTAATTAAATGCAATTATGTGTGATTTAATTATCAAGGCCTTAGGGAATAGCAATTTCCAAATAATGCATAGGAATGCATACGTTTAATGGTAAAGCATGATTGGATCATGTGCAAATAAGCTATCCGGTACGGATGTTGGCAATTACCCGGTAATAATTAAATAAACGAAACGAATCCCGGACACCCAGGATATAAAATAAAGGGTATTTTCATAAGATATAATGAGTTTTGGAACTCCAAAACCATAAATGAAAACGTCTTGTACAAATCTCCCGGTAACGAATAAAATGCGCGTATCGCACCCGATACGCGTATAACTCATAATTTCACCCGGCAAAGGCCTAAATAACCAATCAACGCTTAAAATAGACTATATTTAAGTGTTGTTAAAGGTATATTTAATGTCCGGATAACGCGTGATTAAAACCCGAAAAACACCCGAACGACACCCGAACGACGGGGGATTAAACATAACAATCAATGGGTTAATATTTGAAGTGGTGGACCCCACCCAAACCCCTCTAAGGGCCGGCCTAAAGGCCAAGGATAGTCCATGCAACTTGTGTTGATAATAATAATCCCTAAGCTATGTAAAGCATGCTTAACATGAGACAAAATGTGTAAGGAAAAGCATGAGTGAACATTAGTACAAAAAGCAACTACACCTTGTCCCCCTTGAAGAAGATTTCGGCCCATGGCCATAAGAATCCAAGACCAAAGCTAGCCATCATAACACTAGAGTGCACATGCAAGGTTAAGTCTTATATAAAGATTATGATGGTTCATAAGGATTTACCAAAGATTGCAAGCAACCTCCTACCTATACATGCATACATACGGCTCACATACACTCACACACATATCATCTTTGCAAAATTTCCCAAGTACACTCATAATCTTCCATAAGATCTCTTAAATCTTTAGCATCATTACATGAGGTGGTTATATAATAACACATGTTAGAAGATTGAATCACCAAGCAAAACAAAACCTCTTTCTTCCTTCCCTTGTGGCCGTGGGATTACATACACACATACACATTGTTCTTTCAAGTTTTTACATCTCCAAAATACTTAAAATCATCCATCATCCAAACCCCTTTTGTGTGTTTCAAGAGCTTGGAGCTAAACCACTAGGAAGAACACACTAAACCCCTCTCAAATCCAAGGTTTTTGTCTTCCCTAGCCTTGTGCTAGTAGTAAGCTTCTTAATCTTGTTTTTGATTGTTATTTTTCATGTATGTGTTCCTAGTAGCAAGTTGTACATGAAGGGTTTAAAAATGGTTTTGAACATAATCTTTAATAAGTTTTCATGTGTAAAATGGAAGGTTAAAGATATGAAAATAAACCATGGATTTGTTGATGATGATGTATTAGTCTTGAAAATATATGAAGTTTACATATAAGACTAAGTAGGATGATGTTTTGGTTAAGATTTTGAAATGAACTTGAATATGTTAAAACTAACTTTAATTCATCTTATTATGATCATTTAAGTTATAATATGTGGTAAAACATGTTAGAAGTTCATAAATGAATAAGATGGAAAATTAAAGTTAACTCACTTAGATGAATGAAATTTTGATAAAATGGACAAATACATAAAACACACATATAATTAGTCCTTCATATGGAATATAAGACTAACATAAGTGTTTTGATACAAAAATAACTTACCAATAAAAAGTTGAATCTTCAAAGTTAACTATTTTGAGTGAAAAATGCTAACTTTGGAAGTTAGAGTGGAAAAATGCAACTTTTGTAAGTTAAGGGACTAAAGTTGTAACTTTGAAAGTTAAGGGACTAAAATGAACATTTTAGAAACTATTAGTCCAAAAATACAAGTATGGAAAGTTTGGTGTCAAAAATGTAAGTATTAAAGTCTAAGGATGATTTTTGTAAATACTAGTAGGAATACTTGGGTATTTTGTATAAAAGTGTATTTTTGAAAGTTATAAAAATATAAAGGGTTTTAACATAAGGATTTTTATAAAATAGAGATTTTATAAAAATATTATACAAACTTGGGAAACTTATACAAAAATGAATACTTTTATATAAATGGGAATATAAAAGTGTTGGAAACATTTTTGTAGTTAAGTTGACAAGTTGGGTTAAAAATACATAAGTATTTTAACCATCCAAGTAACATGTGAAAATAGGAAGAAATATGGAAAAATATTTCTATAAAATACATGTTGAGAAAAACTTGGAAAAATTAACTAATCGAGTTAAGATATCGAACTAAAACGCGTTAACGAACCATAACCGGACAAAATATGAGAAAAATGCCATTGCGGCAAGATAAGAAAAATATATATTTTAAGAGGTAAAATATATATATATATACTTTGGGTGAAAATAAATAAACACTTTCCTAAGTGTTGGAGGATTAATTCATGGGAGAAACACATGACACAAACGAATAAGACGTTAAAACAAACGTATATACTTAACAAGAAAAATTACACATTTATATATATTTGTACGCTCGTCTCGGCAAAATTCTAGTATATCTACTTAATGGGAAAGTAGATATGCGGGAAGGAAAGCCGCGACGAGAAGACAAGGATATATACATATGTAGGTCGTACCAACGAAATCCTAGTATATTTATTTGAATGGGAAAATAAATATACGGTGTGGTGAGTTGAATCGGACGTTAAGAATATACGATCGAACGACAAAATCTTAGCATATTTGTTTAAATGGGAAAACAAATGTGTGGCAAAGTGAGTCGGGTCGAGGATTGAAATATATATTATATCGAGCGATGCGGTCTTAAGTATAATTATTTAAATGGGAAAATAATTATATGTTAAGTGAAGTCGAGTCGATGATAATAAGATACAAGTTATGGAAATATTAACAAGAGTAATATATAACTTGTAACACAAAGGGTAATGTAACGCCAACGAAACCTAGGATACACGCATAATTAAACGGGATTTGGAACAACTTGTGGTCGGGAGTTGGGTGTACAACTTGCCAAGGCACATGCACTATAGGAATAGTGACTTATACGTTTAGGACGTTTGTAGGTGCAAGACCACCCCTTGCTATTCACCTTATTGAGCCAGACGCAGTTACAGGTGAGTTTCACGGCCCCATTTTAAACTATTTTTACGTTTTCCGGGGGAAAGATATGTTAGGGATAGTGTTTGACGGATTTAATACTTGAGGTGTGACCGCCACTCGGGGTTGAGTCCTCGCCTCTATAATCATTTGTTCAGGGAATTGAAACCGGAGGAATATTCGAATAGTACTATTGGTGCCTGACAAGGCCCACCCCTAATCGATAGCGTCGATTATGCATTAGGTTATGCCTGGGGTGCAAATATTCTGAACTTAAGTCGTGGGAAACCGAGTAACGACTTGGAGCGGGGCACATTTATTATATGTCTTGGTTTGATTATAGTCTCAAGTAGATTTATAGGAATTTGCAACTCCTATATATTGTCATAACACGGTATTCCCAAGTATTCAAGTTTTAGAAACTGAAAACCTGTGAACTCACCAATATATTTATATTGACGAAACTTTTTAAACATATCTTTCAGGTAACTAGAAGATGAAAGATCAGGCAAGCAGGGTCGGGGAATCTCCAATGCGACGTCGGACTTTTGTGGGGTTTCACTTTTATTTCCCAAGGCATTTGGGATATATATGAGAAACCTCTAAGTTTATTTCAAAAACAATTAACTTTTGTGTAATGTTTGAAACTGATTTGACGTCATAATAAATGACCCATTTTCTTAAATTACTTGTGTTTAGCAATAACCTTGACTTTATGCTTTTGAACCGTCGCGCCACGTGTTTCCGCCTTTGTCGTGGTGTGACAATCTTCCTCAACGGTCTTCAACGCTGACCGGAGCCCGGATATCAGCTCATCGGCGGCCTCCAATGCTTTATCGTAATTTTCCTTGCAAACGGCCCATGCTTTCTTGTCATCATCAATCTTTTTGGTCTTGGCCTTAACCACGAAATAGTTCACAACAAAGAATAAGTAAACGAACGGGCAAGAAATGATAAACGGCAAAACGGTTATAGACATACCTGAAGTTCTGATACGAATCGGGACAAGGAGACATTGCTCTCTTCCGATTGGCGTAATTTCTCTTTTAGATCGGCAATCTCCTTCTCACGATCAGAAACATCAGCCTGAAGTAAGTTTACCTTTTCCTCATGAGCCGTCTTCATATCCTCCATAGCCCTCACGGCTTCTTTTTCTTTTTTGGCACTTGACCGTTCGCCTTTCTTCCTTTTGGCCACCTTACCCTCCAGCTTCTGTATCTCCGATCGATATAGCTCTATGCGACCCTTGAGTTTTTTCTCTATGGCCGCTTTCTTATAGTATCCTTGAATCAACTCGGACACATAACTTAAAGTCCGAACAGCTGATAACCCGGCCATCTCCACCGCTTTTTCCTCACCTTCCTGACTCAAACGGTCAATTTCGCCCGGAGGAATAGAGTGATGAAGAATTTGATGGCACACCAGAGGATCCGCTAAAGTGTCACCATTCTTCACCTTCCACCGAGGAACGTAAGTCTCCTGCACGGCATAAGATTCTGATGACTCTTTGGACTCCTCGGCATCAGCAGCTTTCAGTTTCTTCCCACTCGACTCGGCCGTGGCATCAGGGTCTCCCTCAGTTTGTTTCCGTTTCCGGTGATGTTCTTTTCGTTTCCCTTTAGCCTCAATACCAACAACTACCTGATCTGCCCCAATACCGGAAGGTGTGCCAGTGATGTCTATAGAAGGATCACCTGACGGACGGTTATCCCCGTGAACCCGGTCGGCAGAGACTGGAGTTTGCTCTTTTTCTTGAGGGGATTCGATAGAATGAGGGGGAGTCTGGTTAACTGGGTCAATGGCCTCCGGACCGGTGGGCTTGCGAAGTTCATCATGTTTCTCAGTTTCCGGAACGCTGTATGTTACGCCTGCAGTACGATCCAACACTTCATCCTCACCCTCTCGGCGGGCCCGGGATGTAAGTTTCATACCATCCCCTCTCCGTTTAACGTAGCCCAGTAAACTCATCTCTGCACAAGAAAATAAGTATTAGACGACATATATAAACATTAGAAAGCTAAGAGGAAGAGGGCCGTACCCTTGCTCCCTCTTACAATTATGGGTTCCACCCCCTGGAACGGCCACATTCGACTGATCCCCGCCAATACGAGAATCGTTTCCGGGTAAACTTGAAGGGGGGTCCGTGTAGCTAACAACTTGTCGTGAAGTTCACCATCATATATGTCCTCCTGATCGGGGTTTAACCTTTCCGTTGGCCCATGCCATGGCATCAGGAAAGGAACGACATTATCTTTAACCCAAAAGAATCGGTTTTTCCAGTTCTTAAGACCGGTGTAGGTTTGACTTAGCATCGATTGCTGTTTAGAAATCTCGCCAACCGTAAACCAGTCACCGGCCTTAGTCAAGTGAAAAAATTGGCGGAATAAACCGATGGTGGGTTCACCCCCAAAGGCCCGGCAGGCTATCTCAAAGTGAGTCACTTTGATCGCCCCAAGGGGGCTAAGCTGACGAATGTCTAGCTTATAAAACTGAAGAAATTCTAGAAAGAAGATAGATAATGAAAGACGAACGGAAGCGAAATCAAAATGCCGGGTATAAAACCCTACATGTCCTTCCGGACAATCGGTAATCCGATGATGCCGTTCGGGAACAATAGGCTTATATATGGATGTATCAAAATATTTACTACAGAAAGAAGTTAAGGAAGGTTCGGAGACCTCGGAGGTATGAAGTAACATGTCACGTCGGCCTACCATAATGACGGAAATTAAAAAGGGCTAGAGGACGAACCTTATTGAATCGGAAGCGGCAAACGCTCTGAGACCGATCAAGGAAAAAGTGAAAATTTCACTGTGCAAATGGGGTTTATATAGTGGGGCGGGCGAGACATTCGAGGACTGACGAAACGTCGCGTCAGTCAACAGTACGACGGTTTGTATATCGACCAATGAGCGACCGACACGTGTCATTCTTTAAGGATGACTAATGGTAATTAAGGGACAATTAATGCGAACACGGAATACCATACGAAGTATCTGAAAAGGAGGGGACGATCCGACACGCCTATCGGTCCCCACAAAAGAGAATCGGTACTCAAGTTTGATGAGCGTTTCTCTAGAAAAACACTCCTCAAACTGGGGGGGGGGGGGGGCTGATGACATAGGATGGATAATTGGTATTAAACAACTAGGTAATAACATGCTTCAAACAAATGACGTAACACAATTAAACTTAGGATAGTGGCCGATCCGAACCTAATAAAACCGAGTCAATAAAACATACGGACGGACCGAATCAATTAGCCGGACAAGACAATCGGACCACCGAACCGAGGACGATAAAACAGAATGGAACGGACCAAAGGACAAAAGACCAATGGACATAGTAATAAAACATAGGGCAAGACAAAGGCGGCCATTGTCCATCGGATAATAGCCGCAAACACATATAATAATATTTAGACCATCCTGTGTCAGTTCTACAGTGACACCCGTCACTGTAGACGCCGACCTCATCATTGCCTGCCATTAATGCACCTCTCTGGCTCAAGCTATAAATACGAGGTAGTTGCCAACATTTAAGGCATCATAAAACCCATCGGTAGCTGCTCTGCCTCCGATTCTCACCCCTTACTCCCAAAACCACTTCAACCACTTCAACAAAACTCAAACATGATCCAACTACGAGAGATTAATTCGAGGTAAATGACAGACGTGTGACAATAATCCCACGATGCGTGTCAACTGTATTTCCAAATTCGTTCGTTTACCGGCTATTACCGGTAAACATTTACCGTGCCGTCAACTTAAAGCTTAAAAATCAAAAACAATTTAAACTTGAAATACAACTTATTATCCGATTTTCTTTTTATTAAACTCAAATCAGAAAAACAAAAAAAGCAATCCACTGTTGAGATGAGAATACTATATATTAATATTAATAAAGTCCGTAGACGTTTGTCGTCTTTTTAATTTTTTAATTTTACTTTCTATGAATATAATAACTCCATCGTTACACCTACATACTCCTAAAATCAAGGTAAGAGAGTGTGTGTGAGAGAGAGAAAGATAAAGAGCGTGACCACACGAACGATAACAAGAGTTATCAAACGGAATCACTGACGTTATCGGCGTCTCCGTCAATTATTCATTGTAACTCAAATACCTGATGTATAAGCAGATGCTCTCATTTGAATATATGAATGGAGGTAGGTAAGGAAGTAACACAGTGTCGTGTGGTTGTGGTAATGGAGGTTACACAAGTCGTAGGAGTCAGGACCCGAGCTCGAGCTATGGCCATGGCGAATGAAGAGATCACGGATAATTCGGGTGCGGTTAAGAGAAGGAAGCTTGGTCACGATAAACTGATGAGGTCGCCTGCTTCGTCCACGTTTGTGGAAACCAAAGCTCTTGATCGTGATATTTGCGATAATAATAATGTGTTAAAGGATATACAAAACGATTGTTGTGATGCTGTGGTTAGCTTTAGATCCAATGGCGTGCCTGTGTCTTGTTGCTCTAGTACTGGATCAATGGAGAAACTGATCTCAGATCTGGATCAGGTAATGTATGAAGCTGTATATAATTTTAGTTTTCCAAGCTTTAGTTTGAACAATTTTTTTATTAATTAGTCTAAAACTTTCGTGTTTCGAATTTGCAGGAGATTGTTGATCAAACTGGAACAACTGTTGGATACAATTTAGATGGAACTAAAAGGTTTTGAATTAATAACCATTCAATTTGATCATTAATATATATGTTTCAATATTTCATACATATTTTTTGTGTATTTTTTTTTTAATGTAAATACATTTTTGGTTGATCTCCCGAATTTTAACATGGTATCAGAGCAGCTCAAGTCGCTAGAACAAACATTACTTATCCTTATTAATAATAATAATAATAATAATAATAATAATAATAATAATAATAATAATAATAATAATAATTTTGTAACACTTAGACTTGCCATGGTCCGTTATTTCAGCACACCAGGTGAATTACTCGAGTCAACCGCAGTGAAGAATCCATCGTTGGTGGCGAGTAATTCTAACCGGAGAGTTCTACCTAGGGAGAAGTTGGCACCAGAAGCCGAACTTGAAGAATTCTTTGAGGCCGCTCAGGAAGGCGTCAGCGAACGTTTTAAAAACAAGTGACTGACTACTTAATCACGCTATTTATTTCTTATGCAACAATAATCAATGAATTAATTCTGGTACATATTTTTTTTTCAGGTATAATTACGACATTGTAAATGATATTCCTTTGAAAGGTCGTTTCGAGTGGATTCAAGTAAATCCAGAAAATAATAATGATAGTGATCATGAGGATGACGATGACGACGAAGATGATAAAGAAGATGATTAGAGAATAATTAAACACGATTGTACGAAATTAGAATGGTTGAACATTTTAGTTTAAATTTTAACTTCAAATGTTCTACGTAGCAACTTAGATCTTCAACGCTAATTTCAATTTATTCAGCACAAGATCATCTTTATCATTGTAACATCATTTTAATTTAATTATCTATAAAATAAAAGAATATATAATAGAATTGTTGTTGTGTTTTTTTTTTTTTGTTAATAATAATTAGAAATAAGATGCCGGAGTTGGGAGTTGCAGAGAGGATGATGAAGGTACACTGACGACTTGGCGTGTAAGCTACGAGCACGTGTTTGAATGCCGGAAAGCATATACAGCTGCTGACTCCCATGTGGATCCACTGTGTGTTTGTGTGTTTCAGCACCCATGTCCAAACGTTGTATCACTCAAGTACAACATACCATCACACAGATGGTTAATTGGTCCGATGGCTTTTAATACACTTGAAACAAAAGCTTCTTAACTTATATTTTATTATTTTTATAGGCTTCTACATAGTTAAGTGAGCCGTGAGGAATTGAGGATATACCAGCTAAAAAGTAAGGACCACATATCGACATGTGAGGCCTCATAGCACTGCTCGTAGAATTCTGTGCCCTTTTTATGTCAAATTATTGGTACAGATTCTTATAAAATTGAGGTTTAAATATATATCAAACCCTTCATTTTGTGGCATATTGATAACGATAGGTTACACTTTTCTCCCAATTCGTATTTACTCACTAAGTGGTATGGGGCACGGCATAGGTGCGGCCAAGGCGTCTAGGCCCGGCAAACACCGCCTCCGACGGAGGCGGGGCGGCCCAAACGGCTAGGACAAGACAAATTGGACGGAGCTATTTTGTTGGAGGGTTTGAAAATTGTGGGGCCATGCATTAATGTTTTTGAACGCTGGTCATTTAAAAAAAAATTAACCCTTTTCCATCTATAAAAACCTACAATAACCTTCTCATTTTTTTTTACCACACAGCCTCTTTCTATTCTTCTTTTATCCTTTTTTTTTTTTAAACCAACAACAAAACAAAACCCCTCACCTCATCAAATGACGACTTGGACTAACGAAAACGAGATCAAGTTGGTGAACGCGTACATCAATACCAGAGGGATGATGGGCTTACAAGTTAATTCGGGTTCTTTTTGGAACAAGGTTTCGGCTGAATACAATCGTTTAACCGGAACAAATAACCGCTCCGCGGATCTACTCGTTGATAAGTGGCGGAGTATACAAATAAGGTGTACGAGGTGGAACAATTTGTTTCAAGCCACAATGGACGCGAACCCTCGTCTTACCCAACGAGCGGCAATCCAACTCACGCAACAAGACTATCAGGCTGCTTACGGGGGCGAATTTGCCGTCACCCATCTCCTCTCATCTCATGGCAATTGTTGCGTTTTTTAGTATCGACTGGTACACGGTTTTAAGCTTTCGGTTGTTTAAAAGAGTTGTAGGCTTCGGCTTTTTTTTTATGTTTCGGTTTGTTTGTTTTTTAATGTGTTCCGTTTTTTTAAATTCTCGGTGTGTAATTTTTTTTAATGTTATGTGCCTTTCTATTTTAATTTCCTTCAATTGCTTACATATTATAAAAAAAATAGAAAATAATATTTAAAATGACCAATAGGAGTGAAGGACTACCCCACACCTTTGGTAGTCCTTAAAAGGACTAAAAGGTTGTGGGACACACTTTTTGATGACGTGGCGGCAAGGTTTTCCAAGCCTTGCCTCCACCACACCACATAGTCTAAGACTAAACGGTGTGGGGGTGTCATGGGCCCGTCCAGCCCGTCTAGGGGCGGCCAACACCGCCCCCGCCGTGTTTGGGGCGGCCAATTCGTCCAACTTTGGACATTTCAAACGGGCCATGGGATTGGTTGTTTGATTTTAGTGGGACCTTCTAACTCACATAAAAACATAATATAATATCAATGATGGACCAATAGGAGTGGAGGACTAATCAAGGAAGACTACCTCCACACTTTTGGGTAGTCCTCAAGTTGTCTAAATACAAGTAGGACCCACTTTTTACTGACGTGGCGGCAAAACTTTCCAAACCTATGTAAAATAACAAAATTGTACCCCCCCCCCCAAAAAAAACAACTCTTGCTTAGGCGGATTGGTGTGGAATCGGTGAAATGCTCAATGGGGGTGAGGTGGCATGGCCACCGATCGGGCACACCGTGCCCCCGAATAAAAAATCGGTGTTTTCGGTGGAAAATCCCCTTATTCACCGAGCTTTGTGATTGGCCAAAGGACTTGAACGTTGGAGTGGACCGTTGGGCGTTTTGTTTTTTTTTAATTCAAACTTTATATATTAACCAAAATCAAACCATTTACATTCACCAAAACATTTAATTCAAACTTCATATATTCAGCCATGAGTACATCAGAGTCTGAAGAAAACGCGATAAACTTTTACGTGGGTGCGATGATGGAAACGACACATATTCTCTTGGAGTTGGAAGACGACTGGGAGAGTGAAACATCTTTGGTACCAACCACAAGGAGTGATGCGCTAAAAAGAGATGGTAAAGGTATATTACATTTTCTTATTGTGTTATTTTATAACATTGTTCAATTTTTTTTATATTGTATTGTTAAAAATTTATATTATATTTTATATTTTTTAAACGTGCACATGATCATTTGGTTGACGACTATTCTGATGAAAACTGTGTATACACTGACAAACAATTTAAGCGGCGTTTTCGAATGAGTCAAAGATTGTTCGAACAAAATGCCGATGACTTAGCTAATTATGATGAGTTTTTTACACTAAGATGTGATGCTAGAGGGAAAATGGGTTTTACAACGCTACAAAAATGTACGTTTGCAATTCGTCAATTAGCATACGACATTTCTAGTGATTCATGGGATGAATATTTACAGATGTCTGATAGACTGGGTCGGGAGTATTTGTATCAGTTTTACGAAGATATCGTGAAGTTATATAGCAAGTGTTTTTTTTTTATTTTTTTTCGTAGGCCAATAAAGAGGGACATCGAAAAGATCTACGCATTCCATGAAGAGAAACACAACTTTCCTGGCATGCTAAGAAGTCTTGATTGTACGCATTGGCCTACCATGGCGTAATTGCTCCACTACATAGAAAGGTCAGTTTACGCGAGGTGTCGTGGGACACCCCTCAATAATTCTAGAAGTCGTTTGCTCACAAAATCTATGGATTTGGCATGCTTTTTTTTTGGAGTTGCAGGTTCATGTAATGATTTAAATGTTCTTGCAAGATCTGAGGTTTTTGACAACATCATTAGAGGCACCGACCCTGATGATTCTTTCATGCTTAATGGGGTAAAATATAAGCATGTGTATTATCTAGCGGACGGTATATACCCAAGCTATTCGTCTATTGTGAAAACGCTACAGAATGCCACCGATGAAAATGGAAAAAGTTCGCAAAGTGCCAAGAACTGGAAAGAAAAGACGTCGAACGATTATTTGGTGTGTTAAAGACGAAATGGCATATAATAGAACGCCTTGCACGTGCATTTAATCCACAAAGATTGAGATATATTATGTATGCTTGTACAATACTTCATAACATGATAATCGAAGACGAAGGTCGTGCGATATGCGGTTACGATCCGAATGAGGTTGAAGAGAATCTCGAGCCAGTTGACGAGGCACAACAAGAATCAAACACGTGGGCGTTACACGATGTTACTATGCATGGCCACCTTTGTGCGGATTTAATCGACCACATTTGAAACAATTTTCATGTCGCTCCCATTGATGACGAGTAGTGTATTTTTTTTAATTAATTTGTGAAATTTAGTTTGTATTTTTTTAATTTATGAACTTTTGTTTTTGTAATGTTTTTTCAAATTTTTTTTTTTTATTTTTTACGGTTTTTTTTTTAATTTTAATGAAAAGAAAGTTTAATGGAATATAAAATATATAAATAAACAAAAGGTAAAAATAATAAAAAAAAAGGGTGAATGGGGAAAACCCATTTCCTTGGTTTGAAAAAGTGAATGAGGAAAATGATGTGACGCTGATGTGGCATTTGTGGGACTGATGGAATATGACACCACACCATATGCTCTATGGCTATACACAAATTCTTACATTATACAGTATGCCAAAAACTAAGGTTTTATGTTTAGAAGGGTAAGATTTGCAATTCAAAAGGGGGTTACAGTGTAACTTGTTGCCCGTTTACTTATTATCCTTTTATAATTTGTTATGGTTGTGAAATACTAAAACAAATTTAATAGAGTTAACAAAACATAACCATAAATGAGAGTAAAACTCCATAGTTTCAAACTAAAAACAAACCATCAAGTTTCTTTTGAACAAAACGAGCAACCATATTGGTTGGTGCCAGACAGCCAGATGCGGGTGTTATCGAATATTTATCATACCGCTCTAAGTTTCTATTAGCATATTATCATGAATTTGTACTTAACTAACGACAAATTAATTTAGTATAACGACAGGAAGATAAATATATTGATGGACTTTATCTTTTCTTGTATTTGATCTCCACTAAGAGCTGCTGGAGAGTGAGAGCATGTCACATGTGATGGCTTGTCCCTTCCCGTCGGCAAGGAAAAAAAAATGGAGATGGGTGAAAAACAAAAGAAAACTTTATAACTTTTTATTTTTAGAAGCAACTCCTTGTTAAGCCACCCCGTGTTGCAGCAGAGGCGTAAAGTAGTGCCAGGCAGCACCAATCGAATAGTTACACCAGAAAAACTCATAAAACAAATTAGATAAAATATGAAATAAATAAAACCGAACGAAAAGTAGATGTAAATAAAAGTGTTGAACCACGCACACGAAATGTAAAACACAAAACAATAGCCGTAAAAACATTGAAAATTAGCTATAAAAACAACGAAGGAAACACGTACGTCGAGGCGTTGTAACTTGCAAAATTTAGACCGACATGTAAAATGAAAAATTTGTAAAAGATGAAAGTATTGAAAATCAAAGTTGAAAGTGAAAAGGTGTTGAGGTTAAAATGTAAAAGATTTACGATTAAAGTAAAAAAAAATAATGGGTGTTAATAATAATTAAATATTAATCAACTTTTAGCATAAATTGTTGAACTGTTAAAAACTTTGATGACTTATTGTTCTTGGAAAGTTGGTTAACGAAAATCTTTTGATACCTAAGTTTACAACCATGTTTTTTTGAGAAGTTTATTAATCTAATTAATAGATTACTTATATAAAATAGTTAAAAAAATAGAAGTTAAGCTATACCTAATAACTAAATGATAAAACAAACTGTTGATATTAAGTCGTAAAAAATCATTAATTATGTAAGTTTAAAATCACATCGATCTCAATTTAGAAGTAAAAAAAAAAGGAGAGAATATTTGTTACCATCACCACCACCTGCAATGATTAGGGTCGAAAGTAGCACGTGTGTAAAGATTCCGATGGCATTTGATCCCTCCGATCCCATGACTCACTCCGTGCACATTCTCGCATGTGATGGCTCTCCCCTTCCTCTTGCTCCATAAAATCCCAACATAGTGTGGTAGGCATCATGAATAATGAATCTCATCCAAATTTATTAATTCACTTTTCATGTTTCTTCATTGAGGCATGATAAACTAATTTACTTTTTATTTTCTTTATTTTTTTTTAATATTTTGTATAGAAATTTCTATGATATATATATACACACACAAATAAGTAGTAAATTTGCCAATGGGGTGGTGGTCCATTGGCAAATGCAAAGCCTTTAAAACACCTAGGTTGTGAAAGGTTTTGGGTTTAAGTCCCACAGACTACAGGATTTAAAAGAAATTAACCTTTCAAAAAAAAAAAAAAAATAGTAGTAAATTTAGAGTAGTAGGAGGTACACCTAAGGGGCACGGAGCACTCTTGGCAAGACATGTTCGGATAGGGTTGTTGTGCGGTAACACCACCGCTACCCCTTCGGCAACAGCCAAATTTGTTATCGTTTGACAAGATATAAGGTATCAAGTGTGTGTAGAAACTTTTAGTCTGACACACATTTTATGTGTTTCAAGTCTTGTGAGAGATGAGAGAAAATAAAAAAAACATTGTGTTTGGATCGGTTTAGTTTGAGGAATCGTGTGCACGGGGAATTAAAATCAGTCATGTTGGCAAAGATGATCATACTCCATTTTGGGTAGATCGTTGTGGTAAAATTATAATGTGATATTTCAAAGACTTAGTCCCACAGACTACAGGAAGATGAAACATGCCCCATCTGCCGTAAAACCTGCATGGATAAATACGGGGAGCATGCAATTCATTGCAAGGAGCTCCCTGGTTTCAAATATCGGCACGACTGGGTGAGGGACGTTTTGTGGGATATCTTGAGAAGAGCTGGGATCTCTACCAAAAAGGAGGCCCCTGTAAACTTCCTCACAGACCCCACGGAAGGGAGATCCACCCTGCGACCCGCAGATCTGCTTGTCTTTGGTTGGGAGAGGGGGAAACATGCTGTGTGGACCTCACCGGGGTATCTCCGCTGGTTGGGTTAAGGGAAACAGGGTTCGTAGCTGGGCAAGCATCAAGAAAAGCGGAATCAAAGAAAGTAGATAAACACGCTAAAGCTTGTACAGATAACCAACATGTCTTTATCCCTCTGGCCTTCGACACCTTTGGCTCCCTGGCGCCAGAAGCTATTCGTTTCTTGACCAGGGTCCAACGGGTCGTCCACAGCAATGTTTCATCCCCATGGGGGCAAGGTTTTGTCTTTAGTAGACTAGGGTTTGCAATTCAAAAAGGGGTGGCGGCGCAGCTTGTTGCCCGTCTACCTGCTATTATGATGTAACTTTCGTATTTTGTTTTAATGAAAGACTTAGTTATGATTTAGCTATATTCAGTTAGTTCATAGCCACATAGGTTAATGTTAAACGTGTATACACCGTATATTAAAAAAAAAAAAAAGAATATAAAACATTGAAAGCTATATTTCACTTTTGGAGAGGAGAGGTCCCAAAAATGTTTTGCTTATTTGAAAAAGGCAAATGATGGCATTCATTAAAGTGAAAACGGATATTGCTTTTTTCATATGAGATCTGAATCTCATGTAAGGCACTTCGGTATGGAGCCAGGGTGGGTATGCTTATGCCGTCCCGGCAAACACCGTCCCTCTATGCCCGGCACGGCATAGGCGGCAAGAGAACGACTTTGGTGCCGGGCCAAGATCAAGTGTTTGTTACCTGAACATAATATTAATAAAAAAATATTAAATGATGATGGGCCTTCTATGAGTCCTACCATACTTGGACCATTATCTCCATGATGTTCCTACCCTACGCTGACATGGCAGCTGAGGTGGAGGACCATCATGGATGATGAGCCTTCTCCACACCCAAAGGCCTAAGGGTAATGGGTGTGGGATGAGGGGGGACGAGGCGTAATCCAGGGGTACCTCACTATTAACATGGTAATAACGCCGTCATCGATGCTGGTAGTGGATCCGTGGAGCAAATTCTGGTTCTAGTTAACGGATTCAATCACTGATTTTTTTTCTCTCTCGTTGATTTCCCCCAAATTTCATATCTTTTTCAAAAATCCTATATTCAAACTTCATATTTACACAGTAAAATGTAAAATGATAAACAAGTGGGATTTTTTGCAGAGAGATGATGAGTTCTAGAGAAGACGGTGAGTTATAGAGAGAGAGAGAGAGAGAGAGAGAGAGAGAGAGAAGAGAGAGTGTGGGAAAGGGTTGGAGAAGACGGTGAGTTCTAGAGAGAGAGAGAAGAGAGAGAGTGGGAAATGGTAATATAGTAATATTAACTCTAAAAATAATTGATTGTTAGGTAAAGAATCAGTGAAGTGTTGCCTCTAAAAAATTGTTTCAGTGAAGTGATGTGCCAGTGTAAGATTGACAGAAATAGTAAAGTGTGCCCCTCCCCCTTGAGACTTTAAAAGAGGACTACCCTTTACCTAAGCTGTCACATCATTAACGATGATAGTCTTTCTTGATGGGATGGGCCAAAGGTGTAGAGGGTAGTCCTTTACTCCTCTTAGCTAGTCCTCCCCCTTTATTATTATTATTATTATTATTATTATTATTATTATTATTATTATTATTATTATTATTATTATTATTCAAATTCAAAGTATTGAATAAATATTTAATTAAAATAAATACTAAATTAATAAAATGAAGTTACAATAAAAAAACATAAACTTAAAAAAATAATACAAGATTGCCTAAACTTTTAAAAATCTAGAGCCATTTTTGATTTATTTTTCTCCATTTTTCCAAAACTCGGCGCCTTTCTTTGGGAAAAATCGAAACGTCGATCGTCATTATTTTAAATTCCTCAGCCGGTTTCACTTATTCTATCAACTTGTGCTTTTTGTTCTTCACCCGTAGCTTTTCGGTTTGTGTTAAGTTGAAAGCTTCCATTTGGGCCGTTAAACGGTCGAGCTTTGATCGGATGTCGTGGTCCGGTCAAAAATAATATTATAAGTCCTAAATATCTCTAGCTACGTAGTAGTGGCAATAAGGGTGTGACGTGCTTGTCGTGGTACACGTAAAATTTCCCAATTACAACTATTGAATAGTGGCAAGAAGGTAGCGAACACAGGGAGTTTGTGGAAAATGTGTAGATTCTAGCTTTGTTAATTAACTAAAATTAAACTACTTAACAAAAAGTAAATGATTAGGATTTTTGATTGTTTTAAGTTGAAATAAAATAACGACTAATTATCGATTTAAACTAAAGAGCGTTTCTTCAAATTATGAGATAATGACCATTCAAGGATCCGGTTCCTCTAAATACTTGTGTAAAAGTTCCAACTAGAAAGAGTTACATAGACATAACTCATGTAAAAACAATTGTTGTGATAAAAGGGAACAAAGTACTCGGATTATATTAACGCGAGGTTGTTTCCCGATGACCAATTAATCAATAACCAACCCAAATCCTTCGCGTGATATCTCGGTTGTTAACAACACCAAGAACGTACGCTTGAGACTAGAGATTGGTAAATTAATCAACACGTTACACACAATTATTCAAACATCATAATAATCAAGCAAGAATACTAAATTATCATTCTAGAAATTCAAGTAATTGTTTGGTGAATCATCATAACCTTCAAGTAATTGTTCATAGGAATCAAAAACATAAACCAAATGATTAGAATTGTTCTCCAATGATTTCAAGCAGCCAAAATCGCCCAAAACTTGTCTAGAAACGTTCACAAGTGAGAAGATACCCAAAAGACACCATAAAGTCGTATTTAATAGTGGGAGTTACAACTTGGTGCAGGAGCCACCGTACCTTACGGTGGCTACCGTAAGGTACGGTGGGGTTGTAAATTGTTACGGTGGGTCAGGACTGAGTAACGGTGAGAATTTGTGGTCTGTTGCCACCGTACCTTACGGTGGCTACCGTAAGGTACGGTGGAGCCCTTTAAAAACTTCAGTTTTTCTTTCATGCACTCCACCTCATTCCGATCTGTTCCAAAGCCCATATTTCTTCGTTTTTAGCTCCTTTTCACACCTGCAACCAAAGTACTCGTAGTCACCCAATTCCAAGCAATATCATGATCAAATGTGGTTAATATAGGCGTTTTAACATTATAAAGGGTTGTTCCTTGAACCACCCGTCAGGGTGTCGAACCACGAAGAGTTTGTAGTTGGTGACTCTCGTTTAGTTGATTGGAAAATGTTACTTATGAAGATGTTTAGTTGTTTATGAAGCTTGCTATTGTTTTCATTTAAGATGCTTTGAAAGAGTTTGGTTGTTTAGTAAAATCTAAAATTGAATTGCAAAAGAATATTTGATATTCTTTTGATAAAATAGAGTTGTAAATAATATAAAGATGAAAAGGTTTCACCCGACTTCACAAGCAAGATACGGGCCCTATCACAATTGGGTAATGGTTAATATTGTACAAATCACTAACGGGGTTGTTGTTACAAGACTTAGGCACCAACAATCGTCAACATCAACAATGGACAATTACACACTTTATCACTTAAGAACATTCAAACCCTAAATCATAATTGAGCATATAAACGAATTCATTTCATGACATTATTAGTGCAAGAGGAAACTAACAATCATGAATTCAAAACAAGATTAAAAGCATCAAATTAAATTGTTCAAGTTATTGCATACAATTGAAAATAGAAAAATACCCAAATTGTTCAACAACCCTAATTTCTTTCAAGTTATATTGGGCGAACCTCAAAGGAGACTAGCCACTCATGGTGATGAAAACTTCAATGATGATGGAAAGAATAAGAGCCATGGCCATGAAGAATATTGAGAAATCAAGGTCTTCAATGGTGATGATTGATAATGGAATAAAAATAATGATTTTGATGATTCTTAGTGATTCTTGATGATATGGAAGGATTTTTAGTGATTTAGGACTGAAAGATGATGATTGAGGATCCCCCAACTCGTTTATATAAGTTCAAAGTCAAGTCAAAGGTCAAAATCCCCATAAAAACCCATAAAATGACATTAAAATTCGGAATTAAAGTGGGTTGATTAGTGTCCTGATTCGCCGACGCGCTGTAATGGAGTCGCCGACGCACTGGAGAGGATTCGCCGACGCTCTTGTGTAGCCAACTCCACTTCTGACTGTCTACGAAGTGGTGGACTCATGGCCCTGCGTCGCCGACGCGCTGAACAACTTTTGTTTCTTTATTCTCTTTGTTTGTTCATTCCACGACGAGCTAGCTCCGTATAAAGTTCCCGAAATGCTCCAAAACACACCTTAAGCCTCATTAACATGCAATATACAAAATCTAATCAAAGTAGTGTGCTCATGACTATAAAATCACATAACAATGGATATTAATCATGATAAACCTTGAGCTTTCACCCGTGTATCAAGCTTGAAACCACTCCCGCTAGCTGATGCGACTTTTTTCTAGCCGCTTGCACTTATTTAAGTAACAAATACACACAGACACATATATATGCAAAAATTGTAATTTACATGTAAAAATTAAAAACAAAATTAACAACCTATGGGACGTTGCTCCTGCTCAATCGGGGGCTCGTGAAACTCTGCTTTCTCGTCTGTATTGATGCAAATATGACCGGTTGAGCCTCCCGCGCTATAACTTCCTTCCTCAGAAGTTTTACTACATTTGGCGCGTAAAGTCTCATTTGGGACCGTCACCCACTTTTGATTGTTTTTCAAAATCTGCCACGCCTGCACATAGAGAAAATGCGACTTTTTTCTAGCCGCTTGCACTTATTTAATTAACAAATACACACACACACACACACACACACACACACACACACATATATATATATATATATGCAAAAAAATTGTAATTAACATGTAAAAATTAAAAACAAAATTAACAACCTATGGGACGTTGCTCCTCCTCAATCGGGGGCTCGTCAAACTCCGCTTTCTTGTTTTTATTGATGCAAATATGACCGTTTGAGCCTCCCGCGTTATAACTTCCTTCCTCAGAAGTTTTACTACGTTTGGCGCGTAAAGTCTCATTTGGGACTCTTGCCCACTTTCGATTGTTTTTCAAAATCTTCCACGCACGCACATAGAGAAAATGCTTCCTATATTTTGCTCTATAATTACGTATTGCCTCATTGAAAATATTTTCTTCATTCCAGCCACGAGTCGAGTTCGATTTTATTTAGTTCTAATAAACATTAAATTTGTTGCAAATCCGTGCATCTTTTGAAACTTCAAGCTTACAGAATCTATCGCTCGATACCTCGATTGTTGCATCAGCGTGTGGAATTTGTTAACCACCTCCTGCCAAAAACCTTGTCGGATTGGTTGGTGCCAACATTTTATAGAAATATATTATATCAGTAATAACTCTATATACATAGTAAAAAATTATAACAAATAAAAATTATTTACAAACAACGGGACATTTGACATATGAAGCCACGCCGCCACCAACGTGTCACCTTCGATTTCGGACCATTGCTTCGCTTTTCCTTCCTTTTTTTGCCTTTACCTTTTCTTTTGGGTGGCGTAACTTGCATTTCCAGAATGGTCTCTTCGTCATTAGTATCCTCGTGGAGTGGGTGAGAGGGGCCTAACAGTGATGATGAGGGAGGTGGTTGCGTTTGCTGCGTTGCTTGAAAATGAGTGGGAAACGATTGTGGTGAAAATTCTTGCATTTGCATATATTGCATTGGACTAAATTTGGAGAAAGTGTTCGGGCTTTGTTGGTAACTAGACAAAGCCCTAAACGGTGGTACTTGTTGCGAGATAAGCGGATCTAGTCTCATGGTGTAGCATCTGGTCATTGTATTCGGGTTTGGATTCTGGTTGTTTGGGTTAAATGGGTCTACGCGTTTTTTTAGAGTAGAGGATTGTTTTTATAAAAAAAAATTGTGAGATTTGGGTTGAAATAGAGATGGATTTTGTAAAAAAAATATATAAATGATAGAATGGGTTGGTTTTTATAATTTGATAAAAGGTGTTTTTTTATATAAAATCTATCCGTTTGAAAATATTAATGACACAACAGTCATTTTTTGATCACTTTGGACCGTCCCTAACGTACATATTGGAACGAAGAGGACGAGGCAACATCATGGGGCGGTGTGGGCTGTTCCGGACGACCCAAGACGGGCCGGGTGTGACAACCATCACCCTCATATTTTGGAAAGTTGTCAATTATAGTCCTTCGTGTATTCAAATGTTTCTATTTTAATCCATGTAAAGATTCATCGTTTTCAAATTTAATAATAGATCAAACTCAACATTTATCACTTGCATTTATTATGGACCGTGTCTACGTTTTAAACAAATGCGTATCTTGAAACATTATTCGGAATGAATTTTATAAAAAAAATTCCAAGTTTTATGAAGTTTATAACTTTTAAGTTAAGTTAAGTCAACTTAGTTAACTTTTTATAAGAAAAACTTAACCAAAAACCTAATATATCTAACCAAGTTATATAGGAGGGACTAATAGTGTCATTTTTGAAAGTTTTAAAAATCAAACATCACTCTCCCTCTCTTTCACGTTTTTCCGGCCGCCGACTTGAACTCCAACGAGCACACACATGGCTTTTTAATGACTTTCATTCGATTTTAATCACTCTAATATGTTTCTCCATCAACCTTTAACCGAATTTAACCTTTTAAAACGAGTATTAAGACGTATTAATCATGTTTGATCCGAGTTATTATAGGTAACCGTCGAGCTTTATTATCGAGTTCAAACGGATTTCTTTTATGTTAATCTTATAAATTGATCGTTCCTAATCATTCTCTGACTTTTAACCCATCTCAAACTCATTTTAAAAGGCATCAAAAAGGGTTCTGAATGTCTGTATTTCGGCTTATAACTCGATTCGCTCATCATCATTTTTCGCCTATTAATCGTAAATGTAAGTCCCTTTTCTCTATGTCGTTTTGTTCCTTATAAAATGCCGATCGAAAGCCCCTTATAACAGAGATCTAATCAGTTCTGTATCAGATTATTGGATTTTGGGTATAGGGTTAGGGTTATTGGGGAAATTTGGGGAAGAAGATAGGGTTTTCTATTTTGGTTAAATAAGTTATCTTTTCAAATTCTTAAACAAAATCAAATCTGGTCTAGTGGTTGAAGCAGTTGTGTTACACAGAAAGGGTCAGGGGTTCGAACCCCATGACCAGCACTATTTTTTTGATTTTGGTTTGTTTCATTTTTTTTATTTTAATTGAATAATAATCATTGTAAATCCATTTTTGATCCAAAAATTATGAAAATTTAGGTGTATCTTCTTGACACCTCATAGAAAATTATCATATTTTTATTTTCTGGAAAATACATTATTTTCATATTTTTTTCTAGATTTAAATTGTTTTAATCATAATAAATTGATTAAAAATTCGGTTTTAATGATTTTGATCTCAAATTTCTGAAAAATTATTTCTATGTATAATAAACTGAAATAAAATTTAATTTCTTAGAAATTAGTTATTTTTATTGTTTTTATCATTTTTAATAATTGAAAAACTATTTAATTTCATTAAATCTGTTTTAAATACCAATAAATTGAGAAAAATCATAAAAAAATATTTTCACTGTTATACATCAGAAAACAATCATTTTTCATAAAAATATCATTTTTAATCATATCTTGTATTTTTAATTTATTTATATTTAATTAGATATAATAAATTATTTAGTTAAATATAAATTATAAAATCTGTTTTATGGATATTTTTCTATAAAATAGAAAATGTTCCTACGTGTGGGAAGAGTAAATGTTTATATTTTCTTAGTCACCTATTCAATCTTAAATCGCGATACATTTATTTCAAAACTATTATTCGATTTACTGTAAAAACTATATACCCCAAATCAGCTTAGTGAACCTTAATTCCTTAGAACCCTAGATACCTTAGACTTTTAAGACATTTCATTTATTAGTATTCTTATACATTATAGGTAGAATTCTTCGGAATTCCCATTTCTTCACTCACGTCAGCTTAAGTTGGATTTTGATCGCTTTCGTAAACTGTGAGTATATCTTTCCTCTTTTTCATGTTTTACACTTTTGGGGTGACTCATGTAAGCTTATTACTTCACTCACTTAATTATGTTTTTTTTTCTATATTCACAATCGTAATTATTGTATGTGTTTTACTTGTTGATCGCTGATAGTGTGTACTTATGACCTTAATCATTAACCCGGTGTGGGCCTAGCATAGCAATAAATAGTACTATGGTATATACCCCTTGTTGACTTATGTGTTCGAGTTAAGTCCTTGGTTATTGTTATGTATAAACTACATTGTCTTGTTGCCTACTATATATAATGATACTTATGAGCGAATACTATATATATATATATATATATATATATATGATTCTTGATTCCTTAAGATGTGATTTTGGGTGGCATCTGTACACAACTTGAACACTAAATTGTAGATAGTATAACACGTGAATTGCGAAACTCTTTTTCTACTATATGTATTCAAACAGGGTATGCTCACCAATACATTTTGTATTGACATATACTATTTTCGTACATGTTTCGGGTTATTTATGAGATGACTTTTAAGCTTTTGGAATTTTTACTTAGATTTTGGATTTATGGTATTTCATTTAGTTGGCATTTAGAATCGTTGTATTTCATTTCAATGTAATAAACTATTTAATCAATGTATCAATATTTGCACTTTTAGTCCATGAGCTATTGAACAATTGTCACTACTTGACACCTCGATGTTTCTATCATCGGTTGGGGTGTTACATCAGGGACGAGCCCCACACCCACCAGCCTAAAGTTTGATCGTATTAAGTTTTAATTTTTTTTTTTTTATAATTGGTCATACATATTACGGAGTACGAGTTAATTTTTATAGTAGATTTAATTGAATATCCAAAATTACACATTTCGGCATCTTCACAAAGCTTTGTCAAACAGGCTTATACGATTTGATTTTTGTAGCTTCGCAAATTTGTTTTTTTGGTAAGGCGAAAAAGCTTTTATTATATTGCTAGCAAGTCACTAGCTTACAACACCCCAACCAAGCAACTCCCAACTAGACGTGAGCAAATCGGTTTTTTTTGCCGAACCGGTTTCGGTTCCAAACCGGTTCGTTACAGTACCGGTTCCTGGCCGAACCGGTTTCGGTTCTAAACCGGTTCAGTTTTGGACCGGTTTTGTTGATTCATAAGATCGGTTTCGGTTTCGGTTTGTTTCGGTTTCGGTTCTTAATCGGTTCTTTCGCGCACATTTTTTTTAAAGGCAACACAAAATTTTATTTTTTTTTACATAAAGTTCAACTTTTATTGATTTTTATAATTTTTTAAGGTGTATGGGTATATATTTGTATGTGTGGAAGCTTTTTTGTATAATTTTATTATATATAATTTTTTTAAACATAAAATTCAGTTTTTTTTATTAAAAAATACCGTTTTTTCGTACCGGTTCCAAACCGGTTTTTGGGAACCGGTTCCCAAACCGGTTTGAGTTAAAACCGGTTCGGTTCGGTGTTTCTAGTGGGGATGGGGAACCAATCCTAGAACCGCCGGTTTTTGTAGAAACCGGACCGGTTCGTGTAGGAACCGGTTTTTGGACGAACCGGTTCGGTTCGGTTCGTGCGGTTCCGGTTCCCAAACCAGTTTTTTGCTCACCTCTACTCCCAACACAAAATCAATACAGTAAGATTAATCATAAATAACAATTATAGATACAACTTGGCACTATCACCCTTCTATTTGAAATCGCTTCCATTGTTCCCAACTAAAACTACTTTTTTTTTCCTCTATTAGTAATCCAGAGAAAAGCCAATGAATAATGATTATGTTTCACCAAAACTTGCATCTATTTGTACTCTTTGATCCGCAAAGACCCGTTCATTTCTGGCCCTCCAAAGTGCCCAAGACCTAACCAACGTTATAGATTGCACCATTCTTTTCTAGCTTCGCAATTAATATGCTTTTTGTAATGTACAAGTTTACAATTTATTACAAATTATTTTTTCAAATAATTTTTAATGATTCTATAACGAAATAAGACAATTTTTTTTGCCTTAACAATACATCTTCGCAAAATAAATAAATAAATAAATAAATAAATAAATAAATAAATAAATAAAAAAGAGAAGAAGAAGAATTAACCAAATCACTTTTCAAAAACCTTTGAAAATAACGCATTAAGCTATACAAGGAAATGAAAGTTCAAGTAATACTTCTAAAAATGAGAACCATAGAAAAATTAACCGAAATTTGTCTATAGACAAGTTCACAGTGCAATGTCATAGAAAGATACATGGTTCCAAAAATTTGTCTATAAAGCCATAAAGGATAGATTCCCTATATATCATATATACATGAATTTGATTGGCGCCAACACGAGTAAAACCAAAAATTCAGAATTGAACCGATTTTAACTGTTAGTGAACAAATTATTTGCATTGAGAATTCCTATTGTGAGCCGAAAGTTGTCTAAATTGTTAAAGAAATTTGTGTTGGAATTTATGAACCCAAATGTTTTTGACTTTTCTTTTTCAGTATTTATAAAATTCTAGCGGAAGCGATTTTCTATTTGGTTTAGTTTGTTTCTGCCTTGCAGCCGGAGGCCGCTCCGTTTCTAAACTGGCGACTCTCAAAATAGCAAAGTGGTTATTGGTACAAGAAGTGTAGAGATAAAATATGAAAGGCATATGTATTTGTTATTGATTGATAATGCTTTTGGTACATCCAAATGATGAGATAACTTCTTCTATGAAAAATATTAAGCGGAAGCGTTTTGGTATTTGATTAGCGGAAGCGGTTTTTTATTGGTTTGGTTAGTTTCAGCCCCGCCGCCAAGGGCGGCTCGGTTTGTAGTAACCGACTCTCAAACCGGCAAGTGGGATTTGTATAAGAGATATGAAGATGGAAGAAGTATTTTTTTATTGATAGATAATATTTTGGTTTGGTACATTCAAATGAGGAGATAAACTCCTCTATAAATACATAAAGAAATAACATAAAATAGAAAGTAGCTAGTCTTTTGGGCACACAATAAGGAGCTAGTCTTAGGGCATAGAATAAGGATGACTTTGACTATAAGACTTTGATTAGTCAAAGTCATAATCTCCAATACTCCCTCTCAAGTCGGAGAGTGAAGGTTACGAACGCCCAACTTGCCTATTAATATTTTTTCTTTTTTCGAACACTCCTCCTCAAGTTGGAGTGTTTGCTTTTCTTGCGGGTTCAAAGAACCCGACTTTTTTTTTGCGGGTTCAAAGGATCCGACTTTCTTTTATCTTCCGGGTCAAAACAACCCGACTTTTCTTTCTCGTGAGTTTAAAACCCCGACTTTTCTTTTTCTTGCGGGTTTAAAAAAAAAACCCGACTTTTTTTCTCACAGTGTTCAAATAACCCAATTTTTCCTTTTTTTGCGGGCTCAATAAACCCGACTTTTCTTTTTTTTTGCGGGCTCAAATAACCCGACTTTTTTTTCTTGCGAGCTCAAAAGGGCCCGACTTTTCTTCTTGTGAGTGCGAATGACCCGACTTTTCTTCTTGCGAGCTCAACGAACCCGACTTTTCTTCTCGCGGGCTCAGCAAAACCGACTTTTCTTGCGACCTCAAAGAACTCGACTTTTCTTCTTGCGAGTTTAAAAACCCGACTTTTCCTTTTTGCGGGTTTAAAGAACCCGACTTTTCTTCTTGCGAGCTCAAAGGAACCCGACTTTTCTTCTTGCGGGTTTAAAAACCCAACTTTTCTTTTCTTGCGGGTTCAAAGAAACCCGACTTTCTTTTTCTTGCGGGCTCAAAGAACCCGACTTTTTTTTGCGGGCTCAAAGAACCCGACTTTTCTTTTCCTGCGGGTTCAAAGGACCCGACTTTTTTTTTTTCGGTCTTCAATTTTCTCCATCTTACTTTTGCCCGTCAGTGCCTTTCTTTTTTTTTTTTTTTTTTAATTCACCTCTATTCAAAAACATTTTTTTTTGTAACCCAAGACTTAACCTTTTTTATTTTATTATTTTTTATTGAAAGGCAAATCATCATTTACTAAGTTACCTTTCTCATTTTGGTCTTCATAACCATCTTTTGATTCTGATTTTCTCTTCTTCATATGTTTGTCCCTTTTTTTTTTCTTCATCAAAACGTCACCATCTCTTTCACCATCTTCTTCTGGTTCGGCTGGATTATCGGTCGGGTACCGAGAGGGAGATGATGTTCTTGTGGCGTTGATTTTTAGTTGCCGGTGAGATGTCCCGCTCGTGAAGAGAGTTTTCTTTCTTTCTTTCTTTTTTTTTTTTTTTGAGCAGATTGTTCCAGGATCAAGAACACTGCTCTGATACCATATAAAATTCTAGCGGAAGCGATTTTCTATTTGGTTTAGTTTGTTTCTACCTTGCAGCCGGAGGCCGCTCCGTTTCTAAACTGGCGACTCTCAAAATAGCAAAGTGGTTATTGGTACAAGAAGTGTAGAGATAAAATATGAAAGGAGTATGTATTTGTTATTGATTGATAATGCTTTTGGTACATCCAAATGATGAGATAACTTCTTCTATAAATACATGAAGGAAATACATAGAATAAGAAAGTAGCTAGTCTTTTGGGCACACAATAAGGAGCTAGTCTTAGGGCATAGAATAAGGATGACTTTGACTATAAGACTTTGATTAGTCAAAGTCATAATCTTCAATAGTATTGGACCGAACTTTATGTCCCGGGAACAATGTCTCATATTTTGCAATAAATTGGCAAAATACTCATGGTTTTACGATGGGTGTGTCTTGATGAGTGAGGGCGACATATAGGCCAACATTGTCTCTAAATAATCGAATATATATGCTTAAGCGGGAGACCTCTAGTTGTTTAGCTTTATCAAATGTCGTATCAATTAACTTTAATCTGCATTTGATGTGAGAATCGCATGTTGCCTGTTGTCAACCTCTCAATGCCAAACAAAGAAAAATTTACACATAACTTAGGCTTTGATCCATGAATTACCCCTGTCGTTGCATCTTTCTTGCATGATTTCGTCACGTGATCAATCAACTATTGGGAAAATTCGGTGAAACAATGAGTTTTTTTTTTCATTTACTTTGAACAAAAATAAATATATGTAATTACACTTAATATATGACATGGGCTCGTATTCTAATACAACTTTCCAACAAATCAAACTATGTCCAAAATGGAGATAACATAAATAACATATAGATGCTTTAAATTAGATGTTTGAATACGAAAAGGTAAGATATAAAAATAATGTAGGAAAAAAAAAAAGTGAACTTTTCCCATACAGGGGGAGGGTGGAAACTTATACTGATATATGAGTTGGAAACTTCCTTACATATTGTTTCCTTACCCAAAGAAATAAGTGAGGACCCTAAGGCTGCCCGGAGTGGGGCGGGAAGGGGGGTAACACCGCCGCCGAGGTGGCGTGGGAGGGGCAGGAGTTTGGGGGCGGGGGGCACTTGGCATCTTCTGATTGGTCAGGTTTTTTTTTTTAACACAATATAATATTATTTCCTTTCCCCCCCCTCTTCCCCCCCTTCCACTACCCACAATTTTTTTCCCCCACATGGGTCCCACAAGTGCCACATGGCGCTTCATCCCCCTCTTTCCCCCCTCACCACTCCGAGTAGTCTAACAAGGGGAAACTCTCGAACTTGCACTCGTGTGTGTATGGCATGGGGATAGGCGTATTGTGGCGTTTTGATTGCCACTTGAGAGCTGAATTTGTATTTTTGAACGTGGCTCAAGTTGCCACCGAGTTAAGCGTTAGTAAGTTGCCATCAAGTTGAGCATTAATAAGTTTCCACCAATGAATTATGGGTTGGACTTAGGTTCCAATACTCGGGTGTGAAGCTGTTGCTAGTGCTCTCGTTGCCATTGATGGCTCGCAGTTTCCACTACCTTGATTGACCAACATTTGTGATTACTTGCAAGCAGTGACGTATCTAGGACGGATTTCCAGAGGGTTCCTTTCGTAGATTTTCACTGATTTTCACCAATTTTTCAAAATTTTCTACTAAAATTTTCATTTTTTTCCAAATCGAAGGGGTTCATGGGAACCCCCTAAAACCCCCTATATCCGCCCTGCTTGCAAGATCACATTGTTGATTAGTTGCCATTATCTTGACCAGTTGCCATCAATGGGTTCCCCTTCGTTGCAAATTGTTAGTAATACAATATGTTCCCATCCCGTATAGTATGAAAAGATACATTTAATATCCAAGATATAGTAAAAAGAGTTTTATGTTTTATCAGCTTCTTTTAAAAGACTAATATTATTAGGAACCCTAACCAACAAGTAGCAAGCCAGAACAAAAAACTGAAAATAATTACAAATATATAAGTGAATTTTGTATCCTTTTGATCTACTAAAGCTTTATTTTTTCCCTCCTATTCACATCCAAAAAAAGAATAACAATAACTCGTCTACGTTCTATTCCTATATCTCCAAATCACCCACCATGTAATAAGATAGCTTCAAGCATTTCTTTTATTTGAACTTTCATGTGAACCCCTTTAAGCCACAAGATAAAACCTGAAGGCTTGTTAGTTAGAATCTGGACGTGATCAAATAACCACGACGGCAACGGGATGCCATAATGTCACAACTCACAACCACCACACAATCACCTAGCAAATGCACCTAAGACTTCGGATGATCATTGTACAATGGTCAATGGGCACAAAAGTGAGGGAACAATAATACCTTTCTTATCTGAGTTAAACCTCATGGGTAATCGAAATCAAGGCCCTCCATACTAATATATTCACATTTGATATTCAACGCCCTCAAATTATCAGAAAGAAAAAACCGATCAATTAAAGAATACAACAACTTAATCGAAATTCTTATATTGACTAGAAACAAGCTAGATTCACATGATAGAAAAATACCAACCATATCCAAAATATAGGATTCTTCCTCATCCCCGTAACAACTTCCACCACTTCCAATAGCTAAACATATGGTTTTATCCGTTTTAAGCACACAAAGTCTTAGGAATCAAGTAGCCAAGAAATAATCATCTAACCTATGTACTGGAAGCGCTAAATAGCGTGAGTTTTATAAATAGCGTCCCCACACCGTTACGGGGGGCGCTATTGGGCAAAAATGGTGGGGGGCGTTTTAAAAATAACGTTGTGCACTATATCTTGTTACCAATCAATTGTTGCCACGTGTTAAATATGAATTGTTTCAGGGGTTTTTTATTTTTTTTATTTTATAAATAGCGCCCCTTTTTTCTTCCCCCACTACACCCTTTTTCACTTTAAGCCCATGCTGACTCAGCTGTCACGTGGATCAATCAGAATCAGGGGCGTTATATTTAACCCCCTCTACTACACATGGTCTAACTGACAATCTTTCCAAAGAAATGTAAATTCACCATTCCCTATCTTCTTTCATAAAGAAGAACACGAAATTACTCGCATTGTTTAGTTTGACATAAGAATTTAGAATCCTATCCCAATAGCCTGAATATCTATCTCTACTAATAAAGGAGTAACTAGGGGGACACTTGTCCCCATCCTAGAGCTCCTCATCAAAATTGAACACATGTCAAGTAGATGTTGTCTAACCCATACCCGATTTTAAATCCTTGACCCGAATCGTACAACAAAACCCACACACAAAACATAAACTTTACACCTCTTCATCTAATCGCCGCTCTAAAAAAAAAACCCTAACAAACATTCTTCTTTTGAATCGCCTCATTCAAACCCATTCAATCCATCTAATTCCTTCATCATCCTTCTAAAGTTCGACCATCATTCAAACAAGTATTCTTATTTCGATTGATCCGAGGTATGCATCGGCCATCTATAACTTCATGTCATTTAACTTACTAAGTATTCTGATTTATGCTTTAATCTGATTTTTTTTTTAGGTTTCAAGCATTCACGTTCATGATTTAGGCTTTGAACTTCCTGGTATCACGTCGTCGAAGGTATGTATAATATTTTTTTTTAGGTTCAATCATTCATTGTCTTTAAAGGTTTTGATTTTTTTTTACGATTATAATATGTTGATTTAATTTTTTTTTGTTTTTATCCGATTCTTACATGGTTTGGTAATGTTTTGTTTTTTTATTTTTTTTTTCCGATTTGATGCAATGGATTTTTCCCAAACTGTTTTTATCCAGCGTTTATTTAGATGTATAAGCCTATTCAGCCATTGAATAAATTCACATAGATCACGTTCCTATTCTGTAAAATCAAGGCATTTCCTTTGTTATCCTGACTGATAATACATTTCATTTTTATCCCGCGTTTATTTAGATGTATAAAGCTATTCAGCCATTGAATAGCTTCACATAGATCAGCGTTTATTAATACACTCTGTTCACAATATTTTCAGGTAATCCATTTGTCTGTATAGCTACCTTCTGTTCAAACTATATACGTTACTTTGTAAGTATGGCCTATCGAAAGGGAAACCAATTCTTTGTCGTTGTACATGACCCTTCTTCGTTTCAATTGGTAAGATATATTTCTTATTAATATTAAATTATTTTATGACTTTAACTTAAACTTTGATACTTGCATAGCCTTATTTAATTTACCAATTATGTGCAGCCCATTCCTAGATCAATGAACAACTTCTTTAGTGCAAACAATCTTTATAACACTAATGTTATCATTAGGACTAATGAAGGTCATGATTGGTCCGTTCGTGTCAAAGCGGTTGATGATTCTTTTTGTTTAACTAATGGATGGTCTCAGGTTGTTCGTGATTTATGCTTCGGCATATTCTTTGCTATTTTTGATTATATAGGCCATTATACATTTATGATGCGATACTACAATCATTGTCCCTCTAAACAATTATCAAATTCATTTTGCAAGATGATTGATCATGAAATAGTTGGTCCAATGGTATGTTTTATTTTTTATTTATGATCTTCTAAAGTTTTCCATTAACATAGATGTAACAATATTTTGATTTATGTTCAGGTGTTACCAATGTCATTTGCCGAAAGGCACTATGCCGTAGGTCTACCGTCTAATCCTGTTAAGCTATTTGTGACTAACAGCTATCAATGGGATGTAACCCTTAAAAAAATTGGTACCAAGTACTGTTTTACTGTTGGATGGGCCAAATTTCTTGAGGATCTTCGTCTCGAAATTGGCGATTTTATTTGTTTTGAGTTTAATGATATTACACGTTTCAATATAATTACTTTTAGCAAGACTGGTCGGCAGATACTTTTACACAAACTACTTACTGACGAAATATCATCTTCACAAAACATATTTGCTACCCATAATTTGACATTCTATAGCGAATCAGATTTTCTGACCTTTACTTCAACTATCACCGAAGAACTGGTACAGTTTGTTTTTTCTACGCAACATCAACTTTAGTATTCTACAATTTTAATTTCATTTTATTTTTATTGTAGATAATACCAAATGAAGTTGCTCACATTGCTGGGTTAAATGAAACGTTAGAGGTTACAATTAAATTTGTCGATGGATTTTCATGGACAAGGCCCGTCATTATCAATTTCGATGGTACTTCTACCCGGTAATGTTATATTTTTATATAACTTTTCTTCATGTTCAATTTAATTGTTCATATTATATAAATTCGAATTTAAGTTAAATTAATCTATAATTTGTTTACAAGGTTTATTGTTGATGGATGGCGTTACTTGATTCAAGCCGAAGATATTTCAATAGGCGATGCTTGTGTCTTCAATTGGTGTGCAATTAGTTGTAAGCTTTTAGTTCATAAGGTTCCTATACCAGAGGTAATAAACTAGAGTTTTTTTTAAAGACTTATGTTACGTGCCTGTCATTGTTATTTCAAATAAAGTTTTAATAAAATATTATGTTGTTGATGTTTTAATGTTTTATTATGTCTTTTATTTTAATTATAACTTTATTTTTTTTACAAACTAAATATAGGAATTATCATTATGGTACGCCTATTATAAGTTTGACCATCTATTTATTAAAAAATATTAGTTACGCTTTTTATGTTTGACTTACCAAATTTTGCTATATCGTAAAAAATTTTCCTTAATTATACCATACCATAAATACGATTTATGGTATTCAAGTTTATAGTTTTGGCTGATTTTATGGGCAGAA
Organism: Ambrosia trifida; assembly: GCA_028751855.1. Lineage (NCBI taxonomy): Eukaryota > Viridiplantae > Streptophyta > Magnoliopsida > Asterales > Asteraceae > Ambrosia > Ambrosia trifida. The sequence continues at coordinate 202,212,908 of CM054122.1, read as the reverse complement.
TTTTTCCTTAATTAAACCATACTATAAATACGATTTATGGTATTTAAGATTTTAGTTTTGGCTGATTTTATTGTCAGCTATAAATGTTATATATGATTGGTATTATATATATAGAATGTTAGTTAAATGTTTCTTTTTTTTACAAATTATATATAGGAAGTTAATTATTGCAGGCCTATTATATGTTTGACTATATATTTAGTAAATATTATTAATTTTGTTTTTTAATTTTGGCTGATTTTATGCCAATTCTTAACATATAATTATTTATGTTAGTAACTAACATTATCTCATTTTAGTATTATCTCATTTTATGTAAAACTTCCCACTATATATACATAAATACGATTAATGTTATTTAAAATGTTAGTATTATCTCATTTTATTTAACACATAACCATAAACTAATTGGGGAATGTTATTAACACTATTTTACGTTAGTCTTTAAGATATAATGTTTTACATACGAAATTAGTATAGCGATTTAAAATTTTTTGTTATTTATAAATTATATACATACGATTTATTGTAATCAAACTTTTAGTATTGGCTGATTTTATGCTGTACAATAACTTATATTATTTAATGATAACCATTAACATAGACATTTTTTTGGTAATCATTACAATAAACTATTCAACATAGCATAAATTTTGCGGTCAGCTTTAAAACGTTTCCTTAATTCTAATTCCAAACTTCCCACTATATATACCATACGTGGTAGATTGAACAATCACACAACAATTCTTCAATTCAAAGTAAGTTCAGTTGTTTCTTTATCTTTTATGTTATTATTTCTTTTCAACCGTATACTGTTTTAAAATTTATGCTAACACTACAACATTGTGATTGTTTATGCTATGTTGAGATAAATGGAAGAAGGAGCAATCACCATGTTACGTGACCTGGATGTCATGAGGGACAATGTTGTTTTGCGAGTAAGAGTTATTAGGGTTTGGCGACAACCAAATCGCAGAATACCTAATGAAGACTATTCAATTGAGATGATCCTAATCGATGAGAATGTAAGTAACAGCTTGGTTGATTTTTGGTTTATTTTTTTTTATGACTAATATTGAAAACTAAAATCCTTTATATAAAATTCTTAACGGTGTTTTGTCTTTTATAGGGTAATAAAATCCAAGCGAATGTGTTCAAAAGATGTTCTTTAGGTTTGAAAGGTTTTGTGAAGAAAATTCATGTTTAACCACTACCAGTCCTGGAATTGGATACAATCCATCGTGTCACACCCTCAAATTACCACTGCGGAGTTTTACCGCGAGGCGCGCGACACACCAGGATCCAAGTCAACGGTCACAATAAACAACACTATATGATACGTAAAAAAAAAATGACATAATCAAACCATTAAGTTTCAAAACTGTTCCAACACAGCGGAAGCATAATATGTGTTACAATTCAAAATGAAATATAAAGTTTGAAATGTTTAGCAAAACGTGCATATGATTCCTAGACGCCGTGAGACTCCGTGCGCCTATCGACAGCTGCTACCTTAGCGACCTGAGACAAACATGCTAAAAACGTCAGCAAATAATGCCGGTGAGTTCACAGGTTTTTAAGTAAAACGTTTCACGAACTTTTGAAAGACCATCATGATACTACCGACCGATGAAAACACTCGTTAAATGTTTGGACTCCATAACGAACCTCCCAAACGTACTATCACCCACCGCAGTTAACGAACTACCATCCCATGGTCAACGAACTGCTTTACCATAGCTAACGAACTACCATCCCATGGCCAACGAACTACTATGACATAGCTAACGAACTACCACATAGAGGCTAACGAACTACCGCACCACGGCGAACGAACTGCCACAACATAGGCCATATAATACGGAACATAAATGAATACCTTGAACCCAAATGAACACTCCCAAAACGTAGTGAATACATGAGTACCCAAAACATAGTTGTCACGCCTTTTAGGAAAAACACATTTGACACACGTTTAAAGAACACAGCATGTTTTCTCCCCCGAAATTGTAAAACCAGTAAAAGAGTGGGGCCGTGAAACTCACCTTAGAGTGCGTCTTCTGGTAACTAGAATTCCAACACGTGTATGATAATCCCAACTAATGACAACCTATCAATGAGTTTACATAAGTGTGATGACTATTAACCCGAAGGCTAACTAGTCCCCGATTGTCCAGATCTTGACTACGTATGTTAAAAAGTGTGTTTAAACGTTAACCGGACATTCCAGACCGCCCCGACATCCCGTTGGTGACCCATTACCCTAGCTAATCAAGTACACATAGATTATACACAAAGTTCAAACATAAAACACTTAGTTCGTATCAAAAATCTCATTTTTGTTATCGTAGGGCCGAACGTGGCTTTGAGTGGTCGAAGGTGGCTTTAAACTTCCACCTTCGCCCCCTTTTTCCACCTTCGCCCCCTTTTTCCACCTTCGCCCCTTTTTGTGGTTCATTCGCCCCTTGGTTTCCAGGTTCGACCCCTGGGAGTCCACCTTCGACCGTTCGGCTGGTCGAAGGTATTCCAGGTTCGCCCCTGCTGTTAGATTTTCCCAAAAACGCGTCGAAAACATCCGAAAACATCACGAAACATCATGAGTTACAGCAGTCAAGCATCATTAACATATTCCTACGAAACCCTACCGATTTTACCCCAAAATCTATCTGTTTTTACAAGTTTCCTAAAATAGTAAATTATGGAGATGTCACATCATCATGCATGAAATCATTACCCAATTAGGAAACTTTCTAAATTTAATCAATCATCAGCTCATCATACTTAAATCATCATGAACAAGAAACCCCTATCATAACTCTATCATTATCATCCAAAAACAAGCCCTAAATCTAACTAAAAATTCCTTTAATCGACAAAGCACCATCAACCATCAATTGTAACATGTTTCAATCATAACTCTCCATTAATAACAGTCCTAGGTTGTTGTCATGTCATCTACATAGCAAGTAATCATCAAACAATACTTAATACCACATTAACACATGTTAAATTGTATGAAAACTCATTGTTTATGAATAGGTTTTATTTAGAAAGATATTAGGAAGGTTTTTACCCATAAAACATGTTGATATCAGATCTGGACCCTTGGGGTTTAGATGAAAACAAGTTAAAATTGTTTAAAAAGGATTTGAAATGAAGAACACACCTTAGATTTTCACTTGTAATGATTTAGAGAGTTAGGTTATGAAAAACAAGCTCAAAAACTCCTTCCCCAATGATAATAGCTGATAGAGAGTGTTTGGAGGCGTTTAGGGTTTGTGAAATGGTGAAAAATGGCTAAGGATGGTATTTATACCAGGTCCAGGTTCGCCCCTTTTATGTGGTCGAATGTGGAACTTTTCCACATTCGCCCATTTGTAATGGTCGAATGTGGAATCTTTCCACATTCGCCCACTTTGTTTCTACATTCGCCCATTTCTCAAGTTCCATTTCCACATTCGCCCACTATTTCCACATTCAGGTCATCAGCACTTTTTAACACATGTTAACAGCACTCTTTAACACATGTTAACCTTTTTCCAGTTTGTCGTGTTTAACGCATTCTAACACATCTTAACACATAAGCATGCATCCATAGTCTATATTTAGCATATTTATGCACGTATAATCGTTTGTACATCGTTTAAGCAAGTATAAGTATACAATCCACCACACGACCCATAATCTACACATATACTTAATTAGTTCATGTAATGTCACCAACAACGGAACCCGGTACTAGTGTATTCCCAAAATGACTCCCAATGATCCTCCGGATCATTGAACCCTGGACAATCCTAATCTGACCCGACTCAACTAACCCAGTTAAGCTTGTTTATAAACGTTTCTCGCTAAGGTAGACTTATGTGTTCATAAAGTGTTGACTCAAACATGCCGGGTGTCACACATCGAAATATAAATTTTCCGAAAACCCAAACAAAATCTGTTTCAATCCTAATACTCGTGTTTCAAAATGTGAAAATTTTGGAGGTCCTATGTATGGTTTCTGTTTTGTTCCTTTTCAGTCAATCATTGATAATCAAATACCCGAGAACATCACAATAGGTAAATATCATATGTTAATTATCCGTAATTACTATTAAGTTGTACATATTTATATTTCAATTACCATAATAGTTCTTATGTTTATGTAGATCTTATTGGCCATGTAAAAAGATTTTACAAGAATGAAGAAAAGGATGTGACTGTTCAACCCAAAAAAAGATTGACAATGGAAGTTCAAAACCAGGAGTATGTTATCAAATATTATAAATTTGTATTGATTTTCTAATATATTTGTATGTCTACCTAAAAATCTTTAATTTGTTTATCTAATCTTATCAGGGGTTTATCCGTCTACCTTACACTATGGGATGAGTATGCAAAGCAAATGCAAAAGTTTGTGGTTGGACATCCGAAGGAGGAGCATGTTAATGTTATTTTGCAGTTTGCGCGCTTGAAGTTCTTTAATGGTATCATCTATATCTTTATTTTACTATTTTGCAGTTTACCGCATTACATTAAATAAACGTCCAATTGTATAGGAAAACTATTGTTAGCCACATATGATAGATGTACACTGTTATTTATCCTGTCTTATAGGAAATATAAATCAACTTATTGACATATGACTATTAAATAGTTAAATAGACAACAATTGAGATCTAAGTATTTATCAAAAAAAACTGTAATTTCGTGAACTAATGTCTTTATTATATCAGGAAAGCCATATGTGTCCAACTCTTTTGGAGCTGATATCAGTCGATTGTACATTAATGACGATATCCACGACATTAATGAGTACAAGTCTTGGTAAGTTCAGTTTATAAATATATTATATACATAGTTACATGTGATTTTTCATGTACTTAATAAATTTTGTTCCTATTATTTACAGTTTGATTAAGGTTAATATTGATACTCCGTCCTCAAGCCATCGTCCGTATGGTGTTTCAATGTTTGCTTCCACCGAGGAGGATTTCTTAACAAACACTACTTTAAGTAGGATTGGTGATATTTGGGAGATTCAAGAGGTTGGTTATATTTAATTTAATTTGTTGTTTTTTATAATTTACTTTTTATATAGTAAGATTTAACGAATGGATTATTGTCTTTATTACAGGAGCAACCTTTGGTTGTTTTGGGTACAATTAAGGCGATATGTAAAGAAGTTGGCTGGTACTATCTTGGTTGTCCCAAGTGTACAAAAAAAGTTGCTACGGAATATATGGTTGTCCCAAGGAGAAGATACATCAATGTGTAAATGTCAAGTGCAGTTCAAAGATTGTTGACCCAGTTCCAAGGTAATTGTTCTATTGTTTCATTTAATTGAGTCACATATAAATTAACATCTACAGTTTGTATTGTATCCAGCCACAGTTTGTATTAACTATATGGTTATTTACATATATATTATTATATTTTTTATAAATATTTTATTCTTAACTAGGTACAAAGTTCAAGTTCGTGTTCAGGATACCAATGGTGCAGTGTCTCTTACTTTGTTTCATCGTGATGCCTGTGAACTTATAAAAGAATCTGCTTCAGACTTGCTAACTCAAAATACCGTAAGTGATATTATATATATAATTTTGTTTTTTTATACTTTTCAATTTTTACTCTATACACGTATTAAAATATCATAACACATTTTAAATATGTATTTTTTGTATTACTAAGTGTATCATTACATTGTTCATCTATTATCAAATACATGTTAGATAATAGATTGTATAAGTTTATGTTTTCAATATATTGATTTTCCTTTTTATATTAGGTTGGCGATACAGTTAAATATCCCGACGAGATCGATTGTTTGTTGGAAAAGGAACTTGCTTTCAAGATTGAAGTGTCCGACTACAATTTGAGAAATAAATATGAAGTTTATGGAATCTCTAAGTTTACTCAAGATGTGAACATAATTACGGAGCTAAAGAAAAAACTGAACGTTGGACAGGTATTAATCGTTATATGCTGTTATTGTATTAACATAAATAATATAACTTAGTAATTAATTTTTTTTATATTAAATTACTAACAAGCCTTTTTCAGGTTACCGACTCTGAATCAATTTGCATGTCTTCGTTTTTTCTGGATACTCAAAAGGTAATATATCAATATTTCCTATTGCATTATTTACGATATACATATTGATATTAAATATGAAACTAATAATGTTTTTTTTAACAAAGTAATAGACTATAAACTGAAAGTAATTAATAAACTTTTATGCTTATTTAGGAAACATTTTTTGGTACCGGCGACAATGTTACTCCCGTTTCAAATGCTGCTAATGACGGACTAAAAGATGATGTTTTTTCTGGAAATGAATCTTCATTAAATAATATAAAGCGAAAGTTGGTTGATGTTTACGATGCGGAAGAAAGCCACATGTTGCCTACAAGTAATGTCCAGTTTGTTTCTGAAGGTGACAAAGGAAAATCCATTGAAGACACCAATCTTCTCATCCCAAAGATTGAGAAGTAATGTTTATTCAACGTTACTCGACATGTCGTTTGTTTTTTAAAATTGGAGTTGTCCTTTTTATTACTGCATTTTATCTTTGATTTTGAAGTCTTTATGTGAACAATGTTTGATTATATGATTTGCATAATTTGGTGTGTTGATTTTTCACCACAGTCGTGTGTTTATGTAAGGTTATTCTTTGAATAAATCGCTATGTTTTATATCTCTTGATTCTTTATATATCTGCCATTGTTTTGGTCTCTATGCTTACACATGTTACCGTAACTTTTTATGTAATACCAAAAATGTTTGAATATTAGTGTATAGTTATAAGCATAACAATATTAATTTGCTGTATTTATAAACATAAAACTAATTAAAAAACACAAACTTTTTTAAACTCCATTGGGCCATCTAAATTACTTACGGCCCTATAAGATGTCAGCCCATCAGTTGTGAAGAGACATTCTTGGCCCATACCTACATATAATTTACAAGCGGCCCGTTAAACTTTTAAGCCCATTTCATATGCAGTATTATATTCGGCCCATCAGATTTTAGGTTATCTTCATTTTTTGTCGGCAATATCACAAAGACATACACCAATTGTCATCCAATAAAACCCTTTACCTAACTTTAACTTTACTAATTTCTCTCCATCTCTTCCATCGCCTTCATCATCTTTAAGGTAACAATCTTCAAATCCAATCATATTTTCGAAAACATGTATATACATAGCCGATCATTCTTTATAACATAACTCTAATCTACAAAACTTTATATTTTTTCTTGATTTAGGTTTGAAATTTCTTCCATCAATTCGTGTAAGGTATGTTCTTTTCTCTATAAATCGCCATATTTGAACTGTTATGACTGACTTAAAGATAAAATAATTATTTAGTTTTTTATTTATTTATTTTTTTTTGTTTTATTAATCTGATTGTCATGTTGTATACTCTAGGCTTATGTTTTTTATATTTTTTATTACATTAGATTTTTAAATTTCCGATTTTTTTTAATACGTATATTTTTAAATTATGGTTTATTTTAGGGTTATGTTTTCTGATTTTTTTACTCGATTTTTATGTTCTTTGATCAGTTTGTAGTTATTTTTCTGTATTATTAGGTGTTAACATTTTATTTATGAATATAAAATTTTGTTATTATTATTTTTTTTAACTAATATGTTTGATTGTTTTGTACTTTATATTAGGGATATGATTTCAGAATTGTTTTTGTATATTTTTATGTTTTCATATTGATTTTAAAAGATATAACAAAATTATTTTTTTTGGTGAAGAACATTTATTTAACAGTATATAATGTTAATTTTCTTCTTATATCATAACATTAAACAACTCATAATACATGTATGCAAAGAATATAAGTCTCATTAATTAAAATAACAATTGAATTTCATAGATTTATCATTCCACCTATGCTTAAATATGACTCACTAACAGATATTCAATTGCGATTATGTCTTTTCTTATTTGTACATCAAATTCGTATATCTTATACTATGTCTATTTACATATTTAGATTTGTATAAGTGTCGTCGAATTATAAACTATTAAGTTTTGAAATAAAAGTTCAATCCTTTAATAGATATTATACAAATCTAATATATTGTTTTTATTTTTTGTATCATGTACTGTTAACATTCAAGCATGGCACCCGAAGTTATTGTAATTTCTTCCGACTCAAACGAAGAAATTGAGAATACCTCAGATGAAGAAAGTGACTTTTCTTCGGATTTTGAGGGATTTAGTGATACCGAAGATCATCCATATCCCGGTGTACAAGTTGACTTCAACTCTATTCCTCCTACTCACCAAATTGTTGCCAAAGTGACCTACAAATTCGTAAGCATTCAACTACTAATATAGTGTATAATCTCCAATGTATTTATTTCGGTATAAACTTTTTTGTGATTTATTATTTACCTTTTTGTTTATCAAATCTGTTTCCAGCGATTTCCTAAAGAGTTTGTGATCAGTTCCGATCTTAAGAATTTTATGACTGTCTTTTGTCAATTTGAAAATGGAATGTGTTTTTTTACCCACATGAACTTTGAAGGGAAAGGTGAGAAAAAAAGGTATTCTTTAGGAAGATGGAAGTCGATGATGAAGAAGCTGGGTTTGAAGAATGGACGACGTTATCGTATAGCGTTTGTGAACCGTGAAGGTATCTTGGTGTTTTCGCGTCCGTAGATGAAGTTATGTAAGTCCAATATTTTCTCTTCGGTAGTTATATGTTTATGTGGTTATGGTACAAACTTATAAGTAAAAAATAAGCCTTATGAAAGTAGGCGTTCTCCAAATTTTGGTTTATTAGTTATGGAGTAAGTCAACTAAACAGTTTGTGTGTTTCTATGCGGATGTAGCAGTTGTTTAGTACTTTGATTATCTATGAAAATAACTACGTAAGCTATATTTTGGTTTATAATTGTTTGCGTTGTTGTTGTTGAAAACTATTATTTATTGCATCATTATCTATCTGATATAAAACTATATCTCGAATAAAGTGTTTAACTTGAAATTATGTAACCAAATAAATACTTATCTGCATATTGTGTTGAAATTTTTGTTACAACATAAAAACCTTAGTTTTGTCATGATGGTTTAATATGGATTACATAAATCCGTATACTTTGTTTAGTCGTAAACTAGATGGTAATACTACCTTTATAATACTACCAATAAAACTTTCTTTTCTCTTATTTTGTTTATACGAATTCATGAAAAGTACAAACATGTTTATTTGAAAAACTTAATTTGCATTTAAATTTTTACTTTTATTCTATTTCAAAAGTTTTGTTGTTTTGTTACTTAAAATATACGATTTATATATAGTTTGTCTATTAATTTTTTAAAAAAATTTATAAACTATTTGTATGTATTTAACATTTCCATTAGAAGAGTTTTGATGATACTTATATTTCTTAAGTTTGCATGTAACGCTTTTGGATGTTGATAATTTCATTTTGGTCAACGAAATATAGTATTGTCAAATTTCTTTAACTATATATTCTTATATAAAGACAATATAAACATTGTCAAAACTATGAATTATCTTCAGTCATATACTGTCTTATTTCCAGCAATTCAACTATCCCTTATCTGATTTTTATGGTTCTATATTTTGGTCTCCAAAAACCATTTCTGTCCAAATATGTGTTACTTACGTCTACATATATGCATTCAAACCTGGTTCACAATTAGTCAACGGTAGTTGCTATTACAAAATTTAGTGCAGCATTAAACGTACAATTTGTATCAGTAATAACTTTTAATTTCTAATACTATTTTTTAATCAATGGTAATTTGAAATCAATGTGTTTAGTCAATACAAAAGTACTACTCACAAGTTTTTATATTAAAATATGCAATAATGCGTTTGACCAAGTGATAATTAGTACCCGAAAAATAGTCATTTATATAACTAAATCAAAGCTTTTTGCGATTTCCTTGGCCCAGCTACTAATCTTCCAGTCAAATTTAAATATAATTGAAATATACACTACTACAAAATACATAAAAATATGTATTTAATGTCTTTTATTACTAGATACAATTGCTCCACACTATCATCAGTTTCCCTATTTTGGTTATTACACTCATAACCGAATTTACTAACTTCTCCCTTATTTCGATCCATTTCTATGTTGACATTCATAAATTATGCCAATTCAACACTAATTTTATGTTTTAAATTAAAACAACAATAATATGTATTGTAATGTATTGCTCCTTTACTTAAAATAGAATACTTTATTTCATTATAAATTGTTTTAGATGATTATAAACTATTCACATGTTGTATATCCATAAGAAATATCAAATTGTCTTCCCTTTGCAATAATATGTATGTACCATGTCATTTTTTTTTATTTTCATTTTTTCATTTTTTTTCTCATAATATATTTATGCTTTTATACATATCTTATGTTACTAATTTATTATTTTTTTTGACCCTTTTTTATTTTCTGTTTTACAGTGAAAATCTTCATGGACTCTTTCAATGATTTTGGAACCAATAACACATTTAGCCTAATTGCTAATGTGTGGGAATCACAAACTGAAACAAGTCTTATTGTATTTGGGAAAATATCTCAAGTGTATAAAGACTACGGGTGGTTCCACATGGCTTGCTCCCGTTGCCATGCGAAAGTAAGCACTGATTATGTTGTTAACAATACTAATTGTGACAACGGAGGGTATGAAATAAAAGCAAAATACACTTGTGAGAACAATAATTGTGCTGAGAATGAAGTTCAAGCAATTCCAAGGTTCTTTGCTAAGTTTTATATTTAACCCCTTAAAACAATCAATAAGCAAATTCTATTTTTTATTTTAATCCCCTATTTTTTTTCAGGTTTAAAATAAAAATCTTGGTACAAGATATTAGTGATGGAATCATGTTAATTTTGTCGCATGAAGATGTCGCTAAATTGGTTCCACTTGATATTTATGATTTGTTGCAAGAAAATACCGTCTGTTTTTATATTTATTCATTTTAATACTTTTTATATATTTTATTATAAATTATATTATCTAATTACCATAAGTTCTTCTTCGCAGGTTGGTGATTACGTTCGCTTTCCGGATGAGTTCTTTTTAATCAGAGATAGATGGATTGGATTTAAAATAGAAGTCACAGAGACAAATCTAAAAACCTTTTCTGAAATTTATACCGTTACAGGTATAAATGAGGAAAAAAATGTTTTGTCTGAACTTGAGAAAAAAATGTTTGTTGAGCAGGTATTATAAAAGTATTTGTGTAATTCATTTGTACATACATATGGTTAATTTTCTTTTTATTATTTTTTATCTTAAATTTCCTACTTTATATACAATTTTAATACAGGCTAAGTGGACAAATATTTTGGGCTCTGTTGATCTGCGTGTGGAATTGTCAACTGATGAAGAATGATGTGAACTGAAGATAATGCGTTGAAGATGTTTTAGTTTTTTGTTATGAATTTATGTTTTTTTTTTTGGCGTTGTTGGTTTATGATTTTCTGTTTGTTTTTTTATCATTTTATGAACATTCATGAATAATTGTTTGAAGATTCACCTGTTTTTGCGTATTGTAATAAATGAATTAAATCCTATGTTATATTTATTTACTTTTTTTTATGATATATGTACTACGCCTTGCTTAACAAATGAAATAAATTAACTTCACTTTGTATATTCGTTTTTATACTGCTAACGGTATATACCCAATAGCATAGTATATAGTATTGTTTTTTTTTGCCATTCTTGGTGTATGATATTATGTTGTTTGTTTATTGTTTTATCTATTTGTAAGAAGAATTCTTTTTTTACTTTTATATGTTTATATGTATTGTAAACAATTAGTTAAATCCTATTTAAAGTAATCAACTTTATATAAATTATATTATCAGTATTTTCTTAACTTTCAATAATTAGAATTTTGATATTATGATTCGTTGTTTAACTTTTTTTAAAGGTTACTGGCTTTTTTTTATATAATTTTTATTTAATTTTACTGTCTAAATTCACTTATGTTTTATATATTATAGTTTTCATTAATAAAAATTTTATTAAAATTTAGTAATTATTAAAATTAAATCACTTCCTATAAATAATTTAACCGTTTTTTTTCGTTACTTTTAATATTGTAAATGTAAATTAATATCAAAATATTAATTTTATTCGATTTGTTTTTTTAATTTCATTTAAAGATTTACAATTTTAAAATTTCGGTTTCATTTATTTTTATTTTTAAGCGGTAATTAATCAGTTTTTATATTTTCAAAATTTTTAAAAATTAATTACAATTCCATATTTAAGTAATACCATATTAGTATAAATATTCAAAACACTTGAATCATTATACTAAATGTGTTTTTCTTTCAACTACTTACAATTTCATTTTATATTATTTTGTTCTTACCTTTGTGGATTGTATACAACAAGTCTTACATTTTAAGCTTCAAAACTTAATGTCTGAGTAAGTTTTCACATCCATCTTTATATTTATTGCCTATATGAGACTTATCATATAATGTCTATGTAATTTAGTATATGTATATATCATGTGATTGTAGTTTTTATTTTTTATTTTTTTAAGATATTTACTGTAAAGCAAATAATATATAATTTAAAATCTAATATTACAATTTTTTTTATATTTTAGCGTTAAATGTCTACTTCGACCTTCAAAAAAATGGATGTTAGGATTATCAAGAAATAGTTTTAACTTACAATATATTTAATCTTATAAACAATGTACTTAGAATTGCATGAAAACTTATTTTTTTTATTTATCTTTTATATTTAATCATTTAAATCCTAAGTTAGTATTTCTAATGTTATCATCCCTAACAATCATTGTCACTCCTATTGTTATACAGAAGTCAACGTTTAGTCTACAATGTCTCAATTACCGAAAAGTACTTTTAGCTTACCAGCTTCTAAAGTTATCAAGAGTAGTAGTACGTCTAATGGTAAGTTATACTGTATGTTATACTGATTTTACATTCATAATTTTACTATAAAGTTACTAAACATTAATTATATAGTAAGTTACAATTTTAATTATGTTAATTATTTAAAATAGTTTAATGATATATATGTGAGATTTGATTAAACGTTTTTTTTTTCATTTTGTAATTTTATGTTTTACTTACAGTTTCTCTTAATGCTACTGAACGACGTAGACGTATGAATGAATACTTGGATCATGTTAGTTCTATTGAAAACATATCACCTTCAACATTGGAAGACTCCGTTTTATCATCAAGTGTTGTATTATCTTCATCCGACAATAAAGAAAACATGAATCCTGGTTTGTATACTAAATACGTAACTTTAAGTTTTTTGATATGATATATCAGTTGTTTACATTATATTTAAATATTTTGTGCTAAACTTATTATTTTTTTTCCGTTTCCTAACATAATTTTTATTTATAGTGTCTCATAATGGTTATGACCGTCATAGATTTTTGAATCAATATTTGCATCATGTTGCTTCTGTTGAAAACATGTCGCCTTCAACATTGGTAGACCCCTTTTTATAATCAGATGTTGTATTATCTTCATCCGTCAACAAGGAAAACATTAATCCTGGTTTGTATACCATATATGTACCTTTAAGTTTTTAGACATTATTTATTACTTAATATAATTTTTAAATATTTTCCAAAGATCTGATTATATAAATTCTTTTATGATGTAATTTAGCTGCTGAAAATCGAAAGCGACGAAAGGTGTATTTGGATAAAAAAAGATCAAAAAAAGTACAAACCCCTTCAACGTCTAATTCAAATATATTGAATGTTAATACATGTACAACACCTTTGTCAAACATTTCAAATGGTATGTTTTCATTCTAAATTTGAATAACTTTACATATTTATACTCCATTTTTAGCAAATTATATTTTAAATCTTACTAACCTTTGTAGTTTGTAATCATGATGCTGCGAGTCGAAAACGGAGAACCCAGTCTTCAATAAATATTCAAGGTATTATGTATAAAACAATTTTTACTTTAATTTTAGTTAAATTTTTATTTTAAGTTATTATAACTATAATTGTTTATAATTCTTATTATTGTTTTATAGAATCTTCCGACAGAAGAAAACATAGAAAAAATGTATTGGATTCTAATTCAATTTTATTGAATGTTAATACAGGTGAAATTATTAATTATTTAAATTATACATTACATATATGACATTTAATTTATACATTCATATTTATAAATCTAAATATTTTTTTTTTCTACTTCTTATTAGTTAATACATGTGCAACACCTTTGTCAAACATTTCAAATGGTATTTTTTCATTCCAAATTAATATTTTTATATATTTATACTCCATTTTTAGCATATTATATTTTAAATCATACTAACCTTTGTAGTTTGTATTCATGATGATGCGAGTCGAAAACGGAATACACAGTCTTCAATAAATATTGAAGGTATTATGTATAAAACAATTTTTACTTTAATTGGTGTTAACTTTTAATTTTAAGTTATTATACCTATAATTTTTTATAATTCTTATTATTGTTTTATAGAATCTTCCGATAGAAGAAGACATAGAAAAAATGTATTGGATTCTAAAAGGTGCAAGAGCACCCAAACAGGTACAAAATTATATTATTTATTTTATTAGCATTATATTTTAATATTTTATTTTTCTATATATTAACAAAAGTTCTTATTACTTTCTATTTATTACAACACAAAATAAAATACAAAAAAATATAAACAATAAATTTTTAATTTTTTTATAGGGTTACAAAACTCTTCTGTCAACCGTAATACTCGAAGGACGGTTACTCCAATACCTATGGCTGATTTGTCTGAATGTTTAGAAGACAACGTTGAATCAAATACTGGTAATGCTATAAAAGGCATATCCAAAGGTAACTAACATTTATCAATATTGCTAAATAGGTGTTTTATAATACTGGTCCATTCGTATTTGTGTTTATCATATATTAACCATTGTAGATTACTTGGACCATGGTGACCAAACAGTTGTTTGTCAAGAATGTTATGCTAAGCTATGGAAAAGTGAAGCTCTTAGGGGAAATAAAAACAACACCAAAACAAATTTTTACCTATGTTGTGCTTATGCCAAAGTTGAGCTTCCTGATTTTAAGGAACCTCCCCCTACCTATAAAGAATTATTTAATGGCGTCGATGAGAGAAGTAAAATTTTCCTCAAGAACATTAGACGTTACAATTCAATGTTCTCATTTACCTCTATGGGCGGGAAAATTGATTTTTCAGTTAATAAAGGTAAAGGCCCTTCCGTGTTTAGAATAAGCGGCGAGAATTATCATTCGATGGGTAGTTTGTTACCTACCGATGGAGAGAAACCAAAATTCTGTCAGCTATACATATATGATACTGACAATGAAGTTTCCAATAGAATAAACAATGTTGGGTAAGTGACTTTCTATATTTACTTTAATTATACATCTTATTATAATATATTTATAAGGTTTTAACGTTTTTTTTTTTACTTTTTTAGTTCATCATCCAAACGTCCGAAAGCAGAAAAATTAATTGAAGTTCAGCTTATAAAACAATTGAAAATTATGTTGGATTCAACAAATTCCTTGGTACAATCTTATAGAATTGCTAGGGATTGTTTTCATTCAAATCCTAATGAAAAAATTAAGTTGCAATTGAAGGGTAGGAGGCCCAAAGATGGCAGGACATTCAACTTACCAACTGCTTCAGAAGTTGCTGCTTTAATTGTAGGTGATATTGGTGATCAAGTTGAAAAGCGTGATATTATTGTACAAACAAAAGAAGGTACTCTTCAACGAATTAGTGAGTTGCATCCTTCTTATCTTGCACTTCAGTATCCATTGTTACTTCCATATGGTGAAGATGGATATAGAGTGGACATTCTTCACAAAAATGTTCCGGATACCTCAGCAAGTACAAGTGCTAAAAAAAATGAAACAAAAAAGATTTTGCATGAAAATTTAACAATGAGGGAGTTTTTTGCTTATAGACTTCAAGATAGGGTGAACAGATTCTCACTCATTCTAAATGCAAGGCGACTCTTTCAACAGTTTTTAGTTGATTCGTATACAATGATTGAGATGGAGAGATTGTTTTACATACGTAGTCAACAAACGATGCTTAGAAGCGAGACGGTTGAAACTCTAAACAATAAAAAACAAGAGGGGAATACAGAAACATCACGTATTGGTCAACGTGTTGTCCTCCCGTCTTCTTTTACAGGAGGTGCTCGATATATGATGCAAAATTATCTTGATGCTATGGCAATTTGCAAGTGGTGTGGATATCCAGATTACTTTATAACTATAACATGTAATCCTAAATGGCCAGAAATCAGAAGGTATCTTCATGACACCACTCTTAATCCTGAGGACAGACCAGGCATCTTATGTAGGTTGTTTAAAATTAAACTTGATTGTCTCATCAAAGAAATAAAACAAGAAAAAATATTTGGAGAGGTTACAGCAGGTAAGTTACAAAAGTCATTTCTATTTTTTAATTAATTTTCTATAAGTTTACATTTCAATTTATTAAATTTATTAATAACTATTTAAATTAACTATCATTTTGTTATTCTAATATTGTATTCTCATCTAGCAAACTAATTGTATTTAATTTCATGTGCAGTTGTTTACACGGTAGAGTTTCAAAAGCGGGGATTACCTCATGCACATATTTGTTTATTTATGAAACCTGCGTATAAACTCCCTACCGTTGACCATATTGATAAATTTATATCTGCTGAAATTCCAGATAAGAATGAAGATCCAGAATTGTACATGCTTGTACGTGATTATATGATTCATGGTCCTTGTGGTGTTTATAATATGAACTGTCCTTGCATGGTCGACAAAAAATGTTCTAAAAACTTTCCTAGAACATTTCAAATTGAAACATGCGTTGATTCTGAAGGTTTTCCTGTCTATAGAAGGAGAGATAATGGTAACTTCGTTGAAAAGTCTAATGTTGACCTTGATAATAGGTATGTTGTGCCATATAACAAAACTCTGCTTAAAAGATATCAAGCACATATCAATGTCGAGTGGTGTAATCAAGCTGGATCTATAAAGTATTTATTTAAATATATTAACAAAGGTCCAGATAGAATTACTCTAAATGTTGTCCATAGCAATAAGGAAGAAGGTCAGGAAGAGGAAGTAGACGAAATCAAAGGATTTTATCAATGTCGGTATATATCTGCATGTGAAGCTTCATGGAGAATATTCTCTTATGATGTTCATTACAGGACACCTCCTGTAATGAGGCTACCTTTCCATCTTCCTGGACAACAAAAAGTTGTTTATGGTGCTGGCGAAAACATTGATGATGTACTTAACAAACCATCTGTCGCTTCATCAATGTTTTTAGGTTGGATGAAACGCAATGAAAGCGATGACAACGCGAGGCAACTTACGTACGTCCAATTCCCGTTAAACTATGTTTGGAAAAGTGACAAGCGATCTTGGGAACCAAGGCAAAGAAACAAATCAGTTGGTCGTATTCATGTTGTGTCTCCTGCTATTGGTGAAGGTTACTTTTTAAGGATTCTGTTAAATAAGGTTAAAGGTCCAACCTCATTTGAAGATATTCGTACTGTCAATGGACGTGTTTATGGTACATATAGAGATGCGTGTTATGCCATGGGACTTTTGGATGATGATGCTGAGTATATTGAAGCAATACAGGAAGCATTCCATTCAGGATCTGGTGATTATTTGAGAAACTTATTTGCAACTATGTTAACATCTAATAGTCTTTCTAGACCAAACTTTGTATGGGAAAGCACATGGAAAGAGTTGTCTGAAGACATTCTACGTAAACGAAGAAAAGACACTAATTGTCCAGGTATGATTTCTTACCTATATTAGTAAAGTTAATTACATACTAATATTATTCTTATTTTTGTATAAAAAATTATATCGTTTAATATTATTGAGTAAATTTTTTCTTATTCAAATTTATGTAGATCTGAGACTTTCTGAAGATCAGATTAAGAACTTTGCTTTGCTTAGTATTGAAAACTTTTTGTTGCGCAATAGTTCCACTTTGCGAAATTTTATAGACATGCCATATCCTGATGATGACTCAATATACATTTCAAACAATCGATTGATTAATGAGGAATTGGGATATGACACAAATTGTTTGCGAGGGGAATTTGAAGAGATGTTTGGTTCTCTAACAGATGAGCAAAGAAATGTTTATGACACAATAATAAAAGCAGTTGAGGGTAAAAAAGGTGGTGTATTTTTTGTCTATGGATACGGGGGTACTGGTAAAACTTTTCTATGGAAAACATTGGCTTCATCCATAAGATCAAAAAGTAAAATTGTTTTGAATGTCGCTTCCAGTGGTATCGCTTCATTACTATTAACAGGCGGTAGGACTGCACACTCAAGGTTTTCAATTCCAATCAACCTAACCGAGGATTCTTTATGCTTCATAACACCAGACAGTGACGTAGCCCAATTGCTTAAGAAAACTGATTTGATTATTTGGGACGAAGCACCAATGGTTCATAAACATGCATTTGAAGCACTCGATCGAACTTTAAAAGACGTTTTTGGTATTGATAATGATAACAATTCGAATGTACTATTTGGTGGAAAGGTAGTTGTTTTTGGAGGTGATTTCAGACAAATTCTACTAGTAGTTCAAAATGGAAGTAGATATGATATTGTTAATGCATCATTAAGCTCTTCATACATTTGGCTTGTGTAACACCCCAACCGATGGCGGAAACATCGGGATGTCACGTATTGATGATTGTTCAGTAGCTCATGGTAAATAATAAGTTTCAATAAATGATTTAAATAAATTACATACAATTGTTCTAAGAATTTGTACATCAAAATGAAAAAAATACAAGCTACGCATCTTCAAGCATTAATTCTAATCTTCGAGCATGTTATAACCTGAAACATGTTAAGTTTGAAAATATTTTGGGTCAACAAAAGTTGGTGAGAATTACATAGGTTTTTGATAATTGAATAAAAATGTTGTGCAATTCATGTGTCATGTCAATCTAGTCCATATGTGAGAACATACTAGAAATAAATCGAGTGCATAATCAACCCTGATGACTGTTATAATATGATACATACCATACGCTCATGGTCCACTTGAATATGTTATACGATAACAAACACCCACGCTACCTTTGTAGGAGGCACGTATCCGGGTGGGATTGTCAGTCCAATAGATCTATCAATGTATACCGTCGGCTTGTACGGAGTTAATGATTATGCTAGAATGGTGCTTACTCTAATCATGCTCAAGACATAATGCAACATAGAAAACACATAGACACATTGATGATTGAATTGCAATAATGATGTTATAACATGTTTCACCCCAAAAATGGTGATAAATAAAAGGGGCTATGTAAAACTCACCTTGGTAAAATGTTATATCTGTTGAGAAATGTGTTGACCAAATGTATCAAGTATCACCCTAAACTGAGGTAATAAATATGTCTAAGTCTATCAAGTCTACAAATGTATAAGTTCTAGGGCTTCGAATTGGGGATAATTGCTCGTTTGATTAATATTAAAAATATTCGCCAATTGAGAGAAATTTAGTAAATAAATAACTAAAAATCTTTTTATGGAATTTAAATTTAAGATGGTCACAATAATGTGTTTAAATACAAAAATAATTTTTATAAAATTATTTCCTTTAAAATAGATTTTTAAATCTATTTATTACAAATTGCCAAAATTTAACTTTAATATTTAAAAATACTAAAATTAAAGAATTATTATTTTAAAAATCATATTTCTGTTCTAAATATATAAAAATAAATTGTATAAAATTTTGGTGCAAAAATAATAAAAATTGAATTTATTATGATTTAATTATGATTAAATCTAACAAAAATTGATTAAAAATACTAAATAAATGATTTTTCAGAAATAAAAATCATTTCTGAAAAGTTTAACGTTATAAAAACTTAGGATAATTTTTGTGGAAATTTAAAAGATCGTTTTGATATTTTAATGGATTTTTATAAATAAAATGGAATAAACTTGATTTATTTATTATATATATTAAATAAATAAATTTTTGAAAATTAAAAATTGGGTGTTGAACTTTTTCATCAGATTAACATAATATAATTTTTGTAGAATTTATAAAAGTGTTTTAGTATTTTAAAACGAATTAAAAAAAAACATACAAATAAATTATATATATGAATGTTGTAAAAAAAAAAGAAAGAAAAACTTGTTTGTGCCGGGTATTGAACCTGCGTGGACCGGGTATGATGCACCAGACACAACCACTTGGTCCAGACCAGTGGTTGTGTTTTGTTTTAATTCGTTTAATATATATATCATATAAAAATCGTGTTCTTCCCCAATTTAATAAGAACAAGCCCTAGATTATTCAATCGTTCGAATCACACAATGTTAACCCAATTAATCATGGGGTAAACACTGAGTGTTGGCCGATCATTAAAACCCATACAATAATTTAGACTTACAAACCCGTCGTGTACTCGAATTGATCGTTCAAGGCTCGGGTCAAAGAAACGAATTGAAATCCAAGAACAGAGGTTAGTTAAAAGAAATTGAGAGTTGAGAGAGATTGAGTGGCGAGTTGTGAAGGTTTGGAGCTGTTCAATTTATAGGGATGGGGTCTGGTTCGTTAGATAGGAAGGTTTGACCTCGATTTAATGTTTGACGCGTAAATGGTCAATTGATTATCAATCAATTGATAATAAACGTATTGGTGAGTCAATCTAGGCCGGCAATCATGTAGGCTTACCTTATTGCATAATTGATTGCTAATCAAAGGATAAAAAAAAAGAAAATAAAAAAAAAACTGCTGCTGGTCGCTGTTCGCGTGCAGGAAGAAACAAACAGACAAGGTTTAAAAAGGTGTTAAATATATTACGAGTTGGGTTAAAACCAATAGTGAGTGGTGGCTCAGGTGGTTAGTACGTGTGCTTGTGTTTGAGAGTGGCCCGGGTTCGATACCCAGCATAACCCTCTTTTTTTGTTTTTAAAATGCAGTAAAGGGGAGGGGGATGTTTGGGCTTCAGCCACTGGGCCGAGTGTTGGGCCGCGTCTATAGTGGGTTGGAATCAGCTGGGCTTCAAACAAATGAAAACAAGATGGAAATGGGCCAGATCTGTTATGTTTTGTGTGAGTATATATATATATATATATATATATATATATATATATATATTTTTAAAACTGAATTATAATTATTATTATTATTATTATTTATTATATATATATATACATATAGATTGCGAGTTTGGAAAAAAATAAATATAGACTTGGGCACATTAGTGTAGAATTTCGTATAGAAATTCCGTGAAAATTTTGCGATGTTACAGCTTGAATGCAAAGTCCTTAAGTTAACCAAAAATATGCGGTTAAGTTGTGGCAACACTACATCCGAGATTGAGCAAACAAAGAATTTTGCAAAATGGCTTTTGGATTTAGGTGAAGGCAAGGTTGGATATGAATTTGAGGATCAATGTATGATTGATATACCTGATGACTTATTGATTACTCAATCGTTGGATCCTGTTTCTGATTTGATATCGTTTGTTTACCCATCGATTTTAGAGAATTCAAGTATTCCAGGTTTTTTCGAAGAACGAGCTATTTTGGCACCCAAGAATGAAGTTGTTGAAGATATTAATGATCGTTTGCTTGCTTTGTTTCCTGGTGAGGAGATGGTATATCTAAGTTCAGACAGTGTTTGTAAATCAGAAAATATTGATGAAGAAATCGATGAAAGTTTATATTCACCTGATGTTCTTAATAGCCTTAAGTTTTCGGGAATTCCAAACCACAGATTGATTTTAAAAGTTGGTGTTCCAGTCATGTTACTCAGAAACATTGATCAAAGAAGTGGTTTGTGTAATGGAACAAGACTACAGGTCGTGTAACAACGGGAAAATTTTTCTTTTCTTTCTTCCTTTCGTCTCTTCATCTCCGGACTTCATTAAATTTTCGGGACGAAAATTCTTTCAACTGGGGGATGATGTGACACCCGGCATATTCAGGTTAATACTTATTATACTTTACATTCATGCGTTTCATACTTTACATACATACGAGTCTATCTCAACGAAAACATTGAAAACAACTACTTAATATCCTACTTGACTGGGTCAGTTGAGTCGTACCGATGATTCGGGAATCATCGGGAGTCGTTACAATGGTTCGAGAGACCATTGGGTGTCGGTCCATAACCACGTGTACAAGAATCGGTGATTCGTGGAATCGCCGGGTTTAACGCACCCACGCAAGTCTCGAGTCCCGGGAATTGGTGATCGGGCGGGAACGTGTTATTTATCATGCATTATATGTTTACAATCATTATGTGACTTGTCGGTATGTGAATATGTGTTAACATATGTTAAAACGGGGTTTAACGCGCAAAACACACGAAAACAGCCCCTATAGGCGATTAGGGAAGCCCAATCGCCTATAGGAGGGGCGAGTGGGGGACCTTAGGGGCGAGTAGGGGCTGATCGCATGACTGTTCATGCGATTAGGCCCCAATCGCATGAACTTACATGCGATTAGGCTTCCTAATCGCGTGTAAAGCTGCATAATCGCGTGTTACGTGCTGGACGACTAGAAACGCCTATAAATACCACCCTTGACCTCCAAAACATCATTTGTGCAACCCTAGCCGTCCCATAACATAACCCAACACACAAACACCCTCTGGAACTCGTTTTTGCATCAAAACAACCATTTTCAAGCTTATTCCATCATCACCTCTTGAATACAAGGTGTGTTCTTCAAACCCAAACCTTTAAATGATTATGTTTTACTCCCTAAACGTCCAGACCTGACTTATAAATGTTTTTGTCTTTGAAAATCCATTTAAAACCGTTTTTAAACAAACCCACACCTTTACATGTGTTATATGTGTTATATGTGATTAAAGATAGAATTTTTAGGATTGAATCATGGTTGTTTTTGTGTTATTATGATGTTTATGGCTGTTACAAGTTAGTATGATGATGTCCTAGGAGTTTGAATGGTTTTGGTTGTGTATTGTTGATACTTGATGTTTTGACCCATTTGAAGGATTTTGGATGATTAAGGATGATATGAGGTATGTTGTTGATTGAATGATGTTAGGGTTTGCTCTAGGATGATGCTAGAACAGTAGGATGCTATCGAACAACGTGGTTATGCGATTTAATCTGAATAATTGCTATTTAGGGCAAGTTCTTGCATGTTGATGTGATGTTTACATGCTAAGTTGCTATTTTGGGAAAACGCTCGCATTCGGAACTGTTAGAACGATGAAAACTTAGGGGTTTTGCTTGAAATATGTTTGTTAAGGTGTTAGGATGATTATTGG
The DNA here is from genome assembly GCA_028751855.1 of Ambrosia trifida. NCBI lineage: Eukaryota > Viridiplantae > Streptophyta > Magnoliopsida > Asterales > Asteraceae > Ambrosia > Ambrosia trifida. The sequence continues at coordinate 202,189,575 of CM054122.1, read as the reverse complement.
ATGTTTTTACATGTTTCGGATCTGATTTGGAGCGTTAAACGCGCGAAATTGCATTGTGCAGCTGCAACAGGCGATTAGCATCATAATCGCATGCTGTTGTAGGCGATTAGGCCCCTTAGGGGGCGATTGGCATCCCAATCGCATGCTGTATAGGCGATTAGCATGCTAATTGCCTGTTGACCATCCCCAATCACATGTTGACTTTTCCCTAAATGCTAGTTTGATTCCTAATCGCGTGTAATGCTGCTGTATGTATATTTTAACATCCCGGAACATGATTTGACGCCTAGGAACATGATAGGAACCCCGGGATACACCCAATGACTTAGTAATACGTGTTCGGACCTGTTTACGCGTTAATTGGACATTATGCTAGACTAGGTGAACTGTTGCGCGCATTAAGTGTTTAATTGCATATGTGGCATGATGTCTTGTATTTATCTAACACATGAGATGTCGGGTCACCAATGGGATGTCGGGCCTTGTCTGGTGCGGTCGGTTAAACGTTTGAAACATCATTTCATATATACACGGTTATGGTCTGGACTACTAGGGACTAATCAACCTACGGGTTGTTAGTCTAACGCCTTATACGCTCGTCATGATAGGTCACCGGTATTAGGGGCCGTCTATTGAGCAGGTTTACTTGTCTTAGTACGAAGAGCAGCATCAGGTGAGTTTCACGGCCCCGCCTTACGCTTTACATTTTGGGGGAGACACATGCTTATACTTATTACATAAATTATCATGTTATGCTAGTGATTGATTCATTTACATACTATACGATACGTAAAGTCCCGGGGAAACCATGAATATGCTGGATAGCATAACGGGGGAAATGTGGATAGATCTATTGGGATTGACAGACCCCACCCGTCGGCTGGGAGCCGGGCGGGTGCATATTGTCTCGGTCGTAAGCTAAATCATTTCGGGCAAAAATCATATCTCGTTGTCTGTAATGGTTTCCGGTCGTGGTAGTATAACTCATGCGTCTAGCTAACGCTATTATTTCTGACATAGTGGTAACATGATGGCTTTTATTACTTAAAACGTTTAATATAAAACCTGTGAACTCACCGGCATTATTTGCTGACGTTTTTAGCATGTTTGTCTCAGGTCGTTGAGGTAGCAGCTTATCATAGGCGCACGGAGTCACACGGCGTCTAGGATTCATATGCATTGTCTTATCTTTTTCAGACTTACGTACTTTTACATTTTGGGTTGTAATAAAAGTTACGCTTCCGCAGCGAATGGATTTATGAAAACTTGATGGTTGTTTATTTCATTTTACGTATCATATAGTGTCGTTTATTGTGACCGTTGACTTAGATCCTGGTTTGTCATGCGCCTCGCGGTAAAACCCCGCATGTGGAATTTGAGGGTGTGACAGATTGGTATCAGAGCCAATGGTTATAGTGAACTAGGACTGCATGTTGAAGTCAAGTCTATAGCCGAGTCGCACACACTAGACGGTCACATTCATATAAGTCATGTCATATGGGAATTGCCGGGGTATTCGTATTACATTCGTTATTATCATTTATGCTTACATCACCTATCTATTACTCTTATTTCCTATCTTGTTCTTCAACTTCGTGCTGGAAACGAGGAGCCTTACTACCCTTGCACGGCGGTGGCGTACGTTGGAGTGGCTTCGGCATCCTACGGAGATTTGTCCAAGATTCGGACATCTCCAATTTTTATACTCCAACGGACACACTTGCTTGCACACATTATCGCACACTTGTACTTGCTGTTTTATATCTTGAACATGGGTGCCTGGTGGTTTGAAGGTCAGGCTAGGAGCACGCCTCGGGGACCATGTAGAGCGACTTATCATTTCGGGTGCACACGAAATAATAAGTTGAGATGCATGGAAATCCTGGTGGACTCTGTGTTTGATCTAATGACTATGATGGGATCCAATTCTTTGATTAACTTTATTACTTACGGTTTCTTCATGATTCTTTGTTATCTGTTCTGGAATCTGATGTCTTGTCTTTGATCTTGACAGAAGATGGCAGGACGTCGTGGTGGTCGCGTTGGTGGTCGTGTTGGTGGCCGAAATGGCGGTGGACGTAATGGGGGTCGTGGTAACATCAGCATGACCCAGGCGGAGCTGAATAATCTGATCCAGGAGCACGTGGCAGCTGCTATTGCTGCGCAGCAGGCCGCCCACCAGGGCCATGGTGGTAATTTAATTACTCCTACCCTCATTCCTTATCTTTTGTCGTGTGATGATCGTTTTCTGACCGTGTTGCCTTTTTTTGGTAATAGGGGATGCTTTTCCTCCTCCACCACCTCCACCTCCTCCAGTCCACTGTACTTATAAGATGTTCCAGGACTGCAAGCCCCATAACTTCAGTGGGACTGAGGGGGCTGTGGGACTACTCCGTTGGTTGGAGAAGGTTGAGTCTGCTTTCTCCATGTGCAACTGCCCTGAGGAGTTTCGTGTGAAGTATGCTTCGGGGACGTTTGAGGGACGCGCTTTGACTTTGTGGAATTCGACTGTACAGACTATTGGTTTACTGGAGGCCCATGCGTTGCCATGGACCGAATTTGTGTTTCGTTTGAAGATGGAGTACTGTCCCAGGGATGAGATCAAGAGTTTGGAGCACGAGCTGTGGAATCATCAGATGGTGGGATCTGAGATAGAGGAGTATACCACTCGCTACCATGAGTTGGCACTTTTGTGCCCGGATTCTGTGACGCCTGAATATAAGGCTATTGAGTTCTACATCAGTGGGTTGGTGCCTGAGATTCGCGGGTTGGTGACCGCTAATGATGCTACTACACTTCGGGATACCATTCGATTGGCTCACAGGTTGACTAAACAGAAGGTTCAGGAGGGTCTTTTGCCTCCTAAGGGTACTGTGGTGAAGACCTCTGACAGCAACAAGAGGAAATGGGATAACACGGGTAAGGGTACGGCACAGCCTCAGCAGCAGCAGCATAAGAAGTTTGAGACTACGGGTTCGTCTTCTGGGCAAAAGCAGGGTGGTTATACTGGTAGGCTGCCTAGGTGTGATCGTTGTGGGTATCATCATGTGGGAAATTGTAGCTTTTGTACCTGTTGCAAGAAGAACGGGCATCAGGCCCAGACGTGTAGGGTGAATCTTCAGACTCAGCAACAGGTGGTTGCCCCTACTACTACTACCACTGCTGCACCTCGGGGTAACCAGGGATGTTTCAACTGCGGGGAGACAGGGCACTTTAAGAAGGACTGCCCCAAACTAAAGCAAGGGAATGCTGGGAGGAATGACAAGGGCAACGGGGGTGGCGGCAGGAACGCGCGCGCCTTCGTCATTGGGTCGGGCGAGGCCCGTCAGGATCCGGATACTGTTACTGGTACGTTTCTTCTTTGTGATCGTTATGCCTCCGTTTTATTTGATTCGGGTGCCGACAAGAGTTTTATATCTGTTGAGTTTAGCCGACTGTTAGACATTGTACCGACTCCCTTAGAGGTCAAGTATCTTATAGAATTGGCTGATGGTAAGAATATTGAGGCAACTCATATTCTTAAAGGATGCCAGTTGGAACTGTCGGGGTTATCTTTTCCTATCGACCTCATGCCGGTATCATTGGGCAGTTTCGACGTTGTAGTAGGTATGGATTGGTTGTCCTTATATCGCGCGGAGATTGTTTGCTTCGATAAAATCATTCGCCTCCCTCTCCCGGATGGAGAGATTCTTTTGGTTCATGGCGAGAAAAGTGGAGTTCCCTTGAGCATCATTTCGTGTATGAAGGCGTATAAGTATTTACGTAAGGGGTATTCCGCGATCTTAGCTCTTGTTTCGGTTTCATCTAACGATGAGAAGAGGATCGAGGACATTCCTGTTGTTCGTGATTTTCCCGACGTATTCCCCGATGATTTGCCTGGCCTTCCACCTCACCGTCAGGTTGAATTTAACATTGATCTTACGCCCGGTGCGGCGCCTATTGCCCGAGCTCCTTACCGCCTTGCACCTCCCGAGATGCAAGAATTATCTAACCAACTGCAGGAGTTGTTAGAAAAAGGGTTCATTAGACCTAGTTCATCCCCGTGGGGAGCTCCTATCCTATTTGTCAAAAAGAAAGATGGGAGCCTTCGTATGTGTATTGACTATCGGGAACTGAACAAGGTAACCATCAAGAATCGTTACCCGCTTCCTCGTATTGATGATTTATTCGATCAGCTCCAAGGCTCCAGTTTTTATTCCAAGATAGATCTGAGGTCTGGGTATCATCAACTGCGGGTACAAGAAGCTGACATTCCAAAGACCGCCTTTCGTACACGCTATGGCCACTTCGAGTTCCTGGTCATGCCCTTTGGTCTTACGAATGCACCTGCTGTTTTCATGGACTTGATGAACCACGTTTGCAAGCCCTATCTCGATAAATTCGTTATCGTGTTTATCGACGACATTTTGGTTTATTCTAAGAACGAGACGGATCATGAGGAACACTTACGATTAGTCTTGGAACTTTTGAGACGGGAGCAGTTGTATGCTAAGTTCTCAAAGTGTGATTTCTGGTTACGTGAAGTACAATTCCTAGGGCATGTAGTTAATGAACTAGGAATTCATGTCGATCCGGCCAAGATTGAAGCTATTAAGGAATGGGAAGCACCAAAGACGCCATCTGAGGTGCGGCAATTCCTAGGCCTTGCGGGTTACTATCGTCGTTTCATTGAGGGATTTTCGAAGATCGCTCAACCCCTCACCACTCTTACCCAGAAGGACCGAAAGTTCGACTGGGGAGAACCGCAGGAATCAACATTTCAGATGCTGAAACTTAAACTTTGCTCTGCGCCCATCTTATCCTTACCTGAGGGCACAGATGATTTTGTTGTGTACTGTGACGCTTCCATTCGTGGTCTCGGTTGTGTGTTAATGCAACGCGGGAAGGTTATTGCCTACGCCTCTCGCCAACTTAAAGTCCATGAAAAGAACTACACCACTCATGATTTAGAGTTGGGTGCAGTGATCTTTGCGTTGAAGATCTGGAGACATTACTTGTACGGTACCAAGTGCGAAGTATACACCGATCACAAGAGTCTCCAGCATATTTTCGACCAAAAAGTATTGAACATGCGGCAACGACGTTGGGTTGAACTCCTGAACGACTATGACTGCGCCATCAAGTACCATCCTGGTAAGGCGAACGTTGTGGCAGACGCCTTGAGCAGAAAGGAGTCTGTGAAACCTCGTCGTGTTCGCGCCTTACAGCTCACCATTCATTCTTCGTTGCCTGACCAAATTCGTTCGGCTCAATTGGAAGCTTTGAAGGAGGAAAACCTTAAAGCTGAAACCATGCACGGTGCTGATAAACACCTCGAGCTTGGGTCTGATGGCCTGCATTACTTTGCCGAGCGCGTTTGGGTTCCTTTATTTGGGGGTTTGCGGGGGCTTGTCATGGACGAAGCTCACAAATCCCGGTATTCTATTCATCCGGGTTCCGATAAGATGTATCAGGACCTAAAGATACTCTATTGGTGGCCCAACATGAAGGCTGACATAGCTTCGTATGTCAGCAAATGTCTGACCTGTGCTAAGGTCAAGGTGGAGTACCAGAAGCCGTCTGGTCTCCTACAGCAACCTGAAATTCCTGAATGGAAATGGGAACGGATTACCATGGATTTTGTGACCAAACTTCCGAAGTCGCCCAGTGGTTGTGACATGATCTGGGTGATTGTCGACCGGTTGACAAAGTCCGCACATTTCCTCGCTATTAAGGAAACCGACAGTCTGGAGCGGTTGTCTCGTATCTATATTAAGGAAGTGGTTTCCAAGCACGGGGTGCCCGTCTCTATCATCTCCGATCGTGATCCTCGTTTCGCTTCCCGTTTCTGGAAACAATTACATAAAGCGTTGGGTACTCAACTAGACATGAGCACCGCATATCATCCGCAAACTGACGGTCAGAGCGAGCGGACGATTCAGACGCTTGAAGACATGCTTCGAGCATGTGTCATCGATTTCGGTAAGAGTTGGGAGGTTCACCTACCGTTGGTGGAGTTCTCTTACAACAATAGTTACCACTCCAGCATTAAGGCGGCACCGTTCGAGGCTCTGTATGGACGGAAGTGTCGGTCCCCTCTTTGCTGGGCCGAGGTGGGCGAAAGCCAACTCACTGGTCCAGAAATGGTGTACGAAACTTCCGAAAAGATCGTACAAATTCGTAATCGTATGGCGGCAGCTCGTGATCGTCAGAAGAGCTACGCTGATCATCGTCGCAAACCTTTGGAGTTCCAGGTTGGCGACAAGGTTTTATTGAAGGTATCTCCATGGAAGGGCGTTATACGCTTCGGGAAGCGCGGCAAGCTTAACCCTCGTTATGTCGGACCATTCCCAATCCTGGAACGTATTGGGCCGGTGGCATACAGACTTGACTTACCAGCCGAGCTTAGTGGCGTGCATAACGTCTTCCATGTCTCGAATCTTAAGAAGTGCTTGGCGGACGAATCTCTCGTAGTTCCTCTCGAAGAAATCAGAGTTGATGATCGTTTACGTATCGTGGAGGAACCAGTTGAAATCCTAGATTATAAGATTCGTAGCCTTCGTCGGAGTAAGATCCGCATCGTTAAGGTTCGTTGGAATTCAAATCGTGGACCGGAGTTCACGTGGGAGCGAGAAGATCAGATGAAGGCTAAGTACCCTCATCTATTTCCTAAGCGTGCGTTTGAATCGAACTATGTTGCTTCCAAAGCCAAATGAATCTCGGGTCGAGATTCCTTTCAACTGGGGGATGATGTAACAACGGGAAAATTTTTCTTTTCTTTCTTCCTTTCGTCTCTTCATCTCCGGACTTCATTAAATTTTCGGGACGAAAATTCTTTCAACTGGGGGATGATGTGACACTCGGCATATTCAGGTTAATACTTATTATACTTTACATTCATGCGTTTCATACTTTACATACATACGAGTCTATCTCAACGAAAACATTGAAAACAACTACTTAATATCATACTTGACTGGGTCAGTTGAGTCGTACCGATGATTCGGGAATCATCGGGAGTCGTTACAATGGTTCGAGAGACCATTGGGTGTCGGTCCATAACCACGTGTACAAGAATCGGTGATTCGTGGAATCGCCGGGTTTAACGCACCCACGCAAGTCTCGAGTCCCGGGAATTGGTGATCGGGCGGGAACGTGTTATTTATCATGCATTATATGTTTACAATCATTATGTGACTTGTCGGTATGTGAATATGTGTTAACATATGTTAAAACGGGGTTTAACGCGCAAAACACACGAAAACAGCCCCTATAGGCGATTAGGGAAGCCCAATCGCCTATAGGAGGGGCGAGTGGGGGACCTTAGGGGCGAGTAGGGGCTGATCGCATGACTGTTCATGCGATTAGGCCCCAATCGCATGAACTTACATGCGATTAGGCTTCCTAATCGCGTGTAAAGCTGCATAATCGCGTGTTACGTGCTGGACGACTAGAAACGCCTATAAATACCACCCTTGACCTCCAAAACATCATTTGTGCAACCCTAGCCGTCCCATAACATAACCCAACACACAAACACCCTCTGGAACTCGTTTTTGCATCAAAACAACCATTTTCAAGCTTATTCCATCATCACCTCTTGAATACAAGGTGTGTTCTTCAAACCCAAACCTTTAAATGATTATGTTTTACTCCCTAAACGTCCAGACCTGACTTATAAATGTTTTTGTCTTTGAAAATCCATTTAAAACCGTTTTTAAACAAACCCACACCTTTACATGTGTTATATGTGTTATATGTGATTAAAGATAGAATTTTTAGGATTGAATCATGGTTGTTTTTGTGTTATTATGATGTTTATGGCTGTTACAAGTTAGTATGATGATGTCCTAGGAGTTTGAATGGTTTTGGTTGTGTATTGTTGATACTTGATGTTTTGACCCATTTGAAGGATTTTGGATGATTAAGGATGATATGAGGTATGTTGTTGATTGAATGATGTTAGGGTTTGCTCTAGGATGATGCTAGAACAGTAGGATGCTATCGAACAACGTGGTTATGCGATTTAATCTGAATAATTGCTATTTAGGGCAAGTTCTTGCATGTTGATGTGATGTTTACATGCTAAGTTGCTATTTTGGGAAAACGCTCGCATTCGGAACTGTTAGAACGATGAAAACTTAGGGGTTTTGCTTGAAATATGTTTGTTAAGGTGTTAGGATGATTATTGGATGTTTTTACATGTTTCGGATCTGATTTGGAGCGTTAAACGCGCGAAATTGCATTGTGCAGCTGCAACAGGCGATTAGCATCATAATCGCATGCTGTTGTAGGCGATTAGGCCCCTTAGGGGGCGATTGGCATCCCAATCGCATGCTGTATAGGCGATTAGCATGCTAATTGCCTGTTGACCATCCCCAATCACATGTTGACTTTTCCCTAAATGCTAGTTTGATTCCTAATCGCGTGTAATGCTGCTGTATGTATATTTTAACATCCCGGAACATGATTTGACGCCTAGGAACATGATAGGAACCCCGGGATACACCCAATGACTTAGTAATACGTGTTCGGACCTGTTTACGCGTTAATTGGACATTATGCTAGACTAGGTGAACTGTTGCGCGCATTAAGTGTTTAATTGCATATGTGGCATGATGTCTTGTATTTATCTAACACATGAGATGTCGGGTCACCAATGGGATGTCGGGCCTTGTCTGGTGCGGTCGGTTAAACGTTTGAAACATCATTTCATATATACACGGTTATGGTCTGGACTACTAGGGACTAATCAACCTACGGGTTGTTAGTCTAACGCCTTATACGCTCGTCATGATAGGTCACCGGTATTAGGGGCCGTCTATTGAGCAGGTTTACTTGTCTTAGTACGAAGAGCAGCATCAGGTGAGTTTCACGGCCCCGCCTTACGCTTTACATTTTGGGGGAGACACATGCTTATACTTATTACATAAATTATCATGTTATGCTAGTGATTGATTCATTTACATACTATACGATACGTAAAGTCCCGGGGAAACCATGAATATGCTGGATAGCATAACGGGGAAATGTGGATAGATCTATTGGGATTGACAGACCCCACCCGTCGGCTGGGAGCCGGGCGGGTGCATATTGTCTCGGTCGTAAGCTAAATCATTTCGGGCAAAAATCATATCTCGTTGTCTGTAATGGTTTCCGGTCGTGGTAGTATAACTCATACGTCTAGCTAACGCTATTATTTCTGACATAGTGGTAACATGATGGCTTTTATTACTTAAAACGTTTAATATAAAACCTGTGAACTCACCGGCATTATTTGCTGACGTTTTTAGCATGTTTGTCTCAGGTCGTTGAGGTAGCAGCTTATCATAGGCGCACGGAGTCACACGGCGTCTAGGATTCATATGCATTGTCTTATCTTTTTCAGACTTACGTACTTTTACATTTTGGGTTGTAATAAAAGTTACGCTTCCGCAGAGAATGGATTTATGAAAACTTGATGGTTGTTTATTTCATTTTACGTATCATATAGTGTCGTTTATTGTGACCGTTGACTTAGATCCTGGTTTGTCATGCGCCTCGCGGTAAAACCCCGCATATGGAATTTGAGGGTGTGACAGGTTGTTCAATTGGGAAAACGTGTAATAGAAGCCAGAATTATTTCAGGTAGTAACATTGGAATGCGGACATTTATTCCCAGAATTAGTCTTACACCCTCTGATAAGAAGATTCCTTTCAAATTTAGAAGAAGACAGTTTCCCCTTTCTGTGTCTTTTGCTATGACAATAAACAAGAGTCAAGGGCAGTCGCTATCTAAGGTTGGGTTATATTTGAAAGATCCAGTTTTCACACATGGACAATTGTATGTTGCATTATCAAGAGTAAAAAGTAGGAATGGTCTGAAGATATTAATATTAGACAAGGAAGGTAATGTGACTACACGTACTGTAAATGTTGTTTACAAGGAGATTTTTGGACAGCTATGACAAATTCTTGTAAGTCTCATTTTTTTTGTTACAATTAAGTCGCTATGGTTTAATTTTTTTTACCCAGTTATTCATCTAAACATTATAGGAACTACCGTGCTACAATCTATCTTACGAACACATCCATAATTTTTTTTTTTACATATTTCAATGTCTTTAGTCATTCACTATTTTTACGATTTTGTGAACATTCTATGTTTACCGATGTTTTTTTTTAAAGTATCCTATTATTTTGTTTGGTGGAAGACTTTTTTAATTATTAAATTTATTTGCAACATCTCTTTATCAATTTATATGTTTCACATACACAATACAATTACAATTTTATAAATAAACGTTTTTATTCTTTTAACTTGTCATGTTAAATTCTTTTTAATAATATTTTTCAATATTAACGTTTTATATATTAATAAGTTTCCGAAATTATTATTTGTATAATTATATTAAATTTATATTATCATTAATTGTTACTAAAAATATAAGGTTAACAAAAATACAATAATTCTCCAACATCTATATAAACATCATTTGACAATTCTTTTTTCTACTATCTTCTTCATAATTCAATCACATTTTCATAATCAAACAAGGTATACTTCGAAATTTTCTATTTATTTTTTCTATTATTTTTTTTTGAACGGCTTCTTTTTTTTTACTAATGTATTTGTATTTTTTTTGTTTTTTTTTCTATGTTTTGTTTCATAGCAATACAAGACAAAATTGATGTTTGTTGAAAGTTAACAATTGAATGTTAATTACGGTTATGATTTTTTTTTTTTAACATCTTCAAAATAGTCATAAACAATGGATTTGTTTTTATAGGTACTCATGGATATTAGGTTTTCGCATATGGTGTCCAACGGTGCAGTTCTTCACCCAACTAATTATTGTCAACTCTGTGACGTCCAATGTCTGGATGATGCCCAATATGCACAACATGTTAATGGTAAAAAACATCAATCTAAGGTATTACATTTAATATATATATATATATATATATATATATATATATTCATATAACTTATATATATATACATATATGTATGTACTTATTATATGTAAAATTAGATTACTTATTTGTGTATTGATTTTTATTTAGGTTGCACATGCTACCGGCAATGATGTCTTCTATTGTGGTCTATGTGAAGTTAGATGTACCAGTCAACCAAACCTAAATGCGCATCTTGATGAAAGGAAGCATAAGAAGGCTTTGCACAACGTTGGCTTTATTGATATTATTTGATGATTAATTTTTTTTTTAGTATTATCGTATCTTTTATTTCCGGAAATATGTTTTTCCATACTATCACTTTGTGTTTCACATCATGATTGCTATTTTTTTTTCTTTAATAATGTTATGATTTGGTAACTTTTGGATGTTTATTTGTTTCTTAATGATTTTGCATATTAATTTTTTAATAGGTTGGTGATTTTTAAATATATAATTCATTTATGTTAGTTTAATGGTTGGTTTGAAATTCCATGTTAACACTATTAATTTATTTTTACTTTTCAACTTTGTAAATTTTTATTTACTTTGGTTTTCACCGTGGGTCCCCACGGGACTCTAACCTAGTTATGTTTATATTTTATATATTTACTGGTTAAATTATTACTAGAATCGGGTACGCATTTTTAGCGTGGAAACGGGTGCGCTTAAAGCCCAATAAGTAGTAGGATGATGGGCTGAATATATTTGTATGGAGGGCCTGTTTTCAGATTTAGTTGATTGTATTTTCTGCACAATTGGGTACAAATAGAGGTGCAAAAAAAACCGGAACCGGAAAAAAAAACCGGAACCGGAAAAAAAACCGGAACCGGGTATACCCGGAACCGTACCCTACCATACCCGTTGGGTACGCATAGGGTATAGATTTCTATGTAAAAAACCGGACCCGGACCCAATTTATACCCGGTTGTACCCGGTTTTTTAAATGCCCGAAATCGGGTTGTACCCGGAATGGGGTTTTCCGAATACCCGATACCGGGTTTTCCGAATACTCAAAAAGTATGTGTCAAGAGACGGGTCTGTTTGGCATTTTGATGTTGAGGCGGAACCGAGTATTAAAAAATCGGAACCAGATTTTCCGAATACTCAAAAAGTATACTCAAAGAATTCTATAACCGCGTTATAATCATCTAAATCGCACTACCCTTTGACGTGATTGTATAAAAATAATTCAATACCCGATATACCCGGGTTTTTTCAATACCCAGTGTACACGGTTTTTTCAATACCTGATATACCCGAAACCGGTTCCATACCCAGAACCGGGTATTGAAAAACCGGAACCGATATACCGGGTATGGTTTTTTATGCTAGAAACCGGAACCGGTTCGTTCAATACCCGATCAAAGTAATACCCGACCGTACCCGGAACCGGTTCCATACCCGGAACCAGGTATTAAAAAAACCCGATTTGTGCACCTCTAGGTACAAATGTACAATATAAAACCGTTTTATATTTTTTAGAATCCAAACACTTTTATAAAATAGCATCCATATTATATAAGGTTACTAATGCTTATGATATGAACAAACGTAACGCAGTGATGATTAAGTTTAAAATTTTTGAATTAATTTTGATGGATAACGTTTGGATTGTTTTTTACAATTAGTTTAGTTTTAGATTAATAAGAAGGTTTATATTTGTACTAAAAAAATAAAGAAAAAATTACACCGTTAGTCCTCATGGTTTCCACCTAGTTTCAATGTAAGATACTAAAGTTTTATTGTTTCTGCTTAAGGTATTAACCTTTTATTTTGTTTCAATGTCAGGTATTAGGGACTAACCTAGTTAAAACTTAACTGAGTTTGAGGGTATTATGGTCCTTTCACCTATATATGTGACTTTTATCTAAAAAACAATAAGTCTTTATAACCCACTTCTGTGAAGACTCAAACCTGAATCCTAGGACAAACAAGATAACAACCCAACCAGCTGATCTAAATGATCAGTTGGTTTAATAACTAGCATAAATATTTAAATTAAATACCAATCTCTGTTTATTAAGAAACAAAATAAAAACCAAAACCCAGTTGTCCAAGACTCGAACCTGGGACCTTGGCTTATTAAAAGAACAGGCAAACCAGCTGATCTAAGCGACCAGGTGGTTATTATTCCGATCGGAATCTTTATAAATGAAATCGATGCAGCTCATCTTCCCCAATTCAACCCAAACCAAACCCTAACCCTCGAACCTTGACCAATTAACCCCCCAAAAGGACACTATAACAGAAAAACAATTAGGGCTTTTGTTTCTTGATCATAGTCAACAACTACCTATAACTTAATTCGAATAGAAACTAACCTGTATGCTCGGTTTAAGCGAAGAACGCGAAATAGAGGATAGGTTCGATTCCGGCCACAGAAAGCGATGATTAGATTGATTATTTTGTGGTTTCTGTTGGTATGAATGCAAAGGGTAATAGGGAGGGGTATTTATAGGGTGAATACAGATCAGATAAACGAATTTCGATCGAAAAGATAAGGGTTAATGGCGGTTTAAAGATTTGTCAAAAATTCAGATAATTCAACTTCTTCGATGCGATTGGAATGGGTTTATGACCGGTTTTTAAGAGATAATCATGAATTCAAAACGAATTCATGATGTGGTGACAGGTTTTGGAGCGAATTAGAAGATTGAATGAATATAAGGCTTAGCTTCCCTGATCATATAATTAGATAAAACGCAACTATAACCAACTGATCCAATATATCAGATGGTTGGTGCTTGTTTTCGTACAATGAAGATGCCGGGTTCGACCCTTGGGTCCTACCTGTTTCTTATTATTTTTAATATATATATATATATATATATATATTAAATGACATGTATTTATTGGTTAAAAGAAATATATAGGTGAATGGACCATAATACCCTTAAACTCAGTTAAGTTTTAACTAGGTTAGTCCCTAATACCTGACATTGAAACAAATTAAAAGGTTAATCCCTTAAGCAGAAACAATAATACTTTAGTACCTTACATTGAAACTAGGTAGAAACCATAAGGACTAACGGTGTAATTTTTTCAAAAATAAATTATTTGATTTAGTTTGGCTTAATTAATTTAGATTAGTGTAAAAAAGTTTTTTGAGTAGTAAAAAAAAGTTTATATTTTAGTTTTTTAAACGGCGGAAAGCTTTCTATGATATAGAGAAAAAGTGGCCAGCATAGGCTGTAAAACCCAAGGTATAAGAACAAAATAAAATCGAAAAACACAAGAACACTGAAAAACTAAGCTAGTATATTAGTAATATCAAATTCACCCATATTTATGTTTTAGTTTATAAAAGAAATGTTTGGTTATATTTTACCTAATTAATTTCACTTGTTAAATTATACTAGTAAGTTGTTTTTATTTTTTAGTTAATACAAAGTCTTAAGGTTGATTCATATATTAAAATATTAACTAATTAATAAATATCAAAAGTTAAACTTTTTAACAATGTCAATAAGTGTAGCTGAGGGCAGTGGCGAGGCTTAGTTGGGGCGGTAGGGGGCGGCCGACCCCCCCTCCGAATTTTCGTGCACAAGTTCCGATTATATAGTATTCGTATAGAAAATTTTGTAAATATAGAGTTTCGACCCCCCGAAACAAGTGACTTCCGACCCCCCGTGACTTCCGACCCTCCGAACCTTCGGGTCAAGCTTCGCCACTCGCTGAGGGAATATATCAATTATACCATAGTCAAGGGAGGCGCACCGCGCACATACACTCTCAAAGAGTAGAGGGAAAAAAAAGAATGCTAACTACAAATTACATAATTAGCTCGAGCTTTGTTCAAAGTTCGAGTCCTAACTATTGAGAAACATCTCACATGACACTATATGTTGAGATGGTTTGAAATGCCACATCATATACCTTGGTTCCGTAAGAGTTACTGTTGGAAATGGCATAACACTATAGATCGTTTATTCCTTACTACGTTAATGCACACATCACACACTTTCATTTAAAACATGCTTGTTGTTCATGGCCTATCTTTATCAATTATCATTTCTTACATTTTGGTATGTCTATTTATGCTAGTGGGTGAAATGGGCTGAGTTTCTAGGGAACAGACGACGAATCTATTTAAGGGAATTGTGTCAAACACAAGTCCGGTTCTGTTAATCTGATTTTCATTTCCTTCTGTTTGTTTCTTTGTAGAATCATCACAGGCTCCATTGTATTGTAAGTTTTCTAACAAACTTAAACAGATTCTTTATTAACAGTTTTCGATTTCTTTTCAATAATGGAGAACAACTCTCATCCGATGTTTTGCTGCTCCTCTCGTGAGTTCTAGTGCTGCTAGAGTCACTGCAGTGTTCACATCTGCAGTTGCTGTTACCGCTGCCTTGGTGGCACCTTTGCTTGCTGCAGTGGCAAGCCATGCTGAAACACCTGAGAAGTTTGCTCGTGTAAACTTCAAACGGTGGCAACAAAAGATGTTGTTCTATTTGACAACATTGAACCTTGCGAGGTTCTTGACTGAAACCACTCCTCATGTTTCCGAAGAGGATATGAATGCTCAAACTGTGAGCGCGGTTCATGCTTGGAATCATTCTGATTTCTTGTGCCGAAACTATATCCTGAATGGAATGGTTGACTCGCTTTACAATGTGTATTGCAAAGCTGCTACTGCCAAGGATTTATGGGAATCTTTGGAACACAAATACAAAACTGAAGATGCGGGCACTAAGAAGTTTGTGGTGGCGAAATTCTTGGACTTTGCAATGATTGACTCAAAAACTGTTATGAGTCAAGTTCAAGAATTGCAGGTTACTCTTCATGATATTTATGCCGAAGGAATGATGCTTAGCAAGACATTCCAAGTTGCGGCTATCATTGAAAAATTGCCACCAAGTTGGATTGATTTCAAGAACTACTTGAAGCATAAGCGAAAGGAAATGACAATTGAAGATTTGGTTGTGCGTCTTAGTATTGAAGAAGACAACAAGGTTGCTCAAAGAAGAACGTCATTCCTGAAACCGCTAAAGCTAATGTGGTTGAACATGGTCAATCATCAAAGGGTAACAAACGCAACAAAAGCAACAAACGGGCTGGGTTTAAGAAAACCAACGGGAAGAGCTCTAATAAGCAAACATTATTGATAAGCTTGTTGCTATGATTTCTGATTTGTCAATGATGGTGACCGAAGCAAACTGTGACATCCGTCACCTTTCATTTTATCTTTTGTCCGATTTTAGTCCCTCTCACTTCATGAATTTACATCTACTCGAATCGTTGTCGTAATTGAAAAACTCTTTTCTTTTATAACAATAAATAATAATAATAATAATAATGATATTCTTTAGATTCTTTTAAATTTTGAAGTTCATCTTACAAACTCTTTTAAATATAACAATAAACAACCAGACTAAACCTATACCCAACCCTCACCTTAATCTGCTGAGCCCAGACACCAGAAGCCCAAAACACTCGGCCCAAATTCTGTTTCCCTTCCCTACTTGCAAAAAAAAAAAAAAAAAAGAAAACAACCCACCAGACTCGAACCCGAGTCTGGAGCCGGGTCAAACCTTAACACCACGAACAGAAACCACTGCACCAGCAGTGTGTTTGTGTGTATTATCAAAACCCATATTATTAAACACACATGAGATCTCTAAGTCAAACCCCAAAGTCAAAACCCAAATCTCTTCCAACAATTAAACTCAAATTAGCGCGCTTAATGATCCAAGAATGGAAACAAACGTGATTGACAGATCATTGGCGTGCCTTACAAGTCCAATTACACCAAATCATTCCTTAAAATCAAGCAATTACGCGTTTTTATTAAAGGCCTAGTCAAACTTTCTAATTCATGGAACCCGTAGGTTATACTATAAATTGAACCCCACATCTCAAGCCTTACTCGCCGAATAACACATTCCCATTCTCAATTTCACACAAAATTCTCTTAATTCTGCGAATTTAGCTTCTTTGGACACGTCCCTTTGACCGCTCGTTCGCACCTCTAAAACACATTGTAAGTTCGTTTTCCTTTATGGGTTTTGTTAATCGGCCCTCCTACTTCAAAAGCCCTATGGTTAATTTAGTTATTATCGCGTTCTTTGATTTATTAGAAATCTAGGGTTCTTCATAAATTATTTGGGGAAGATGACGTATCTAATAAATGTTTTAAAAACTGACACACATACAGATCTGCTGCCCAGATCAGTTGGTGATAACCCACCTAGATGAGACACGAACCGGCTCGTGTCTGGGTTCGAATCCAGGCACAAGCTGATATTTTTTTTTGATAATTATAAATCATCCTTAACAGATCAAACGACCTATATAACTAATTAAATCCAAGTTTAAACGTTCTCAGGGTCTAGACCAGATGGTCTAGGCTTGTAATATAAGACGCGAACCGGCCAGAGGCCCGGGTTCGAGTCTGGGCACACGCAACATATTTTTTTAAAACCTTTCTTTTATAATCTTTTACTCTTATCTTTTAAAAATAGTTTTAAAATACCAAAAGTGTCCTAATAATTCTACAAAAATTATTTTAAGTAGATTTCATGACAAAGTTTATAATACAATTTTTAGATTTCCAAAAATAGTTTATTTAATATATATTATAAATATTACAAGTTTAATCATTTATAATTTTAAAATTCTATAAAAATATGTAAACGTTCTTATAAAATTCCACAAAAATTATTTTAAACTTGTAGATCTGTAAGCATTTTAGAAATAAATTTTATTTCGGAAAAATCATTCGTTTCATATTTTTAATTGATTTTTGTTATTTTAAATCATAAATAAATCATAATAAATTCATTTTTCAATATTTTTATACCAAAATTTTACATAAATTATTTTTGTTCATTTAGAACAGAAATATACATTTTAATTTGAAATTTCTTTAATTTTAATATTTTTAGATATTGAAATTATATCATTGACAAATAAGAATAAATATACTAAATATTTAATTCTTGAGGAAATAATTTTATAAAAAAAAATTTTATACTTAAAACCCTATAATATGATCATCCTAAATCAAAAACCTACAATAGTCTTTTATTTAATTATTTACCGAATTTCTTTTATTTATTAAACAATTTACCTAATTAATAAAACTTATCCCCAAATTAGGAACCCTAGAAATACTTGTAGACTAGAAAGATTTAAACTCATTTATTACCTTAAACATAGGGTGATACTTGGCAACGTTGGATTACACTTATTCAATTCCACAAGAATTAACACCTTGCTAAGGTGAGTATTACTTATCCCCTTTTTCATTTTTACACTTTTGGGGTGATTCATGCACAAGTATACAAAACTTGCACATCCATTTTTCTTCATTTACAATTCATATACGTGTCTTGATTATCTTTGTGCTTTATGTTTGAACATGAATGTAGCTTACGTACAAAATCATACATCTAGACATAACTTATGTTATGGTGCTCTTTACATATAGACGTAACTTATGTTACGGTGCTCATTTAGACATAACTGATGTTATGGTGCTCTTTTAGACTTGACACGTGTTAGGGTGCTCATTATCAATTTTTACCTTACCAACTTTACATTTGATCTTGTCTTGTTTTGTTACTTATGTGTTTACATAATGCCTTGGTGATGCTAGACACATGAATTGTATCGCTTTTCAACTTATACTATATGTACAAAGCTAGGTAATATTCACCAACATCGTATGTTGACAAAATTTATTTCCGTGCATGTTTCAGGATAAGCTGCTTGACGCTTCACATAGGACTTTGGACTTAGATTACATAAATCAACTATCTCTATTTTTGTTTTTGTGTATTTATTTTCACATGTTGTAAAACAATATTCAATAATCAAATATTTACATTTTAGTACCATGAGCTTTTGAACAATCGTCACTACGTGACACCTCGATAATTCCGCCATCGGTTGGGGTGTTACAGATTGGTATCAGAGCCATGGTTATAGGGAACTAGGTTATTAGATGAAATGGCCTAGACTATAACCAAACTTCAACTTTCATGCATAATATTTCCTAAATTACCCTACCCCTCATTTCCCTCTACTTTCCTTCCTCTATCTTTCCCTTCTTCCCCATTTCTCCTCATCTTTCATCATGGTGTATAAAGATGGTGTCCTACAAGGAGTGGAAAGACTACATCATCATGGAGCGGGAGCAGAACCTTTCATGAAGACACTCTTAGGCATAATGCCTACTCTTATTTTGCTCCTTCAAAGTTGTTGAGCTTTAATGAGTGTGATGGAACACGTGCAATCTGGAAGGGTGGATGCCTGTACACTGGGTTTTCTGGCATAGGCAAGCATAGCACATAAATCCAATAACGGACCTGTTATGCTTACCTGGGGATTCCTGGAGTGAGTGTCCACTTATAGGCTAAAGCATGTCTTCTTTGATCAACATTGGGTTCAATTCCTTTGGAAAGTCAACGTTCTTGTTGGGCTTTACAGCTAGACAAGGGCACTCCAAGCATTTTATGCAAGTTTTTCAATAATACTCTCTCGTTTCATATACAATATTTTGTATTTCATGATTTTCATATATTGCTTACAAGTTCATACTTTCACAATCATCTGTACGGTTATACACTTACATTTTCTAATCTCATGATTATTCATTGACTGCCTCATAGATGTCTGCTCGCCGCATGCTCCGTGATGCTGATGACCGTCTGTCGTCAAGGGTCATACAAAACCTAAATAACCTAGGTAGCCAGGGTAAGTAGGGAATATCGAATCCACGAGGAGCATGTGGTTAGCGTCACAATGGTTGTTTATTTGTCTAAACTAACTAACTTAATCTTTTTGTTTGTTTTATAAAAATGTTGAAATGATAACAAAATAATCTAAATAAATAATAAAGATAAATGTAACTTCCACCCGGGATCCTATTTGTATAATCTTGCAACCTATTCGATTTAACTACAAGAACACCACATAGACATGGCCTTGGTTATCCTGTCACAATAACTAGCTATCCTGTCACAATAACTATTCAGATTGAAATAATAACTAGGGACATGTTTTCAACGTAAACCATACGCCTAATTATCCCTATACAAATATCAACCAACCTCCCTATGATGCCAGAAATCACAGTTAATAGATAAATTGGTTCAAATATAAGCAAGGTTTATTCAATCCACACACAAGTAGTAAAAATACTAGTTCATACATAATCAAAACGAGTTCAGAATATAAAATCAATACAAAGATTCACCCGGGGGAAAGTTATAAAAGATTTAACCGTGCATCTCAATCACCTCTTCTTTTCTTGTGCGATCTTCCAACAGCCAAGAGGCTGTGCCTTCGACCTCCTGTCAAACCTTGTGAACCCCTCTGCCTCTTCGATTTGTGTTAACCTCACTTATGGGAGCCGTCACAACTCCTCTTTAATAATTATTCTCCACCGCCTTCACTTACAGGCCAACCATTCTTCACCCACTTTCTTGTGGGTTGTGCACTCTTTAGGTATCAAATGTCTAGCCCATTAGTCTTAATTCCAAAATGGCCCACTGTGTATTAAATCGTTGACCTGCTAGTACAAATATTAGTTTAGTGCTCATTCATTTATTTAGTACACCTCAATATTTCATGACATCTCACGTAAATTGTCTTGTAACCACATAAATGACATTTATCACTTTTTTTTTTTTGAAACTTTAACTTCATTAAAAAACGGCTAAGCCCAAGAAAACAAGGACTACCAAACACAAAAATTACACCATATACAAAGGAAATTTACACCATTCTTTCCAACTAACCTCTAGGGACTTGGTTCTACTACGATACCAAAGATAAGAACAAGATTTTATACAAGCAATCATGTCGCACACCTTTGGTTTATCGTTTTCAAAAATAACCTTATTACGAGTCTTCTAGATTACCCAACAGGCCGTCATCACAATTCCTCTAATAATAGTCTTCTTACATTTGCAGCCAGTATTCAAAATAGGGAGCTTTAAGATGTCTCTAATCTCCAACAGGAAAACGGGATCCATGTGACACCACCCTTCAATAAACTTCCAAATAGCACTAGAAATGAGACAACCCGTATACAAATGAAGAGCCGTTTCCTCAGCAGAGTTGCATAAAACGCAACTGGTATCTTCAATATTGATGTTCCGTTTTGTAAGCGCTATTTTGGTTGGCAATCGATCCATCTCAAGCCTCCATACATGTATGTTAACTTTAAGAGGGATCCATCCCGTCCAAACCATATCGAACTCCCTAGACATATCGCGGTCTTTGCTCAAAATCTGCTTAACTCTTTTTACAGAGAAGTTGTTATAGTTCCCTGAATCCCATCGCCAAGAGTCTTTAGCCTCCGATAACGTACACTTCGAAACCATCTCCATAAGATCTCTAAATTCTGAAATCTCCTCAAATGAGCTCAAACCCGATTTCCACTTGTCAACGAAGCGAGTAACACCATTCTCCATAACCAATCTATCCTTAACTGTGCAGCGTTTCTGTTTTTCCAGCGTGTATAACTTTGGCCAGCGCTTACTCAGAATGGAATCCCCATACCACAAATCAGACCAAAAACAAATAGCTTCGCCATTTCCAACTTTACCTCGAATGAGATTTGTAACATCTTTTCCTTCGAGCTTCAGTCTATCCACCAACGTGACAATATTTTTCCAACAGCCAACTAAGCCGCTATTAATCGGGAGAGAATGCCAATTACCTCTGCCGCCATGAATAACCTCAATAATGCAACGCCAGCTACTCTTTGGATCTGTCTTAAACCTCCACGCCCATTTCGTAATCAAAGCCTTGTTGACATCCACTAATTTCGATACACCCAAACCCCCGTCAGCTTTAGAAGTGGTGACCACATCCCAAGCCACCCAGTGCATCTTTTTAATATTATTGGACCCTCCCCATAGGAAGTTCTTCATAATACTCTCTATCTGATCCACAACCTGCACAGGAACTTTATACAAAGACAAGTAATATATAGGAAGGTTAGATAGGACCGATTTAATTAAGGCTAAGCGCCCTCCCATAGAAAGTGTGTTAGCTTTCCATGTCGACAATCGAGTTTTAATCGTATCCACCACCGAATTCCAATGACACACGCGATTCATGTTGGCACCGACTTTAATCCCTAAATACTCAAGAGGGAACTCCCCAATCCGGCACCCAAGAATGCCACTCATCTTCATAACGTCCTCATTAGACACGCCAACACCAAAAAGAAGCGATTTTTTAAATTGATTTTAAGACCAGAACAGAGGTGAAAGATACGAAGAAGTCGAGCCATCTGTTCAATATTCTCCTCCGACCATTCCGCGATGATCATAGCATCATCAGCGTAGAGTAAGTGAGAAATATTCAGGCTCGTTCTCTGATCCTTAATACCCTTCAACTCCCCTTCACTGCAAGCTTTATTTATAATACACGAAAAAACCTCCATAACTATCAAAAATAGAAACGGAGAAAGGGGATCTCCTTGTCGAAGACCCTTTTCACAACGAAACTCGAAGGTAGGCGCCCCGTTAACTAACACCGAAGACCTAGCCGATTCAAGAATCCCTTTCACCCATCGACGCCACTCAACTGGAAAACCCATCTGATCCAACATGTCAGGCAAAAAACCCCAGTTCACGTTGTCATAAGCTTTTTCAAAATCAATTTTAAACATGAACGCTTTTCTTCTTTTCTTGCTTAACCACCCATAAACCTCATTTAAAACCAAAGGGCCATCCAAAATGAATCTCTCTTTTAGGAAAGCGGACTGCGTATCAGAGATGACGTAACTCAACACCTTCTTTATCCGAAGCGCCAGGACTTTAGACACCACTTTACTAATCACCCCAATTAGAGTAATAGGTCTATAGTCAGATAAGCCTACTGGGTTATTCGATTTCAGGATAAGAGTGATATAAGAAGAGCTACACCCTTTGGCAAAATCACCTGAGTCGTAGAAAGTCTCCATCAGATTATAGAAATCTTCTTCAAGGTGGCTCCAAAAAGACTTGATGAAGTTAAAGTTAAAACCATCCGGGCCTGGGGCCCGATCAGACCCACACTCAAACACAGCTGCCCTAATCTCCTCTTTAGAAAACTTATCCACCAAGGAACGCGAGTAGTCTGGAGGCACCGACTTAATATTATCACATCTGACAAGCGGCCGACCTTATGTGAATCAGAAAACTGCCTCCTAAAATGCTTTAGAACCTCTCGTTTAACAAGCTCCGGCTTCGTTATCCATAAACCATCGATCATTATACCAGGAATAGCGTTTTTGGCTTTTCTCCCATTCACAATCCCATGGAAAAAACTGGAGTTATCATCGCCAAACATAGCCCACCGAACTCTAGACTTCTGCTTTAAATCTTTAATTTTGCACAAGTTAATAGAGTCAACTTGTTTTTTGCACTCTTCCCACGCCCAAACTTCCTCCTCTTCCAAATCCCTATTCTCCATAGTTCTTTCCAACCTGTCAATATCCTTTTGAAGCATCAATAACTCTTCCCCTTCACTTTCCTGCCACCACGCAATCAAAGCTGCTTTGACGGCTTTAAGCTTTACACTAATCAAAATATTGGGGCTACCTTCAAACGTAGAGTTTTCCAAAAATTTTATAACCTCCTCCTTACAACCTTCTCTGTCAAGCCAAGAGTTAAACCACCGGAAAGGTTTCGGACCAAATTTAGCTTCCACCACCAAAAGGAGAAGAGGCGAATGATCCGAACAATCTTTAGGCAATGCTCTAAGCACCGCGGAAGGCCACCTGTTAAAAAAACTTTGACATACAAAAAAGCGGTCAATCTTGCTCAACTTAAATTCACCATCTTTTTTAGTCAAACATGTGAACTTGCCTCCCCTCATAGTATATTCAAACAAGCCCAAACTATCCAAAAATCTATTAAAATTCAATGCACACCTGTGGTTAAAACGAGAATTCTTTCTTTCATCGATATCCCTAACTGCATTAAAATCTCCCATAATAACCACCATACCCTCCAAACCATCTATAACACCCTTTAGCACCTCCCAGAGTTGTCTTTTTTCGCCCAATTTTTGAGGCGCATACACATTTATGCAATTAAGCCGACTACCATCCTCAACGAGAACACCAGATGTCATTAAAAAATTCCTATTTTTTACTGTACTACTTTTAGTAAAAACTTTAGGGTTCCACAAATTAAACAAACCCCCTGATCTTCCCACCGCCTCCACAACATCAAAATCCATCCCAGCATTACCCCACAGGCTATTAAAATCAAACCCACTAGTATCATCCAAATGGGTTTCCTGTAAAGCAAGGAAATCCACTCTATTCCAATTTCTTAATTGATTAACCCGCCCAACTTTACCAACGCCACCAATCCCTCGAACGTTAAAGGATAAAAAATTCATTTGTTACCTACTTGTAGCCCCTCTTTGACAATTGACTCCTTAAGTAACGATTGAAAATTGGAAAGATCGACACCCACCACCGAGCCAAGCTTAGAAGTAAAACCGGCCTCCGTTTCCAGCTTATCAACATTCTGGACCTTATCTTGTAAAATCGAAGTAGTGGTAGCATTCGGAACTCCTTCTTCAAGCACTCCTGGATGAGCAGAGATACAAAAATCTTGAGCTGACTCTGTACCCCCAACTAGATCTTGAAACTCCATTGGCTTATCACTTGAGCCCACCAAGCCTCTATTAGTTGTTACATTTAGGCCCAAAATAATAGGAGCCAGCCCAAAAGGATCATCCTCCTCCAGCCTAGAATCCTTTTTGGGCCTATCATTACTACTGCTATAATTTCCAACATCCTGGCCCAAAGAGGTAGCCTTATTCTTTTTACGCTTATTATTAATTGTAATAAAAGTCTGGCCCACCGAATCTGCCTTAGACACAATAGGAGTTTCCACATTTGAATCTTCAATGATTGGAGCTGATTCCGATTCTGTCATTGACTTCCCTTGATTTTCGCCATCCCCATTAATGCTCTTTAAACATTCCGAAAAAACCGGTGAGTCAGACTGTCTGGCTTCGTCATCTCCGGCGTAATCATCGTCATTCATATATTCGTCGGAAGCACTCTCTTCATCGGAGGAACAAACGTCGTCAGACTTATCCCCTACTGATCCCGAGCCATCTTTAGGAGTCATAAAATTCGGCCGAAAGAACCCAGGAATCTCCATAACCCAAGCCGAGTACATCTTATCTTCCCACAGCACCGTAACTTCTCCGTTGACTATACTACCTGAGTTTACCAGGATTCCAACACAGCCGCCGGAGAGATCTACAGTTGATATATTGACATCAACCTTCTGTACCACCTTGCCAAAGATCGAAGCCACTTCCTCGTAGATTTTAGGATCACGTAAATGAATCGGTAATCCTAAAACCTTGACCCAAGCCATCCTATTGAATTCCACCTCCTGTCCATCCCAAACCGAAACGTTGACAAAAACGTCACTTCTCCCTATCAATTCATCTTTTGCCATGATGGCATGTTCGGGAGTCTTGAACGTCACCATGAAACTCAAACCACCTAGATACCGGATTATACCTTCACCAAGCCCCATCTCAGACAACTCCTTATGGAATAAATTAACCAGAGAAAAATCAACAACCTTAACAACAACGGACCTACCACCAATATCTTTGAAACCCGATGCTATTCCTTCAAGACGGACAACTTTAGAGGTATCGGCAACATTACTTCTCATACCTGTCAAAGCTTCTTTAAAAGAAAACATGCCTGTTTTTTCATACCGCACTTGCCGACCTCCATTGTCATCAGCAGGCTTTCGTAGCACTGGTTCCTTGACCGGTTTAGGCCTTGGAGGTGGATCTCTGATTTCACCTTCTTCGTAAACAAACCTGGCTACGTTAATAGATAGTTTATAGTCCCCCATTTTAATACCCTTCAGATCACGAATCAAATCTTCCTTATTCTTAACATCAAGAAAGGATACGAATCCAAACCTATTACCAACCTTGTCTCTCTTTCTAGCGATATAGATGTCGTAGATGTCTCCATGCCCACGCAAAACTGATGCTAAGTCGGTTCCACTACATCGATCTGGTAGGTTAGAGACGTACATTTATCACTTTTAATAAATGAAAGCTTTTATATAAAACTAGATTTAGGTGGACAAATTGATCATGAATTCTAAATCAACAAAGTTTATTTAATTACATCTTGTTTACACATTTTCTTTTTAACCCATAAATATATAAAAACTAACTCCAAGATGTGTATTTTATAACAATATCAGTGTGTTTATGAAATCATAAATATTAAAGAAAGTGTATCTAAAATGCATTGATCACACGCTAAAATACACCCAAAACTATCATATTAACAAGGTGTGTTCACAAACACATCAGATGCCAGCCAACGCACTGTTCGTGCTTCTGGACAACGTTCTGATCGTCGCCTCGCATCTTTAGTCGCTGAGCAAATTGCTGCAGTGATCCCAAACCTTGTCAGTGAGTCAACCCAGAATAGTAACAGTGCCAACACAGGCACGACTCAATTTCGGTGCACTTTCAAACACTTTAACTCCTGCAACCCCACAAAATTCACTGGTGTGGAGGGTGCTACTGGCCTTCTCTAGTGGTTGAAAGCATGGAGAACACCTTTGTGAACAGCGAGTGTCCTAACGAACTCCGCGTTCGCTATGCCACCAGTGTCCTTCAAAAAGAGGCATTAACTTGGTGGAACGGCGAAAAACGCAACCGGGGCACTGAAGTTGCTTTA
The DNA here is from genome assembly GCA_028751855.1 of Ambrosia trifida. Classification (NCBI taxonomy): domain Eukaryota; kingdom Viridiplantae; phylum Streptophyta; class Magnoliopsida; order Asterales; family Asteraceae; genus Ambrosia; species Ambrosia trifida. The sequence continues at coordinate 202,162,961 of CM054122.1, read as the reverse complement.
GCACTGACTTGGGAGGAAGTTAAAGAGTTGATGATTGCAAAGTTTTGCCCTAGAAATGAAATCAAAAAGTTAGAGGATGAATTTTATGAGATGAAACAAGACAGTGGAGAAAACCTAGTGTATACTACCAGATATCATGAACTCAGCCTACTTGTTCCTCATATGGTTACCCCGCTATCCCGAGCAATTGAGAAGTATATTGAGGGTTTACCTGATCTAATTCAAGATACTGTCACTGGTAGCAAGCCCGTTACGGTAGAAGAAGCAATTCAGCTCGCAGCCACTTTAACAGACAAACACGTAAGGAAAGGAAACTTGGTTAGGAAGGGCACCAAGACGTCTGCTGAGAAAACCACCCATGTCGTTGAACCATCTAAGACTGTTTTAGCAAAGGCCGCCACTACTTCTTCGAACTCTAAGAAACGAATGGGTGATAATCAGAACCATGCTGTTGTGAATCCTGTGACTCAACCTCCTATCAAGAAAGCCTACACGGGAGTCCATCCTCAATGCAACACTTGCAAGTATCATCACCCTGCAAATCTTCCATGTCGTCAATGCACTAGATGTGGAAGGTTTGGACACTTTGCCACTACTTGTCGCGTAATGGTTAGGACACAAGATAATCATCAAATAGCTGCCCAGGAACCACTGCCGATTACTAACGGCCGGGCATGTTATAATTATGGAGACCCTAACCACATGCGGCATCGATGCCCTGAATTGATTAATGTAAACCAGGTGGCACATGGACGAGCTTTCAATATCAATATCAACGAAGCAACTGGTCAGGATGACGTTAACCCCACTGGCTAAGCCATGGATGAGATCTTCTTAAGACTCGAGAATCCAATACATGTGTTTTCATTTTCTTGATCCTATTATTATTTTGTACCCAATTGTGCCGTACTCATAAGCATATAACATCTAGAAATTTCCTTGCATACTATTATGTACGAACGCAGGTTGGAAATTTATCATATCTGGTTCCGTTTATTTTAATCGTAGAAATTTAGGACTCTACCTTACATTTTATTGAAACATTTGGACTTGATTTCCATGAAAATCAAACTATTAAAAAAACTTGATACTTGTTCCTACAGAACTTTTCTAAAAACATAATTGTTTGTTAATTTGACTTTCTTTGAACATTTAATTATTTATGATACTCGTAAACATGGCTGGCCAAATATGAACTATTTTCTATAGTCAACTAAGATAACACTTATACTTAATAGTTGTCGTAATTACAAACTTGCTTGCATGTGTGTATTATTAATTTGCATGTTGATCTATGAAAGACAATTACTACATTATCCACTCAACTCAGAGAAACATTTCACTTAAAGGGCTTCTCGGGTGAGTGGTAGCCCATGCTTAAAATTTTGTTATGCTTGCAAGTCGTTGCAAACCAATGTAATTGACCTCATTATTACAAAGCCTCATTTCGTTGATAATGTCTCATTGTAACCCAACGTGTTTGTTGTGTCATCTTCTTGTGAAACTTATTTGCTTTAACGTGTTGTTAGATTAGGTTCATAGAAAGACATAAAACCCTAGTGTAAGGTAAATTGATGATTCCGGTCCGGAATGTAATCATGAATTTACAGGTACGTTAAGGTGGTATGAAATTCTATTAGGGTTTTTGGTAGACATCAAGTACGTTTTCGATGTATCAAAGGTGTGGTGGGTTAGCTGCGGTACACCCTATATATAAACACTAATGACGCATCGAAAGTGAGAATGGGAGTCGAACCAGGAACAAACCCTTGTTACTTGGTAGTTCATTTAGTCTTTCTATAGTCAATCAACTCATGCATTTATTTTAGGATTCCTAAAACTTGAAGTTTAGTGTTTTACTAGATTCTTATTCTCCTTGTTATTCGAGACGAACCTAATCCAATCCTTAACTCACACCTATCAAACCTCTTATCCAAATCATTCGAAACAGATTACTCTGTTACCTATAAATTCACGTCGTGCCTTAACTCAAATTTTCCAAACCACGGTTATCTTAATTTCTACCCAAACATCCGAAACCTTATGTTTCTAATAACTTCGGGATGAAGTTTCTAAAAGTAGGGGATGCTGTGACATCCGTCACCTTTCATTTTATCTTTTGTCCGATTTTAGTCCCTCTCACTTCATGAATTTACATCTACTCGAATCGTTGTCGTAATTGAAAAACTCTTTTATTTTATAATAATAAATAATAATAATAATAATAATAATGATATTCTTTAGATTCTTTTAAATTTTGAAGTTCATCTTACAAACTCTTTTAAATATAAAAATAAACAACCAGACTAAACCTATACCCAACCCTCACCTTAATCTGCTGAGCCCAGACACCAGAAGCCCAAAACACCCGGCCCAAATTCTATTTCCCTTCCCTACTTGCAACAAAAAAAAAAGAAAAGAAAACAACCCACCAGACTCGAACCCGAGTCTGGAGCCGGGTCAAACCTTAACACCACGAACAGAAACTACTGCACCAGCAGTGTGTTTGTGTGTATTATCAAAACCCATATTATTAAACACACATGAGATCTCTAAGTCAAACCCCAAAGTCAAAACCCAAATCTCTTCCAACAATTAAACTCAAATTAGTGCGCTTAATGATCCAAGAATGGAAACAAACGTGATTGACAGATCATTGGCGTGCCTTACAAGTCCAATTACACCAAATCATTCCTTAAAATCAAGCAATTACGCGTTTTTATTAAAGGCCTAGTCAAACTTTCTAATTCATGGAACCCGTAGGTTATACTATAAATTGAACCCCACATCTCAAGCCTTACTCGCCGAATAACACATTCCCATTCCCAATTTCACACAAAATTCTCTTAATTCTGCGAATTTAGCTTCTTTGGACACGTCCCTTTGACCGCTCGTTCACACCTCTAAAACACATTGTAAGTTCGTTTTCCTTTATGGGTTTTGTTAATCGGCCCTCCTACTTCAAAAGCCCTATGGTTAATTTAGTTATTATCGCGTTCTTTGATTTATTAGAAATCTAGGGTTCTTCATAAATTATTTGGGGAAGATGACGTATCTAATAAATGTTTTAAAAACTGACACACATACAGATCTGCTGCCCAGATCAGTTGGTGATAACCCACCTAGATGAGACACGAACCGGCTCGTGTCTGGGTTCGAATCCAGGCACAAGCTGATTTTTTTTTTTTTGATAATTATAAATCATCCTTAACAGATCAAACGACCTATATAACTAATTAAATCCAAGTTTAAACGTTCTCAGGGTCTAGACCAGATAGTCTAGGCTTGTAATATAAGACGCGAACCGGCCAAAGGCCCGGGTTCGAGTCTGGGCACACGCAACATATTTTTTTAAAACCTTTCTTTTATAATCTTTTACTCTTATCTTTTAAAAATAGTTTTAAAATACCAAAAGTGTCCTAATAATTCTACAAAAATTATTTTAAGTAGATTTCATGACAAAGTTTATCATACAATTTTTAGATTTCCAAAAATAATTTATTTAATATATATTATAAATATTACAAGTTTAATCATTTATAATTTTAAAATTCTATAAAAATATGTAAACGTTCTTATAAAATTCCACAAAAAATATTTTAAACTTGTAGATCTGTAAGCATTTTAGAAATAAATTTTATTTCAGAAAAATCATTTGTTTCATATTTTTAATTGATTTTTGTTATTTTAAATCATAAATAAATCATAATAAATTCATTTTTCAATATTTTTATACCAAAATTTTACATAAATTATTTTTGTTTATTTAGAACAGAAATATACATTTTAATTTGAAATTTCTTTAATTTTAATATTTTTAGATATTGAAATTATATCTTTGACAAATAAGAATAAATATACTAAATATTTAATTCTTGAGGAAATAATTTTATAAAAATTATTTTTATACTTAAAACCCTATAATATGATCATCCTAAATCAAAAACCTACAATAGTCTTTTATTTAATTATTTACCGAATTTCTTTTATTTATTAAACAATTTACCTAATTAATAAAATTTATCCCCAAATTAGGAACTCTAGAAATACTTGTAGACTAGAAAGACTTAAACTCATTTATTACCCTAAACATAGGGTGATACTTGGCAACGTTGGATTACACTTATTCAATTCCACAAGAATTAACACCTTGCTAAGGTGAGTATTACGTACCCCCTTTTTCATTTTTACACTTTTGGGGTGATTCATGCACAAGTATACAAAACTTGCACATCCATTTTTCTTCATTTACAATTCATATACGTGTCTTGATTATCTTTGTGCTTTATGTTTGAACATGAATGTAGCTTACGTACAAAATCATACATCTAGACATAACTTATGTTATGGTGCTCTTTACATATAGACGTAACTTATGTTACGGTGCTCATTTAGACATAACTGATGTTATGGTGCTCTTTTAGACTTGACACGTGTTAGGGTGCTCATTATCAATTTTTACCTTACCAACTTTACATTTGATCTTGTCTTGTTTTGTTACTTATGTGTTTACATAATGCCTTGGTGATGCTAGACACATGAATTGTATCGCTTTTCAACTTATACTATATGTACAAAGCTAGGTAATATTCACCAACATCGTATGTTGACAAAATTTATTTCCGTGCATGTTTCAGGATAAGCTGCTTGACGCTTCACATAGGACTTTGGACTTAGATTACATAAATCAACTATCTCTATTTTTGTTGTCGTGTATTTATTTTCACATGTTGTAAAACAATATTCAATAATCAAATATTTACATTTTAGTACCATGAGCTTTTGAACAATCGTCACTACGTGACACCTTGATGATTCCGCCATCGGTTGGGGTGTTACATAAACCTGGTTGGTATTGATGCCAAGGATTGGTGGGTTGATACCGGGGCAACCCGGCATGTGTGCTTTGACAAGAGCTTGTTCGACACCTTCAGGGAGGTTACTGGTGAAAAGTTCTTTATGGGAAATTCTACAACTGCCGATGTCAAAGGGGAAGGAAATGTGATCTTAAAGATGACGTCGGGAAAGGAACTTACTTTGTCAAATGTGTTGTATGTTCTTAAGATTCGTAAGAATCTCGTGTCTGGTTGGCAGTTGAACAAGTTTGGTTTTAAAATGGTGTTTGAGTCTGATAAGGTCGTGTTGACCAAAAATGGTATGTATGTTGGTAAGGGCTATGCCCTTAATGGTATGTTCAAGTTGAATGTAACCGTCATGAATGGAATGAATAACGCTAGTTCTGCTTACTTGCTTGAGTCTTCTAATGTGTGGCATGGTAGACTAGGTCATGTGAACTTTAATTCTATTTGTCACTTGATTAAATTGAATAGCATACCAAAAATTGATATTGACTCAAACTATAAATGTGAAACTTGTGTCGAAGCAAAACAAACACGAACGTCATTCAAAAAGGTTGAACGAATCACCGGTCCCCTTGATTTGATCCACACAGATTTGTGTGATTTGAAAGCTATTCCTACTAGAGGTGGGAACAAGTATTTCATAACATTTATTGATGATAGCATACGACTTTGCTATGTGTACTTACTTAAGAGTAAGGACGAGGCTATTGACAAATTTGTTGTGTTCAAAGCCGAAGTTGAAAATCAACTTAACCGAAAGATAAAAAGGTGAGGAGTGATAGAGGTGGTGAATATATTTCACCTTTTGCTGATCTCTGTGCAAAAAGTGGAATCATACATGAACTCACACCTCCTTACTCACCACAATCAAATGGCATAGCAGAACGTAAAAATCGAACATTGAAAGAAATGATGAATGCCATATTGATAAGCTCAGGGGTGAGCGAAGACATGTGGGGGGGAAGCGCTGTTATCAGCAAATTTCATTCTAAATTTAATTCCCCGTAAGAAGAAGGATGTAACACCGTACGAATTATTAACGGGAGTCAAACCATCATATAATCACTTACGAGTGTGGGGGTGCCTAGCTAAGGTGGTAGTGACACCACCAAAGCGTCTTGTGATAGGACCCAAAACTGTAGATTGTGTACTCATTGGATACACTCGTTTGGGTGGTCCACTTCGTTTTCTTGTACATGACTCGAAGAATCCTGGAGTGTCTAACGGCACGATATTGGAATCTAAAGATGCTTCTTGGTTTGAGCACATATTCCCATGCTTGGATGGGCCTAAGCTGGGTTCACCAAACCCATTTGATGATAGTGTTCTAGATGATGAACCGGGCCCATCAAACCCAACTAAGGGAGGTGTTTCAAGAGAAGAGGTTGCAAATGATGAACCTCAAATCGATGAAAGTGAAATCCGAAGGAGTAAAAGACAAAGGACTGAAAAATTCTTTGGTCCAGATTTCCTGACCTATGTGGTCGAGGAGGAACCGCAAACTTACCAACAAGCGGTAAATTCCTCGGATGGACCTCAGTGGAAGGAGGCCATAAACTGTGAAATAGAGTCTGTTTTACAAAACCACACCTGGGAATTAGTAGATCTTCCTGCGGGATGCGAACCACTAGGATATCGATGGATCTTCAAGAAAAAGACGAAGCCAGATGGCACCATTGATAAATACAAGGCAAGATTGGAGATCAAAGGATATAAACAGCGAGAAGGCTTGGATTATTTTGACACATATTCGCCTGTTACGCAAATAACATCCATCAGGATGGTTCATTCCATTGCAGCCATTAGAAATTTGGAAGTTTACCAAATGGATGTGAAAACGGCTTTCTTAAATGGAAATCTAGAGGAAGAGATTTACATGGAACAACCCGAGGGCTTCATAGCCAAGGGCCAAGAAAAGAAAGTATGCAAGCTTGTAAAATCTTTATATGGTTTGAAACAAGCTCCAAAACAATGGCATCAAAAGTTTGATCATGTCATGCTTGATTCTGGGTTCAAAATCAACGAATGTGACAAGTGTGTGTATGTGAAAGACACACCAGACGGATATGTCATCTTATGTTTTTATGTGGATGACATGTTCATTGCTGGTAGTAATGAGAAAATGATAAAATCTACAAAGGACGTCCTGAGAGCAAGGTTTGACATGAAAGATATGGGATTAGCGGATGTGATTTTGGGAGTACAAATCACACGAACCCAGAATGGACTTCTGATAAGTCAGTCTCACTATGTTGACAAAATTCTTGAGAAGTTCAATGCAAATGACTCTAATGTGGCTAGAACTCCCATTGACACGAGTCAACATCTAGCTAAAAATCGAGATGAGCCTGTTAACCAATTAGAGTACTCAAGAATTATTGGCAGCTTGATGTATCTGATGAGTTGTTCCTGACCAGACTTAGCATATGCTGTAAGCAAGCTAAGTAGATACACGAGCAACCCAAGTTCAACTCATCGGGGTTGCATGACACGGGTGCTTCGGTACTTGAGATACACACGATATTACGAGCTGCATTACAGCAGATATCCCAGCAGTTATTGATGGTTACTGCGATGCAAATTGGATATCTGACACGAGTGATTCCAGAGCAACAAGTGGGTATGTATTCACACTTGGTGGTGCAGCGATATTGTGGAAATCATCTAAGCAAACTGTTATTGCTAGATCCACGATGGAATCAGAATTCATCGCTTTAGATAAAGCAAGTGTTGGATCAGTTTGCTCTTGTTTGCTAAGTAAGAACTTGCTATCTTGACACTTAAGTGTTTAGCAAGTCCTAGTAAATCAGATTACAAGCACAGCGGAATGTTATAAGTTAAAGCAACACTTTTTATGCAAAGGCAGAGTTGTAACTCCCCCTTGATGTTTGAAACAAGATAAATGACAAAGTATTTATTATGAATCTAAGTTGTAAATGAGAATTAGATACTTAGCAAGATTCACAATAAATACAGAAATGGAATAATAACAATGAGAGTGTTTGAAGGATTTTTCTGTTTAAAAATCAATATCTAAAATAGAAGGTTGAAGCCTTCTATTTATAGACGATTACATGCATGTATCTTGCCTAAAAAGCAAGCACAGAAAGTCCAGTTACAAGTTGCACAAGTTGCAACATTGAAAGAAACAAATAAAGCTAAAAGTAATATTAAACAATAAACTACTGATGCAAAAGGGCGGTGGCAAATATCTTCTGCTAAGTGCTGATGAAGGACAACTACTGAAGAGTAGTTTTGTCTTCAGTACTTCTGAAGTGAACTTGTCTGGTTTGGACTTCAGAACTTCTGCAACTTCAGCACTTCTTCATATCTTCTAATCAGCAGTTTCTTGTCTTCTATTCAGTACTTCTATTTAGCCAAAATGACAGAAGTGAATTAGACTAAGGTTTACAAAAGTGGTTTCACCAATCCTCTTTGTCCTAACAATCTCCCCCTGGATTGATGAAGCCAAAACCTTACTAATTCCTTATGTGTTTCTTCTGTCTTGAACAATCTTCCATATCTCTTTGTACATGGTGTTCTTGAGCTGGTTGTACAGATCATCAGACAGAGATCCTCTCTGTGGATCTAGATGTTGAATTGTGAGCAGGTCTTGTGTTGACAGTTTCTTCAGATCACTGATCTTTTTGTAAACCCTGCTTGAGAAGTCTCTTCTTGTCAACAGTACTGAGTTGTTATCAGTAAGTGACCATCTGATGATAGGTATCTTTGACTTGTTAAAGTCAGAAGAATAGGGAACCAGACTTGTCCCTTGGGTTGATGGTCCTGAGTGCTGGATGTCTTCAGTTTCAGATAGCCTCAGGTGGGATTCTCTTCCTTGTTGATGTTGTTGCATACCAGGCATCTGAACAGTTGGGAGATGGTGTTCAGTCACTACTTTGGTATGCAGCTTTTCTGTGATGGTCTTTTGTATTTGATAAGCAAAAGTGGAAGGATCCCTGAACTGTGTTAACAGAGGTTTCTCCTCAATGTCAAAATCTAAATGGACTATTGAGCTTCCCTCAAGTAGTACCATTTTGAAATCAGTTTTGACATTGTCCTCTGCCTTCTTCTTCTGAGCAGCAGATCTTCTAGATACACCAGAAGTTCTAACTACTGATCTTGAAGGATCAGCAGTTTGAAACTTCTCAGGATTTGCAGCCTTGGCAGCCAAATATTTTCTATATGTATCCATTAGTCTTTCTTCTTTCCATCTGGATACAGAGGCTTTTGAACCATATCCTTCTGCTACTAGCTCTTCTATTATCTGGGCTCTCTTGGCTTTTCCTTCTTTGCTTGTGGCCATTTTGTCTGCAAGCAGTTGTGCTCTTCTTGTCAGCTCTTGCATAGAGAGTCCTTTGAGTGTAAAGGCTTTAGTCTTGCTGTTTTTGGTGATATAAGACACCAGTTGTTGTCTTTTATCCTGTTCAGCAATCTCATCAAGGCTAGCCTGCCTTTGTAGTTCAGCTGCATAAGCCTGAAGTTTTTCTTCATGGCTTAAGTCCAAATCATCCCTTTCTTCCAGAGATTTCCAAATCTGATCTTCTCTGGCCTTCTTGTTGGCTGCAATTAAACTCTTCTCTAATAGTTCAGCTGAGTGAGAGATGGGAGAAGGGTTTAATACAGTCATTGTTGTAACAGATGTAGGCCTGATGGGGTCAGATGTTGGTTGAGTGGGAGCAGTGGTTCTGGAAGGTTCAGTTGTTTGAGGTTGGGAAGTGTTGACTTCTGATGTGCTGACAACTGCTGATGGTTTGTCAGCTACTGAAGGATTGTCTTCAGTACTTTCTGATTCTTCATCAGAAGTTTGGTAATCAGAAGTTTCTTCATTACACCTTAGGGAATCATCAGAACTTTGGGTCTCATCTTCTTTCTCAGCAGCTTCAATTTCTTCAATAGAGACACCAAACTGTTTGGCCAATTTTTCTTTTCTGGCCTGATCTTTCTGATCTCTTTCAAGGAGTGCCACTCGTGCCTTTACTCTGGCTTGGAATGACTCCTTAGGTTCCCTGATCTTCTCCCCCTTTTTGGATTCATCAATTCTAACCCTTGAAGCAGAGGGTTGGGAGAAGTGTCCTTGAAGATGAGCAATCTGTTGACTGTTGAAGTCTATTTTGTTTGACAGATCGTTCATCTTGGTCTTGATCACTCCAAATTGGTTCTTGATTGACAGCTCCAAGTCAGCTGTATATGTTTGGAAGTGATTTTTGATGAGTGTGTTCATCATGTGGTACAGGGGACCCTCTGGGCTGCATAGCTGGTTCAGGTCTATGCTTGTGTGCCCAGGGAATTGGGTAGGCATTTGCTGTGAAGGGGGTGTTTTTGGGAGATCCTCATGTTGTACAGAGGATGCCACTCTAGGGGTTTTAGGGATTGAGTGGACTTTAACCTGTGCAGAGGTGACTGGCTTCTTGAGCCTGGATACCTTTGCAACAGGACCTTCAGAAAGTGCCGTCAATTCAGTAGTTGGAGTTTTTGAAACATCATCCAAATTAATGGAATCATCTGTTTCCCTGATGTTGCCCTCAGAGAGGACTGTCTCAGTTAAATCATGAGCTGAGCCCAACTCAGTTCTCTCATGAACCTCTGTTTCTTGGTACTGAGGATTTCCTACCTCAGGCATTAAGCCTTCATCAGTAGTTGCCACATCTGAGGTCTTAGCTATGTTACTTCTGTCCTCAGATCCACCACTGGGTGGTAACTGAGTAGTAGCAGCCTCAGATGCCCCAAGAGTCTCTAAATTTGGGCTTAAAGACTCTGGTCCACCCTCATCTCTTGGGATAGGGCTAATGATGTCCACATCCATGTCTAAAGTAGTAGTTATGTCCCCTGTTTGTTGTGGTTGATGGGGACTGACATGATCAGATGGGACATTCTCTCTTAGCCCAGAGAGAAGTTTGGAAATTTCAATTGCCTCTTGTTCAGAAATTTGTGGGGAAGGTTCAGTAGTTTGGGCAATAGTTTGTTGTTCAGCAGTTTCAAAAGAAGAGTGTGTTTGATATGTTTTTCTAAGTCTTTTTCTTTTGAAATGAACAGAGATGGGTGCTCTTGGTGGGGTTTGAGATGGATGAGACTGAGAGGGTGTTTCAGTCTCAACAGTTTGAAGAGCAGAATGCTCAAGAGCATGTTCAGGCATCTCAACCTCCTGAACAGCTTTTCTTTTGGGTTGGTGGGTTACAGTTTTTGTTGGCTTGGGCTTTTTGGCTTTTGGTGGTGTAGGTGTGGAAGATGTGGGCTTCAGGGGGACTTGTTGTTGTTCTCCCTGATCATCTTCTGGCCAGGCAGCCGGTTTGTTCAGTCTTGAGTATGCTTGTGATGTTAAAGGGTTTAAAGTTGAAACTTTTCCCACAAGCACCTCATTACCCAGTTCCCCTATTATGCATTGCATAATGAACCTTGGGTACAACAAAAACTTTTTCTTGGTATTATTGTGATGTAACACCAACTCATGGAAAAACAGTTTTGATGCCCTGTATTTGGTTTCATTCACAATGGAATGAAATATTGGTTGAAAAGTGGAGGGCATCTGGTCATATGACCCTGTTTTTGGACTCAAACACATAATTATATAATGAAACAAAAGTTTATATTTTGGTTCAAAATATTTTTTGAATATAGTAGCATGGGAGAGAGTACCTTGATAACCACACTCAGTCATGGTTAGATGAATATCTTTGTTAGCAACATGGTCAGGGGCAGCTACATCATCCAGACCCAGTCTTGTTGCTAGTGTGGCCGGTGTGATGGTCAGTTGTTTCCCTTTTATCTTTGAATTGAGGGAAATGACCTCACCACCCATTGTAACCGTCTCAGCATTTTCCCAGAACTCATTCAGAGTTTCAGTGTGAATTGGTGGGTTAATTGTGAGAGCAGTAAAGTATTGGGATTTGACGACAAGATCAATGATCTCATCGTATTGGGACCAGCCTTCTTGTTTTTCAAGAAAAGCTCTTTGATTGTGTCCCTGTTTTAGAACTAAAGCCATTGTGGTTTGGGTATTTTGATCGAACAGTGAATTTTCAGGTGTAGGTTTTGAGAGAGTTTTGAGAGAGAAGGAGGGATATTTTGTGAGTTTAAAAGGATAAGTGTGTGAAAAAGGTATTTATTAGAAGTTTTAACCGCTTGAATCTTCTTTATTAGAAGTTTTAAAACCGCCTTTGGTTAAAAATCTTTTTATCAGAGGTTTTAAACTTATTAGGTCAAACCTCTGATGATGGGAAAAGTCAGATTTGCCCTTTTGACTTAAACTGCTGATGAAGGATTACTTCATCAGTAGTTCCCATTTTCTCTTCAGCAGTTTTAACATCTGATGAGAAATGTTTTCATAAATACTTTATTCATAACTTCTGAAGTTTATTTTATCAGAAGTTACACACTTTTTCAGAAAGTTATCCCTATACTGATGATTTTTGTTCATCAGTAGTTTCTCTCAAACTGTTTTTGTTTTTCAGAAGTTTTGTTTCAGACTTTTGACATTTGTAAGTGAAAACCAGAAAAAAGATGGAAAATGTTAACCTGAACTCCACCAAGGTAAACAGGATGGAATCAGGGGTGGAAAAAGGAAAAATAAATTTTTCATTTTGATTCCACCATGATAAACAGGATGGAATCAAGGATGGAAAAAGGAAAAAAGAAAAATTTTGATACATATCAGTAGTGATTGATGTAGAAGTTTGCTGTAGAGTTGGGTAGAATCAAGTGTTAACTTGGATTCTAACTGATATGCAAAAATAAAATAAACACTTACAAATTTAGCATTCCAAGCATGGAAACTAACTTCTGAAATGTTGATGTGTCAAGGGGCTTAGTGAAGATGTCAGCTATCTGATTAGCTGTTGCTACATGCTTCACCTCAATCTTGCCTTTTTCATAGCAATCTCTTATGAAATGGTACCTGATCTCAATATGTTTAGTTTTTGAGAACTGTACCGGATTTTGAATGATGCTAATGGCAGATTTGCTGTCTACAAACAAAGGTGTCTTGGTCTCTTTGATTCCATAATCAAGAAGTTGATATTGGAGCCATTGTATCTGTGATGTACAACTTGCAGCTGCAATGTATTCAGCTTCAGCAGTTGAAGTTGCAACAGATGTTTGCTTCTTTGATTGCCATGACACTAGACAGTTACCCAGGAATTGACAACCACCAGATGTTGACTTTCTTGTCATCTTACACCCTGCATAGTCACTATCTGAAAATGCTGATAACTTGGTATTGCTTGAAGCAGGATACCAAATTCCCAGTGTTGGAGTTCCTTTCAGATATCTAAAAATTCTTTTGACTGCAATAAGGTGTGATTCCCTTGGTGCTGATTGATATCTAGCACAGACACATGTTGAAAACATAATATCTGGTCTAGAAGCAGTTAAGTATAAAAGGGAACCTATCATGCATCTGTACATGGTTTGATCAACCTGTTTTCCTTGATCATCTGGTTCAACTTGTGTGATAGGTGTCATGGGAGTGGAACATGATTTACAGTCATTTAAAGAAAATTTGTTCAATAATTCTTTAACATATTTTGATTGATGTATAAAAGTTCCATTTGTTTGTTGTTTGATCTGCAGTCCTAGAAAGTACTGCAGTTCTCCCATGGTACTCATCTCAAATTTTGATTGCATGAGTTTCTTAAAATCATCACACAATTTTGTGTTTGTTGAACCAAAGATGATATCATCAACATAAATTTGAACAAGTAAGACATGATTTCCAACATGTTTAATGAAAAGTGTTTTATCAATGGCACCTCTTGTAAAGTTATTTTTGAGTAAAAAGGTGGAGAGTGTATCATACCAGGCTCTTGGAGCCTGTTTGAGCCCATATAGAGCTTTATCCAGTCTGTACACCCACTCAGGATGAGTAGGATCCTCAAACCCAGGTGGCTGACAGACATACACCTCCTCCTTGATTTTACCATATAAAAATGCACTTTTCACATCCATTTGATAAACTTTTATTTTGTTGGAAATGGCATAGGCCAGAAATAACCTGATGGCCTCAAGCCTTGCAACTGGAGCAAAGGTTTCATCATAGTCAATTCCCTCTTCTTGAGAGTACCCTTGAACTACCAGTCTTGCCTTGTTCTTGATTATCATACCAGCTTCATCTTGTTTGTTCCTGAAAACCCATCTTGTACCAATTGGTTGCTTGTTTTGAGGTAAGGGACAGATTTCCCAGACCTGTTGCTTGTTGAACTGTAGTAGTTCATCTTGCATAGCCTGCACCCAATTGTTGTCTTTGAGGGCTTCCTGGTACTTCTTTGGTTCCAACTGTGAAATAAAGGCTGAGAATAGGCAAAAGTTGGAGAGCTGGTTTCTGGTCAGAACACCTGTAGCTATATCACCCATGATTTGATCAAGTGGATGATCTCTGTGTTCAATCAGTTGTTGTAAACCACTGACAGGTGTAGGTGGCTCTGGTTCTTCAAACAAACTACTGAGGTCTATGATATCTGGTTCAGCAGTTGCAGCTTCTTCAGTAGTTGCAGGTGCTGAGGCAGATGTTTGAGTTTGGCCTTCAGTATTTGTTTGATCAGAAGTTTGGAAAACTTCTGATGGTGTTGTAGTTGACTTAATGACTGTTTGAGGAGACCATGGTGCAGGATCCTCATCTTCAAACCTTTGATCACCATAATAAGTAGGTTTGGAAGAAGTAACAGCCTTTTCAGGTCCAAAGTGGAAGTTGTCAAGGTCAAAGAGTTCAGCAGGATGTGCTGGAATAAGAGTGTGTTTTGACTCATTGAACTTGACATTCAATGTTTCTTCTACTATCTTGGTGTGAGAATTAAAAACCTTGTAGGCTTTTCTAGTTGAAGAGTAACCAAGAAAGTAACCTGAGTCAACTTTGGCAGCAAACTTTGAGATAGATTCCTTGATGTTCAAGATGAAACATTGACACCCAAAAGCCCTGAAAAAGGAGATAAGGGGCTTCATGCCATGAAGAACTTCATAGGCAGTCTTGGAATGTCTCTTGACGACAAGAACTCTATTCTGAACATAACATGCTGTGTTAACTGCTTCTGCCCAAAAGTACAATGGTAGTCCAGAATCAGCTAACATTGTTCTTGCTCCTTCTATCAGTGTTCTGTTCTTCCTTTCTACTACACCATTTTGTTCAGGAGTTCTGGGAACACTGTATTGTCTAATAATCCCTTTAGACAAACAGAATTCATCCAGAGTTTTGTTCCTGAACTCTGTCCCATTGTCACTTCTAATGGTTTTGACAGATAGAGAATATTGTTTCTCTACTTGTAGAATGAAGAACTTGATGATTTCAGCAGCCTCATCCTTGGAAAATAAGAAGAATACCCATGTGAATCTTGAGTAGTCATCAATGATGACTAAGCAGTACTTCTTTTTACCAAGGCTCATAATCTTGACAGGCCCAAATAAGTCCATATGGAGTAGTTGAAGACATGCAGTTGTTTTTGATTCTTCAATAGACTTATAGGAGGACTTATGCTGTTTTCCCTTTAAACAGGATACACAGTGTTCTTGACACTGGTATACTTTCAAAGGTAGACCTCTGACCAAGCCCATTTTTGTGACTTTATTTATGGTTTTAAAGTTCACATGGCCAAGTCTCCTGTGCCAGAGATCTGTTTCTGAAGTTGATGCCCTTGAGAAGAAACAGGCAGTGTTGTTCAATACTTTGTCTTTTTCAATGTCCACTGCATAGACATTGCCACATCTTTTGGCAATCAGCAAAGTATGATCTTCTATAATCTTCTCAATCAACTTCTGGCCTTCTGGTGAGATGATCTTGCAAGCTGTCTTTGTGAAAAAGGAAGAATATCCTTTATCACACATTTGTGACACACTCAGCAAGTTGTATTCAAGGTTTTCCACCAGATTGACCTTGTCAAACTGTATTTTGCCAGAGGAGACATTGCCATGTCCTAGCACATATCCCTTGGCATTGTTCCCAAAGGACACAGATCCTTCTCTTTGGCTGATAAAGTTGTTTATCAGGTATCTGCATCCAGTCATGTGCATAGAGCCTCCACTATCAACATACCATATGCTGTTTAAGCCCCTGGAAACTCTCTGAGACAATGCAGATTTTGAGGTAGAGCCTTCAAATGCCATTAAGGCAAAGTTCTTTCTGCCATTGTCTGGTTCTCCCCAGTTGATGTCAAACACTTTGTTGTCTGCATCAGGATTACACTCTGTGGTGTCATATGGGAGACTGCTCCAGTCAACATACCCCGAGGTAAAGAGGCTTTGTTGAGGGGGTTGTTGAGGCTGTGGAGGAAGTTGAGCAGCTGGAAAGGGAGGGATTGATTGTTGGCTCTGCATCTGTTGAGCAGGCACTTGAACATATTGTACTTGAGGCATATATTGCTGTTGAGGAGCTTGTGCCTGTACAAAATGAGCACTCCCTTGAGTTCCATTGTTCCTATTATAATTGGGGTTATAGTTATTTCCAGATTGTGATTGGTTAAAGCTAGAGCTTCTACACTCTCTAGCAAAGTGTCCCAACTTCTGACACTTGTGACATCTCAGTTTAGATTTGTCAAAACCAATTTTTGTGTTACTGGTCAATCCTGGAAATTTCCTTCCTGACCTTTTATAAAACTTGTTAGTTTTAATGCTTAGCATGGCCAGTTGGTGAAGTATGTCCATTTCTTCCAAGTCATCACTGCTAAAATTTTTCAAATCATCCATGATAAAACATAGATTATCAGCAGTTTGACCTTGGTCATCATTGTCATAACCTGGGAAAGATCTTTCTGATGAGATCCCAGTGGTTATGTCAATATTGTCATAAGATCCATAGGAACAAGTTGGTGAATCTTGTCCCAAAAGTGCTGTACTACCTGGTAGGTAGTCATCAGCAGTTTTACCAGAAGTTTGTAATTTCTTCTTTTGATCGATTTCTCTTTCAAAAGTGAGTAATCTCCCATGGAGTTTTGTAAGAGTGAGGGAGCTAAAATCTGGTGAGGATCTTAAGACAATGGAGTAAGTTTCCCATTTGTCAGGCAGAGACCTTAAAAATCTATGTAACATAGATACTGTTGTATAGGTCTGCCCATTTAACTTTAGCTCAGAGATTAATGAGGAGAATCTTTCAAATTGTTGTGTCAAAGTCTCCCCATTAATATAAGCAAATGTTTCATATTGTTGAGCCAAAATTTCTCTGGTGTTGGCAATCACCTCTTCAGTTCCTCCAAACTGTTCTTTAAGACAGTCCCAAAGTTCTTTGGCACTTTCACAATGTAAAAGGCCAGAGTATATTTCATTTGGGAGAGCCATTGCCAACATAGAGAATGCCTTAGCATCTAGCTCAAGTTTTAGGAAATCTTCATCTGTATAGTCTTTGGGATCCTTAGGAATCCCTTCTTTTGTTTCAAGGTTTATGTTTACTGGTTTGTGTGGACCATATATCACAGATCTCCAACAACCAGTGTTGGTTTGTGACAAGGTGTGTGCCATTCTTTTCTGCCATATATTGTACTCATTTCTCACAAGCATGGCAGGTTTGGTGGCAGAACCAGTATTATGTGGATCCATTTTTAAAGAGTTATAGATTTGTCTGATGACTCTTTTAAGTGATGGATATTGATAAAAAGTGAACTTTTGATCTTTTTATTGAATATCAATAAGAGCTTTGTGTCTGATTCTCAATTTGTTAGATTGATATGTGATCAGATAAACCAATGCTCTGATACCAATTGTTGGATCAGTTTGCTCTTGTTTGCTAAGTAAGAACTTGCTATCTTGACACTTAAGTGTTTAGCAAGTCCTAGTAAATCAGATTACAAGCACAGCGGAATGTTATAAGTTAAAGCAACACTTTTTATGCAAAGGCAGAGTTGTAACTCCCCCTTGATGTTTGAAACAAGATAAATGACAAAGTATTTATTATGAATCTAAGTTGTAAATGAGAATTAGATACTTAGCAAGATTCACAATAAATACAGAAATGGAATAATAACAATGAGAGTGTTTGAAGGATTTTTCTGTTTAAAAATCAATATCTAAAATAGAAGGTTGAAGCCTTCTATTTATAGACGATTACATGCATGTATCTTGCCTAAAAAGCAAGCACAGAAAGTCCAGTTACAAGTTGCACAAGTTGCAACATTGAAAGAAACAAATAAAGCTAAAAGTAATATTAAACAATAAACTACTGATGCAAAAGGGCGGTGGCAAATATCTTCTGCTAAGTGCTGATGAAGGACAACTACTGAAGAGTAGTTTTGTCTTCAGTACTTCTGAAGTGAACTTGTCTGGTTTGGACTTCAGAACTTCTGCAACTTCAGCACTTCTTCATATCTTCTAATCAGCAGTTTCTTGTCTTCTATTCAGTACTTCTATTTAGCCAAAATGACAGAAGTGAATTAGACTAAGGTTTACAAAAGTGGTTTCACCAATCCTCTTTGTCCTAACAGCAAGTGAAGAGGTAGAATGGCTACGTCAATTTGTTGAGGATATACTAAGGTGGCCGAAGCCAGCATCGGCCATATGTATACATTGTGATAGCTAATCGGCAATTGGCAGAGCTCGTAGCACAATGTATAACGGTAAGAACAGGCATATAAGACGTAGACATAGTACGGTACGACAACTAATCTCTATAGGAGTTATCACTGTTGACTTCGTGAAGTCAAAGGATAACATCGCGGATCCGCTAACAAAAGGCTTAAGCAGAGAGTTAGTTCAGAAGTCGTCAATAGGAATGGGCCTAAAGCCCATTATAGGCTAGGTTTATGCAAAGGAAACCTAACTCAGCTGACTGGAGATCCCAAGATCTGAGTTCAATAGGACAACCTAATTATATGAACTGGCGAAGGTCACTGTGGGGGGGAGTTTGTGGAAACCCCACGTTTTGAAAAAGGGAGTTTACCATAAATTTAATAAGCTTCCTAGTCCATTCCTAAAAAGTGACAAGGTTGAGGTTAAGCTTATAGCTTTTAATGATTAGACTGAGGTAACCAGTCCCAGGAGATCACCTATGTGAGATAGAAGTGGGGTCGCTTCGAAGGGTGTTGTTGGGGCACAATACTTAATAGCTCTCGCAGAACCAGGCACGTGTCCATGACCATAACGGACACAACAATGAGGACTTGACGTTGTCAGGGAGAGTTTTGTATGAAGCGTATTGTCGTCTACACAAACGGCAGACGAGTTCAAAGACATCTCGTTCTACTTAGAGCCAGTAGGATAACTGCGTTTCATAAGCGAAGGTTCAAAGGGTCACACCTACCTATCGTATGCAAAACTCAACTGTTGAAATTTAATCGGGATGAGGTTGTTTCTGAGAATAACTCTCATTCATGTGGGGGATTGTTGGAAATTTTATAGTGAATGTGAGTTGGTTGTGTCCCACATTGGTGGGGAGATGAAAATTGGAGGAGTTTATAAGGTGGAGCTTGAGTGGAAGATTTAAAATGTTAAGTTATATTATACTCTGGCGCCTACCTGCGCGCAGGGGGTGCAAAAATAGGTTCTGGCTCGAGAAAATTCTTGAACCAACGCGACGCCCGCACGACCTGCGGACACGAATGCAGCTCGAAAAACCCGGGTCCGCATGACGATGGTTTTTGCTACCCGTTTATTTATTTTTGTGACTTAAAAGCTTCTAGAATTGAAACTCATAGTCTTTCCAGCTGCTGACTGCTGTTAATGAGAAGAAGTTTCAACTCCTAGTCTTCAGCCAGTTAATGACTAATTAATTTTCCCTTAATCACGAGTTTAATGTGTAGCAACAGTTTCATCTATTGGCTCTTGGTGTGTTGAGATTATAAAAGGCTGCATACTCTTGTGCAATAAACATACAGAACAAAAACAACATTCACAGAAAGTAACTCGCAAACACAGAAGCAGCAGCAGTTTGATTTCTTTTCAGGCAAGTGGGATAGTCCGCAGTGCACCGTCACTGTTGAACCGGTGTACCCTGGGAACAGACGACGAATCTGTTTAAGAGAATTGTGTCAAACACAAGCCCGGTTCTGTTAATCTGTTTTTCATTTCCTTCTGTTTGTTTCTTTGCAGAATCATCACAGTCTCCATTGTACTGTAAGTTTTCTAACACCTTGCCACATAAGATAGGACTCATGTTCTTTTTTTTTTTTGGAAAAGCAAGGGTGTGAAGACAACCCCCATTTATTATTAATTAATTAATTTATTGAATGATTATTGGCCACATTGATTGCACACTGAATGATTATTGCCCGTTTCATATGTCCCCATAGAGACATGAGAGACAGAGACACGGGTGGGGGTGGTGTTTGGGACGGGGATGAGGACGGGGTGAGACGGATACCGCACCCACTAGCCTTAGACTTTTGTATTATAGATCCTTCATCACATACGTATTGTAAAACAAACAGAGAAGAGAAGAATCACCTGTTACATTTATGGATTCATATGTATTGTTCTAAATTACACATATGAAGATTGATTAAGCACGATTAACCATATACACACATGCATTCGTATGTATTATTCAAAACTACACATTATGTTTTCAAGATAGAATTAATAATACTTCGTTTTTTCATAGGGGTCTCTAAGTTTTGTTGTTCGGATATCTAATTAACAACTTGATTACAATTTTTCAGATTAGAGCAAACTATTTAAAAGGATGGTGGGTGCAAATTAACACAAGATTATAACATTTTCATACAAATGAAAATTTACAGGAAGCCATATATATATCATGTGAAAATACAAAACATTAGGTTAGTGACAACGACCATAATAAATATACTTAGTTATTATACAGTGTGACATTTTTGGTTAGAAGATTCCAGATGGGGACAAGAAGTGCTATCCCTAAAATAATGTTGTCTCAAGGTCCCATCCTCGCTGGCATTCCATACAAAATTCGTATTCCTAGTTTTCTGCCTGCAACAGAAAAATGGTCTCAAGTAAAAAGCTTTAACACAAACCAAATTTATATTCGAACCCAATCCCCAATCTTGATGCATAACTTATAATAAGAAACCATATAATAAGAAACCATATATAAACTAAGCCTAGTGGTTGCAATGGAGGTGGGAAGATTTACCCACTTTGTGGGGTTCCTGCCCTGGGAGGTCACAGGTTCGAATCCCACTTATAGTAGGGTTATTCTGAAATGAGGGGCTGGACCATAGGGGGGCCCGGGGACCGAACCTGAAGGGTGCGGGGCTTCGTTATGGGTGTGTACCGTCGACCGTTCAAATATATATATATATATATAAACTAATGGACCAATATAGTCATATCTTTACCTCAAAAAGTAGATTTATTAATCTCATATAGTCATATCTTTACCTCATATTTATTATTTATTGGGTAAAATAAATAAAAATAAAGAATATAAAAAAAGTATAAAAAATTAAAAACCTTAATAAACTATCAAACACAAACGAACATAAATGAACACGTTACCGAACGTCCACGAACATAAATGAACGGACACGACCTCTGTTCATGTTCGTTCATTTGTTAAACGAACGAATACAAATGAACTTCCCGCAGAACGGTTCATGAACTGTTTGCTGAAAGTTCAGTTCGTTTGCTGCCATGGGCGGATCTTTCTACGGGCCAGATGAGGCCTCGGCCCACCCAGCTTTTTCGCTTCGTAGTGTAAATTTTGCCGAGAATTTACCAAAAATTTTATATGTATTGAGCCCGGCCCTATCAGATTGAGTCCGGTCTTACCATGTTTTTTGTTCAAGATCTGCCACTGTTTGCAGCCCTAGTTCTAGACGTGTATACATGACATCTGATAGGTATGGGAACGAGTATAAGATAGGTAAAAGATATGTTGAGCCTAACCCGATTACCCGGAACATTATACCCGTTTATTAGAACTATACACTCGAAAATACACCCGGAGGTTTTGGCTTTTATTTGTATTTTTTATTAACTCTTGTTTAGTAATGTTTTATTCTAGCAACTAATTTATTAGTTGGAAGATAATTTTTCTTCTGGAATATATATTTTGGCGACATTACTTATATTTTTATATGCTTTAAATTTTTTTTTATGAGATCACTACAATATATTTATGTTTTTAAATATTTTTATGGTGATGATGATATTTAGTTATTTATCATAATTTAATATATTTTAATATATTGTATATAATTTTTACATTCTGTTGCACATATTTTTACATCTATTAGTTAGTAAAAGACACAAGGTTTAAAAAAAATGAAAAACAATTAAGAAGGTAGGAGTTCTCACGGTTTTATAAACTTGAAGAAATTCCCAAAGTTTCTTTGCTCGTGCTTATAAAGGTTTTCTTTTTATTAAAAGATTTTATATTTTACTGTCAAATTAATAAGAGTTATAACAAAACATATAGTAGCTACTTCAGTAATATATTATGTGTTTATGGCTATTCTCCTTGTTTTCTATTTTTTTTTTCCTCATTCAAGTGGTAAGGATCCTCGTATATTTAGGTTAGATAGTGTAAAAAATAGACAGTGCGTGTCGAAGAGTTAACCGAGTCAATACTAATACTCATAGTAATCAAAGGCGCTAGGCGCACTCAAGGCGAGTGTGACTCACCTGGGGCCTAGGCGTGAGGCGACAAAAAAAGTGAGGGCCTGGAATTAAAAAAAAAACGACCAAAAAATAAAGTAGAAATTTATTAAAATAATACTATTTTTCATCTAGTTATCTAAAGTTTTAAAATATTGATGTATTAGCGTATAGAAGTAGTTTTCCTTAGATAAAAGTAGAAATATAGCTGGAATCTAGCCATAATTTAACGAATTTGGCTGGAAACTCTTCGGAATTCGGGAATCTAGTTGAAATCAGCGCCTAAACCATCACCTGGAGAATTAAAGCGCAATTTCCTAAACTCAAAGCGTAAATGCATCGCCTCGCCTAAAAAATGGGCATAGGCACAAGAGTCGATGGCTTTTAACAACTATGCTAATACTATAGAGGTAGGGTAGAGCAAACCACTTGCTAGTTGGCATGGCTGCATTTAAGGCTTATTATTACTATCATTCTACAATAAATTAACATCACCATATGTAAGCCATCCACAAGGCAACTCAAACCTTTTATTAATTAATCTCCCCATCCACCTACTTACATACCTAATGATTCGTAGTGTCACAAGCTCCACCTCGACAAGAGGCATCGCTGCCATTGTTGGCGTCGGTCCCAATCTCGGTCGATCCATCGCCAGGAAGTTCGCCCACGAAGGATACACTGTTGCCATCCTTGCGCGAGACCTTGGTAAGTATATATAATCTTTGCCCTCTTATAATATCTCCTTATGCATATTAATATGTGACATGAGTTATTTTGCAGATAGATTATCTAGATTTGCGGACGAAATAGCAAGGGAAGCGAAGGTACAAGTGTACGCCATTCCAATCGATTGCTCAGAAGCACAAAGTATAAGAGACGCATTCGAAGGCGTTCTGTCGTTAGGTTTTGTGGAGGTATTGGTTTACAATGCTTACCAACCTATTCCATGGCAATACGGCGGTCCTTCCAGTTTTACCAGTCTTCGCCATGATTCGTTTCAAAAGTCCTTGGCCGTATCTTCTGTTGGTGCTTTCCACTGCGCTCAACAGGTACAAACATACTCAGTAAAATTCCACTCATAGCAAACTATTTTCTTAGCCCGGGGACGGTATGGTGGGCAAACCTTTTTCTAATAAAAAAATAGTGACTCAAAAAAACATTTCTAAACAGATTAAAAAAAAGGGTTGCAACACTGAGGACTTTCGAGACTTTTGAGTGATGACATATTTGTACTTTCATATATTCACTGACATTAATGGATGTAGGTGTTGCCCGGAATGGTAGAAAGAGGAAGAGGGACCATATTATTCACCGGATGTGCGGCTTCTTTATCCGGTGTTGCCGGATTTTCTGAACTATGTGCGCAACCATGCGTCTCTTATAATAATAAATTTAAGATTAATTGGCACGTGTGTCATGTGATATATTTGTTATAAAAATATCTCATACATTCCTTCATAGACTTTATATCCATAATACTATCAAAAGTTTATAGGATTATACAAAAATATCATATCATGTATTGTTTTGTTTTAAATTTTGATTAGGTTGTGGCAAGTTCGCATTAAGAGGATTATCTCAGTGTCTCGCTAAAGAATTTCATCCACTTGGAGTACACATTGCACACGTCATCATTGATGGCATAGTTGGTACTACATCTAGGTGAGTTTATTAACCGTCACAAGAAAAACAAGAGTCATGTTATTTACACCGGGTTTTTAAGGGTTTTACAGCTTTCTACGGCTCGTAGAGGCCTCTACGGGCCGTAGAAGCCGGTACAAATAAATTTTAGGATGGTGCAAATAGGGGGAGCTAAAAACAATCATTGAATTTTGATGCTCATTTAAAAGTTCTCCTTATCTTTGATCTTAGATTCTTCCAAATGATTGCATGTGATCATTTATTGTGGTAGTCAACTTTATCCACTCATTCATTATCAAATACGTGTTTTCTTTTCTACTTTAGTATTACATAAGCATCTATTCATTACAATGAAAGATGGCAATAGAGGCGACTTTAATTTTACCACTCATTCATTATCAAATACGCGTTTTCTTTTCTACTTTAGTATTACATAAGCATCTATTCACTATAACAAAAGAGGGCAATAGTGTTAGACTTTTTACAGGTCACCTCTAATGATGTCCTCTTTATTGCTTATAATTCTTGTAGTGATTGCTAATACTAGTTAATCACATTTGCTTCAAGTATGGTTCCTTCTTGACCCTTTCATTTAACATGTGTATTGCTTAATGACACTAGCGTATTAGTCTAAGGTTGAGCATGGTAATTGTTTCATTTATATATGTAGGATCAATTTTGGACAACCCGATAATCACGAGCTTCAACGTTTAGTGTGCGGAATCCACTAGACGCTGTTTCGGACAACAAAACGATGTGAAACAATGATAAACAAAGAATCAACACACACAAAAGTAAGGTTAAAAGGTTGTATTGATTGATAAAACAGAGCACAAGTGTTTATGTACAAGACAATCTCAGACCTTCAACCTAGGGCAAGGTGCTTGGGGAATGTGTGATGTGACTGCTTAATGATTAGGGCAATGATTGGAGGCTTTTATACCTGTCCTACTCGTCCAGGGCCCTAGGGGCGAGTAGAAACCCAACACACGAGTATGAGGGACGAGTAGGAACCTACTTGTCTTGATTCCCAGACGAGTAGCTTTGCTACTCGGCTCTTTTTAGTCGTACTCGCCTGTAGCCAACATTTCCCTATAAACGACTCATAAACACACCCAAGCACCCGTAATACAATCCAAACATCACTTATACTAGGCTAGGGACATCGTGTACTAACAAACCTCCCCCCTAGACCTAACTAGTATGATTTCAAATACAAACTTCAAATAAAAACAGCAAACAACTATACAGACATAAAAAAAAACAAACAAACTAAACAAAACTAGATGCAACAGCTTCAATCTTCACTTCTTCGCAGTCCTGATCCTTGTAAGCTTCGACCAGTCGCATCCAGCATAAATCTTGTGCGCATGACAGAACCGAATCACCTTTTGAAACTTGATAGCTTGTTCGGCTTCTGACTGAAGATGCTGGATGGGATATAGGAACATCGTCTCTACATCAGCTTCGGACAGGTTAATCAGCCACATAGGATCCCATATCTTTATCTTCATGCATAACATGGGAGCATTCTCCAACACAATCACAACTTCAGTAGTAATGTCATCATAATGCCAAAACTTAGAAGAGAAGTTATGTTCTAGTGGACCTATAGGAATCCTTAACATGGACTCTGGAGCCTTAATCTTGTGCACCCAGATGGGATTACCTGTCTTAGGATGAATCTTTGAGGTCTTGTAGGATCGAGGATACTAAGGAGTGAACGACCGCCAACCTTCATTGCTTTCCCGTTCAAGAATGTTGTAGAAGCTTTTGAAACCGGGACATTTATCATAATACAGAGGTTGCCTTAGACGTACCGGATCATGAACATACCAGAAAGGAAGACTTCTGATCTTTTTATATTGATTGAAGTAGAGTAGCCCTGCCTTCCATTTGATACTAAATACCTTTGCATGTTCAATGTACGCCCACGCAATTACATTCCCAGACATCTTGGATAGCCTTTTCTTGAATGCTGAAGCTTGAACTGGAGCTATCTTTACAATACGAGCTTCCACTGATGGATACCATTGAGAACATAGTCTCATGATACGCTCGGTCTTGGATAGAACTTCATCAGGGATTGGAGGGTGCTCCGCTTTCAGCTTCTCCTCTGCGTCATTCACCATTTCTTCATTAATATCAGGAATCCATGTGGTAGAATTATCAACAAAGTATTCAGGAGTTTTCACACGAGATCCTGCTTCCATCTCCACTTCATTGTGACCTGAATCCAGCTCAGGAGTGGTCTGACCAGCATTAGCATGTACACCATATACTTTAGCTATGTCTTCCCGAGAGATTTCAGGTGGGATCTCTCCTTCTTCTAATTCTTCCTCCACTCCGGTTAACTGAGCGAACTTTAAAGGATTCCCCTGATCATCAATGTGGAATAGGTTCCTTAGTGCTTCACAGACATCAAGAGGAACTATCCCATGTTGAAGATATTCATTCAGACGCTTGATCTGCTCGGCCAAAGTCTCCTCCTTAGACGAAGTACCGCCTTTGGGATCTTTGCCCTAAGAGTCATGGGCTTTCTTCCCTCTCTTCTCCTGTGTACTGGATGATGACCCACCACCACCTGTGGTTCCAGGATCATCACCACCATCATTACCACCATCATCACCATTGTCACCACTATCATCATCATTCTCATCATCATCGTCATCCTCATCATCTTCATCAACATTGCCTGAACCAGCTGCAGAACCTGAGGTACTAGTCAATCTAGGGTGATCTTCACTTAACTTGTCTACCCTTTCCCCCAGTTGCTTATTCTCAGCCTTGTATGCCTCTATTCTTCGTTCATTGTTGACATTTGCAAGCTGCAACTGGTTATACTAAGTCTCAATGTTGGTCAATCTAGCCATAGTGTCTTGGTTAGATTGAACAAAACGCTGGTTTGATTCTACTAATTGCTGGTTGGATACAACAAGTTGCTGATTTGACAACTGTAGCAACCTATTTGAGGCTTGCACTTCTTTGCTGATCCGAATGGTTTCACTTAGCAGCTCGATCATACCTTTCTCATTTTCCTCTATTGTAGCCACCTTTCCTCTCAGCTCAGAAATTTCACGCGTCTGAGTATTCACAATCAACATAAGTTCATTTACCTGAAGCTAAAGCTGTTCATTTGAAGCAGGAGCCGAGGAGGAAGAAGACTATGTGGCAGAAGCTGATGCTGAGGCTTGAGAGAATAGTTGTTCCTTTAGATTCTTCAATGTATCACTAACTGATCCGAACACCAACTGCTTAGATGTTGCTGAACCAATAGTAGCTGAGATAGACTCAATGAAGGCTACGTACTGTTGATGGCATTGGCATAGCCATACCTACAGACATCGATGCACCTGCTGCTGTTGCTGTTGTTGTTGCTGCTGCTGAAGTAGCATGCATAGAGGTTTGAACAGCTTCAAAGAGTCTACCATATCTTGACTTCTTCTTTGTCTTCTCAGGAGATCTTAGTGACTTCTTTTTGAATCTGCCACCCTTAGCCTTTGACTTTGATTTACCCGACGGAGGAGTGTCGAGCTCAGCATCTAAATCAGCTATCTATTCATCTGGATACACTGTGAAGTTAGGATCCTCAGCTAGGCTCTTTTTCTCCGCCTCCTTTTTCTTTCTCTCAGCCACTTTCCTGGCTTTAGTAGTCGGTGAATCATCTGAATCAGTTGCATCCGAATCTGTATCACTTGTCACATTCACAGGACCATCTTCTACAACTATTGATTTACCCTTGCCAGAATGGGACGATCCTAGATCTCCCTTTGCAGAAGATGTCTCCTGGGATTCCAGAACATCCGTATCATACAGATCATCTTGAGTAGCAGCTGTAGAAACGCCGCCCAGAATGTTCTTTCCCAGCTCAGTGGGATCCCGACCAAATATATCACCTTCTTTGAATGTTCGCCTTTGAATGGCGAAGTCGTCCTCAGAATAACTGGTTTCATGTCTCCATTTGTTACCCCAGGGTGGATCAAAAGCTGGATCTCTCAGGTGACTAAACAACCGTCTGCTCTTAGGTTGCTTGTCTTCCGGCTGCCCCTTGAATACTAACATCCTCTCCATCTCCCTTTCATTAATATGAGTTCAAAGAAAGAAAACTCTAACTCATTCTTCACCAAATCCGGCAACTGTCTGTCGATAATCATCTGTAAGAAACGAGGATACACGATGAATGGGTTCTTCGTCGTCTTGGACTGGATAACCTCCTTCAGATGATGCATGATCATGCTCGAGAGGTTAAACGATTTTTTTTGTTGATTCAATTGGTCACCCTTATAAGAAGGGGGGTCCAGTTTCCTGTTTTTATTAACATAGCCGGATCGGTAACATTTAACGACCCACTTTTTTTTTGAAATTCCTCAATCTTTTCCTCACCAGCCAAATCATCATTTCCTTGTTTTCCTTTGCAATTAAATCAACAACAAAAAAAAAAATCGTTTATGTTTTCTTTATTCAACCCTGTAATACATACGTAGGTTTAACTGATCATTGTAACAATGAATAAACGTTATAAATTGGCTATCAAAGATACCAAGAAATGAATTTTGCATTCTTGTTATAAATGAACCATCGGTTTCTTAGTATGTTTTATTGTTAACCTCGGTTTAGTTTTTCTCTTTTTGTATATTTTTTTTATAGTTCAGTTATTTGTTTTTTTCTACTCACTCTAGATAGTAGCTCTATACAACTAGTATAGTAAATCGGTTCTTGTCTTACAAATAAAAGGTTGTTCATTCAAACTTTAAGAAAGTTGAAGAAACACTATCTTTTAAAAAAAAAAATTTTGCAATAATAGGTAAAAATCAAGATTGAAGAGTGTTTTTAAGTGTTGCATGAAAAAAATTGTGAAAGTAGGTAGTTCGTTGGATTGATCAACGAACTTCAATTCTAGATTTTGAAGATCGTTGGTCCATTCAGCAATCTTCAATGTAGTTCGCCGATCCATTTAACAAACTTCATAGATCCATTTAACATTCAGTAATCTTATATTGAAGTTCGCTGAATGGAGTAGCGACCTTGCTAATCAGAAAGTAAAGTTCGCTGAATGGAGTACTAGTGAGCTACCTATTTTCACAAAAAAAAAAATCTCATGTCACACCTAAAAACACTCTTCCATCTTCAAAATTGCCTATTATTGCAAAAAAATCTCTTTTAAAACCCTATATATAGAGTTTTTTGCTGAATTAGTAGAAATGTCTAACAATTTTGTGTCTTTGGTGGATGTGACAAACTTTTTTTAGAAAATGGGAGACCCGCAATCTTAGATTGCGGGTGTGGTGAGGTGTATGGCTGACTGGGACAGACTTGCTGACTGGGACAACATGGCACACTTTTGTTTGAGGAGGTGTTTGGTGGGACGCTGAGTTGGCACATCCGCAATCTAAGATTGCGGGTGTCTTAAATTTGTTTTTTTTATTGTTAAACATTTCTACTAATTCAGCAAAAAGCTAACACAGACACCCGCAATCTGAGATTGCGGGTCTTGTACAGTCAGCAGCACAGCAAGTCCACGTCTCCCAGCCTTCGATACACACTAAGCATTAGAATCCTCCACATCAGCACACCCGCAATCTCAGATTGCGGGTCTTCCATTTTTGAAAAACCAATTTTGACATCTACCAAAGGCACAAATCTTTGCAAAAAATCTACCATTTTGACAAAAAAACTCCTATATATAGTTTTAAAGATCCAAATTCTATTCCCAATCTTTTCACTTTTCCCAATCTTTTCACTTAGAAAAGAAAG
Source organism: Ambrosia trifida (assembly GCA_028751855.1). Lineage (NCBI taxonomy): Eukaryota > Viridiplantae > Streptophyta > Magnoliopsida > Asterales > Asteraceae > Ambrosia > Ambrosia trifida. Next base: position 202,133,220 of record CM054122.1, on the reverse strand, counting down.
AAAACTCAAATTCTTGTTTCCATCATGAAAAAAAAAAGAAAGAAAAGAGAAAAGAACAAAAATACTATAAACCATAACTTTTATATATGCTCAACTTTACACACACATGCACATGCATCTTGTGTGTTGGCTACGTGTTTCTTTCTTCATCTTTCATTTGATTGCTAGAAAGCTATCTATCTAATTTGTGATTAATGTTATGAGATAAATGATTGATGGGGTCTGGTTTTGCAGGGCATTGATGATGCCACAAAGATCGTTGGTTGGGGAACAACAGAGAGCAGTAAGGGACGGATCTATGGACCCTGATTCAGTGGCTCAGACCTACTGGTATCTGCACATGCAGCCTCGGGCCGCTTGGACCCAAGAGATCGATATCCGCTCACCCAACGTCCCCAGATTCGTCTAGAAAGTTTGATTATATGTATACTATTTGTTTTTCGTTTGATAGTTTGTGTTTGTGTTTATTTATTTGCGTGAATGTATAATGTCATGGCAGTATTCTTATAACGAGGCATCTGGATTTAAATATTTTGCCTTCAATACCTTAACATAATGTTTGAAATTCGAAATTTAAGTTTGAATGTTTGATGGTTGCTTGATGATATGCACTGGATGACCTAAGAATTTTTTTTCGTGAGGCCTGAAGATTTTCAAGAGTCGGTTGTCTATCGTTAAACTTAGACTACACATAGTGTTTAGAAAAAATGCCCCATCCACTTGGGCTAATTTGATTGGCTCCAAAAAAAGAAGCAATTTCATAGCGTGATGTACATAACGCCATGTCCATTTTTTTGACCAAAAGCGCCCCCAGGGGCGGTGTTTTCCGGCATGAAGGGGCATTATGGGGGCAATCCACGCCCATTTCACCCACCATTACAGGTGGTCTTAAGATTTTTCAGGTTCGCGTTTGATCGGGTAACATAGGGCAATAAACAAACCAAACGTTCAGCGAACCGTTCGTGAAATGTTTGACGGGAAGTTCGTTTGTGTTCGTTCGTTTAATAAATGAACGAACACAAACAAGAAATTTTGTTCGTTTAGTTAAACAAACAAGCATGAACAGAGGTCGCGTTCGTTCATTTATGTTCGTGAACGTTCGGTAACATGTTCGTTTGTGTTCGATAGTTCATTTGGGTTTTTAATTTTTTACTTTTAGTTTATGTACTTTAAATTTCCTATTGGTAGATTATCTAATATCTATTAATGTATCACATCCATCAGTTGTGGCCTAGTGGTAGGAAGCCTATGTTCTCATTTATGAGACATGGGTTCGATCCCCATGTCACAATTTGATGGATATTAGGCAATGAAGAGGAAAACCTGTAAGCCATTAGTTGTGCAGGTTCGAATCTGAGCTGACCCAGTTTTCATCCGGCTGTTACTCCAGCGAGGAAACTCGTGTGGAGACAGTACGGTTTCCGGGCGAACGCCGTAATCCCCACCGTACCAGCGTGGACCCGGTTCAGACAACATAGTCTGGACGCGTGGGTGATTAGGGCCTGCCAAGAGGCGGGTGTGATGATCTCTGCCACACAGTTAAAGAAAGTCACCGTTCAAAAAAAAATCTATTAATGTATCACATATTAACTGGTAGATTATTTTAATTAACTGTTATTTTAGATGGATTAAACGAGTATTTCAAGTTTAATATGATAATTTTGTGTTTTGATGAGATGTTATGTGATCAAGATTATGTCAAGTATATTTGGTAATTAGATTAATATATTTTGGGTGGACAATATTAACAACATAAATCAAGTCAAGTCAAGTCAAATTTCTTAGTCAACCATTGACTCTATAACATAAATTAAGTCAAGTCTCTAAGTCAACCATTGACTCTATGATTTTAGCCATTGTATTATATTGTACATTATACTTAGTCAACCATTGACTCCATAATCTTAGCTAGAGTTAGTCATATGTAAGCCTATATAAAGGCCTTGATGTATTGTTGATGGACACACAATTTCAATACAAAAACATTACACAATACAAATCCTATTGTTTTATATGGTATCAGAGCCTAAAAGCTTCCTTGAGCCATCTTCGATCCCAACCTACTCGACAAACATCTTCTGTCCGCGTTCTTTTTTTTTTTTTCCGAATCAAACGCAAACCCGATGGCACGATTGACAAGTACAAAGTCCGTCTAGTTGCCAAAGGGTTTCACCAACAATATGGAAAAGACTATCATGAAACATTTATTCCCGTTACTAAACCCGTTACCATTCGCATTGTTCTCTCTATTGCTCTTTCAAAAGGATGGTCTTTACGTCAACTAGACGTTAATAATGTGTTTCTTCATGGGACTCTTCACGAAGATGTCTTTATGGTGCAACCTCCCGGGTTCACCAATACGGAATTCCCACGTCACATTTGCAAACTCAAAAAATCCCTCTATGGGCTTAAGCAAGCAACGCGTGCTTGGTACATCGAACTAACCAACTTTCTCACTCGTTTTAGCTTTAAAAATGCATTTCTGACCCCTCTCTATTTGTATACAATCTCAACAACATCACTTGCTACCTCCTTGTGTACGTTGACGACATTGTCCTCACCGGCAATCACAATCCATTTATGGATTCCTTTGTTCAAGCCCTAAGCAACCGATTCTCTATCAAAGACTTAGGTCATCTCCATCATTTTCTAGGAATCGAAGTCAATCCTACGCCTCATGGTCTATTTCTTTCCCAACATCACCACATTCAAGATATTCTTACCACCTTTAAAATGGATGGTGCAAAAGAGGTTCTCACTCCTTTAAGCACTTCCGACTCTCTTTCTTCCTTTGACTCCACTCCCCAATCGATCCCACTCCCTACCGCCAACTTGTAGGCACTTTGCAGTATCTTGCCTTCACACGTCCCGACATCTCCTTTGCCGTCAATAAATTATCTCAATTCATGCACTCACATAAACAATCACACTGGCAAGCTCTCAAACGGGTACTTCGCTATTTGAAAGGAACGGTCCATCATGGGTTGTTCTTGAAACGCAATACTAACCTATACTTGCAGGCTTTTTCGAACTCGGACTGGGGCGGTATTAATGATGGGGGACGGTCCACTACAGCATATCTCATATATCTTGGGTCCAATATCATCTCTTGGAAATCTGCTAGACAAAAAATTGTCTCTAGATCATCTACCGAAGCTGAGTACAAAGCACTCGCTAATGCTGCGGCTGAACTCTCATGGGTTAAAAATTTACTTGGTGAACTCGGGCTCCCAATTAAGAGCACCCCATCGCTTTACTGTGACAACACTGGAGCTACTTATGTATGTGCAAATCCTGTTTACCATTCCCGCATGAAACACATCGCTCTAGATTATCACTTTGTGCGGGAACAAGTCAATTCCGGGCAACTCAAAGTTCTTCATGTCAGCTCCAAGGATCAACTCGCGTATGTGCTCACCAAACCGCTTGCATATGCACCCTTTTTATATTTTCGGTCCAAGATTGGAGTCTCCAACGGATCCTCCATCTTGCGGGGGCGTATTAACAACATAAATCAAGTCAAGTCAAATCTCTTAGTCAACCATTGACTCCATAACATAAATCAAGTCAAGTCTCTAAGTCAACCATTGACTCCGTGATTTTAGCCATTGTATTATATTGTACATTATACTTAGTCAACCATTGACTCCATAATCTTAGCTAGAGTTAGTCATATGTAAGCCTATATAAAGGCCTTGATGTATTGTTGATAGACACACAATTTCAATACAAAAACATTACACAATACAAATCCTATTGTTTTATAGACAATGCTTGTGATGAAATTTTCAGAATTTAATATGTGTTAGTTTGTGCTCGGTTTTGTTCATTAATGCATGTGTTTGTCCGTTTACGTTCATTGGTGTTTTTATATGTTTGTTTTTGTCCGATAACTAAATTTAATAAATAAAGACAAATGAACACGTTCATTTCCTTAACAAATGAACACGAACAAAATCCTCGTTCGGGTAATTGTTCATGAACAGTTCGTGAACACGTTATTTCCTTAACAAACAAACACGAACAAAAAATCTTGTTTGGTAATTGTTCGTGAACACTCTATTTCTTTAAAAAACAAACACAAACAAGGACATATTCGTATTCGTTTGGTTCGTTTACAGCCTTAGCCGGTAACATAATAAAAAGATAAATTAAACCATATTAGCTAGATTAGATATTAAGTACATAATAAAAATACATCAATTATTATTATCTATACATATAATAAACCAAAGCCATTTTAATGACATTGCACTCAAAGAGGGTATTCTCTTCATTGAGTGTGTCATATGTCATCCCATGTGGCAAGGGCTTTATTTTAGAAAAATAATAATTTAAAATTTAAAAACAAAATTAGATTTTTATCTCTAATGTTTTCTCCCATAACTTTTAAACGTTAATATCTTTTATATACGAGATTTTTTAAAGAAAAAAATTACACCAAATTAACAAGCGTTTTATTATCTTTCCAATGGGTACCATAGTGCTATATAAAAAATGGAGAAAAAAACGACTATTTTTTTGTGTGATTTTGTTCATACAGTAAAAAAACACAAAGTGTTCAGGTTATTCATTAATCATGTATAGGCAAGTCATTAGTTATGTTCAAACCAATAAATATGATTTTTATTTACAACATGTGTTAGCATTGGAGTTGTACATTGTTTTAAGTTAGGTTTTAAAATTAGAGTTATACAGTGTTTAAGGTTATGCACTAACATTGAAGATACATTGTTAATTGTTTTAGGTTAAGTGCTACCCGAAGCTTTCCTGCATGTAATTTGTGTCAGGTTTGGAATTAGTTTAAAAAAAATTGTGGGTTTGGGTCGGGCCTGGGATTAGGTGATACCCGACCCAATTACCCTTTTTTTATATTAGAATATGATAAATTATGGCAGAGATTTGTATAAAATAATAATAATAATAATAATAATAATAATAATAATAATAATAATAATAATATTCATTAATGATATATATTGGCAACTCATTAATTATGTTGTCATATTAGATCTTTTATTATGTCATATTAAATATTTCAACCCGGGACGCTCTCCAACAGGTAATTGCTATGTTTTCTTTTTCTACCATATTCTGAAATAGCTCAAATCTTATTGTATGCAGTTAAAGACCTTTGACTGAATGTATTGGTGTTAAACAATCTTTGTCCCCTTGAAGTGCTTGGGATCTTAATATTCTGTTTTAGGTGTTGATGTTGTAAGGTGAAATGGATTTTTTGGTATATTTTTTTTAAAAGTATCTAATGTAAGTTGATACATAGATGTCATTTTATAGTTTAGATACTTCTAATTTTATTTACTTTAATTAGATTTTTCAACCCGGGACGCTCCCGGGGTATAAGCTAGTAAATGCATAATAGATATACGATATCTCTACAGATGATCTCCGTGTGTTTTCACTTTTTAAAATCTAACCGTTAATAAATATAATCTACTTATAATAATTAATTAATGTAGCAAATTAATAATTAAAACCACATCGAGCCGGGGGTCTCACTGGAAGCAGCCTCTCTATTTTTAGGGGTAGAGGTAAGGCTGTCTACATCTTACCCTCCTCAGACCCTACCTTAACTTTGCTATAGGTGGGATTAACTGAGTATGATGATGATAATAAAGTAAAATATATTAAAAACTACCTAGAATGAAAATTTTGGGTTGTTTAATTAGAATCAGATTTGAGAGTTGAGGTCTGTTTGGTATAGGGTAATGGATTGGAGAATGAATGAAATAGACGAGGTAATGAAATGGACAAGGTAATGGAATTGATCATCACCATTCCATGTCTTGTTTGGTTGTCATATGAGAATGAAACAAAACATTACTTTGTGTTGTTGGATAGGCAGGGAAAGATGAAGGAATAAAATCGGTGGTGAGTGGTTGTGGTGGGTGGTGGTCGGTGGAGGTGATGGTGGGTGGTGATATGTGGCGGTGGCGACGGTGGAGGGTGGCGGCGACGGTGGTAGCGACGGTAGAAGGTGGAGGTGGATGGTCGTGATGGTGGGTGGGCGACGATGGTGAGTAGTGGCAGTGGTGGTGGTGTGTGGCGGTAGCATGGTGGTGGGTAGTGGTAACAACGGTGGTGGGTGGTGGCAACGATGGCGATGGTTGGAGGTGGATGGAGGTGGTGGTTGGTGGGTGACGATGGTGAGTAGTGGCGGTGATGGGTGGTGGTGGGTGGCGGCGGTAGTGGTGGGTAAAGAAAATTGTGGTGAGTGACGGTGGTAAGCGGTGGAGGCGGCGGGGGTGGGTGACGGTGGTGGACGGCGTTGGGTGGTGTTGGATGGCGGCGGTAGTGGGTGGGTGACGGTGGTGGGTGGTAGCGGGTGGTGGCGACGACGATGATGATGGTGGTTGGTGGAGTCAGCGGTGGTAGGTGGTGACGACAGTGGTGGGTGGTGATGATGGCGGTGGTGGGTGATGATGGTGGTGGTGGTGGTGGTGATGGTAGATGGTGGTGTGGCGGTGTCGTGGTGGTGGGTGGTGGCGACGGCGGTGGTGGGTTGCGGCAACGGTGGCGATGGGTGGAGGTGGATGGCGGTGATGGTGGGCGGGTGATGATGGTGAGCAGTGGCGGTGGTGGGTGGTGGCGGTAGTGGTGGGTAAAGGAAAATGTGGTGAGTGACGGTGGCAGATGGTAGAGGCGGCGGTGGGTGAGTGATGGTGGTGGGTGGTGGTGGTGGTGTTGGATGGTGGCAGTGGTGGGTGGTTGACGGTGGTTGGTGGCGGCGGTGGTGGGTGGGTGAAGGTAGTGGGTGGCGGTGGTTGTTGGCGGCGGGACGATGGTGGTTGGTGGGCGATAGTGGTGGGTGGTGGCGACAACGGTGATGGGTGGTGACGATGGTGGTGGGTGGTGGTGGTGGGTTATGATGTTGTTAGTAAAGGGTGAATGAGAGATGAAATGAAAAAAAAAAAACATGAGGGTGGATGGAATGGTTTTGAGGGAATGAAATGTTTTATGGAATGGGTGATTCCATTCTTTTAACCAACCAAACACACTATTTTTTATTAACTCGTAATGGTCCATTTCATTTCACCTTTCATTCCATCATAACAAACGCTACCTTGGGGCGTGAAAACAAGGAAAGAGGGGTGGCCAAAGGCAAGAAGCTTCGGCATCGACGATTCCGGCAAACTGGGTATTTAGATTAATGAAGTAATGGGAATAGTTTTTAAATGGTTATTGGGCTTATAAGTATTAATTAAATAATGTATGTTCATCTAATTATATAATTAGTTTATAATTCTTTTATATGTGTAAAATTAGTTTATAATAGCTTTATTTAAAAAAAAAAATTAATCCTGTATTAATTTTTTTTGGGGTCGGTGTCAATACATTTTGAGGTCGGTGTCAAAAATTCATGGGGACCAATGTGAGAATTTTTAGGGGTCGATTGGAAACAAAAAAATAAAATTCATGGGTCAGTCGGGCCCATTTCTAATAAGTGTGTCCGTCTGTGCAATGATTTGTTAATTTGTGATTGGTGATTAGATTCATGGAGCATGAAAGTATGGTGATAATGATTAGTAGATGTTTGCGATCTCAAGTGAAGTTTAAGCAAAATTTGTTAACTCGGGTAATACAAATAGGGGTGTACAAAAATCTCGCGATTTAAGGCTCGTTCGAAACTCGCTCGAAAAGACTCGTTTTGTTTTCAAGCCGAGCCGAGCCGGCTCGTTTTGTAATCGAGCCAAGCTCAAGCCAGGGGTGTTCAGCTCGTGGCTCGACGTATGGCTCGACTCAGGCTTGTGTATGTGTAATTAATATATAGATGAAAGTAATATATTTTGGCTCCAAACGTAATTTTAAAATTCAAATTTTGAAAGTCCCGCTTATATTACCTATCTACCTCACCTCTTCATAATCCAATAAACCCTAACTTAGAAAAATAAAAAATATACATGTATATGTGTAATTTTATTTTATTTTTGTTTTGTTTTTTATTTTATAAATATTTATAAAAAAATAACGAGCTGGCTCGAGCCAGCTCGAGCTCGGCTCGAACATTTACGAGCCGAGCTCGAGCTCGGCTTTTCACTTCGACCAAAAAAACGAGCCGAGCCGAGCTGGCTTGTTTAAGTTCGAGCTCAAGCTCAGACTCAAGCTTAGCCTGGCTCGGCTCGACTCGACTCGTGTACAACCCTAAATACAAATGCTTAATCATTGTACATGAGATACAAACAATAATTTTATTTGATCTTTTCTAGTCTTTCCTATAATATTTTAATTAAGGATATCATAACTATAAATTACTTTTACGTACACTTGCTCTAACGCTATGTTCTTGAGTTTCATTTAATAAAGAAAAATGAGGGATTTGAAAGGATATTTGCAAAAATCATGTTCCATATTTTATTTTAAAGAGGTAAAGGGAGAGAAATAGAAGGGATATTTTGATTCATTTCCTTCTTTCTTTTCCTCTTAAAGTGGAAGTGGAGAGATTTAAAAGAAAATTATTTGTTAAATATAAAATACTTACTTTTTTTTTCATTTCCTTTGAACTACCTTTTAATGATAAAATTGTCTTTTATACACCATATTTAATCAAAAGGTAATCAATAGTCATGGGATGTTTATGAGACCCACATTCAATTCTACAATTATTTTAAACACGTTAACAAGAACGCATATAAAAAATAATCATACTAAATGTTTTGTTATAATCTTTTACATAAATTTAAGTACTTTATAAAAGTTAAAGTTTTTATAAACCTGATAATACTATATAGAAATCGAGAAATCATGAGGTAACAATTTGAAATCTAAAATTACTACGTATGGCTAATCTGATTTCAACTATACGCTCACTGGATTCTATGACCAGAGAAGAAAGATTATGTTTTTAATGAATTTCGCACAGAGTAAATTTTTCAGCTCACATTTTCAGCTCAAGTAAATTTTTCGGCTATTTATTGAAAACCAGTTGGACCGATGTTCATAACCGATTAACCAAATGAGAACAAATGAATAATTGAAACCAGTCGGTTTTTGAAATATCATAATCGAAAGTTTTGGTTTTGGTTATGGCTCAAAACCGAAGTGAACCAAGTAACAGCTTGTACACACCCTTAAAATCACCAATTAGAGTGTTGTGACCTCCGCCGCAACGCACGGGCACCCCACTAGTATCTATATCTATACTATATTATAAAGCATTTGACAAGGACTTCTTAAAATTTAAGAGGTACAAGTTAATTTGCTTATGATACAACATACAAATATACAATGCACATAATAACTACATTTTAAGGGCAAATTAGTCTTTAAAGCATCATATTTAATAATCTAAATGAAATCAAGAGTCATGTTTATGATAGGTCATGACATTTATTTCTACAAAACATATTAAATACAAAAATGTAAAAAAGAATTTTCATAATGCTACATGTTTTATTATAATCTTTTATATACAATTAGTTACTTTATAAAAGTTAGTTAATCTATTATTATTCATAACAATGTTACTAAACTTTTAGGTACTTGAGTCGTTTAGGAAATATCTACTGCATGAATAACTTGGCATATTGAGAGCAAAATCGAGCTTACCCTACTAAACAACGTAAAGTTTATCTTGTGTTAGAAGAAAGTGAAAGGAGAAGTTCCTTTATTGGTGCTATTTTTATATACGTTTAAATGTAAGTTTCGTTTAAAACAAAATTGTGTGTGATAATGTACAAGTCATCTAAGCAGAGGCGGACAAGTCTTTAAAGTGTTTATTTAGTTTTTTTATTTCTATATTTATGTGAATTTGTTACGGTTTCGACTTAGTAGCTTTTTCTATGATGATTTTTAACTTTTTATTTTTTTAATATGGCAAGTTAACTTGCCACCATGCATGTGCGTGATTTAACGTTTTTTCATCTATTTTTTTGTTCAGTTTAACTGTGTGTGTGTATGTGTATATATATATATATATATATATATATATATATATATATAGGGGAAAGTTAATTTGAGAACACCTATATTTCGTGCGAACCGTGAGAACGGCATCTAAAACCATTCAAATTCCAAATTTCTTTTTACACTTGTCTTTATTACTAAAATTCCATCTCAAAAACACAAATTACGCGTAAAAATTCAAACGTATACGAAAATAATTTGTTTTTACACATGTGTAAATTTGCTGTTTATACATGTGTAAACTGTTTCATTTACACATGTGTAAAAAGTTAATTTAAAAGTGTTTTTGCAAGAAAAGATGACTTATTTGGAAAGAAAATTCATTTATTAATGTTGTATTTTGATTATAATGGGATTTGTATTAAAAAAATTGATTTTGATTGATTTTTGTACTTGTTCTTACGGTTCTCACAATATTTAGCGTTCTCAAGATAACCCTCCCCTATATATATATATATTATAAAGCATTTTCTAAGGACTTCTTAAATTTTAAGAGGTATGAGTCTAAATGCTTATGATATAACACATAATGCATAAAATAACTACTTTTTAAGGGTAAATATGTCTTTAAAACACCATATTTAATTAAAAGAAAGTCAAGAGTCATGAGATGTTTATGAAAGCTCATGACATTCAATTTTATAATTAATTTAAACATATTAAATAGAAAACATATAAAAAACAATTCATGATGCTATATGTTTTGTTATAACATTTTATATAGAGTTGGGTACTTTAAAAAGGTTAAAGTTTTATAAAGTTGAGCATAATATATAGAAATCGAGAAATCAATAGCGAAGGTTGTGTTTTTAATCATGAGGTAACGATTTGAATTATGAAATTATTACATTATATTCATACACATAAACATGTCTAATCTGATCTAAACTATATGATCACCGGATTCAAAAACTGAAGGAGAAAGATTTTGTTTATAATGAATTACAAACAAAGGGATTAAGAAACACTTATGTAATGGTGGTTAGGTTCATAATAGGTATGTTAGGTTAGATTGTGCTCTACAAAAAAGTTTCGTTTACACCCGCTGCATCGCGCGGGTCAACCCACTCGTTTAAATTAACATGAATTTTATGATCGTTTCAAATAAAAAAAAGTAGGGAGTCCAGGTGTGAGCCAGATGGACATCATGTAATGCTTTGATATTATTTAGAAAAACTTGATTACAATACATGATTACAATGGTTTTAAATAGTCCTGTACAATGACTTAACAATGGAAAGGATAAAACAAAGGCAAAGGAAAAGGCTGGTCAGAGAATAATTACAAGAATAATTATAAATTGTGTCTAAAAATAAATCTCATAATGAGTAGGAGAATATCTATATCTATATCTAGTTCAATAATAAACAAAAACTAATTCCAAAACAAACAACCATCCAACTTAAATGCTTTATTTCCTATAACTAAAAAAAGAGACAAACCGACTCGCTCCCATCAAATTCACCATCTATTTTTTCAAACCCACCTTTTCTCTTTAACCTTTGCATACCGAACCCACAACGAAAAAGGGGTTGACAGGTAAGCAAAAGTGTAAGATGGTTAAACACTGAATTGGTTGATTGTATTCCATTCAATAGGGTTATTATATATAGAGATAAACCGGGCCCGTGGGCTCTGTACTAAAACCCTAAATCATATAATCTAATACTCTCCCGCAGTCAGAGCGGTAGAGCATCGGACACTCAGACTGGAAAACACTAAGAACGAAAAAAAAATCATAAAGGACATAACAATAAAAAAATAAAAAAGACTTGTCTCGATCTCGGTTCTTGAATTGTTGGTCTAAAATTCTGCAATCTTCTTGACTTTGTCAAAAAATTATCTGTACTCTTCAATACTTGACTTTAGTTCGGTCCACGACTTCCCCTTGTTTAGTTTTGTTTCTTTAGTTCTCATAATGATAAACATGATCCGCTAGATCCCACTCTTAATAAAGTGGTAGTTCCATGTTTGTCGGCCATGACAATACAAAAGATAAGAAAAGGTTGATGGAAAGAAAATAATAAGAAGGAATCATGAAAGAAAAAAAAAAAGATTTAAGAAGCAAATAGACACCCATTGACCGTAGTCATGTGGCGGTGTGTCAAATTGGCAAGTGGAGAACGCCGGTGACCATGCTCAGATGGCGTTCATCGAAAGAGAAATAGATCAAACCGTGGTTTGAATGGACCGTGGTGCACAGAGAGAGAACAGGAATAGAAAAAGTAAACTGAAGGAGTGATCGAAATCGAATGCCAGTGTCTTTGGCGCTGAATACAGAAAGGTTGACCAGCTTTGTCAGCCATGGACATTGATGAATATTGATGAGGATAAGTTGATGTAAAATCAATCAATAAATAAATTGATGTACGTACTCTAAATTGGATTGGTGTAATGGTTCTGGATGATGGATGATGTAATCAAGACTAACAAAGCCAATAAATCCCAAGCAAAAAGCAAGGCAATGTTATATAATGGAAAAAAAGAGCTTGGCTGATGCCAAATACTATCAAACCATGAAGGAGGCTGAAGCAAATAAGTTGAAGCTTACACCTCAATTTCTGGAGCTTAAATTTATCGAGGCAATTTAATTCCAACAATACCAAAATGTTCTTCGGGGACAAGATACCGAATATGGTGTTGGATCAAAGGCTACTTGGGAACTTAATTTTTGCAAGATTTAGAAGGAAGAAGGAACTTGGAAGCATACTGATGGGAAGATGGTTGCTAGCTAGTATATAATAAACCAAAGCCATTTTAATGACATGACACTCAAAGAGGATATTCTCTTCATTGAGTGTGCCATGTGTCATCCCATGTGGCAAGGCCTTTATTTTAGTAAAATAATAATTTAAAATTTAAAAACAAAATTAGATTTTTATCTCTAATGTTTTCTCCCATAACTTTTAAACGTTAATATCTTTTATATACGAGATATTTTAAAGAAAATAATTACACCAAATTAACGAGCGTATTATTATCTTTCCAACGAGTACCATAGTGAATATAAAAAAACGGAGAAAAAAACGACTATTTTTTGTGTGGTTTTGTTCATACAGTAAAAAAACACAAAATGTTCAGGTTATTCGTTAATCATGTATAGGTAAGTCATTAGTTATGTTCAAACCAGTAAATATGAATTTTATTTACAACATGTGTTAACATTGGAGTTGTACATTGTTTTAGGTTAGGTTTTAATATTAGAGTTATACATTGTTTAAGGTTATGCACTAACATTGGAGATACATTGTTAATTGTTTTAGGTTAAGTGCTACCCGAAGCTTTCCTGCATGTATGTAAAACGCAGCAGTCTATTTCAGATGTAAATTTGATATTTCAAATGATATTTCAAATTAGATTTCTCAATCCGGGACGCTCCCGGGATACTTTAGACTGAACCTAAAATCTAGGTCTTGGCCGAGGTTGGTTTGGATTGTCCTCAATATCTAAGTCCAATTCGAAAGACTTAAAATTCAAATCGAATTACCAACTAATCTGACTTTGGTTAAAATCCACAGTATGTGATGACTTATAGCATTAATTTAAAAACATATAATGACATGGTGTAACAATACATACTCCACATTTGAGCGTTGTATCAAACACTTGGTGTGCATTCTGCTTTTCGTATATAATAAACCAAAACATTTTTAATGACATGTCATAATATTATGCAATCTCTCTTTTAAGAGATGCCACATAGGATGTGATGTGAGAACTCTAAACCAATTAAAAAAAAGAATAAAATATGGTTTAAATATGATTTAACATAATCTATTAAATACATAATCTACTAAATGTAAATATTAAAACTTTATTATTTTGTCTCTCATGTTTCCTCTCATAACTTTTAAATGTTAATATCTTTTATATACGAGATTTTTTAAAGAAAAAAATTACACCAAATTAACGAGTGTTTTATTATCTTTCCAACGAGCACCATAGTACTATATAAAAAACGGAGAAAAAAATGACTATTTTTTGTAACCCGACAAGTATTGTGTCAAGTTTGGAATTAGTTTAAAAAAATTGTAGGTTTGGGTCGGGCCTGGGATTAGGTACACCCGACCCAATTACCCTTTTTTCATATTAGAATATGATAACTTATGACAGAGATTTGTTTAAAATAATAATAATAATAATATGCCATTCTTTGGGTTGGGTTATTCTACAAAGGCTATAAAACATAATTAAGAGTCTAGTAAAACACAATGGACGACATACTAAAGACACAATGAATAGAAGACTAAAACACAAGGAATACTTTTGAAAAAAAAAGTTGAAAACCCAGTTACGTAAGAAACAATGGATGACATACGAAAGACACAATGAACAAAAGAATAAAATACAATGAATACTTTTGAAAAAAAAAGTTAAAAACCCAATTGTGTAAAACACAATGGACGACATAATAAAGACACAATGAACAGAAGATTAAAACACAATGAATACTTTTGGAAAAAAAGTTGAAAACCCAGTTGCGTAAGACACTGTCACACCCTCAAATTCCACTTGCGGGGTTTTACCGCGAGGCGCGTGACAAACCAGGATCCAAGTCAACGGTCACAATAAACAACACTATATGAAAGATATAATACTCAAAAAGACGTAATTATCCATGACATAAAACTGTAGCGGAAGCTTAAATGTTTTACAAACCAACAGACATTGTTCAACTGTTTAACTTAAAATATGCGCTAAACCCTAGACGTCGATGCAGACCAGTGCGCCTAGTTTCCATGTGTTGCTACCTTAGCGACCTGAGAAAAACATGCCAAAAAGACGTCAACATATAATGCTGGTGAGTTCACAGGTTTGTTCAAAAGAGTTACCAAGTGTTACCAAGTGTTACCACGTGTTACCATGTCCATACTATATCCGTGTTACCAAGTACGCTAGCTAGGCGTATGTTTTGTTACTACTACGATTGGAAAACCATTACTAGACGCGTTCAGCGAGTTTAGCATGTGTTTAAGCAGCCCGAATAGTGTTTAGCAAGTTCAGCAAGTTCAAGACAATATGCACCCGCCCGGCCCTCCAAGCCGTCGAGTGGGGTAGGTCACACCCAATAGATCTATCCACATTTCCCCCGTTGTGCATCCCCGCACATTCATGGTTTCCCCCGGGACTTTAAAAGATCGCATAGTACACAAGTTTAAAACCATAGTATGACATATGTTACCAAAATAGTTTAGCGCATGTTTTCTCCCCCCAAAAGTTTAAGCAGTAAAAGTGGGGCAGTGAACTCACCTTAGTTTGTGTATCCAAAAGTAAATGCCAAGTCCTTGATAATCCCACTACCGGAGATCTATCAAAATGTTCACATAAGTGTCCCGACTAATAACCATAAGGTTATCTAGTCCCCAATTGTCCAGATCGTGACCAAGTATGTTTTTAAAACGTGTTTAAGTGTTTGACCGACACTCTAGACCGACCCGACATCCCGTTGGTGACCCATTACGTTAACTAAGCAAGTACACATAGATTACACACAAGGTTCAAGCATAAAACACTTAGTTTGTATCAAAAATCTCATTTCTGCATCAGAACGGTCGAACCAGTCAGTTAAAGTCTCCTTCGCCCCTTTTTGTTCTCCTTCGACCGTTTGTAGTCTCGTTCGACCGTTTGATGCTTCGTTCGACCGTTTGGCCTCATTCGACCAAACTTTCCCAGGTTCGACCCAGGATTCCCTCCTTCGACCAAACGGGTGGGCGAAGGAGTCCAGGTTCGACCCTGTCAGTTTGTTTTCCACAAAAACGCTCAAAACGCACCCGAAACATTGCGAAACATCACCAATCACAGCAGTCAAGTATGAATATGTTATCCCTACAAAACCCCACTGATTTTGCCCCAAAACGTATTCATTTCAGCCTTTTCCCAAAATGGTAAAAATTATGAAAATGTCACTTTCATGCATGAATTCTTTACCCAATTTGGAAACTTTTGAAATCGATTCATGCTTAACTTAAAATACTCAGTTTGTCGATCATCTGATCTTCCTTATTAGTTCTATTGATCATAAATATCATATATCACGTTTAGATTCGCTAAAATCCCCAAAATACACATAATATCATCATCTAATTGATTCTAACCCTAAACAACAATAAACCAGCATCAATAACAATCCTACATCATGCTTCTATCATAGATATAACAGCAAATCACTGAACAACACATAATACCTAACTAACATATGTTTATTATCATGAAAACCTATGTTAAATGATAAGGTTTTGGTTTGGAAAGATGTTTAAAAGGTTTTTAATCATGAAAACACCCTTAGAACAGATCCGGACATTTAGGGTTAGATGAAAACGAATTAAAATGCTTTAAAAAGGATTCAGGATCAAGAACACACCTTAGATCCTTGCTTAGATGTTGTAAACGGGTTAGATTATGAAAAATCAGAGCAAAAACTCCTTCCTCAGTGTTGAAAATCGTTTGAGAGTGTTTTGGAACGGCTAGGGTTTGTGAAATGGTGAAAAAATGACAAAGGTTGGTATTTATACTGTCCCACATTCGCCCCTTTTCAATGGGCGAATAAGCCCTCCTTCGACCCTTCTCAGGGTCGAATGAGTCCTCCTGTGGTCGAAGGGAATTCTTCTAATTCCAGTTCCCAGGTTCGCCCCTTTACAAGGGTCGAACCAAAACAAATTGTCTCCTTCGACCATTCGAAGTGGTCGAACCAGAGTTCCTTGTTTGGCTAGTTTTTCCAGTTTGTCGTGTTTAACGCATTCTAACACGTCTTAACATACAAGCATGCAACCTTAGTCTATGTTTAGCATATTTAGGCACGTATAATCATTTATACATCGTTTAAACACATCTAAGTATACAATCCACCACACGACCCATAATCTACATACATATACTTAATTAGTTCACGTAATGTCACCAACAACGAGACTCGATACCAGTGTATTCCCAAAACGACTCTCAATGATCCTCCAGATCATTGAACCCTGGACAATCCTAACCTGACCCGACTCAACTAACCCAGTTAAGCCCATTTATAATGTTTCTCGCTAAGGTAGACTTATGTGTTACTAAAAATGTTTAAGCCGAACATGCCGGGTGTCACATCATCCCCATGTTGAAAGAATTTTCGTCCCGAAAATTGCACGAAGCCCAAAAATGAAAAAGACGAAAAGGAAGAAATCGAAAAGAAAATTTACCGGTCGTCACATCATCCCCACGTTGAAAGGAATCTCGCCCCGAGATTCATTCCGCTTCGGCAGTAACATGCCAAGACTCGAACGCGCGCTTCGGAAAGAGGTGAGGGTTTTTGGATTTCATCTGGTCCTCTCGTTCCCACGTGAACTCCGGTCCACGATCCGAGTTCCAACGAACTTTAACGATGCGGATTTTACTCCGATGAAGGCTACGAATCTTATAATCGAGGACCTCCACAGGTTCCTCCACAATGCGAAGACGATCATCAACCTTGATCTCTTCCAGTTAGGGGTGTTCAACGAATCGAATAACGAATTTTCGAATTATTCGAATCGAATTATTCGAATTTTTAATATTTTTACCTGAATTCGTATTCGATTCGTATTCGTTTAAAATTCAATTTATTCGATTCGTATTCGATTCGAATAAGAAACTCGAATTCGAATCGAATTCGAATAAATTCGATTTAGTTCAAATTCACCTTAAATAACAAATTGTTTTACTTTTAGTTTTAAAACTAATACAAACTCATTATTTTTAACATATAAAATACAAATCTACAAATTGATAAACAACAATATGTCAAATACGAGAATAGTAAAAATAGTAGAGAGTATAGTTTTATAGAGTTTTGTGATATATAAGGTAAATATATAAAACATGGTTATGCTAAAAGTTATAGACACTATGGGTTCTTAGAGTTTGACTAAAATTTAGAAGTTTTTTTTTTCAATGTGTATACTTGTGTATATAATAATGTGTATATGTGTGTATATATTTAAAAAAATATACATGTACAATTTTTATTCGAATTTCGAATCGAATCGAATTTAAAATCATAAATTCGTATTCGATTCGTATTCGATTTACTGGACTCGAATTCGAATCGAATCGAATTCGAATTCTTAATAATCGAATCGAATTCTTGGTAATCGAATCGAACTAAATCGAATTTCGAATTTTTCGAATTCGAATCGAATTCTGAACACCCCTACTTCCAGTGGCACAACAAGAGATTCGTCAGCCAAACACTTCCTTAAGTTAGACACATGGAAGACGTTATGGACGTTACCGAGCTCCGCCGGTAAGTCAAGTCTGTACGCCACCGGTCCAATCCGTTCCAGGATTGCGAACGGTCCGACGTAACGAGGGTTAAGCTTGCCACGCTTTCCAAAGCGTATGACGCCCTTCCATGGTGAAACTTTTAGAAGTACCCTGTCCCTAACCTGGAACTCTAGCGGTTTGCGACGGAGATCGGCATAGCTCTTCTGACGATCCCGCGCAGCTGCCAAACGGTTACGGATCTCTACGATTTTCTCCGAAGTTTCGTACACTAGTTCCGGGCCAGTGAGCTGACTCTCGCCCACCTCGGCCCAACATAAGGGAGACCGGAATTTCCGTCCATAAAGAGCTTCGAACGGAGCTGCCCGATACTGGAGTGGTAGCTGTTGTTGTAGGAAAACTCCACCAACGGGAGGTGAGCCTCCCAACCCTTGCCAAAGTCAATAACGCATGCCCGCAGCATGTCCTCCAGCGTTTGAATCGTCCGCTCACTCTGTCCGTCAGTTTGCGGATGATAAGCCGTACTCATATCCAGCTGAGTACCCAAGGCCTTATGAAGAGCCTTCCAGAAACGCGAAGCAAAGCGGGAATCACGATCAGAGATGATAGAGACAGGCACCCCGTGCCGAGAGACCACCTCCTTAAGGTAAAGTCGAGCAAGCCGCTCGAGTCCGTCCGTTTCCTTAATAGGTATAAAGTGCGCCGATTTTGTCAACCGGTCGACGATCACCCAAATCATATCGCATCCACTGGGTGATCTCGGTAGTTTGGTGACAAAATCCATCGTGATCCGCTCCCACTTCCATTCCGGAATCTCAGGTTGTTGTAGGAGACCAGACGGCTTCTGATACTCCACCTTGACCTTAGCACAGGTCAAGCATTTGCTCACATAGGAGGTTATATCAGCCTTCATGTTAGGCCACCAATAGAGTATCTTCAAATCCTGATACATCTTGTCGGAGCCTGGATGAATAGAATACCGGAATTTGTGAGCCTCGTCCAAAACAAGCTCCCGTAATCCCCCGAATAAAGGAACCCAAACACGCCCAGCGAAGTAGTGTAGGCCATCAGACCTAAGCTCAAGATGTTTGTCCGCACTGTGCATTGTTTCGGCCTTAAGGTTTTCCTCCTTCAAGGCATCCAGCTGAGCCGAACGGATCCGGTCAGGCAAGGAGGAATGAATGGTAAGTTGCAAAGCTCGGACACGCCGGGGCTTCGCAGACTCCTTCCTGCTCAAGGCATCCGCCACAACGTTTGCCTTGCCAGGATGGTACTTGATCGCACAGTCGTAGTCGTTCAAGAGTTCAACCCAACGACGCTGCCGCATGTTTAACACCTTCTGGTCGAAAATGTGCTGGAGACTCTTGTGATCGGTGTATATGGTGCATCTGGTACCGTACAAGTAATGTCTCCAGATTTTCAACGCAAAAATCACCGCACCCAACTCCAAATCGTGGGTGGTATAGTTTTTCTCGTGAACCTTAAGTTGACGAGAAGCATAGGCAATGACCTTCTCGCGTTGCATCAACACGCAACCGAGACCATGAATAGAAGCGTCACAGTATACCACAAAATCATCCGTACCCTCGGGTAAGGATAGGATAGGTGCAGAACAGAGTTTAAGCTTCAGCAGCTGGAATGCTGATTCCTGTAGTTCGCCCCAGTCAAACTTTCGGTCCTTCTGGGTAAGGGAGGTGAGGGGTTGAGCGATCTTCGAAAATCCCTCAATAAAACGCCGATAGTAACCTGCAAGGCCTAGGAATTGCCGCACCTCAGTTAGCGTCTTCGGTGCTTCCCAGTCCTTAATAGCTTCGATCTTAGCCGGATCGACATGAAATCCCAGTTCATTAACCACATGCCCTAGGAATTGAACTTCTCGTAACCAAAAATCACACTTCGAGAACTTAGCATACAACTGCTCCCGTCTCAAAAGCTCCAAGACTAACCGAAAATGCTCCTCGTGGTCAGTCTTGTTCTTAGAATAAACCAAAATATCGTCAATAAACACAATGACGAATTTGTCGAGATAAGGCTTGCAAACACGATTCGTCAAATCCATGAATACTGCTGGTGCGTTGGTGAGACCGAAAGGCATGACCAAAAACTCAAAATGGCCATATCGAGTGCGGAATGCGGTCTTCGGAACATCGGCCTCCTGGACGCGCAACTGGTGATAACCCGACCGTAAGTCAATCTTTGAGTAATAGCTGGACCCCTGGAGCTGGTCAAAGAGATCATCGATGCGAGGGAGAGGGTAGCGATTCATGATGGTCACCTTGTTCAACTCACGGTAATCGATGCACATGAGAAGGCTTCCATCCTTCTTCTTCACAAACAAGATAGGAGCTCCCCACGGGGACGAGCTCGGTCGAATAAAACCCTTTTCCAAGAGTTCCTGTAACTGGCTAGATAGCTCTTGCATCTCGGGAGGTGCAAGACGGTATGGGGCTCGGGCAATGGGAGCTGCACCAGGTGTAAGATCGATACCAAACTCAACCTGACGATGGGGAGGAAGACCAGGCAACTCATCAGGGAAAACATCGGGAAAGTCACGAACCACGGGGATATCCTCGATCTTCTTCTCATCGTCAGTTGAAACGGAAACAAGTGCCAACATGGCCGAACAGCCCTTCCGTATACACTTAAGGGCCTTCATGCTAGAAATGATGCTTAGCGAAGCACCGCTTCTGTCGCCATGAACCAAAAGAGTCTCTCCGTCAGGGAGAGGGATCCGAATGACCTTATCAAAGCAAACAATCTCCGCACGATACAACGATAACCAATCCATGCCCACAACGACATCGAAACTACCCAGAGGTACAGGCATAAGGTCAATGGGGAATGACAGACCCGACAGTTCCAAGTGGCACTCCCTAAGGATATGTGTCGCCTCAATGTTCTTACCATTAGCCAATTCTATTAAGTACTTAGCCTCTAAAGGTGTGGGTACTACATCTAGCAATTGACTAACATCCACAGATACAAAACTCTTATCGGCACCAGAATCAAATAAAACAGAAACATAGCGATTGTTGAGAAGGAACGTACCGGTAACTGTGTCAGGGTCCTGTCTGGCCTCAGCAGTGCCAATGACGAAAGCACGCGCATTCCTGCCGCCGCCTTCGTTGTTCCCGTTACCGTTACCGTTCCCGTTCTTCCCGTTGTCGCCCTGCTTCAGCTTGGGACATTCACGCTTGAAATGCCCCGTGTCACCACAGTTATAGCACCCCTGCCTCCCCTGAGTCCCCTGAGCAACAGGAGCAGGAGCAGGAGTAGGGGCACGAGTCTGGGCCGACGGAAGTGAAGCCCTGCAATCCTTAGCCAAGTGTCCAAACTGGTTGCACCGATGACAACGCGTCCTGTCACAGTTCCCCGAGTGATGGTAACCACACCGGTTACACTTAGGATGCTTCCCAACATACCCACCTGTCTTCTGCCCTGAAGACGACCCTGATCCATCAAGCTTCTTGGCCGGTTGAGACGGCGCTGGTACGACACTCTTCCCCACATTCTCCCATTTCCTCTTGTTACTCTCAGCATTCTTCACAGCAGAACCCTTGGGAGGCAAAACACCCTCCGCAACCTTCATGTTGGTCATCTTATGAGCAGAACGGACGACCTCAGCAAGTGTAGGAAGATTCCCAGCAGCCACCAACCCTGCAATCTCCGGTACCAATCCAGAAATATAGTGCTCAATCCTCCGATACTCGGGTGTGTGCATGTCAGGACACAACACCGCCAACTTATTGCGCCGCACAGTATACTCCTCGATCTCAGACCCCACCATCTTATAGTTCCAGACCTCATACTCCAGCTTCTGTACTTCCTCCCTCGGACAGTACTCGTTCTTCAGTCGCTGCACAAAATCCGCCCATAGCATAGCATGAGCTTCCCCCAAGCCCATGTTCTGCGCAGTAGCATTCCACCACGACAATGCAGGACCCTCAAATGTCGCAGTAGCATACTTAACCCGGTCCTCAACAGGACAGTTGCACATCAGGAAAACAGACTCAACCTTCTCCAACCATCGGAGCAGTCCCACCGCTCCTTCAGTTCCAGCAAAGTTATGGGGCTGGCAGTCCCTAAACTTCTTGTAGGAACACTGAGGTGGAGGTGGGTTGACAGCAGCACCTGAGACACGACACAAAGATAAACCACAAAAGAAGAAACATGACACCCAAGAACGAAGCAAGGTAGATAAGAACCAACTTACCACCAAGAGCATTGTGCCCAGCCTGGAAAGCAGCCAAGGCTATGTTCACCTGCTGTTGAAGCAAGTTGTTCAGCTCTGCTTGGGTCATGTTAATGTTACCACGACCACCGCCACGGCCACGGCCACCACCACGACGTCCACCACCACGAGCGCCCGACATGATCTGACAAATCAGAAATCGAGAAGTTTAGATTCACTGCTAGTGTCAACCACTAGTAGCTACCAGAGTTACATCTAGACCCAATCCAGGACTATGCATCCAAGTTCAGAGTCCACTCGGATTCTCATGCATTTCAGTTTATGATTTCGTGTGCACCCGAAATGATAAACTGCTCTACATGGTCCTCCAAGCTTTCCCTTAGCTTGAACTCAAGTCGCCGAATACCGGCATCTAGCATCATGCTATCACAAGCATAAGTGTACGAGATTATGTGTAAGCAAGTGCGTCTATTGGAGTACGAAGGGGAGATGTCCGAATCCTGGACAGATCTCGAGAGTACGCAAGACTACCCCAATATACGACACCGCCGTGCAATAACCAACAAGTCAACCCCTTCTTCTTCAAATCCCGAAGAAGAAAAATAAGAGTGTACAAAGCCAAGAGTGAGAACGGATGATGAAACAGAGAAATGCGATGATGATGTAAAGACACCCCGACAAAGTTAGTACATGTTCCAAACCGACTCAAGTATGTGATCGTCTAGTGTGTGCGACTCGGCTATAGACTAGACTCTAAATGCAGTCCTAGTTCACTATAACCATTGGCTCTGATACCAATCTGTCACACCCTCAAATTCCACTTGCGGGGTTTTACCGCGAGGCGCGTGACAAACCAGGATCCAAGTCAACGGTCACAATAAACAACACTATATGAAAGATATAATACTCAAAAAGACGTAATTATCCATGACATAAAACTGTAGCGGAAGCTTAAATGTTTTACAAACCAACAAACATTGTTCAACTGTTTAACTTAAAATATGCGCTAAACCCTAGACGCCGATGCAGACCAGTGCGCCTAGTTTCCATGTGTTGCTACCTTAGCGACCTGAGAAAAACATGCCAAAAAGACGTCAACATATAATGCTGGTGAGTTCACAGGTTTGTTCAAAAGAGTTACCAAGTGTTACCACGTGTTACCATGTCCATACTATATCCGTGTTACCAAGTACGCTAGCTAGGCGTATGTTTTGTTACTACTACGATTGGAAAACCATTACTAGACGCGTTCAGCGAGTTTAGCATGTGTTTAAGCAGCCCGAATAGTGTTTAGCAAGTTCAGCAAGTTCGAGACAATATGCACCCGCCCGGCCCTCCAAGCCGTCGAGTGGGGTAGGTCACACCCAATAGATCTATCCACATTTCCCCCGTTGTGCATCCCCGCATATTCATGGTTTCCCCCGGGACTTTAAAAGATCGCATAGTACACAAGTTTAAAACCATAGTATGACATATGTTACCAAAATAGTTTAGCGCATGTTTTCTCCCCTAAAAGTTTAAGCAGTAAAAGTGGGGCAGTGAACTCACCTTAGTTTGCGTATCCAAAAGTAAATGCCAAGTCCTTGATAATCCCACTACCGGAGATCTATCAAAATGTTCACATAAGTGTCCCGACTAATAACCATAAGGTTATCTAGTCCCCAATTGTCCAGATCGTGACCAAGTATGTTTTTAAAACGTGTTTAAGTGTTTGACCGACACTCTAGACCGACCCGACATCCCGTTGGTGACCCATTACGTTAACTAAGCAAGTACACATAGATTACACACAAGGTTCAAACATAAAACACTTAGTTTGTATCAAAAATCTCATTTCTGCATCAGAACGGTCGAACCAGTCAGTTAAAGTCTCCTTCGCCCCTTTTTGTTCTCCTTCGACCGTTTGTAGTCTCGTTCGACCGTTTGATGCTTCGTTCGACCGTTTGGCCTCATTCGACCAAACTTTCCCAGGTTCGACCCTGGATTCCCTCCTTCAACCAAACGGGTGGGCGAAGGAGTCCAGGTTCGACCCTGTCAATTTGTTTTCCACAAAAACGCTCAAAACGCACCCGAAACATCGCGAAACATCACCAATCACAACAGTCAAGTATGAATATGTTATCCCTACAAAACCCCACTGATTTTGCCCCAAAACGTATTCATTTCAGCCCTTTCCCAAAATGGTAAAAATTATGAAAATGTCACTTTCATGCATGAATTCTTTACCAAATTTGGAAACTTTTGAAATCGATTCATGCTTAACTTAAAATACTCAGTTTGTCGATCATCCGATCTTCCTTATTAGTTCCATTGATCATAAATATCATATATCACGTTTAGATTCGCTAAGATCCCCAAAATACACATAATATCATCATCTAATTGATTCTAACCCTAAACAACAATAAACCAGCATCAATAACAATCCTACATCATGCTTCTATCATAGATATAACAGCAAATCACTGAACAACACATAATACCTAACTAACATATGTTTATTATCATGAAAACCTATGTTAAATGATAAGGTTTTGGTTTGGAAAGATGTTTAAAAGGTTTTTAATCATGAAAACACCCTTAGAACAGATCCGGACATTTAGGGTTAGATGAAAACGAATTAAAATGCTTTAAAAAGGATTTAGGATTAAGAACACACCTTAGATCCTTGCTTAGATGTTGTAAACGGGTTAGATTATGAAAAATCAGAGCAAAAACTCCTTCCTCAGTGTTGAAAATCGTTTGAGAGTGTTTTGGAACGGGTAGGGTTTGTGAAATGGTGAAAAAATGACAAAGGTTGGTATTTATACTGTCCCACATTCGCCCCTTTTCAATGGGCGAATGAGCCCTCCTTCGACCCTTCTCAGGGTCGAATGAGTCCTCCTGTGGTCGAAGGGAATTCTTCTAATTCCAGTTCCCAGGTTCGCCCCTTTACAAGGGTCGAACCAAAACAAATTGTCTCCTTCGACCATTCGAAGTGGTCGAGCCAGAGTTCCTTGTTTGGCTAGTTTTTCCAGTTTGTCGTGTTTAACGCATTCTAACACGTCTTAACATACAAGCATGCAACCTTAGTCTATGTTTAGCATATTTAGGCACGTATAATCATTTATACATCGTTTAAACACATCTAAGTATACAATCCACCACACGACCCATAATCTACATACATATACTTAATTAGTTCACGTAATGTCACCAACAACGGGACTCGATACCAGTGTATTCCCAAAACGACTCCTAATGATCCTCCAGATCATTGAACCGTGGACAATCCTAACCTGACCCGACTCAACTAACCCAGTTAAGCCCATTTATAATGTTTCTCGCTAAGGTAGACTTATGTGTTACTAAAAATGTTTAAGCCGAACATGCCGGGTGTCACAGACACAATGGAGATAACGTAAAACACAATGAGTACCAATTAAATATGCAATGAACAATATGGTATAAAACACAATGAACAGTCTAATAAAACACAATTGACGACATATAAAAGACACAATGAACAGAATACTAAAACACAATGAATAATAGACTTAAACACAATGAACAACATAATAAAACACAATGTACGCCTAAATACAAAACTCATTTGCGTAAAACACAATTAAAAGCATACTAAAAACACAATGGACAAAGTTAAATCATGTGTAGACTAAAAAAACATAAATAACATATTTATAAAGCACACATGCATACTATAACACAATGAACGTGCAGAAGACACAACGGAGAAAAAAAACCCATTTAGCACGATTTTTTTTTTCAATTTTAATGTAGCAATGTGGTACTCATATTAAAGATAAAAAAACGCTCGTTAATATAGTGGAATTTTTTTGAAAAAAAAAATGTCGTATGAAAAAGTTATAGACGTTTTAAAATGATGGGGGAATTGACATATGCATTGCATGTGGAGAGAGAAAGTCAACAAATGTGGTTTTCCGTTTATGCTCTTTCTCTAATTTATTATTTATTTGTTTTAAACAAACTAATCTCAACCCTTCAAATATATGATCAATGAATCACAATTCTTCTCACCCTTCCTAGAAAAAGTGTCTTGTGTATTTGATACTAACCCTATGATTTAATTATTCAAAATTGAACTATTAACTTTGGAAACACACACTTAAAAACCCATAAATCAATGACAAACAATAACATCTAACTAACAGATCCTTGTCATCTTACTTAATGTTCTTAATTTGGTGAGAAACTTGTTTGAATAATTCATGTGGTTTGTCTAAATTTCACATGCAGTCTCTATCTTTTTAAAATTACAGATATAGTCCCCGCTATGATTTAATTATTGAAATTGAACAATTGTCTTTGTTCATGCCATCACCAACAAAATTAATTTTTCTCAATTCCTCGATTGGACTTCAGATCAATTTTCCCTTCACCGACCCATTTTCTATTTTTTATATTAGTTTCACATTTGAGGTTGGTGATGGCCCTCACTTAAGTTTCACATTTTGTCTTTGTGGTTTACCATTTGTTACGTGAGGGTAAACCCAGTTAAATATTGGCCCCCGTTAGTGCTAATACCCTATTATGTTACAAAAACTAAACTTAACACTTTAACATGAAACTTTTAAACCTTAATACTCAAAGGTGAAACTAATGGTAAACCACAGCGACTAATTGTGTAGTTCTCTTTCCAACCAAACTAGAAATGTTTTTAAATATTAAAATAAACCGACTAGATAAACGTATTAGTTAAACCAATAATCTAATTAAATACAAAAGACTTAATAAATAATTAACCAAAAATTATAACCTGTCTTGATCTTAATCTTCTAATTCAAGATTAACGTATTCGTCAACAACACTTATAGAACAAAAACAGTTTGTTCTCAAAACACTGCTTTATGATTTACTCCCTCCGTCCCATTTTAGATGTCATGGGACCCACAAACAAACATATTAAGAAATATTTGATTGTATATTCCCTGAGTTGTAAAATGACAATAATATCCTCAGGTTATTATTTCAAATCATTGATTGTCTTTTGTCTTTTATGGACAAAACCGAAAATTGCATTTTAATTTTTAGAAATGGACATTTAATTTGAGACAACACAAAGTAGAAAAATAAACATTTAAAATGGGACGGGGGAGTAAAAAAAGACCACATATATATATGTTCAGCCTTTTCTTTTCTACCAAAAAAAAAAAAGAAAGATAATCTTTTTTCACCAGTATTTATTTATTTAACCTCTTCAGTAATCTGAATTATTATACAAAATCACTCAAAGAATAGACTTTTATACTAAATAATCAATAAAATCTATTCGAAAATCTCACCTATAAGATCAATTCAATTTTGTCGTTAGTTGTATCGTTTGTTTGAAGAACTCTAAGGCCACCAACAATTTTGCCACAAAGGCTTTCAAAATCCAACAAAACCAAGGTTAATCAACTGCATTAAAAAATAAACGGGTCAAACGGATAATAAATTAGAAGTTTAGAACTCAGCCATTATGTAACCAAATGCTTTTGTATAAATGTTTTATTTTTTTTTTAATCCCAAACAAACTCATCACATAATAACACCAAAAAAATGTACAACAAGACTAGTAAGGCACTAGTCAAAACAAAACACCACACATCACCTAACCAAAATTACAAAATAATTTCCGATAAATTAAAATACACCATCTCTCCCACGTTACATCACTTTGTTTTAATCTTTTCTTCACCCAAATATAATTGTCTTATTAATGTGAGAAAAAGTTTAAAGCTATTAAATTTAGAACAAACAACTTGACATAAAGGTTTTCATGGGTTCATTGACTGCTTGTCATGTCAAATTTTATTAAGGCTAGTGGGTGTGGAGACTGGAGACACAAAAAAATCATACCTTAATGCCATATATGATAACACATAGGACAAGGTTTATGTTCTCATTTTTTAAACATGGTAAGGCTGTGAAGACAACAAAAATACCATGTCTCTTACATTTATTATTATTTAATTCATTTTTTTAATATTAATTTTAATTATAGTTAAAAGTAACAAATAAACAATATAATATTAAAATAAATACTAAAATTAATACTAAAATTAATAAAAAAAAATACAATACAACATTAATCAAGTTAGAAAAAACACTACAACACGTCATAACATAATACAACATTACATAACGTTTAAAATTAAATACTAGTCGTTGCATCCATTGTTCCAAATGTACTCAATCAAGTCGGCTTGAAAATGATGATGTATGTGCTCGTTACGTAACGAGAATTCGTTTAACTCTTGCTGCTCTGGGCTAACCGGAATACTATTCTCCTCCACCGCGTTTTCGTCGTACTCACAAATAACTCGGCCTTTGTCTTTGAGGATCAAGTTATGCAGAAAGATACAAGCATACATACAATAATATGGTTTTTTGGGTGTGAAAGCACGTGCTGGGTTTGCGATGATTTGCCAACTTACTTGTAGAACCCCAAATACTCGTTCAATGTCCTTTCGCGCCGATTCTTGATACCTAGCATTTTTTTTTTTCGTCGGGAGGGTGCTGAACAGTTTTAACGAGTGTAGAGTAGGTTGGGTATATTCCATCAACAAGATAATACCCGCACATGTACTCCACCCCCGAAACTGTAAATCTGGTATCTGGACCGGGTCCTTTCACAACATCCTCAAAAACCAATGATTGATTAATGACATTAATGTCGTTACTCGATCTGGGAACACCAAAAAAAGCATGTCAACTCCATAAATCTTGTGACGCAGCAGTCTCTAAGATTATTGTTGAATGACCTTGATCGCCTCGATAAAACTAGCCACGCCATGCATTTGGGCAATTCGCCCACGGCCAATGCATGCAATCGATGCTTCCGAGCATTCCTGGAAAACAATGACTTTCATGGTGGAACTCATACAATTTTTGGACGTCACTCGAGTTTGGTTTTCGCAAATATTTTTTGCTGCAGATCTTGACAACACGTTTGCAAAACTTATACAAGCATTCATGTGCCGTTCTTTCGGACATCCGTAAATACTTGTCCCACGAATCGGCTGATGTCCCGTAAGCTAGTTGTCGCAATGTTGTTGTGCATTTTTGTAAAGCTGTGAACCCCGTTTTACCTCCTTTTGCCTCTAGCATCGTGCCGTAAAGTAAAAAACGAGTCACAACTGGACAAGTCATCGGCAATACGTACGAACAGTCGACGGCTCATTCGAAACCGACGCCTAAACATCTCATCCATGTACACCGATTGATCGGCAAAGTAATCAGCTACTAATCGCTCGTGGGCACCTACACGTATGTTGTAAATAAATATAACTATTGTGGCGATATAAATACTAAAAAAATAGTGGCGATATAAAATATAAACATAAATTAATTGCGATATAAATTCTAAAAAAAAATAGTTGCCTAGTTCGTGGTTGCGAGTTCACTTCTTCGTCTTCCTCTGCCACAATTATCTGTGCCACTTCCCAAACGGCGTTCATAAAAACATGGTTTTCCTCGCTCGACGAAGTAGAATAATCAACCAAGGGTAGATAAGATATTGTTTGGTTTTTTTTTAAGAGAATATGATGGTTTTTTATAAAAAAAAAATAGAGGATTTAGTAAGAACTGGATAGTTTTTTTTTTTTTTTTTTTTTTAAATGGGTTGCATTTATAGTTTGAAAAAAAAAACTCTAAAAAAAACAAGAAATGCCAACGGTCATAATAATATTAAATGCCATATCTCGCTCTCTTCACTATTGGTTCATCTCATACGTCTCCACAGAGACGCGAGAGATGGGGACGGGGAGGAGGGGCGGTGTGCGAGACGGAGGAAAGGGAGGTGGGACGGGGGCTCTCACGTCTGTATAGGTTTATCAATCCTTTAAAAATATTAGCAACATGGATTCCAGCAGCAGCCAGTGGTCTAAAATGTCAGATGTTCAAAAAATCGTTTTTGATTGTTTTAAAGAAGATGAAGAGTTGGAGATTCTTCAAGTTATTGAAGGTGCTACACGCCTGTTGAAACATCACATATGGAAGACCAATTTCAAATTGAATCAAGTCATTGCTACCGATGTATAAAGGGAAAGATGGAATGCCTCTTCATTCTATTGGAAAACATAAGGTCAAATGAAAAGTTCAGTGAGGACATACAAAAGATATGTATATCCTATAGAAACTTTGTTAAAGAGAAGAACAAGAGATTGAAGGAATTGTTGAGTACCACAGAATAGTTATTTAAATGTATTTTATATTTTTATGGATATAATTATAATGAAAATTTTATTTTATATATTATGTCTTTTTTATTTAATTGTTTATACTTATATGATGAAAAATAGCGATTAGAATATATCAATAGTCAATTGTTAAACTGAACATATGATTGGTATTTAGCAAAAAAAAAACCATTAAAAATATATGTGATGTCATTGTTAGTAAGATCTG
Source organism: Ambrosia trifida (assembly GCA_028751855.1). Taxonomy (NCBI): domain Eukaryota; kingdom Viridiplantae; phylum Streptophyta; class Magnoliopsida; order Asterales; family Asteraceae; genus Ambrosia; species Ambrosia trifida. The sequence goes on along the minus strand of CM054122.1, from coordinate 202,102,460 downwards.
TTTAATGTAACAACTGTTTGAAAGAAACCGTTGAATTAACAACTGTTTGAATCAACAGTTTTTTACAAACTGGTGTTTTAAAACATGCTTAATTGATGCAATGAATAGAGTTGTGAAACGAACAGATGCTGAATTACAAACCGTTGAATAACAAACGATCTATTGCCTCAGTATATTATTAACTGATGTTATGAAATGAACAGACGTTACGAAATACAGTTTTTCTTTTAACGATAGATTGAGTGTTTTAGAGGGTTTGGTCTGTTGACGTGTCGGTGCCTACCGGACAGCGGATGAGGCTAGGCTGACTCGTCCCGTGTGTTTCCACACGGGATTTCGCCTAGTATCTATAACTTATAATAAAAGAATTAAATATTGATGAGGTGACATTCAATGGAGGCTGCCACGTGACACGTTGAGGTGAGAGTTTTTAATTTATTTTTTTATTTTGTTTTCATCCATTCTCCTACACTTATCTAACCCTAATCTCTTTAAGAATTTAAAAACAAATTTAGATTTTTCTCTCTAATGTTTCCTCCCATCATTTTTAAACGTTAATATGTTTTATATACGTGATTTTTTAAAGAAAAAAATTACACCAAATTAACGAGCGTTTTATTATTTTTCCAACGAGTACCATAATGCTATATAAAAAACGGAGAAAAAAATGACTAGTTTTTATGGGGTTTCGTTCATACAGGAAAAAAAACACAAAGTGTTCAGGTTATTCATTAATCATGTTTTTTCTTTTAAACCAGGTTTTTATATACAATGTTGAAATTTAGCCCAATCGCCATGCTATCATTGGAATTTTACTCTTCTAAAGATGGATATGTATACTTCATCAAGAGAAGCTAGGAGAAAAAATCGCGCAACACTGCAACACATGATGTCACCTTATAGCAAGGTTATTTTTTTATTTATTTAATTACAAGAGTAATAATTATTACTATTACTATTAGTATTATTAGAATGGTTATATTTTTCAACCCCGGGACACTCTCGGGATAAAAGCTAGTATATAATAACAGAAAGCAATTTAATGACATGGCACTTAAGGAGCCGTTCTCCCCATTGAGTGTACCATCTGTAATGCCATGTGGCAAATTAAAAAAAAACAAATAATAATATAAAACGTAATCTACTAAAATTAAGCTGAGTTATTTTAGGAAAAAGAAATTTAAAAACAAATTTAAATTTTTCTTTCTTAGGTTCCCTCCCATAATTTTTAAATGTTAATATCTTTTATATACGAGATTTTTTAAAAAAAAAATACACCAAACTAACGAGCGTTTTTTTATCTTTTCAACGAGTACCATAGTGCTATATAAAAAACAGAGAAAAAAACGACTATTTTTGTAGGGTTTCGTTCATACAGAAAAAAAAACACAAAGTGTTCAGGTTATTCATTAATCATGTTTTTTCTTTTAAACCAGGTTCTTATCTACGATGTTGAAATTCAGCCCAATCACCATGCTATCATTGGAATTTTACTATTCTAAAGATGCATAGGTATACTTTATCAAGAGAAGCTAGGAGAAAGAATCGCGCAACACTCTAACACATGGTATCACCTTATAGCAATGTTATTTTTTATTTAATTAATTACAATAGTAATAATTATTACTATTGGGTAGGGATCCTAAGAGAATCAACCCCTGTTTGAGAACTGAGAGAATGATTCTCACAGTTTTCAATATGGGAAAAGGTTCTCATTTGAAACAAATCCTATTACTATTACTATTAGTATTATTAGAATCGTTATAGTTTTCAACCCCGGGACGCTAACAGCGTAAAACTACTAGTAATAATAATAAAATAATCTATATATATATATATATATATATAATAAACCAAAGCTTTTTTAATGACATGTCATAATATTATGCATTCTCTTTTTTGAGAGATGCCACATAGGATGTGATATGGCAACTCTAGACCAATTAAAAAAAATGAATAAATATGGTTTAAATATGATTTAACATAATCTATTAAATACCTAATCTACTAAATGTAAATATTAAAACTTTATTATTTTATCTCTCATGTTTCCTCTCATAACTTTTAAATGTTAATATCTTTTATATATGATATTTTTTTTAAAAAAAATTACACCAAATTAACGAGCGTTTTATTATCTTTTCAACGAGTACCATAGTGCTATATAAAAAACAGAGAAAAAAAGCGACTATTTTTATGGGGTTTCGTTCATACAGAAAAAAGAAAAAAAAACACAAAGTGTTCAGGTTATTCATTAATAATGTTTTTTTTCTTTTAAACTAGGTTCTTATCTACGATGTTGAAATTCAGCCCAATCGTCATGCTATCATTGGAATTTTTACTATTCTAAAGATGCATAGGTATACTATATCAAGAGAAGCTAGGAGAAAGAATCGCGCAACACTCTAACACATGGTGTCACCTTATAGCAATGTTATTTTTTTTATTTATTTAATTACAAGAGTAATAATTATTACTATTGGGTAGAGATCCTAAGAGAATCAACCCTTGTTTGAGAACTGAGAGAATGGTTCTCACAGTTTTCAATTTGAGAAAAGGTTCTCATTTAAACCAAATCCTATTACTATTAGTATTAGTATTATTAGAATAATTATAGTTTTCAACCCCGGGACGCTAACAGCGTAAAACTACTAGTAATAATAATAAAATAATCTATATCTATATATATATATATATAATAAACCAAAGCTTTTTTAATGACATGTCATAATATTATGCATTCTCTCTTTTGAGAGATGCCACATAGGATGTGATATGGCAACTCTAGACCAATTAAAAAAAATGAATAAATATTGTTTAAATATGATTTAACATAATCTATTAAATACCTAGGGTTAGGATCAAATACACAAGACACTTTTTCTAGGAAGGGTGAGAAGGATTGTGATCCATTAATCATATATTTGAAGGGTTGAGATTAGTTTGTTTGAAAAAAATAAATAATAAATTAGAGAAAGGGCATAAAAGGAAAACCACATTTGTTGACTTTCTCTCTCCACATGCAATGCACATGCCAATTCCCCCATCATTTTAAAACGTCTATAACTTTTTCATACGACATTTTTTTTTTCAAAAAAATTTCACCATATTAACGAGCGTTTTTTTATCTTTAATATGAGTACCATATTGCTACATTAAAATTGAAAAAAAAAATCGTGCTAAATGGGTTTTTTTTCTCCGTTGTGTCTTCTGCATGTTTATTGTGTTATAGTATGCATGTGTGATTTATAAATATGTTATTTATGTTTTTTTAGTCTACACATGATTTAACTTTGTCCATTGTGTTTTTAGTATGCTTTTAATTGTGTTTTACGCAAATGAGTTTTGTATTTAGGCGTACATTGTGTTTTATTATGTTGTTCATTGTGTTTAAGTCTATTATATTCATTGTGTTTTAGTATTCTGTTCATTGTGTCTTTTATATGTCGTCAATTGTGTTTTATTAGACTATTCATTGTGTTTTATATCATATTGTTCATTGCATATTTAATTGGTACTCATTGTGTTTTATGTTATCTCCATTGTGTCTTACGCAACTGGATTTTCAACTTTTTTTCCAAAAGTATTCATTGTGTTTTAATCTTCTCTTCATTGTGTCTTTATTATGTCGTCCATTGTGTTTTACACAATTGGGTTTTTAACTTTTTTTTTAAAGTATTCATTGTATTTTAGTCTTTTGTTCATTTTGTCTTTCATATGTCATCCATTGTGTCTTACGTAACTGGATTTTCAACTTTTTTTTTTCAAAAGTATTCATTGTGTTTTATTCTTCTATTCATTGTGTCTTTAGTATGTCGTCAATTGTGTTTTACTAGACTATTGATTATGTTTTATACCCTATATTTAATTGGTGTTCATTGTATTTTACATTCCATTGTGTCTTATGCAAGTGGGTTTTGAATATTTTTTTTTCAAGAGTATAGCAATATGATACTCATATTAAAGATAAAACGACGCTCAATTTTATGGTATAATTTTTTTTTTTTAAAACGGATTACGTATAAAAAAGTTACGGGCATTTAAAAATGAAGGTGGAAATGGCATGTGACTTGCATGTGCATATGTTTTTGACAAAATTACCCCTCCCACTTGTTAATCCTTTGTACACATGTCATTTTCTAGTGGCTTCTTACCCTTCTCATTTTTTGTAGCCTTTGTAGAATAACCCAACCTTAAATACCTAATCTACTAAATGTAAATATTAAAACTTTATTATTTTATCTCTCATGTTTCCTCTCATAACTTTTAAATGTTAATATCTTTTATATATGAGATTTTTTAAAGAAAAAAATTACACCAAATTAACGAGCGTTTTATTATCTTTTCAACGAGTACCATAGTGCTATATAAAAAACAGAGAAAAAACGACTATTTTTAACCCGAGAGGTATTGTGTCAGGTTTGGAATTAGTTAAAAAAATTGTGGGTTTGGGTCGGGCCTGGATTAGGTGATACCCGATCCAATTACCTTTTTTTGTATTAGAATATGATAACTTATGTCAGAGATTTGTTTAAAATAATAATAATAATAATAATATTCATTAATAATATATTGGCAGATGTTATTTTTATAGTTTAGATACTTATAATTTTATTCACTTTACTTAGATTTCTCAACCGGGACGCTCCCGAGGTATACTAGTCTGTTATAACTTAGTCGTGGCCCGCAAACTTGTGGTAGTTGGTAAGGCTGCAAACGAACCGAACTTTCAGCGAACAGTTCATGAACCGTTCGGCGGGAAGTTCGTTTGTGTTCGTTCGTTTAATAAATGAACAAACACGAACAAAAATTTTCGTTCGTTTAGTTAAATGAACGAACACGAACAGAGGTCACGTTCGTTCGTTTATGTTCGTGAACGTTCGGTAACGTGTTCGTTTGTGTTAAATAGTTTAATAGGATTTTTAATTTTTATAATTTTTATATTCTTTTATTTTATTTATTTTACCTAAATAAATAAACAAATAATTTATGCAGGTAAATATATTACTATATGAGATCAATAACCCTACTTTTAGTCTGTTCGTTCGTTTATGTTCGTGAACGTTCGGTAACATGTTCGTTTGTGTTAAATAGTTTAATAGGATTTTTAATTTTTATAATTTTTTATATTCTTTTATTTTATTTATGTAAAATAAACAAATAATTTATACAGGTAAATATATGACTATATGAGATCAATAACCCTACTTTTAGTCTTCACACTCACTGATAAGTATATGTTTCGTTCTTATCGAAAGATAATATAGATTTGTTTATGTTTGTTTCCGTTCATGAACACTTCTTTGTGTTCGTTTGTGTTCATAAACACTTGTTTGTGTTCATTAACGTTCGTGTGCGTTCGTGAACAAACTTAACAAACGAACACAAACGAACACGAACACGAGTGTTCTCTTAACAAACGAACACGGACAAAAAAACTCGTTCGGTAGGTGTTCATGAACTGTTCGTGAACACACAATTTCCTCAAAAAACGAACACAAACAATGCCTTGTTCGTGTTCGTTCGGTTCGTTTGCAGCCCTAGTAGTTGGGATTCGAGATCTTCGTGGTACAAGCAACGTTGATAGTATGATGATATATAAAAAGTACATTAAAGTAAAACACGCAAAAAACTTGCATCAGATAGAATTGTATACCAGTTCTAATTGATATATGGTGTGTATATATCATGACGATTTATATATAATGAGTAAAGATCAAATACATATAGTTTTTTTGTAAGAACTGTGAGAATCAAAGGGGGTAAAAAAAAATTATTTTTTTTTTTAGAATTTTTTTTTCCCATGTGCTTAAACATTCTTTCTAGATGAATAATACAAAAAAAAAATTTTTAAAAAAAATTTTTTTTAGTGTAATTACGTCATTAAGGTAAATACATTAGTTTACACTAGAGTAATTATGTAATTACTCTACACGTAATTACTCTACACCAATTTTTTTTTTTTATTTTTTTTTTTTTAGTTTTCAATACTATAATACTTGTTTAACAATATGGGAAAAAAAAATTTTGAAAAAAAAAATAAAAAAAAATACCCTCCTTTGATTCTTACAGTTCTTACCAAAAAAGCTATTTGTACCGAATCTTTACTCTATATATAATTCCCATCTACCAACAAATTAATGTTGAAAACAAATTTATTTGACACGATGGAGAGTCCAACTCAGAAACCCCAACAAAGTTCAGAAGATGATCATGGAGAAGAGGTTCAACAAAAAGAAAAAGAAGAAGAAACCTTCACATGCGAAATATGTGTCGAACCAGTTACCCTCCGAGACAAGTTCAAGAACAGCAACTGCGCTCACCCCTTCTGCTCCGATTGTGTAATCAAGTACATCCAGATGAAGCTAGAAGACAATAAATCAGACATAAGATGCCCTGCTATTTCCTGTGACCATTCACTCGACCCCTTCTCATGCCGTCCCATGATCACACACCAACTATTTGACAAGTGGTGTGATGTGTTGTGTGAATCCGCCGTGTTAGGCGTTCAGAGGGTTTACTGCCCTAACAACGAGTGCTCCGAGTTGATATTGAATGAGTGTCGTGCTCGTAATCTCAAGAGATGTGAGTGCCCTCATTGCAAGAAGCCTTTTTGTTTCAGGTGTAGGGTTCCATGGCATGATGGTTCTACTTGTAGACAGACGAGGGATGAAAACGACGTCACGTTTGGTGTTCTTTGGAAGAAGAATAAGTGGCAGAGGTGTCCCAGCTGTTGGCGTTGCGTGGAACATGTTGGTGGTTGCAGCCTTATTTTCTGCAAGTTTGTTCTCCTTCATTACGTTACACACAATCATAATAACCTAAACAACGAGAAACATGAATTGTTTACGCTTTTGTTTGTGCAGATGCGGAACTCAATTTTGCTACAAGTGCGGAAGACGGTTGTGTCACCATGACTGGAAGCATAGGTCCGAAGTATATCCATTAATATTTTTTTTTGTATTTTTGATTTTGATTATAGTAGCTGTATTAAAAAGGTAGGTACGCCCGCCGATCACCCCATCAAATCATGTTCTACCTAGTTTGCAGCTACACAATATATACACACTAGTAATAAACTCGTGCAATGCAACTGCGGCCTAATTTTCCATTTAAAGACGGTAGAATTAACACCAAGTTTCAATCTTTTTCTCTATGTTTTTTTTTTCCGCAATTTACAGGAAGATCTAGATTTGACCATTCATTGAGAGAATAATATTCAAGTTAAACAGAAAAAAATACACATTACTAGTTTATATTCTGGAGCGTCCCGGGTTGAAAAATCTAAGTAAAGTGAATAAAATTAGAAATATCTAAATTATAAAAATGGCATCTGCCAATATATGATTAATGAATATTATTATTATTATTATTATTATTATTATTATTATTATTATTATTATTATTTTAAACAAATCTTTAAAAGAGTAAAATTCCAATGAAAGCATGGCGATTGAGCTGAATTTCAACATTGTAGATAAGAACCTGGTTTAAAAGAAAAAACATTATTAATGAATAATCTGAACACTTTGTGTTTTTTTTCATGTATGAACGAAACCCCACAAAAAATAGTTGTTTTTTTCTCCGTTTTTATATAGAACTATTGTACTCGTTGGAAAGATAATAAAACGCTCGTTAATTTTGTGTAACTTTTTTCTTTAAAAATATCGTATACTAGCTGATTACCCCAGGAGGATCCCGGGGTTGAAAAATGTAATTTTACGTGATAACCTATTGCAAATGGCTTAAGTTAACTAACCACAAAATCTTTCAATCATTGCATGTTCATAGTATTCTAATCAGTAATAACTCATATTCCCTAATCTAAAACCTAATCAGTAATCATCTAAAAAATCACTTATGTAAGCTGCAACTATTCAAAAACTCATCACATCTCTCTAATTTTTCACATTCTAATGGCTCTTATAGATCCTAACCTAATCAGCTAAACAAATAGTTAAGTTGGAAGTTGTAATAACCATTGCATCTCATTATGCCACGTGACATAATCAAGAGATGGTTGGGGCCACCATTGAACGCCACATCAGCAACTATCAATTTTTCCTAGGGTTGAAAAATATAACCATTCTAATAATACTAATAGTAATAGTAATAATTATTACTCTTGTAATTAAATAAATTAAAAAATAACCTTGCTATAAGCTGACACCATTTGTTGCAGTGTTGCGCGATTCTTTCTCCTAGCTTCTCTTGATAAAGTATACCTAGTAAAATTCCAATGATAACATAGCGATTGGGCTGGTTTTCAACATCGTAGATAAGAACCTGGTTTAAAAGAAAAAACATGATTAATGAATAACATGAACACTTTGCGTATTTTTTTCCTGTATGAACGAAACCCCACAAAAAATAGTCGATTTTTTCTTCGTTTTTTATATAGCACTATGGTACTCGTTGGAAAGATAATAAAACGCTCGTTAATTTGGTGTAATTTTTTTCTTTAAAAAATCTCGTATATAAAATATATAAACGTTTAAAAATTATGGGAGGAAATATGAGAGAGAAAATTTTAAATTTATTTTAAATTATTTTTTCCTAAAATAACTCAATTTAATTAAAAAAAGAAATAATTCAAAAACACTAAAATCTTTCAATTATGATGCCACGTGGCAGTTTCATGGAAAGGTTGAAGGCACCATTGCGCGCCACGTCAGCAATGTTCAATTCTTTTATAGGGTTGGGTTATTCTACAAAGGCTACAAAAAATGAGAAGGGTGAGAAGCCATTAGAAAATGACATGTGTCCAAAGGATTAACAAATGGGAGGGGTAATTTTGTCAAAAACATATGCACATTCAAGTCACATACCATTTTCACCTTCATTTTTAAATGCCCGTAACTTTTTTATACGTCATTCGTTTTTAAAAAAAATTATACCATAAAATTGAGCGTCGTTTTATCTTTAATATGAGTACCATATTATTATACGTTTGAAAAAAAAAATTCAAAACCCAATTGCGTAAGACACAATGGAATGTAAAACACAATGAACACCAATTAAATATAGGGTATAAAACATAATCAATAGTCTAATAAAACACAATGGACGACATACTAAAGACACAATGAATAGAAGACTAAAACACAATGAATACTTTTGAAAAAAAAGTTGAAAACCCAGTTGCGTAAGACACAGTGGATGACATACGAAAGACACAATGAACAAAAGACTAAAATACAATGAATACTTTTGAAAAAAAAGTTAAAAACACAATTGTGTAAAACACAATGGACGACATAATAAAGACACAATGAACAGAAGATTAAAACACAATGAATATTTTTGGAAAAAAAGTTGAAAACCCAGTTGTGTAAGACACAATGGAGATAACGTAAAACACAATGAGTACCAATTAAATATGCAATGAACAATAGGGTATAAAACACAATGAACAGTCTAATAAAACACAATGGACGACATATAAAAGACACAAAGAACAGAAGACTAAGACACAATGAATAATAGACTTAAACACAATGAACAACATAATAAAACACAATGTACGCCTAAATACAAAACTCATTTGCGTAAAACACAATTAAAAGCATACTAAAAACACAATGGACAAAGTTAAATCATGTGTAGACTAAAAAAACATAAATAACATATTTATAAAGCACACATGCATACTATAACACAATGAACGTGAAGAAGACACAACGGAGAAAAAAAACCCATTTAGCACGATTTTTTTTTCAATTTTAATGTAGCAATGTGGTACTCATATTAAAGATAAAAAACGCTCGTTAATATGGTGAAATTTTTTTGAAAAAAAAATGTCGTATGAAAAAGTTATAGACGTTTTAAAATGATGGGGGGAATTGACATGTGCATTGCATGTGGAGAGAGAAAGTCAACAAATGTGGTTTTCCTTTTATGCCCTTTCTCTAATTTATTATTTATTTTTTTCAAACAAACTAATCTCAACCTTCCAAATATATGATCAATGGATCACAATTCTTCTCACCCTTCCTAGAAAAACTATCTTGTGTATTTGATCCTAACCCTTTTTATAGTTTAGATACTTCTAATTTTATTCACTTTACTTAGATTTCTTAACCCGGGACGCTCCCGGGGTATAAACTAGTTATGTAATATTGCCTTTAATATGCCCCCGCAAGATGGAGGATCCATCAGAGACTCCAATCTTGGACCGTAAGTTCTGAAATGGACCCCGCGCCAATGGTTTGGTGAGCATGTCAGCCAACTGATCGGCCGAGCAGGGGCGGATCTTCTCATTGAGTAGGGTGGGCATGTGCCCACCGTCCAGCAGCGGTGAAGAGTTAATATAGATGAAGAGCAGAGAGTGATCAGTGAAGAGTTAATAAATGATAAACAGATTTTTTCCCCGGCAACAACAAAGGTTCAGCCTTTACGGATGGAGTTTTTCTTATTAGGGTTAATTACTAGAGAAGACAAGGAAGACGGGGTTTGGGCCTTTACTTTCTTTTAAAATGGGCTTTTTAAAATTATGTGGATATTTGTAATTGCCTATCACTATAAAAGTACAATTCAAACATGAACATATTAATGCCTATTTCTCATCATATTTAAGAAATAAAAAACATATAAAATAATCTATTCTATCTATATAATAAATGAATACATCTCGGGTCGAATGGAGACCTTAGAGAGGGTTTCAATGGATCCAATTGAGAAATGGAGCTCCGACTTTTACACTATATAAACCGTTTTTATATTATTTTTTTTCATTCTCCAAAACACATCTCTCTAATTCTTCCTAAGAAAGTTTTCTATCCTCCTCCTTCATTTTGCATAATCTTTGATCCTCCAAAACCGATTCAACATCTTCAATCGGATTTAATCATTCAATTTTATCAAGGTAATGGTTGATCCTACTTTTTCTAACGTTGATTCATATTATTATGATTCACTTCATTTTTATTCTTAACTTTATTAGTGTTATGTCAACATCTGATTGAATCCATAATACTTTCTATTTGGCCGAAGATAAACAACAATTCTGGGTTAGTATCATCGTGACAAATAAAAAAAAGGGAGTAATAATCCTAATTTCTTTCCAATGATAATTATTTAATATTCGATTAAAAAAACAATCGGATGTTGACCGATTTTAAGTATCGATTGATCATGTTTCAAGTTTATCAACTTTTACAATAGTTGATGAAGATTTCAACTCATTTATAATCATATTGTGTTTTAACATTTTTTAGAATAATACATAACTTTATTTTGACATTTGAATAGTTTTATGTTTCTTATTTGAAAAAAAAAACAAAGAAACAGGATTTGATCCAAACACACAAACGCTATTATGTCTTATCACAATGGATCTCAATTCTTCAAGGTTTTGCATGACCATTCGTCAACAGTTTTGGTATGTTTGATTTTTTTATGTTCATATGCCTATTTAATTTAACAAATGGTTCTTTCATTTTTAATGTTGTTTTTTACGTGCCTTTCCAGACTGTGCCGATGGCCATGAACAAATTTCTATTGTCTAAAAACATACAGAATGGTTACGCTTGGTCTGTGCCAGTTCGTGTAGAAATTGCTTCACAAGTCGATAGGTTTGTTATTTGCGTATTCATAATTTTATGGAAATTCTATTATTGACATTAATAAGAATTTTTAAATTCTTATTGTATTTATTGGAATTGACCCTCATTAAATTTTAAATAAATGCTAACCAAATCAATCATTAAATTTGCAATAATATTGTAAATGATTGAATTTTTTAATTTAACATTTGTCAACAATTTCCTAATATAAACACGATAATTAAGTTAAAAGTTAATATAAAGAAAAAGCTGATTATAATTTTCATTTAACATATTATACGAATTTGGGCTATAATCCAAAGTTGTTACAATATTCTCGAATTTAAATTCTCATCAATTTTCAATAAATGGTAATTTGTAGAGATTAATCTATTCATACACATTGATTCTTAGTCTATTGTCAATAAATGCTAACAAAATCATTCATTCATTTAGTCAATAAATTAGTAAATGATTGAATTTCTTAATTTAAGTTATTCATTTAAATACCTTTAAATGAAAATTCACGTTTTGTGGATGTAATTCAATATACGAACCGTATGTGTTATTCAAGACATATTATTATTACCAAGACTATCATTTTATATTAGTGTAATATTTACATATACTTATTTAATACAAGTATTTCCCAAAAATATATATAGATCAACAATAGTTTTGTTTAATATATTTTGTCTCTATATGTTAAATTTTCGTAATGACCAAATTATATCATATAATTATTACAAAAATTATATGAAAGTCAATTAATTGTTACAGAATCAATAATGCAATAATTTTGGTAAATAAAAATTTTAAAATATGAATATATTCATTTAAATTGAATCTAATTCAAATGTTAATAAATGGTAACCAATTTAATAATTTAAATACGATATTTAATTTAATAATAAATATAATTTAAAGGTATTTAACAGTTTTCTAAAATATATATTATATTCAAAATACTATCCAATGATAATAATAATATTATGTCTTTCATTTAAATATCGTTGACTAAAAACGTTATTTATTTTTAATTTTTTGAATCTTTGATGGAAGTCAATTCTTTGACTTTATTTATTTTTCATGTCTTATAATACACTTATTAGTAATTAGTAAATGATTGAATTTTTTAATTTAAATTTTGTTAATAATTTCATATGATATAAACGCTGTTTTTTTTAATAATTAATATTAATTAAATTTGATTAACAATTTTCAAAAACTTATACGATGTTTAAAATAATACTAAGTGTAATATTTACATATTTTTATTTAATAAAATTATTTCACAAAAATATATATAGATTAACAATAGTTTTGTTTAATATACCTTGTCTCTATATTTAAAATTTTCGTAATAACCAAATTATATCATATAATTATTACAAAAATTACTTGAAAGTCAATTAATTATTACAGAATCAATCATAAAATAATTTTGGTAAAATAAAATTGAAAAGATGAATCTATTCATTTAAATTGAATCTCATTCAAATTTTAATAAATGGTAACCAATTTAATAATTTAAATACGATATTTAATTTAATAATAAATATAATTTAAAGGTATTTGACAGTTTCCTAATATATATATATATATATATATATACTATATTCAAAATACTATCCAATGATAATAATAATATTCCGTCTTTCATTTAATAATAAATATAATTAAATTTGATTAACAGTTTCCAAACATTATACGATGTTCAAATTAATAAAAGTGTATTACTTACATATATTTATTTAATAAAAATATTTCCCAAAATATATATAGATTAACAATAGTTTTGTTTAATATACTTTTTCTCTGTTAAATATATCATATAATTATATCTTATAAATATTACAAAAATTATATGAAAGTCAATTAGTTATTACATAATCAATCATGCAATAATTTTGGTAAATAAAAATTTGAAAACATGCATCTATTCGTTTAAATTAAATCTCATTCAAATGTTAATAAATGGTAACCAATTTAATAAATAAAAACGATTTATAATTTAATAATAATATAATTAAAATCTATTTAATAGTTTTCTAAAATATATACTATATTCAAACGTTGTAAATGATAATAATATTACATCTTTAGTTTAAATATCGTTGACAGATAAACGATATGTTTACAAAGAATTTCCCTTATTCAACGTTTTAATGTAAGTTTGGTCAACAATTTACTAACATAAACACAGATATTTAAATTAATAATAAATATAATTTATTATTGATTAATAGTTTCCTATAATATATACGATATTTAAATAAATAATTAATAATAATAATGTTACTATTTTCATTTAAATATATTTAATAAACTTTAAGATATTTTCTTTATCCAATGTATATATAAATAAAAAAAATAACATTAAACCCATAATACAATCTAACCGATCATTGACCCTACCAGAAAAACCTTATCTGTTTTTAATTTGTGGAACTTTGATGTAGGTAAATTGTTTGACTTTTAGTATTGACATATCATTTTATGTGTTGTTATTTATATGTTAATACCTTATTATATTATAATATATACTATTATAGTTTAATATAAGTAACACATATGAACTAAAAACCAATTCACTACCACAAATGGTTTTCATTTTAAAACTAACGTTATCATATTATGTTTACAATAAATAAACCCTCATTCAATTGTCCATAAATGCTTACGAATTCAATAATGCACTAATTAAGCATGGTGTTAATTTTAAGATATTAATGTATTAATTAGCATTTACCCTCCTTCAATTGCCAATAAATGATAACGAAATCAATTATTTAATTATAATCAATTAAAAAATTAAAAACGTTTTAATGAAATTTTTGTCAACCATTTACAAAGATAAACACGGATATTTAAATTAATAATAAATATAATTTATTATTGATTAAAAGTTTCCTACAATATATATAATATTTAAATAAATAATTAATAATAATAATGTTACTATTTACATTTAAATATATTTAATAAAATTTAAGGCATTTTTCTTTATCCAATATTTATATAAATAAACAAAATAACATTATTACCATAATACATACACATAGGATCCAACTCATAATGGTTTATTTACGAATTCAATCATGCAATAAATGTGGTTAATGGTGATTTAAAGATGTTATTGTATTCATTTGCATTGATACTCATTGAATTGTCAACAAATGATAACGAAATCAATGATTCAATTCTCAGTAAATTAGTATATGATAAACATTTTAATGTAAGTTTGGTAAACAATTTATTAAGATAAACACCGATATTTAAATTAATAATAAATATAATTTATTATTGATTAACAATTTCCTATAATATATACGATATTTAAATAAATAATTAGTAATAATAATAAATAATGTTACTATTTTCATTTAAATATATTTTATAAACTTTAAGGCATTTTCTTTATCCAATATTTATATAAAATAAAAAAATAACATTAAAACCATAATACAATCTAACTGATTATTGACCCTAACAGAAAGACCTTATCTGTTTTTAATTTGTGGAACTTTGATGGACGTAAATTGTTTGACTTTATTTATTTTTTATTGTCTTACACTAGACTTATTAGTAATGACATATCATGCTATGTGTTTTTATTTATATGTAATACCTTATTATATTATAATATATACTATTACAGTTTATTATAAGTAACAATATGAACTAAAAACCATTTCATTACCATAAATGGTTTTCATTTTAAAATTAACGTTATCATATTATGTTTACAATAAATAGACCCTCATTCAATTGTCCATAAATGCTTACGAATTCAATAATGCACTAATTAAGCATAATGGTCATTTTAAGATATTAATGTATTCATTATCATTGACCCCCATTCAACTGACAATAAATGATAACGAAATCAATCATTCAATTGTCAATAAATTAAAAAATTATAAATGTTTTAATGGAAGTTTTGTCAACCATTTACAAAGATAAACACCGATATTTAAGTTAATAATAAATATAATTTATTATTGATTAAGAGTTTGCTACAATATATACGATATTTAAATAAATAATTAATAATAATGTTACTATTTTCATTTAAATATATTTAATAAAATTTAAGACATTTTATTTATCCAATCTTTATATAAATATAAAAAGTAACATTAACAAAAAAAACCTTATATGTTTTTAATTGTTAAGTACTATATTTACACAGTTTAAATAATGACGTTTTTTTGGCGGCATTTTGTAACATGTTAAAAGTTGCCTAAAGTGTGTGTACAATAGGTCCTTTTGGCTACATGTTGAAATGAGTCGGGGGTTGATCCTTTTGGTGTCTATTTTTTAATAAAATATATGAAATTTATATTACAGCATGTGACATTGGACCCATTTTCTTATTAGTTGTTTTTTAGCTATCTAATCGGTTTAAACCATTGGAGAGATATAACATGTAAAATTTAAGCGACCCATTCAAGTAAATGGGTTAAGGATTGCTTCTTGATTTACTTATCACCATATCCATATCTTTACAACAACTATATTTTATGTCGAACACAAATATGGAAAACAATGTTGGAGGTTTTCATAAATTATTGAAAACGAGCCGCACTCCGAGGCTCATGATGACAATGATAACAACTTCGAATGTGAAAAATCAGCTATCAATGAGCAAGACTTGGAAGATTTTGATTGAAGTAATGAAAATGGACCATTGGTTGAAGTTCGTTAAGCCCCAACTAAATGATAAGTGTTATGCTTAAGCTTAGTTATGATTAGAATATAGATATTACCCAAATGATGTAATGTGTGATATTGTGATAATATGCTATGTAGTTTGCAGTTGTCTGAATGTTTAAATATATCGCTTAATCATTCTAAATTAATCTTTTGCTCAAAATCAAGTAAGTTGGCAAAATGTTCTGTTTGGTATTAGATCATAAGCTTTCATTTGAATTTAATTACGATAAAATGAAATTTTAATTTTGGCAATAACTGAGATTTATGTAGTGTGTTTATAGCTAGGTTTGTGATTTATAACTATAAGTTATGTGATATGTTACTTTGTTTCTATTTATTTTATTTAAACAGCTTATGATCTATGTATTGTGTTTATAGCATTGAAAACCTTAAATTATTTCCTTATGTATGTATTTTTAGTCTTATTTCCCGAATTATAAATTTAATACATTACTTTGTTCCAGTAATGTTATTAAAAAACATTGATCAGAAAACAGTTTGTGTAACGAGACAAGATTACAAGTTGTTAAAAAGGTGAAACGTGTAATAGAAGCTAAAAATCATTTCAAGAAGTAATATTAGAATTCGAACCTTTATCCTAAGAATTAGTCTGTCCTCTTCTGATAAAAAATTTCTTTTAAATTTAACAGAAGACAATTCTCACTTGCTTTGTCTTTCGCAATGACAAAAATAAGAATCAAGGACAATCCTTATCTAGAGTTGAGTTGTTGAAGGATCCTGTTTTTTTCAAATGGCCAATTTTATGTTGCGCTATCAAAAGTCAAGAGTCAAGACAGACTGAAGATGTTAATATTAGACAAAGATGAAAGCCTAACGAACAAAAGAACTAATGTTGTGTACAAATAAATATTTAGAGCTTCATGAATAACCTTATAAGATCTTAAATTATCTGTTTTTTTATGTAAGGTTTTTAATGTTGCTTCAAAAGCTTTAACGGTATTATTATTTTGTATGTTCTGGAAAACTATATTTAGTCACATTGAATGTTCATGTTCATTTGGCTTCCATTAGAATAAATTCGGTATTATTCATTTGATTCCATTCTTTGTTTATAATTTTCGTCAAATCAAACTTTACTTAGTTGATATATCCCTCATTGCGTTACATTAAAAGCCTTATATGATATTTTGCATTTAACAACAAAATCCATACCAATTTAACCACCAAACATTTAGTAAGCAAAACAACTTGCATACTACAACTGATTCCAATCTTTGTTTATATTTTTTGTCAAATCGAACTTTACTTAGTCGATATATCCATCACATGGGCAGTTTTATGTTGCGCCATCATTGGTCAAAAGTCGAGATGGGCTGAAGATACTAATACTAGATCAAGATGGCAACCTTACGAACAAAACATCAAACGTTGTGTATAAAGAAATATTTGAAGCTTTATGAATAACTTTATAAGATTTTGATTTCTTTGTTTTTTATTTTAGGTTTATTAATGTTGATTTAAAAGTTCGAATAGTGAATTTTTTATTATTATTTTCAATGTTATGAAAACTATATTTAGTCACTTTGAATGTTCATGTTGATAATAAATCCATAAGAATAAATATAATATTTTTCATTTTGTATATTTTTTTATCAAATTAAACTTTACTTAGTCAATATATCCATCATTTCGTTACATTAAACTGTTAGATGACATTTTGCATTTAACATCAAAATTCATACATATTGCATTATCAAACATTTAGTAACCAAATAACTTGCATAATACAATTCTTATTTTCTTATTTTTTTTTTCATTTTACTTTTGGGTGAACCGTGGGTCCCCACGGGACTCTAACCTAGTAAATAGCACAATAGCACATATAAAAAATGAAAAAAATAAAATGCAACAAAAATAAATATACATATGAATTATTTAACAACCTGTTTTGAACCGCCTTCTTTTAACTCAATTAATTTGTGCCCCCCGTCCAAAAACCTTCTGAATCCGCCACTGCGGCCGAGTGTATGTGAAGGACCTTCAACGAACCATCAGTGATTTTTTCCCTAACAAAATGATAGTCAAATGCCACATGTTTCATGCGTGAGTGGTATACGGGGTTGGCACATAGATAAGTGGCACCGGCATTGTCACAAAGTAATGTCGGGGGTTTAGATATGTGTAAACCAAGTTCCAATAAGAGATTCTGGACCCAAGATAGTTCAGCCGCACCGTTTGCTAATGCCTTATATTCCGCCTCAGTGGAGGATCTAGAAACAGATTTTTGACGCGATGAGCGCCAAGAGATGATGTTAGACCCAAGATAGATGATATAGGCAGTTGTGGAACGACCCCCATCGGTGATTCCACCCCAGTCAGAATCAGTGAAGGCTGTGAGATTAATGTGTGAGGTACGGTTGAGAAATAAACCATGGTGAATGGTGCCTTTGAGATAACGAAGAACTCGTTTTAAGGCTTGCCAATGGAGTTGAGTTGGAGCATGCATATATTGGGACAACTTATTGACAGCAAAGGATACATCCGGTCGAGTGAAGGCAAGGTATTGTAAAGAACCCACCAATTGGCGGTATGGTATAGGATCAACACTAAGCGAGCCATCAACTGGGGAGAGTGGTTCGGTAGAGCGGAGGGGTGTGGCAACTGGTTTAGCACCTTCCATTTTGAACTTGGTTAGAATGTTTTGAATGTGAGCATGCTGGGATAGGAATAAACCTTTAGTGGTAGAAATGACCTCGATGCCAAGGAAGTGGTGGAGCATGCCCAGATCTTTGATGGAAAACTTTTTGGACATGGCATGAATGATATGTTGAACAAAGGCGTCGTCACTGCCGGTTAAAACAATATCATCAACATAAACCAAAAAGTATGAGACAATGCCATCCTTTTTATAGATAAATAGAGATGCAATCAAAGGTTGAATGGTCGGTGCACAAATGCCAATGAGAGCAGCAAGAATAACTTGGTCCTGTCGATACCAAGTAGAGAAGGCTGGATTCGGTTTTGTGTTCTCGGCGTCGAGGAATTCTGCCGGTACTGTTTTGGAGCCGGTGACAAAGTGAACCAAGTCGAATCCGATTAACGTAGACTGGACCTGTTTTCGCCACACTGAGAAGTTGTCGGATGTTAGGGTGGTGTTGAAGTGGGTAGTAGCATTGATTTGGACAATTGACTGAGATGCCATGGTAGTTGATCGAAGGTGATAGCCAGGAAAAAAAAAGGAATAGAGTTGTGGAAGGGGTAGCCAGGAAAAAAGAAAGACTCGTTTGAGCTTAGTAGGCTCTAGATACCATGTAATGCTTTGATATTATTTAGAAAAGCTTGATTACTGTAACATCGCGAATTTCCCCTAAATTTTTTTTTTGATAAAAAGAATGTATTGTTTTAAACAATATATGTTTTAAATACCTTAAACTAATAATTATTTGTATCTCGACACTTTTGTACGTTTTAAACATATTTCGAGTCACTTTCGGGCTTATATAATCATATTATGAATTTAGAATAATATAGTTTTAGGGAAATAATTGCCAAAAAAAGATTTGTGTGGACCGGGACTCGAACCCGCGTCCACAGCCAACCAACACACAGTGACAACCAACTGAGCCAACTATCATCTTGTGTAGTATTTCAGAAGAAAATAAACTTAACACATTCCTTAAATTGATTAGTCAAAGTCTTAGTCAAACAGTCAAAGTCTTAGTCAAATAGTCAATTCATCATAAAACCTTACTTTATGGTGTTGACCAATTTTAATGGCTAATTGACTCCAAAACTAGTATAAAAACCCACCTATGACCCATTATACTTTGCACCTCTAAATCGATTGTTTCAATCCGATTAAACTTTCCCTCATACCTTTCTTCTATAGTCTATTACTTCTACAATTGAAGCTTTGATTATAAGCTCTTGTAATTGGCGAATTGGAAGCTTGATATTCTTTCTTTTTCGTTTTCTTCAATTTGGACTAGCTACGTTGTTGAGTCTTTGGGATTCGCCTCGCATACATTCACAACACTTAGAGGATAATTCACCTTAGCCAATGTGAGTTTACGTAACCATGTTTATGCAATTCTTTATACTTGCAACATCATACTTAAGCAATTCTACATACATGTCTAGTTGTAAACTTTAATGCCTCATGATTTAGACAACAACAGTTAGACTCGTTTCAACAAGTTTCAACAATACATAATCATTAGCTATGGCCAAGCCGGTGATACTCAATAATAGATTTATTGGATTGACAATCCCACCTAGATTCGTTGACCATCTTTTATGGGGAGCGCGGGTGATTGTTATCGTTCCAACATGATATTAAGGTGAACCGTGGATGACGGGATGGACCTAAACTAGTCGGAGGTTTGATTATGTCGATTCAACATTTCATGTTTATTCATGTAGACTTAAACTTACGATAGACATTTGAATTGCTAAACTTTTATTCTTTAACTTAATTGCTTGACATGGCTTATGTATTCTCACCAACTTCTAGTTGACCCCCCCCCCCCCATTTTTACAACTCAACAGGAAATAATGATGCATGAAGACTAGAGTATTAACATGAGAAGACAAACTGAAGTCTATGCTTGTTTGGTTTTTGTGATGTATTAGATTTCCACTTAAAACTCATTATGTATTTT
The DNA here is from genome assembly GCA_028751855.1 of Ambrosia trifida. Lineage (NCBI taxonomy): Eukaryota > Viridiplantae > Streptophyta > Magnoliopsida > Asterales > Asteraceae > Ambrosia > Ambrosia trifida. The sequence continues at coordinate 202,081,576 of CM054122.1, read as the reverse complement.
CATTTTTGGATATTTGCACTTTAAATTAATTTCAATTAAAATTTGATTACCATGTGCTACTGTATACTCATTCTTACGTGACACCTCGATGTTTCCGTCATCGGTTGGGGTGTTACAATTACAATACATGATTACAATGGTTTTAAATAGTCATGTACAATGACTTTACAATGGAAAGGATAAAACAAAGGCAAAGGAAAAGGCTGGTCAGAGAATAATTACAAGAATAATTATAAATTGTCTAAAAATAAATCTCATAATGAGTAGGAGAATATTATGCAATATTGCCTTTAATACATCAATTATACAACTGGGATCACCTGGTGGTTAATATTCAAAGACACCATTTTAACTGAATTACAAACTAATTGATCAAATTTTCGTAAACCGATCTTCCTCTTCCTCCTCCCCTCCCTTCTCAATCCCAACCAAACACAAACCTTCCAATTCAATGCCCAAAAACATATAGAATTCTTCATATTCATATTCCTGTTTGGGGGACAGGTTCCCACATATCCCCCAAATGGGTATATTAAGCTCCAAACACAAAACTTCTCCCAAACACAAAGATACCCCCCATATCCCCGTTGCGGGTAAACCGAATAACAACGATAATGCGGGAGAGGAGAAGTCGGCTTTTTTGACATTTTACCCGGGAAGCCCGGGTAAGTATTTGTTCTCCAAGAAGTTGATGAATGCAACGCCAAAGCGGTTTTTTAGGCGCGCGTTTGCGCCTTTGTCCCCCGCGCAGCACATGAAGGGTGTGCTGGCGCGGAGGACAGGAAAAGGTGGCGGGGAGGAAAAGTTGAATAAGAGTTTTGGGTTTTTGAAACATATTGGGCATAAGTTTGATATAGGGGAGGAGGTTGGCAAAGGGCATTTTGGGCATACTTGTAAGGCTAGGTGCAAGAAAGGGGAACTTAAAGGTCAACAAGTTGCTGTTAAGATTATTTCTAAGTCTCAGGTACATTTGTTTGTTTTTTTTTTTAGTACTAGGTTAGAAACCCGTGTAAAATGTAACGAGTCTTCTGGCTCATACGATTGTGACAGTTGACGCAAACAGTTAGGTATAGATGCAATTAAAGTTAGTAACGGAAATCGGTTTGTTCAGATGACTACAGCCATTGCCATTGAGGATGTACATCGGGAGGTAAAGATACTAAGGGCTTTGACAGGACATAACAACCTAATTAAATTTTATGATGCATACGAGGACCATGATTATGTCTTCCTCGTAATGGAGTGAGTCTTGGATTTTCTGTTTTTATGTTTGCTAAATATTTATGTCTATTGGTTCTTAAATCTTCATAAATGTTATTTCCAGGTTATGTGAAGGAGGAGTGCTTTTAGATAGAATACTTTCAAGGTTAGCAAGCATTTCTTATTGTATGTATTTTGAAGTTACAATATTATCTTACAACTTGGGTATTTTTAAAGAATCGAGTATTTTACAGGGGCGGAAAATACTCTGAATATGATGCAAAGGCCGTATTGATACAAATGTTGAGTGTTGTTGCCTTTTGTCATCTTCAAGGTGTGGTTCACCGGGACTTAAAGCCCGAGGTGAGATGTTCAAGAATGCAAAACATGTATTTTTCTACTATTAACCTCTATGTAGACCTCATTTAGCGGCGTCTAACCTATGAAACAGAACTTCTTATTTGCAAGGAAAGACAACAATTCAGAATTAAAGGCCATAGATTTCGGTTTGTCAGACTTTGTCTGCCCAGGTAAAATAAAATTTTATGTGTTAGATAGTAGCTGATGCTCGTTTTTTATATGATATATCTGCTTGACACGCTACATAAATTCACAAGTGAAATATTATCTGGTTTGTAGAGAAAAAGCTGGATGACATTGTCGGTAGTGCATACTATGTTGCTCCTGAGGTTCTACAGAGGTCATATAGTACAGAAGCTGATGTATGGAGCATTGGCGTCATAGCTTATGTTATTTTGTGCGGTAACCGCCCCTTTTGGGGTCGAACTGAGTCTGGGATATTTCGATCAGTGCTAAAAGATGAACCACATTTCAATGAAGCCTTGTGGTCAGACTTATCTTTTGAGGCCAAAGATTTTGTGAAAACTTTATTGACCAAGGATCCTAGGAAACGATTAACGGCTGCCCAAGCTCTATGTAAGCATCTATCATGTTGTTTCTTGTAGTTTAACCATTGTTTTCGCAAAAGGTCTACCCCTCAAAAATAAAATGATTGAACATATTATAGGTCATCCGTGGATTCGAAACGATGGTCAAGTGAAAACACCATTTGATATTTCAATACTGAAGTTCGTGAAATGTTTTATTTGTGCATCGAATCTGCGTAAATCTGCTTTACGGGTGCGCTTTTATATATGGCGAATCAATCATATGTTTATTATCACAGGCATAACACCAACATGCTAACTGATACTAATTTTCTTTCCTTCCAATCTGCAGGCTCTATCGAAGACCTTAATTTTTGATGAATTAGCCTACTTGAAGGAGCAGTTTTCATTGTTGGAACCAAGCATAACCGGATTTATAAGTATCGAAAATTTAAAAATAGTATGCAACTAACACAATTTATTCCTGTTCTATACCTAGACATCATTTTTATCATATATAATGTTGTTTATTATTTTGTCTATGTGTCAGGCCTTGATGAAATACACTACGGAAGCAATGAAGGAGTCGGGTGTCCATGATTTCCTAGAGTCGGTATGCATTTATCCGTCATTCTAACATGTATAATCTCATCCAAGTATTTAGATGATTTTGACCGTTCTAAACTTGGTCTTTTTGCAGCTTTGCAAACTTCAATATAGGAGGATGGACTTTGAGGAGTTTTGTGCAGCCGCTCTTCGTGTCCATCAGCTCGAGGGTCATGAACGATGGGAAAAACAAACTCGTGATGCCTATGAAATATTTGAGAAAGACGGTAACAGAGCTATTGTGGTCGAAGAACTGGCTTCTGTAAGTTTATTGCTATAAGTTTATTGCCCAAGCTTAGAAGTAGATGCATATATACTCTGAGAATTTATTTTTGGGCTTTTTTACGTAGGAATTGGGCCTCGGCCCAGCGATTCCGGTCCGTGACGTTATGGACGACTGGGTTAGGCCAAGCGACGGAAACCTGACCTATATTGGATTCGTTAAGGTATTGCATGGTACCAAAAGTAGGAACTTAGCCAAACCTCAGTAACAACCTAGAGTTTGAACCCTGTATAGACCGGGTTTTGGTGTCTAGAGCCGGTTAACACTCATCGAATTGTAAATCCGCCCGCTTGAATATCTTTTTTTTTTTAATTTTATACCTGATTTTATGGAAACAGTTTATAACTAATCAATGTACATTTGCACTTGATCAATCAGTATGGTAAAATGGTCTACAACTGATGCCAAACCCAAGAGAAACTCAAGCTTGCATTTTATACATTCAAGGATGTAAACTAGTAGAGTTGTCCGTGAGCTAATCGAGATCGGTTCACTTAAAGCTCGAATCGATTTTCACATACCGAGATGCACTAGGTTGGCAAGCCTAAACGGTATATTATTCATATAAATTTAATAGTCTTATTATGTAAAAAATATTTTTGTTACTTATACTATCCTTTGGAGGTCACAAGTTCGAATCCGAGCCAGCACGGGTTTTCCTCCCACCGTGCATTTCGCTAGAGAGTCTTGGCTCTTGTGGCGGCGCAACACTTGTCAAGTGTCAGTCGGCAGTATGGTTTCCCGAGGGGACACGAAGAGGTCCCGTAAGCCAGTGTTATACGCCTCTGTGGAGAAACCCAGTGGGTTCTAATCCGGGGCCGGCCTCATAGCCGTGCCTGCGGTTGCCCAGCCCCAATCGCCTAGTAGATAGTATATTGACCGCCATCCTTCGTCGTTCCAACAAATGTATATAAATAATGTGATCAAAGGTTCAATCCCCACTTACATCATTTATGGTTTGGTATCCGGGTGAAGATCGAATACGGGTGGCGCCGGTTCGAATCTGACGGGCGGCGAGGTTTTACCAAGTTCTATAACACTGTCGTGCTTTCGGGCGGGTGGGGCTCGGGTTTCCGCGCATCGGGAGAAGGCGGGGGCTGCTGGAGGTCGAGTAGTCGATTCTTGGGCACGGCGCCCCACAAGGGTGGTTGCCACACAGTTGTTCGCCGATAAAAAAAAAAAAAAAAGTAACAAAGCATTTATCAAACAATAAATAAGCTCTAACTCAAAAAATTATTAACGTATTAAGTTCATTTTGAGAGCTACAGCTCTTTTATATTAAACAAGTCAACCACGATTCTAGACGGTTCGAGCTAGACTCGTTTATTCCATTGGATAAGAAAATAATGTTTTTGAGTGAGAGTTGAGATTATGGATAGGTGGAAAGTGATTTGTAAGTGGATTCTATATGGTACCTTATGTCAAACAGATAAAAACAAAATTAAATATTTTTATAATCTATATGATTGACAAAACAAAATTTGTTTTCAACTGGACATGTTAAATTAGTTGCAGGATTAATTAATTTTTTGTTCAATTGGCATATTTGAAGGCTAAAATCACAGATTTATGCGTAATAAGATAAGATATGACTGATTAATTGATAAAAAGGTGCATCATCTCATATCTACAAAAGAAGTTCTAAATAATAACAAGGATTCATAATAAATCATATCAAAACACAAAAGATGAATGAAACATAATTGCTCAGTTCAGTTGAAAGATGTATGGAAATTAATCTAACAGAGGCCACAGAACAAGTAATCTAAGACGGTCTCGGTGCACTCGTAGATGCATGAACAACTGAAGGATGCAGAAATTATTTATAAAGAAGAAATCAGATGAAATTAAATTAATGAAAAGTTTAAGAGAAGAGTTAGTTACCATGTATCGATAATATTATCTTGTTCATCGTCTTGAGGAGGATTGTTTGTGGTCTCGGTACTCATGGCTTCCACTTGAGGTGCCTCCATCTGCTGTGTGTGTATTGGGGTTTTCACGAGTGGTTGAAAATGGAAAAGATATGTCAAGTCAATGCCTTTCTAGTTGAATATAGAAGTTAGGCCGCATTATGGAAATAATAATATTATTAATTTTATTAATTATATATACGTAGAGAGAGAGAGAGAGAGAGGGATGAAGTATGAACAAATGTGTAAGGAAGAGGTGAGGTGGGGCAGAGCTGGAGAGGCCTCCGACCCAACGGGCCTAATAGTAGGACATTTTTAATTTTCTGGTGGGCCTATTATTTTCAGTCAGGAGCAAGGACCAAGGAGGTGATCCAAGAGCCCAAAAAGGTGAAAGGTTGAAATTAGAGGTGTAAAAAGAACCGGGTTGGGCTTGGGCCTGTCTATATTTGCCAAGAAAAACCGGTTTGGGGCCATGTCATACACTGGCTTAAAATACCGGTTCATCCCAGTCCGGTTTGAGTTTTGAAAAAAAAAAAAGACGGGTTTTCCGTTTGAATGCCCCAACGGCTATATAGCCGTTAATATCCCACCGATTTTTTCCCCTTTTGCTTTATTAGTGTATTTGAACCCCCCCCCACCCACCCACATACTAGTATAGATGTGTGTAGGTGGGTTTTTTTTGGGGGTGGGGGGGGGGGGGTAATCACAACAATCAAAATTGCTCTCTTCTAAAAAAAAAACCTCTCTCTGCTACATTCCAAAATTTCTCCAATAGCTTCATCAAGTTAGAGGTGTACAAATCGGTTAACCGGTTTTAAGAAAACCGGTTTTTTTTTAAAACCGGTTTTTTGTCTAGTTTAAAATTGGTTTTTTTTTTTTTTTTTTAAACCGGTTCGGTTTTAAAACCGGTTTTTATGCCAAAAAAACCCAAACCGGTGAAACCGGTTGGGATCGGTTTTTAAACCGGTTTATCCTAAAAACCGGTTTTTTTATTTAAAAAATCGTTTTTTTTTTTTAAAAAATCGGTTTTAAAACCGGTTTGTTCATTGGTGCTGAATAACTGAAAAAAAAAATCGGTTTTTTTGAAGTGGTTTATTTTTTAAAACCGGTTTTTTTAAAACCGGTTTCGGTTATAATAACGGTTTTTTTTTAAACCGGTTTTTTTGTACACCTCTACATCAAGTGCTTAGTCCTCGGTTGGTTGTGGACCAACAAACAAACATATATGGTTCACAATCTAGCTATACAAAAGAAATCACGTAATATGGTGTCATTTTGACTTATGCGAAATATCAAGTAGGCCAAACAATGCTTATTGCAAGTTTTGTGTTAATTTATTTGCAAAAGATGCATTCCACTAACTCCATCGATTAAGCTCATTAACTCATAGTTACATGTCATCCATATGCTAGGCATTTTGGTGATTTTCTGATTTAATCGTCTTCAAAACTTTTGCACTGTGTTCCCGAGTTTCATTAAAGGATGGAAGAGAAAGGATCTCCCTCCTCTTCCTTTCTCTCCAATTCCTTCCAAATTGGAAAGATTGAAAATCACACTAAAATCCTCTTTATTATCCCTCTCATTCCCTCCCTTTCCCTCCTACAAAAAACTCTGGAACACATTTTTTCCCCACTTCCTTCCCAATCCTTTCTCTTCCATCCTTTAATGAAACTCTGGAACAGAGTGTTGAAGTTGTACACAATCCAATCCATTCCATTTTCTCCGATTTAGCCACTCTCCACCTACCGCCACCCTTACCCTTCACTTTCACAACCCATAAACCTGCAACATCAACCCCACCACAACCCCACCACAACCGGAAACCTAAACCCATCGGAATCCCATCGGAATCTTCATAACATCCACCGGAAACCCTCCACAGAACCAACCCGACAACCATAACTTCACCGGAAACCACCTGCAACATCAACCCCACCACAACCGGAAACCTAAACCCTCCGGTCACCATCCACCTCGCTCCACCTTCTTCCCTTACAACGGTTTATTTTCAAATTCTAATTTCATTCGCCCCTCCTCAAATCATTCATTCGATCGTTTTCATTTTCTCTTTCGAACCTTCGAACCTGGTGTATCCCTTTCGACCGTTTCCATTTCCTATTCGAACCTTCGAACCTGCTTTGAGATTCCCCTTCGACCACTGTTTAAGTTTTGTCTCCTTCGACCTTCTGTTTTGTTTCCTTCGCACCCTCCGTTTTGTCTACTGCAATCATATTGATAGTAAAATATTTATCTATTTATTATTATCTAATTATCTATCTATTATCTACCTATTATTAATGTAGGTAAATTATATTAATAATAATAATAATAATAATAATAATAATAATAATAATAATGGTGTAGGTGTTTCATAGTAGTGCCAGAGAGGGCGGGCAATTGCAAGTTGCTTCCCTCTCCTTTGGTTTTTCGGTGGGCTCGGTTGCAGTCTCCTACTCATCTTGAGACGGGGGTTCCTTGTTTTTGTTTTCTTGGGGGATATTTTTCGGCTTCATATGGGTCCGGTGAAGGGGAAGCGCATTGCCTTGAAAGGCACTGATGGTAGTGTTGCTGCCAGCTCTAACGGGGTGTGGTTGTGCCCCTTTAAGGAGTTCCATGGTTGTAAAGATGGTAAGCCTGGTTCTGACGGTTACAACAGGCTGATGTCACACCTTCAGCAATTCCATTTTAAGGATGACGAGCGTAGGGATTTCTATAAGGGAGTGCTTTGCAGAGACTTTGATCTCTTTTCCAGGGTTGGGGAAACCTTGCGGACTTTTGGGTGTTGGTTATGCGGGAGATGTATGAGGACACACGCCTTTAGTAGAGGGTGCCACCACCCCGATGGTGTTTTCACATTCTCTGGGGGTTCTGGGTCAACTGGGGATTACATTGTGGGGATTCCGATGCCTAGGGACCCTGGAATGGAGCCTGAACAAAGAGAAACGGATGGAGTGGTGGGTGACGCCGCCCTCCTGGATCGGGTTTTCTCTCTCCCGGTTAGGATTGTTAAAAGCATCCCCCTAGTTGTCGTATGGCTTTTGCACATGCTTTAACAAGTGCCATTCGTAAGGTTGTGGCCTCTCCCAGTTCGGTTGAAAACTGGGTCAAGCTTTTGCTTTTCCCTCGTTGTACTCTCAAGGTTGTTACTCCGTCTTCTAGGCAGGAGAGAAGATCTGGGAACCGTAAGTCTTTGCAATGTGACAGCATTCGACAGGCTTTATCTATATGGAAAGATGGTTCCGGTTTTACAGACTTGGTTGCATTGCTTTTTTCAGATGAAGGGGGAAGGGTCCTCCCGGCGAGGGCAACGTCAGTGGAGGGATCCGATGAGGTCAACCCGAACGTCAGGCAGTGTCTTAGGAAGATTAGTGATGGTCACTTCACTGCAGCGGTTAAAGTGTTGTGTTCCAATGGGATTGCCCCCTCAGGGGAATCTACCATGCAAGCTCTTATTGACAAGCACCCCATTGTCCCGCCTCCCAATCTCCCCTCCCTACCCCTGGCCCAACCGGCCTTAACTGTGGAAGTTGAGTGTGTTTACCGATGTGTGAAATCGTTCCCGAAAGGGACATCATGTGGGCGTGATGGCCTACGAGCTCAACACTTGATGGACGCCCTTGGTGGTGAAGGGACAGCTACGGCATCTGGGTTATTAGCGGCCATCTCTGAATTAGTTAATCTGTGGCTGGGGGGGTTGTGCCCCAAGGTACTCGCAGAATATATTGCATCGGCTCCCCTAACTCCGTTGCTTAAGCCTGATAACGGAATCCGCCCTATTGCCGTAGGGGCCATATGGAGGAGACTGGTTTCTAAGGTGGCCATGAAAAAAGTGGGGAAAGAAGTTGTTCAATATTTAGGAGACTTTCAGTTTGGGGTTGGAATTCCAAATGGGGCGGAGGCTGTGCTTCATAGTGCTAACAGGTTTCTCGATTCGTTCCATGATGATGGCTCGCTTGCTATGCTTACGGTTGATTTTTCTAACGCTTTCAACGCTATTGATCGCACTACTCTGTTACGGGAAGTTCACTGTCACTGCCCTTCCATTTTCCTGTGGGTTCAGTTCCTATATGCTCAGCCAGCTAGGTTGTATGTGGGGAATGAGCGTATTGGGGCCTACGCGGGGGTTCAGCAAGGGGACCCTTTGGGGCCCTTGCTCTTTGCTCTAGCCTTACACCCCCTCGTGCTAAAGGTACATGATAACTGCGACCTTCCATTCCATGCTTGGTACTTAGATGACGGGACGATTATCGGGGATTCTGTTCAGGTCGCTAAAGCACTTGACATTATTAGCCTGGAGGGGCCATCTCTAGGGCTCCAGCTCAATATTAGCAAAACTGAGGTTTTCTGGCCGTCGTGTGATGGGGGGAAGATCCGGCCAGGTCTGTTTCCTAGTGACATTGGCAGACCGGAGCGGGGGGTCAAACTACTTGGTGGGGCAGTCAGCCGCGACGCCGGTTTCATAAGTGATCTATCTGCTAAAAGGGCGATGCGGGCTGTTGACCTCATGGGGCTCCTCCCTAGATTGCGGGATCCCCAAAGTGAGCTTCTATTGCTTAGATCATGTATGGGTGTGGCCAAGTTGCTCTTCGGTTTGCGTACCTGTCAGCCTCCCTTTGTGGAAAATGCTGTTTCCTGTTTCGACAAAGGCCTTCGGGAGGCCATAGAAGACATTGTTGTTTGTGGGGGGGCTTTTTTTGGGGACCTACAGTGGCGGGTTGCGACTTTACCGCTTCGGCTTGGTGGGTTAGGCCTCTCCTCAGCTCGGGACGTGGCTGCCTATGCTTTTGTGGCCTCCAGATCCCAGTCCTGGGGGCTGCAAGACCACATATTACGTAATAGTGGGGTTGCTCACGTTGACACGGACTATTCTGGCGCTATTGACCTTTTACAACAATCCCTTCCTGACTTTGATACTGGCGGTTTCTTTAATAAGGACACCGCCCCCAAAAAGCCACAGAAAACTCTGGCGAATGCTCTTTATAACCGAATCGCGCAAAGTTTGGAGGAGGATTTCCGTCTGTCCATCCGTCAGAGGGCCGTCTTAGAATGCCTACAAAAGCCTCACGCCCAGGACTTCCTTACTGTGTTACCTATTGAAGGCTTGGGGCAACGAATGTCGGCAGTAGAGTACAGGGCAATCCTTAAATACCGGCTGATGATACCCATTTTCCCCGATGATGAAAATTGCCCGGTCTGCCGCAAAGCATGCCTTGATAAGTATGGGGAACATGCGTTACATTGTAAGGAATTGTCAGGGTTTAAATATCGGCACGATTTTGTCCGGGATGCTTTGGCAGACATCCTTAGAAGAGCGGGGATCTCCGCAAGAAAAGAGGCGTCACTTAATTTTCTTACAGACCCCGCGGAGGGAAGGTCCACCTTGCGCCCAGCAGACGTCTTAGTTTTTGGTTGGGAAGGTGGGAAACATGCGTGTGTTGATCTTACCGGGGTGTCCCCCCTTGTTGGGCTTCGGGATAGTGGGTTTGTGGCCGGACAAGCGGTCATGAGAGCTGAATCCAAAAAAGTGGAAAAGCATGCTAAAGCATGTGAGGATAATCAGCATGTTTTCGTTCCCTTGGCCTTCGACACGTTCGGGTCCTTGGCACCGGAGGCGGTGCGATTTTTGGCTCGGGTTCAACGAGTAGTGCACAGCAACTTTTCCACCCCCAAGGGCGGGGTTTTGTTTTTAGCAGATTAGGATTTTCTATTCAAAAAGGGGTGGCGACGCAGCTTGTTGCCCGCCTACCTACCATCCTTATGTAATTTACCCTTTTTTTTTATCAATGAAGTCAAGAATTTATGGATAAAAAAAATAATAAAAAAAATAAATAAATAAAATTTAAGTAATGCACGTCTTTGAAAAATGAACCAGTCAAAGGTGAAGCTTTGATATAGGAGGATAGAGGTTTATGGTGTGACACATTTTTTTATTCAAAAATTCTTGACATTCCAACACTTCAATAACCAACGCTTGACTTACCTAATTCATTGAATTCTTTGACCACGTTATAAACATGTAAGTCGTGCTAGTTAGATGCGATTGTTTAAATATGTGCAAAGGCTAAAAAAAGACTTAATTGTAGTACTTGAAAAGTTACAAAGCGGCTTAACATAACTTCCAATACATGGTCGGCTCGTCATGATTCGTCGGGCTCGTACATTTGCGTTATCACTCATTATGTACAACCTGATACGTGAAAAAGATGAAACGTGCGGTTGCTTTTCAATTGTTTGATTATCCTCAAACCGGTAATTATTTATTTTATATTTTTAACAAGGTTATTCAAATGTTTAAATTGCAATACAAAAGTATTTTCAATAGCTTTTGATAACATGACGAATAATATGGCGGCGATACAACAACTAAAACTAAAAAATATTCACGATGTTGCTTTTTTTCGTAGTTGATGTGTTGCACACATCATAAACTTGGCCCTTCAAGATAGTCTAAGAATGGTCAAACTAGCAAAGAGTATTTTAAGCAAATGTTAGGTCACGTTTTTAGTTCATATAAAACTTGGTGGAATTAGGACCAAATTAAGACATACCTGCAAGGTGGAATTCAACTTGTAAGTTGTAACACGTTCGGAAAAGCTTTTAAACAAAAAGATAGTTTAATAGATTTATCATGGTATACTTTCGAACCAGGACAATTTGATTAAGCCTTTTCCTCCAATGGGTTGGGAAATTATTACACAAATAACCAACCTACTAATACTATAAAATAGCGCAACGACTGTTTTATCGGGAGTTTATCATCCCTCAAGTCCTTTTGGTCAGTGGCGAATCTAGGCCACAAAATCAGTAGTAACGTTTTTCATTTTTTTCCATTTTAGCAGCAACGTATTCCAAATTTCGTAAAAAAAACAAATTTTTCACCAATTTTCCACTACGCGCGCGAAATTGAGCCGCAACGTCCGCGACCCCTGCTTAAGCCCTATGTCCGGCCCTGCTTTTGGTACCTAACCAAATATATATAATGTATACTAAAGTTAGCGAACTTTCTTTAAGAGGACCCTTGTTTAAAGATATGGTTTCACCAATGAAGGAAAAACTTAGAAAGTATTTTCATGAAAACTACAGGTTACATTGAAACCCGTCATACTGCGGATTAAAACTCTATTTGAAAATATAGCGAGTGATTTAGATCAACTTGATGATGACCCATTTTTATGTCAAACTCTTGCACAAAATTTAATAACAATTTATCAAATACGTTTGATATTTATCTTGCAAAATATGTTCAAACATTCATGAATCAATTAGAAATGTGGCGAGGGGAAAACTTCAAGTACTAACCAATATCCAATATTTAACTTGTATAATATATATCTATATATATTAGGGGAGCGGGACGCTACCCAAATTGGTCACGGGTACTCACTATCAGCACGCTAACACCGCCGCCACTCATACTGGTAGTAGTCCCATGAACCATTTTGCTGGTTGTATCTACCGTATTGGTAACCGTCTTTTATTTATTTTTGAATTCATATAAACCGTGTGTATCATTTTTTTTGTTATTGTTTTTTTATAATTTAAACCGCGTTTTTAAAAATAATAAAAATAAATTACAACAAAATTAAATAACAAAAACATAAACATAATTCATTAAATATCAAACATTAATAAAAATACATCAAAAAATAAATAAATAAAGCTTAAAGCTGGCGCATGAGGTGCCACACCTGGATACGGTCAAATGTGCCGCGGTAATGACCCACATAGGTCGCCTGGGTCATCTCCACATCAATCACCGCCCCAATGCCCGGGTGGCGGCTCATTATGCCCTCGTACAATGTCGTCCACCGATCACGCTTGACGTTTAGATTGACCCATTTTCTTTGCAGACTCTCGATTGTGCGGGCACTTGGGCCGACCTGTTGATAGAAGTCAGCCAAAACACGGTCCCAGAACCGTGTGTCCCTGCCACGTGAGCCATGGCGGCGTTGGCGCTGCAAGGATGAGTCGTTTTGTGCGTCTTTGACGCACACACCCAGGGCGATTTCTTCATTTTCTGTCCAACGGGTCATTCTGAAGGGTAGGGTGTGGGTGTTCTTGATGTTGTGTTGATTTGAATTGTGTTTTCACCACCGTCGTATCATGGTTTATATAGTAAAAAACCCAACTGTATTGCATGTAAAATTAAAGATAATCTGACGGTTAGATGAGACCGATTTTAATGAAAATAAATATTTTTTACCGTGTTGGGTGGAGACGATTATGAGAATTTAAATCGTGTTGACGGTTTAGTGATAAAATTAATAAAACCGTGTGAATTTAAAAAAAAAAAAAGTTATATTTGCATTTAAATGAAAACAAAAAAAAAAGAATCAGTTGAGCGTTGTCTCCAAAATAGTGTTTCAGTGAAGTAAATCAGTGAAATGATGTGACAAGACATAATTGGTTAAAATCAGTTTTTTTTTTTTGAACAGACAAACGAAATTGTTATTTCACCAAAAAGAACCACAATACAACACCGCCCAGGCCTATATAGTCAGTGGTTACCTAGGCCAATCTATAACAAGATTACAAGTACACTCTGAAACAAATACAAACCAGCCCAAAATAGTATGACCACCCCTTCCCCGTTAATATTACAAAGCATGAAATCCTATATGGCACTTAAAAATGTCATCTTCTCCCTTTGAGTGTGTCATATGGCATCCTCTTTATTTTCATCAAAAAGTCTATTTCTCTCATGTTTTCCCTATAATTTTAAATCGTTAATAACTTTTATATTTGAGATTTTTTTTTAAAAAAAAATATACCAAATTAACAAATGTTTTATTATCTTCCCAACGAGTACCATAGTGCTATACACAAAACGAAAAAAAAAACGAAATTTTTGTCGGTTTTTGTTTATACATGAAAAAAAATACAATGTGTTAAGGTTTCTTATGTTTAATATATATTTAAAAAAAAGTTATATTTGCATTTAAATGAAAACAAAAAAAGAATCAGTGGAGTGTTGCCTCCAAAATAGTGTTTCAGTCAGTGAAATGATGTGGCAAGACATGATTAGTTAAAATCAGTTAAGTGAAAAGAAAACAGTATGACCACCCCTTCCCCCTTAATATTACAAAGCATGAAATCCTATATGGCATTTAAAAATGTCATCTTCACCCTTTGAGTGTGTCATATGACATCCTCTTTATTTCCATCAAAAAGTCTATTTCTCTCTCATGTTTTCCCTATAATTTTAAAACGTTAATAACTTTTATATTTGAGATTTTTTTTTTAAATTACACCAAATTAACGAACGTTTTATTATCTTCCCAACAAGTACCATAGTGCTATACAAAAAACGAAAAAAAAAAACGAATTTTTTGTCGGGTTTTGTTTATACATGAAAAAGAATACAATGTGTTCAGGTAACTCATTAATAATGTCTAGGCAAGTCACTAATTATGTTCAAACTAGGAATTATATTTTCAGCAAGAGCATAATAGGTTAAAACCACTCCTTTAAAAAAGTCAAACCTTCAAGACTATCACCTCAATCACGCCCTGCAATGGTTGTTTCTAGCTTTGCTCCTCATCAAAACATATATCTTATTTTTAATATATATTTTAATTCTTATTCTACTACATTAATTTCTATATTACATTATAATACATATTTTATCACATCATATTAGATTTGTTTATCTCGAAAAAATTCTGAGATATAATCTAATACCTTAATGAACGAAAATATGAAAAAGCAACGGTAAAATAACAACTTTTTATCCACCATGACTCTAATTAATTTTCAAAATTTTGGTATCTTAGCTTGGTAAGATCAATTTTTGGTCGCAGTCATTATGGCCCGAGATCTACTAACCGTCCAAGCTTTTACGGTAATTTTGTAATATGTTTTATCTACTAGCGGCTGGGTTATATTGCTTAGTAGTGTAAGACTCGTCTCCGTTAACAACGAGAGTTTACCTAAAAGGACTAACTAATTGATAAGCAACAATAACATTCATAATTACAAGTTTCAAAAGTGGTTTGGTGTTCAACAAGGATTTACAACCATGTTAGGAATTACAAGATTAAATACATCGCTAATGAGAGTTAAAGACATAATTCTTATGTTAGAACGTTGTTTGTTTACAAAAGATAGTTCCCTTGGGTAATCGTGACTTGCGGAAGAGACGAGATACGTTGTTGGTCGTGAGCTTGATCCTTATCCGAGCTTTGGTTAAACCCGTTTGACATCGTTAAAATGTGTTAAAAATTTGAACGAAACGCGACGACGCCGAGGCCTTCCCGGTCACTGTAGCCTACGGCCAGCCAGCCGTAGGCTACGACTGGCAACCTCTGGTCGATGTGAACTCGGTCATTGCCTACGGCCACCCCGCTGTAGGTTACGGCCAGCAATGTTTGGTCGCCTGGTTCGATTTGGCCGTAGCCTACAGCCATTGGCCGTAGGTTATGGCTAGTGGATGCTAGAATGAGACGTTTGATGATACTTTCATGGTCCAATTCAACCCGTTTGAGCCTACACTTGCTTGGGGAAACCTTGTGCTCATGATTATCGCTTTGATTCATTCATTTACCCGTAGCCCACATCCAGTCTCTTTTATTCCAAACACGTTTTATTTGATGCATTAAGACCCGGTAGACCAAGGCTCCTTTCGAGTTGGATCCCAAGTGTTTGGTGTATGGTTCTTCCACCTCTTGTCTAATCCAACCTCAAAAATACACCTTCGCCTACTTTCCACTTAATGTATACGAAATCCTGCAAGACGGAAGGTGGTGTCTAGCCGAAACTTTGTTTGTCACCGTTGTAGCATTAACACCATGTCCACGGCCTCTCAAGCCGTTTTTCTTGGTTGATATGCCCGGTCGACATTCCAACAAGGTTTGACCATGTATGATTGTGTCCCAACCATCTCATAGGATTTCCAAGCAACAAGTTAAAGAATAAAAACTCCTCCGAGATTTATGACACGCTGAAATAATCTTTTTCCACAAAGTAGAAGACTCTTTGCGAAAACTAACACCCCATTTAAAAAGGAGCTTCATTCACTTCTTTAAGACGCGGAACACCAAGTCCTCCCGCTTTTTTGCCTATAGTCACCCTTTCCCAAGCTACCAAATGAATCTTTTGAACGCCTGAGCATCCGGACCAAAGGAATCGCCACATAATTTTTTCCAACGAATTCACTATTGTCATAGGGGCTCTATATAAGGATAAATAATAAATCGGAAGACTTGCTAGAACTGCTTTAATTAAGGTAACCCGACCCCCGATGGAAAGAGTTCTAACTTTCCAACTCGGAAGCCGAGATTCAAAAACCTCAATCACTTTCCTCCCGTAACAACATCTTCGCATATTAGCACCAACCATAATACCTAGGTAGTCAAAAGGGATAGTACCTCGTTTACACCCTAAGACCAGTGAAGTTTGTAACATCTCATCTTCACTTTGACCAATACCATAAAAATTCGATTTATTTAGATTTATCCTTAGGCCCGAGCAAACATAAAAGGTTCTTAAGATTCTGCCCAAAACTTGCACATTGTTAGCATCGCTTTATCCAAAATCATGGCATCATCTTCATAGAACAGATGAGATAAACTCCCCCCAACACCTCCAAAATCGATACCTTTAAAGGCTCCCACCGAGCACGCCTTATCCATCATATACGACAACGCTTCCATGACAATCAAAAATAGAAAAGGAGATAGTGGACTTCCTTGTCTAAGCCCCTTTTAAGCATTAAATTCAAAAGTTGGGGACCCATGTACCAAAACGGCCGCTCTCGCCGATTCAAGAATCCCCTTAGTCCACACAATCCACTTATCCGGAAATCCCATTTGTCTCATAATAGATAATAAAATAGCCTAATGAACATTATCATAGGCCTTTTCAAAATCTATTTTGAGAATAAACGCAGAGACCTTCTTGTATTTCAACCAAGCAAGAACTTCATTGACTACCAACGGACCATCGAGAATGAGTCTATATTTTAGGAACGTCGTTTAAGCATCCAAAATCACCAAATGGAGCACTTTCTTCAACCTCTCCGCCAAAACTTTGGAAATTACTTTACTTATAATACCAATGAGAGTAATAGGCCGATAATCCTTAAGAAGGACCAGGTTATCAACCTTAGGAATTAAAGTAATGAAGGCTGGGTTGCATCCTTTACTAATCTGACCGGTCTCAAAAAACAAATTAAGAATCCTCGTAAAATCCGCTTCTAGAAGACTCCAGTATTTCTGAATAAAGTGGAAATTAAAGCCGTCGGAACCTGGCGCTTTGTCTCCACCACAATAAAAATCAGCAGATTTAATTTCTTCTTTTGAGAACACTCTAATAAGGTCATCACCAACCACTAGAGGAATATTTTTGATATTCTCACAAAAAAAGTTTCGGTCTTTGTTTCACAGTTTCTGAGAAGTGATTCCTTAAGTGAATAAAAATTTCCTTCTTAATGAAAGAAGGTTTCATGACCCGTTCTCCATTAATCGTGAGTCCCATAATAGAATTTTTTTGCTTTTCTACCATTTATAAAACCAAGATAAAAAGCAGTGTTGTCGTCCCCAAACATTGCCCAATTGACCCTAGATTTTTGTCTAATGTCCTTTAACTCAACCTGATCCAAAGCTTCCAACTCATTCTTGCATTTCTACCATGTCCACCACTCCTTGTCCTCCAAACTCCTCCTTTCCATCTCCGCTCCAAGTTAGTCAAATCAACTTTTATAGAATTCCATTTGCTTTTTTCTAAGTGTTTCCAACCATTTCTCCATGCTCTAAGCTTAGCCTTTAGGGTCTTGAATTTCCAAGAAAGCACATAGTCTGGTAACCCAATCCCGTTTCTATCGCCCAAAACTTGTTTCACAATCTCCTCACACCCATCCCTATCTTCCCAGGAATTAAACCACTTAAAAGGCTTAGCACAAAAATTATTACATGAAGTAGATAGTTTTTTTTTTTTTTTTGAACTGCAAATTTTATTACACCTTAATTCCACCTCACTTTGCACTTGCAAGGATTTGAACTCATAATCTTACATTTGTAAGAGGGGACGTCATACCACTAGACCAAGAGGTCATTGGTACATGAAGTTTACTTACTATCTACATGAAGTAGATAGTAAAAGGGGAGTATGGTCATAATATAATCTGGGAAGTGTTGTGAGACTCGCTCCTGGCCATCTGTTAAAGAAATTAGAGCAAACCAGAAATCTATCTATTTTGCTTAACTTTCTTTCTCGACTTCTAGTAGACAAAAAAGTGTTGGGGCATGAGTTGCATAAATGGCCAAAAGGATAGTATGTCTGTGCGTAGAGAGAAAGATAGACATAAGTCTTACGGTCGAGTCATGTATACACTGTCCAGTCTAATAAATGACGCTTTGCTTCATTTTTCGTTCACATGAATAAGGACCAAAGATGTCTTTATGTCTTCAAAGATCCTTTTCTTTTAAGAATTTAAATGTTATTAAAAATTCTTTCATTTCTTGCTTCCCAAACCAGACAACTTTCACAAGTTTGGCAATGCAATTAATCGCATCATATTATTGCAGTACTTGTTCGCCACCAAATTTTTAGAAAATTAGAGTAAATAAATCTTTGACCGAATTACTCCTCACCGCTGGACACTTACACCATGACATCACCTTTAGGTTTCACAACTCAACAATTTTCTTTTTTAAGTTTTAGTCAAATGCCATTTATTTAAAAGGTTTAATTAAACATGAATTTTGGTGACTCTCACGTTTTTTTAATCATATAATATTTTTCTTTTCACGATTAAAAAACCTTAAACATATTTCCTTTTTCAAACATAATATATTCTTTTTCCGTTCACACTTCACAATAACACACGACGTTTAATTTGATGATATTTTGAATTTCATCTAGTTTTAGTTTTTATCATTTAGAGGGTGTTTTGGATTGAGTTTCAAAATAACTTATTCGCTTATTGGCTTTTCCAAAAAGCCAATAAGTCAATAAGCTGTTTGTCTAACCCAAAAGCACTTTCTGTTTTGACTTTTAGCTTTTAAGGGTGGAAAAGCTGTTTTTGAAAAGTTAGAAATCCTGGCTTTTGGCTTTTGGAAAAAATTACAAATATACTACTCATACAACCAATATTCACAATAAGTTAAGCGAAACACTTAAAAAAACAACAATTTATTGAATTTTTGATGTTTCTCATCACAAAAGCTAATCCAAACACTTTTTTTAAAACTCATTTTCAAAAAGTCATAAGGCAATAAGCACTTTTGACCAAAAGCACTTTTGCATCTCCAAACTCAATCCCAAACACCCTCTTAATAATTCTTTGTTCTTGTAAGTTATACATTCCCATAACCACCCTTTGATGTTAAAAATCAAATAAAATAAAAAAAGCGACCCATATATATTCGGAATGTAAACCTCAATTTTCTTTTTCTTTTCCCTGTGTATTTTCTTACTTAACTAACAATTTAATCAGCAAAAAGAACTCGTGGATATTGTTAAAGATCGGATTGATCAAATTCACTATTGTAATTATACTATCTTTTTAATACATTGATCAATTAGTTGTTCTTTATCACAAGTTTCCGGTCATTTCGTATTTTTATTTTTTTGAGTTCTTTGGTTTTACCATGTTTATCGAGTTCTTATCCTTTTGCTGAAAGACTTTGTTTCACAAGTTGGATTGTATCAAGCAGTACCAAGGAGCTGAATAAGGCTATATATTTCTAAATGGTGAGGGTCTAAGTTTCGTGGTTATCAAAATAATATGTAATTTAGTAGTAAGACTATCCGGAGTGGGGGGTGAAGTGGGGCTGGAAGAAGGCTTTCAAGCCCCCAACACCGCCCAATTGGGCGTGGAGGGGGGGGGGGGGGGTTGGGCTAGGAAAGCTTCACAGGCGTGGGGGATGGTTTGGGCCACGTGGCTTGATCTGATTGGCTGTTTTTTTAATCTAACACACAATTAATAATAATAATAATAATAATAATATTTTTTTCACCCCATTTTCACTCCCCACAATTTTCACCTTTCACACATGTGTCACATAGTACTTCATCTCCCTCTTCCCCTTCTTATAGTCTAAGTTAGAGAGTGTGTTAATTACCGTTAAATAAAAAGTTGGCATCCATTAGCAAAATCAACAATGATAATTGTTTTTTTAAAGGGAAGATTTTAGATTCAAACCAAATAAGCAAAGAAAGAGTGCTAATTTTTTTGTTCAATTAATATTTTGATCCAACCATATTCTTACTATTTAAACAGACAAAAAAGTATAAGTTTTGATTTGTCAAATCTGCAGCCATGTAATTGTGTCCTTTTATATTTAATTCATTTTTTTGGAGACATTATGTCAGTGTCAGCGACCCATTAAATGCATTAACATTTTGCAAATCAAGGAGAATTGTGATATAGTTTGTTCACGGAAAGGTATGGTATCTGTTTCTTTTTTTTTTAAAAGAAAATTATTCAAATTCAACAACATATTGAAAAATAAATAATTTGAACTATATTTATATTCATTACTAGTAAACAAATAAATAAATTTAAAATATATACAAAAAAAAGTAAAAGTAAAAGTAATTGTGTTGTGAAACATCTATATATTGTTCCTTCATTTTGAGATCTTCCTCCACCACCCATAGATTTAGTTCCCCCATTGCTGCTCCTCGAATTAATTTCTTACATTGGTGTTCTTCAAATGATTTGGTATTAATTTCCTCCATCGCTATAAGGGTATGTGTAGTGGGGGTTTCATGGGATTCAATGGGGAACAAAATATTATAAAGTAATAGAAGAGGATTTATAGGGCTTTATGGGAAAAGATGGGTGTAATAGGAAGGGACTCCATGAACTTTATAAATGATTAAGTAATCATTGCTTTTTATTGTTTATTATTATTATTATTATTATTATTATTATTATTATTATTATTATTATAAAATCACAAATTATCTTTATTTCATACTAAAACCAACAAGAATTACAAGTGAGGCGCGGGTAGACGGGCAACAAGCTGCGCCGCAACCCCTTTTTGAATAGTAAAGCCTACTCTATTAAATATAAAGCTTGTGTCCTTGTTTAATCACAAATTAAACAAACAATTCATCTTCTGGATATTATTATTTTATTATTATTATTATTATTTTAAAAGCTCACCCCTTCCTACCACCCCTTCATCTCTCCCACCAAGCAACCCTACAACATCCTCACTAAACTAGTGTCCAGCCTCCACCGTCAACTTCTTCTCTTCTAAAGTTTTGAGTCATCATTGTGGTCAAATGCATCCCTAGATGAAGATCTTTTACCATCCACCACCGATAACGCCTACCTTCTTCTCGCCATCTCCATAACCAGCGCTACCAAAACTCCCCCATAGCGCCGGAGGGGATGGTGTTCCAGGCGCTATGGGAGCCCAAAGCACCATCCATAACGCCCCACTACACAAGCACTAAATTGCTAGGTAACATTTATATAGTTTTGGTTGAACAATAAAATTAATGATTTGGTATTAGTTTACTCCGTTGTTTTTTCTAGAGGGTGATCATGTGTGAAAACCAGACCAGCCGGGGACCAAATCAATGACGAAGAGGAAAAACAAGGACCGAGGACTGGACCATTTATATATGGTTGTGTTGGTCATTGTTGTATCTATTTTATTGGGTATTCAGGTAGGGTTGGGACCGAATATTGAAAACTATCAAAATGGTTTAGATCTGCTCGAGACGCGAATGGTGCTCCTATTGATCCATTACTACTATAAATAAAAACATTCATGACATAAAATATCCTACATCTTCACCATAGTTAATAGAAATTCAAAACATTTGGTCCAAATCATGGTTTGGTTGGGCTCCGGCTCAGGATTTTCAATACCGAGATCAGTTTCACTAAAATAGGATGTCCAAGGATGGAGGAGAATAATTTAAGTATTTTACTCTACAGACATAGAGGAGAATATTTTAAGTCTATCTCAATTGAAATTACAAGGTTTCATAGTTAAATTGGAAGGAAACAAGTGTTATGTGCAAAACATGTTTAAAAAGGAGAGTATACAATTTGCAAATGTGAAAGAAAATAGAGATTCAAAAGAAACTATGTTGAATGAATTAAAGATGGAAGAAAAGGAACATGAGAAAATGAAAGAAGAATATTTGAATCAATATTTTGAAGAATTAGATATTGATTCAGAGAATAATATGAAAAAAAAAATGGAGAATATAGTTCATAAGATCAACATAGATTCAATGGAAAAGTGTATTGAAATTTTAGATATCATAAAAGATCTAGAATATCCTTGGGCACATGAGGAACTATTGAAAGATCTTTTCTTAAGGATGGTTGATTGGTTCTTAAACTTTTACTTGAGAGTAGACAATCGGTCAATTCCTCCAAGAATGGAAAATGGAAAAAAGATAGACTTGTTTAACTTATATGTGTTAGTAAAGAAGGAGGGTGGACACCGAAGGGTATCAAAGTACAATTTATGGGTAGTCATTGCAAAGGAATTGGGTTTGAATTATGAAGATAAAGATATTGTAAGGATACTTTATGCCCAATACTTAGACGTCTTGGAATGGCAATACCGTGTGAAATCCGTAGCAAGACAAAACCAACAGGAAAGTTCAAATACTGAAATGAGGGACAACCGTGGACAGATGCAAGAAGTATCAAGTGTAATGCCGATGTTGAACAAAAACGCCAACTCAATTGAAGAAGACTATGCTCTCTACATGGGCGGAGACTGGATCACTGCAAAGAAATTAATGAAGAAGAGAAAGAGTTGAACAAGCATTACAAGAAGCAATCGAGACCTTGCCCAAGAACATGAAGAACACACGTTTAATTTAGGGGTGGGTGTTAGATATTTAAATAAAACTTTATGTTCTTATGTTTTAGTATGTACAATTTGAACATATGTGACTGCAGTAGTATGTATGTATTAGTATGCTTGTCATTAGATGTAAACATTAGTTATAAATGCATTAGCATAGATAGGATAGAAAGTTATATGGTCAATATGGTAATGAACAAGGCTGCATCAGAAGGTTCACAACAGAATTACAAGGCTGCAACTTATGGAAATCAAATGGGTCAGCAAACTCGTATCAGAGCAGCAGCAAACAAGAAATAAACAGGCGGGACACACTATGAAAAGACCAATGTACCCCTGACAGTTGAAATCAGTTTATTGGTGGCAAAATCCAACCGATGGCAGTTAAAATTACATACAACAGTCACATTGTTTCGAACATAAACTGTCAAGGGACACACCATTTGATTTCATATATATAGGACATGTATCTTTTATTTGTAACTACCAAGAATGTTTAATTTCTATCAATACAAACAATCCATCATTTTGTCCAAAATCAGTGTCGTGTATATTGTTCTTTTGTTTCAATCATTGTTCATTGTTATCTTTGATTCATATTCGATCAAGTTCCATTCAGAAAACAATCACAAATCCACTGCAAATCTGATTTTTATTCCAACAGCTATCACGTCCAAAATGTGTCCTTAGTCTCCTCATGAAATATGTACCTTGATACTCTATGTAATCATAATATCCATAGTCAAGTTGGTCCATACATTCCAAATATATACTTGCAAACGGTCTAAAATCATATTTGTTTGGTTAAGTTACCACTCATAAGTCCAACTAACTTAACACAACTCAAGACAAGACATAATACAAATTATTAGGAAACCAAGTACACTTCCTACCAACATCTCATAGGTTTGACACATTTATGCAAAACCCGTGATAAATAAAAAATATACACACTTTCGCGTCATTCTGTATTAGTATAATCATATTTTTCTACCTCGAACTTCCCAAACCATATTAAGACTCTAAACAACTGCTACACGAGTCTTGACACTCGCTTTCAGAATTTCTACAATTGGATCTTTCAACCACTTCCATACTTACCAATAGAGAAGAATTAATCACTCACCTTTGCACGTAGAAAATTTTTATACTGTTATCAACAATCTTGTCCACTTAACTCCCCACCTTTACAATTCCTTCTCGCATACAGGTCTGTGTACGTTAATTTCTTTGTAACCGACATGAAACGAGATCAAATTATTTCATTACATTCGCTTTTGGATCATGAACGTTTCACGGATTGCACATGTAATACCATTAGACCATCCTTGTAACACAATCAACGTCCTAATTTTGGTACAAACAATTTGTTATGACTATTCAATGTCAAAACTATAGTTTCTAGTCTTTGATCGAATTTTCGTTCTATGGTAATAAAGATTCATATGTTAGGAAGCTACAATCTAAAATTCAATTCATTTCAGATCTTTAGGAAAATCAATTATACTAGGTTGTATTTTAATTTGAACGGAAATACAAATAGCTTTGAAAACGGGTTCAAAAATCAAGCTTAAACAGCTTCGTTTCTCATTTTCGTGTTTCAAAATAATTAACTAAGTGTTATGCACCATATATATAAATATCAAGATGTTTCAACAGCTGAATTTCGTAGATCGTCGACTACAGATGACACATAAAAAAGAAACCCTAAGCCCGATGGGTATACCAGAAATGTGAAACAAAAGAGACAGGTATACCCGAAACCTAACGTGTTAGGGTTGGGTGTGAGATTAGTTTTAAAAAAAATTGCGGGTTTGAGATATGTATTGGATTAGGTAATACATAATCATCCCGATTACCCAAAACCACATACCCGTTTACCCAAACTATATAGCCGATCATATACTCAGAATTTATCTATATTTTTATTTTAGTAGGTTGACCCAAATATCAAGCAATGTCTCAGGAAATTCAGGGATGGGCACTTCACCGCCGCTGTTAAGGTGTTGTGCTCCGGTGGGGTAGCTCAACCTGGGGAATCTACCATGCAAGCCCTTTTCGACAAGCATCCAATTGTTTCGCCGCCAATGCTACCGTCCAGCCCTCTACACCACCCTGCATTATCATTGGGTGAAGACTACATTTACAGGTGTGTGAAGTCATTCCCGAAAGGGACATCATGTGGTCAGGACGGCTTACGGGCTCAACACCTGCTGGATGCCCTTAGCGGGGAGGGGTCGACGACTGCTTCAGGACTGCTTTCCGCTATCACCGATGTGGTCAATCTGTGGTTATGGGGGTTATGTCTCGGGGTGCTCGCTGAATTTATTGCTTCAGCCCCCTAACCTCGTTGTTGAAGCCTGATAATGGGATTCGCCCCATTGCTATGGGGGCCATTTGGAGAAGGTTGATCTCCAAAATAGCCATGAAGAAAGTTGGTAAAGAAGTTATTAAGTACCTGGGAGACTACCAATTCGGGGTGGGAATCCCCAATGGGGCAGAGGTCGTGTTGCACAGCGCTAACAAGTTCCTCAGTTCTTTTCATGCAGACGGCTCTTTGGCCATGCTCACGGTTGATTTTTCTAACGCCTTCAACGTGGTTGACCGATTTGTTTTGTTATGGTAAGTCCATCACCATTGCCCCTTCATTTTGCCGTGGGTCAAATTTTTATATGCCCATCCATCTAGGTTATATGTTGGGGATGAACACATTGGAGCATTCACGGGGGTTCAACAAGAGGAACCCTTGGGACCTTTGCTCTTTTCCCTTGCCTTACACCCCCTAGTGCGCTAGGTGCAGGAAAACTGCAACCACCCCTTCCACGCTTGGTACTTATATGATGAGACGATCATCGGGGACGTTGTGCAGGTTGCTAAGACCATGGAAATCATCACTTCAGAAGGACCATCATTGGGGCTCAACCTTAATATCAGGAAAACATAGATTTTTTGGCCAACCTGAGAGAGGTGTCAAACTGCTAGGAGGGGCAGTCAGCCGCAATGCTAGTTTCATCTGTGACTTGTCTGCAAAAAGGGCGTCACGGGCTGTGGATCTTATGGGGCTCCTCCCTCGTCTGTGGGATCCTCAAAGTGAGCTCCTTCTGCTCAGATCCTGTATGGGGGTCACAAAGTTGCTTTTCGGCTTATGAACATGCCAGCCCCCCTTTGTAGGTAGTGTTGTCTCATGTTTTGATAAAGGCCTCCGGGAGGCAATTAAAGATATTGTAGTTTGTGGGGGGCCATATTTTGGGGACCTCCAGTGGCGGGTCGCAACCTTACCGATGCGGGATGGTGGGTTGGGCCTTCTCTCGGCCCAGGATGTAGCCATTTATGCCTTTGTGGCGTTCAGATCTCAATCCTGGGGATTGCAAGACCATATTTTACATAACAGCGGGGTTGATAGCATAGATCCGGATTATGTTTGTGCTTTGGAACGCATGCATGAATATCAACCTGTGACATCCGTCACTTTTTATAATAATAATAATAATAATAATAATAATAATAATAATATTAATAAAAAAAAATTCAGATTATATATATTTAAAACACAAACCATTTCTTTGTACAACCTTGAAACATATTAACCCAAGCCCACCTTCCCTTTTTCCCTTACTTTAGCTGAAGCCCAAAAGAGACCATCAAGGGCCCAACCTACCAAGCCCATCTCCTCCCTTCTCCTCCCTTCCGGTTTAATTAAAAAAAAAAAAAACACGCTGACTCGCAGACTCGAACCCGAGTCAATCCCGAACGCCCACACGCATCTCACCACTTGAACCACTTATCATGTTCTGATTTAAACCAGTCAACAATTCTTTTATGGGCTCCTAAACCAAAACTTCCTTTGCCTTCTTGCTGTGTCACGATGAGCAGCAGACAGGGTTGACCAAGGAAACCTCCCTCATTGACCATTGAATTCACATCATTTTAGGGAAGGTTTGACTCAATTAATTATTGCTGTTGACTCGTTACCTGGTCACCTCGCGTCCATCACGCGATAATTAACCATTAACAACATTCCAACTTTCGTCTAATTAACGCATCATAGTATTAAGTGGGTCAAAATTTCCTAATCTATGAGCCGTGAGTTATAGTATAAATAGAACCCTCCTTGACAAGCTAAAAGGGCCGAACATCACATCCTCATCCTCAATTCACCCTTCCATTCACTCAAAATAATCAAATTGAAGATTGTTGACTTTTTCGTTGACCCGCGATTGAAGGCATTGCACGACTGGTATGAATTTTCTCTTTGTTTGCGTGTGTTAGTCGGCCCCATATAACCCATAACCCCATGATTAATTGAACTCTAACAATGTATATGATGCGATTGAATAATCTAGGGCTCTTAGTTATAATTGGGGAAGATGAATGACTTGTTCTTATGTTAAATATTTTCTAAACAGAAATAAAACAACTCTGGTGGCCAGACCAGATGGTTTGGATGCCTGTTGTAAACCTTTGAACCGCCCAGAACCATGGGTTCGAGTCCTACAAACACCATCTTTTTTTTTTTTAGCTTAACTTATATATATATATATTCATTTATATATATTTATAAAATTCATTTTAAAATACCAAGACCCTTTTATAAATTCTACAAAAATTATATTGTGTTAATCTGATGAAAAAGTTCAACACCCAATTTTTAGTTTTCAAAAATTTATTTATTTAATATATATAATAAATAAATCAAGTTTATTCTATTTTATTTATAAAAATCTATAAAAATATCAAAACGATCTTATTAATTTCCACAAAAATTATCCTAAGTCTTTATAATTTAAACTTTTCAGAAATGATTTTTATTTCTAAAAAATCATTTATTTAGTATTTTTAATCAATTTTTGTTAGTTTTAAACATAATTAAATCATAATAAATCCAATTTTTAATATTTTTGCACCAAAATTTTATATAAATTATTTCTAACTATCTAGAACTGAAATACAATTTTTAATTCAGAAATTCTTTGATTTTAATATTTTTAGATATTAAAGTCGTATTTTGACAATTTGAAATAATTAGATTAAATATTCTATTTTCAAGAAAATAATTTTATAAAAATTATTTTCATACTTAAAACCTTATGTTGTGACTATATTCAGCTTAAAATTTTACAAAGAGACTTTTATTTATTTATTCATTAGATTTCTTATATTTAATAAACAAATCGTTATTAATCAAATAAACGTTTATCCCCAATTCGAAGCCCTAGAAATACATGTATCCTAGAGTTATTTCACTTACACATTATCAATTACTTTAGGTTGATACTTTGAGATAGTTCCAACACATATTTCGTTGTCCAAGTTCAATTACAAGCTATTACGTAAACAGTGAGTACTTCCTATCCCCTTTTTACTTTTATACATTTTTGGGGTGTTACATGTACACTATTACAAATTTCAAATACAAGTTTACATTTTCACAATACAATTCTAGTACTATGTGCATTGCTTACAACGTGCTTTATGCTTAGACAATACATGTGGATTACATTTGTACTTAGTGAAATCATTAACATGGTACAAGCCGACCTTAACATTGGATAGCGCTATTTGGATTGACAACCCGCCTAGATTGATTCTCCCCCTTTTTCATCGGAGAATCCGTGGCCAGTGTTAAGCTTTTTATCCATTTATTGGATAAGTACACTACAGTTCATACAGTACATTATACAGTCACAGGGTTGATTTCGCTCATTTGTATGATACATAGTTTACATATTTGCACTGTAGCTTGCACTTGAATTGTATAACTTTTTAACCTACTATATATATAAAAAAACTAGGAATGCTCACCAACATTTCATATGTTGACCAAATCTATTTTGTACATGTTTCAGGTGCAGCTTGATCTAGTGCTTTAACAAGAGACATTTAGTGTTTTACTTTAATTCAGTTATTTCAATATTTACATTTCATTTAGACAATGTATTTCCATTTCCATGTAAGACAATTTTGATTTATTCAATAATATTTACATTTTAGTACCATGAGCTTTTGAACAATCGTCACTACGTGGCACCTCGATGATTCCGCCATCGGTTGGGGTGTTACAGATTGGTATCAGAGCCATGGTTATAGGGAACTAGGTTATTAGATAAAATGGCCTAGACTATAACCGAACTTTAACTTGCATGCATAATATTTCCTGAATTACCCTACCCCTCATTTCTCCCTACTTTCCTCCTTCTATCTTTCCCTTCTTCCCTCTCTCTATTCTTCTTATCTTTCATCATGGTGCATAGAGATGGTGTCCTACAGAGAGTGTAAAGTTTACATCATCATACGGGAACAGTACCTTTTATGAAGACATTCTTAGACATAATACCTACTCTTATTTTACTCCTTCGAAGTTGTTGAACTTTAATGAGTGTGATAAGGACACGTGCAATCTGGAAGGGTGGACGCCTGTACACTGGGTTTTCTGGCATAGGCAAGCATAGCGCATAAATCCATTTACGGACCTGTTATGCTTACCTGGGGATTCCTGGAGTGAGTGTCCACTTATAGGCTAAAGCATGTCTTCTTTGATCACCATTGGGTTCAATTCCTTTGAAAAGTCAACGTTCTTGTTGAGCTTTACAGCTAGACAAGGGCACTCCAAGCATTTTGTACAAGTTTTTCCAATAATACCCTCTCGTTTCATATACAATACTTTGCATATCATGATTGCTTACAAGATCACATCTTCATAATCATCTGTACGATTATACCCTTACATTTTCTAATCTCATGATTATTAATTAACTACCTTATAGATGTCTGCTCGCCGCATGCTCCGTGATGCCAGCCAACGCCCTGTTCGTGCTTCTGGACGACGTTCTGATCGTCGCCTCGCATCTTTAGTCGCCGAGCAAATTGCTGCAGTGATCCCAAACCTTGTCAGTGAGATAACCCAGAATAGTAACAGTGCCAACACAGGAAGTACGACTCAATTTCGGTGCACTTTCAAACACTTTAACTCCTGCAACCCCACAAAATTCACTGGTGAGGAGGGTGCTACTGGCCTCCTCCAATGGTTTGAAAGCATGGAGAGTACTTTTGTGAACAGTGAATGTCCTGATGAACTTCGCGTTCGCTATGCTACTAGTGTTCTTCAAAAGGGGGCACTAACCTGGTGGAATGGCGAAAAACGCAATCAAGGAGCGGATGTTGCTTTATCATTATCTTGGGCTGAAGTTAAGGAACTCATGATCGCCAAATTCTGCCCTAGGAACGAAGTCAGGAAACTAGAGGAAGAGTTCCATGGACTGAAACAAGACAGTGGTGAGAATCTTGCATATAATACCCGATATCACGAACTTAGCATACTGGTTCCACACATGGTCACCCCAGTCTCTCGAGCAATCGAAAAATATATCGAGGGATTACCTGACCTGATTCAAGACGTTGTCACTGGAGGCAAAGCCACTACGGTAGAAGAAGCCATCCAACTTGCAGCCACATTAACAGACAAACACGTAAGGAAAGGAAACTTGGTTAGGAAGGGCACCAAGACACCTACTGAGAAAACCACCCATGTTGATGAACAACTTAAGATTGTTTTAGCAAAGGTCGCCACTACTGCTTCGAACTCTAAGAAACGAATGGGCGATAATCAGAACCATGCTGTTGTTGATCCGGTGGCTCAGCCTCCTATCAAGAAAGCCTACACGGGAATCCATCCTCAATGCAACACCTGCAAATATCATCACCCTGCAAATCTTCCATGCCGTCAATGCACTAGATGTGGAAGGTTTGGACACTTTGTTTCCACTTGTCGAGTAATGGTTGGGACACAGAGTAATCATCAAACAGCTACCCAGGAACCACTACGGATTACTAATGGTCGGGCATGTTATCATTGTAGGGACCCTAACCATATGCTACCTCAATGTCCCAAATTGAACAATGTAAACCTGGTGGCACATGGACGAGCTTTCAATAACAATATCAACGAAGCAGACGATCAGGATGACGTTAATCCCACTGGTTAAGCCATGGATGAAATCTTCCCAAGACTCGAGAAATCCAATACCCGTGTTTTTATTTTCTTGATTCTATTATCATTTTATACCCAACTTTGTCGCGCTCATTAGCATGCAACATCTAGAAATTTCCTTGCGAATTATTGTGTATTAACACCGATTGGAAATTTATTATATTGATTACGATCATTTTAATCATACAAGACTCTACCTTATTTGAAACGTTTGGACTTGATACTTGATCTTACAAATGCTTTTCTAAGAAAACATCATTGGTTATTACATGAAACTAGATTTTTCCCTTAAGTTGACTACGCATTGAACATCTAATTATTCATGATATTCGTAAACATTTAATTGTTCACGATAACACTTACACTTAATGGTTGTAGTACTTACAAACTTGCTTGCATAAACATGCTATCAATTTGCAATCTATGTGAATAATAATTGCTGCACTTAATAGAAGTCATCATGCCTTTTCAACAGTCGGGAGAGGCCCTACAACCTGCTCCACGACTGGTAGAGGCTATCAAACATACTCAACGATTGGTAGGGGTCACTATGCCTTTTCAAACAGTCGGGAGAGGCCCTACAACCTACTCCACGGCTGGTGGAGGCTATCGAACCTGCTCAACAATCGGTGGGGTCATAGAAGGACACAAAACCCTAATGTAAGGTAAATTGATGATTCCGGTCCGGAACGTAATCATAAATTTACAGGTGCGTTAGGGTAGTGTGAAATTCTATTAGAGTTTTTGGTAGGCATCCAGTACGGTTTCAAGGTATCAAAGGTGTGGTGGGTTAGCTGCGGTACACCCTGTATACAAACACTAATGATGCATTGAAGGTGAGACTGGGAGTCGAATCAGGAACAAACTCTGTTTACTTGGTAGTTCATCTAGTCTTTTTATAGTCAATCAACTCATGCATTTATTTTAGGAGTCCTGAAACTTGAAGTAGTGATTTACTAGATTCTTACTCTCTTTACCCTTTCGAGACGAACCTAATCCTTAACTCACACCTATCAAACCTCTTACCCAAATCAATCGAATTTTCCAAGCCACAGTTACCTTAATTGTTACCCAAGCATACATAACCCTATGTTACTATTAACTTCGGGACGAAGTTTCTAAAAGTAGGGGATGCTGTGACATCCGTCACTTTTTATAATAATAATAATAATAATAATAATAATAATAATAATAATATTAATAAAAAAAAATTCAGATTATATATATTTAAAACACAAACCATTTCTTTGTACAACCTTGAAACATATTAACCCAAGCCCACCTTCCCTTTTTCCCTTACTTTAGCTGAAGCCCAAAAGAGACCATCAAGGGCCCAACCTACCAAGCCCATCTCCTCCCTTCTCCTCCCTTCCGGTTTAATTAAAAAAAAAAAACACGCTGACTCGCAGACTCGAACCCGAGTCAATCCCGAACGCCCACACGCATCTCACCACTTGAACCACTTATCATGTTCTGATTTAAACCAGTCAACAATTCTTTTATGGGCTCCTAAACCAAAACTTCCTTTGCCTTCTTGCTGTGTCACGATGAGCAGCAGACAGGGTTGACCAAGGAAACCTCCCTCATTGACCATTGAATTCACATCATTTTAGGGAAGGTTTGACTCAATTAATTATTGCTGTTGACTCGTTACCTGGTCACCTCGCGTCCATCACGCGATAATTAACCATTAACAACATTCCAACTTTCGTCTAATTAACGCATCATAGTATTAAGTGGGTCAAAATTTCCTAATCTATGAGCCGTGAGTTATAGTATAAATAGAACCCTCCTTGACAAGCTAAAAGGGCCGAACATCACATCCTCATCCTCAATTCACCCTTCCATTCACTCAAAATAATCAAATTGAAGATTGTTGACTTTTTCGTTGACCCGCGATTGAAGGCATTGCACGACTGGTATGAATTTTCTCTTTGTTTGCGTGTGTTAGTCGGCCCCATATAACCCATAACCCCATGATTAATTGAACTCTAACAATGTATATGATGCGATTGAATAATCTAGGGCTCTTAGTTATAATTGGGGAAGATGAATGACTTGTTCTTATGTTAAATATTTTCTAAACAGAAATAAAACAACTCTGGTGGCCAGACCAGATGGTTTGGATGCCTGTTGTAAACCTTTGAACCACCCAGAACCATGGGTTCGAGTCCTACAAACACCATCTTTTTTTTTTTTAGCTTAACTTATATATATATATTCATTTATATATATTTATAAAATTCATTTTAAAATACCAAGACCCTTTTATAAATTCTACAAAAATTATATTGTGTTAATCTGATGAAAAAGTTCAACACCCAATTTTTAGTTTTCAAAAATTTATTTATTTAATATATATAATAAATAAATCAAGTTTATTCTATTTTATTTATAAAAATCTATAAAAATATCAAAACGATCTTATTAATTTCCACAAAAATTATCCTAAGTCTTTATAACTTTAAACTTTTCAGAAATGATTTTTATTTCTAAAAAATCATTTATTTAGTATTTTTAATCAATTTTTGTTAGTTTTAAACATAATTAAATCATAATAAATCCAATTTTTAATATTTTTGCACCAAAATTTTATATAAATTATTTCTAACTATCTAGAACTGAAATACAATTTTTAATTCAGAAATTCTTTGATTTTAATATTTTTAGATATTAAAGTCGTATTTTGACAATTTGAAATAATTAGATTAAATATTCTATTTTCAAGAAAATAATTTTATAAAAATTATTTTCATACTTAAAACCTTATGTTGTGACTATATTCAGCTTAAAATTTTACAAAGAGACTTTTATTTATTTATTCATTAGATTTCTTATATTTAATAAACAAATCGTTATTAATCAAATAAACGTTTATCCCCAATTCGAAGCCCTAGAAATACATGTATCCTAGAGTTATTTCACTTACACATTATCAATTACTTTAGGTTGATACTTTGAGATAGTTCCAACACATATTTCGTTGTCCAAGTTCAATTACAAGCTATTACGTAAACAGTGAGTACTTCCTATCCCCTTTTTACTTTTATACATTTTTGGGGTGTTACATGTACACTATTACAAATTTCAAATACAAGTTTACATTTTCACAATACAATTCTAGTACTATGTGCATTGCTTACAACGTGCTTTATGCTTAGACAATACATGTGGATTACATTTGTACTTAGTGAAATCATTAACATGGTACAAGCCGACCTTAACATTGGATAGCGCTATTTGGATTGACAACCCGCCTAGATTGATTCTCCCCCTTTTTCATCGGAGAATCCGTGGCCAGTGTTAAGCTTTTTATCCATTTATTGGATAAGTACACTACAGTTCATACAGTACATTATACAGTCACAGGGTTGATTTCGCTCATTTGTATGATACATAGTTTACATATTTGCACTGTAGCTTGCACTTGAATTGTATAACTTTTTAACCTACTATATATATAAAAAAACTAGGAATGCTCACCAACATTTCATATGTTGACCAAATCTATTTTGTACATGTTTCAGGTGCAGCTTGATCTAGTGCTTTAACAAGAGACATTTAGTGTTTTACTTTAATTCAGTTATTTCAATATTTACATTTCATTTAGACAATGTATTTCCATTTCCATGTAAGACAATTTTGATTTATTCAATAATATTTACATTTTAGTACCATGAGCTTTTGAACAATCGTCACTACGTGGCACCTCGATGATTCCGCCATCGGTTGGGGTGTTACACAACCTGACTTTGATCTTGGCGGTTTCCCCAATAAAGACACTGCCCCCAAAAAGCCACAAAAAACTTTGGCGAATGATCTTTATTGTCGAATCGCACGAAATCTTGGAGAAGATTTTTGCTTGACCCCACACCAGAAAGCCGTCATGGAATGCTTACAGAGGCCCCACGCCCAAGATTTTTTAACAGTTATCCCTATCGAAGGGTTGGGCCTACGAATATCAACGGTGGAATATAGAGCAGTTCTTAAATATCGTTTGATGATTCCCATTTTTCCGGATGACGAAACATGTCTGGTTTGCCGTAAAGCATGTTTGGATAAATATGGGAGCATGCCCTCCATTGTAGAGAGTTACCGGGGTTTAAGTACATGCACGATTTCGTTCGGGATATTTAATTGATATTCTTAGACGAGCAGGGATCTCGACAAAGAAAGAGGCCCTTGTTAACTGTGACATCCGTCACCTTCGTCTTTCATCTAATTGACAATAATAGTCCCCCAAATATTTTCATTATATTCTTCATAAGTTTCGTCGTTTTCAAAATAAATAAATTTTTTTTGTATCATTTATATTTATTATGGACCCGGTATACGTTTTTATCAAAAGCGTATGTTGAAATGTTATTCGGAAGGGATATTATAAATTTTTAAGTTTTAATAAGAGTTTTAAAAAATATATATATTAGGTTAAGTAGCTAACTTGGTTAGTTTTTAAAAGGGGAAAAACTAACTAAATTATAATTAAACTAACTTAGTTATACATGAGGGACCATTTCTGTCAATACATGAAAATTTTAAAACAAATCCCCCACTTTCCCCTCTGGCGCGGTTTTCCGGCCACCGGAATTTATTCCGGCCAATACTCCGGCGAACCTTTAAAACAATCAATTATTGCTTATAAATTCGTTTTAAAGTGTGTTTTGAGTTTCTTTATTCATGTCCGATCTGTTACAACTTCCAATCGCTATTATTACGCGTTACAAATTGAGATTAAAGCCGGATTGATTGCTTGTAACCATCGCACCTTTATGACCCCTTCATAACGCACATTTTACTCGAACAACTCTATAAACAGACCTCGCCAATTCATTCTGCACTACTCTCCTTCACAAACCCACTTTTAAATCGCTCTGATTGCGTCCAGAAGCTCATCTAGATGGTGTGTAAAGTTGCGGCCCCTACTAGCCAATTTCGGATCCAAATCGTAACTGTATGTTATCTTTTATGTTGACGTTTTATTCCCCATCAAATTCTGAACAAAAGCCCTTTATAGCAGATGTATAATCGTATCTGTATTGGGTTATTAGATTTGGTATAGGGTTAGGGTTCTTAAGCTAGTAATTGGGGAAGAAGATAAATTTCATTTATTGTTTATATATTATTACATTTCAATTGAGTTAACAAATGATGTGCTTGCTAGTGGTTTGGGTGTGAGGTGACAACAAGAACCACACAGGTTCGAGTCTGCCATGCCCCATTTCTTTTATTTCGTTTTTTTATATATCATATTATTTAAATTTCCAATATTTATATAAGTCATAAAATCCAAATAATTCATAATAAATTCATATTTGCTCCAAAAATTATAAAAATTTAGATCTAGCTTCTTGATACTTCATAGAAAATTGTCATATTTTTAGTTTTCTGAAAAAATATCTATTTTCATGATTTTATTAATTTAAATTGTTTTAATTATAATTAATTGATTAAAAATTCATTTTTAATGATTTTTATCTCAAAAGTTTTGATAAATTATTTCTAATCATCATGAACTAAATTAAAAATTATTGGTTCAGAAAACCTTTATTTTTAATAATTTTCCTATTTTGAATCATTTAAACATGATTTAATCGCATTAAATCAGTTTTAAATATAAATAAGTTTATAAAAATTATGGGAAAATTTCTTTCATTACTTCACATCAGAATGTATCTATTTTCTATAAAAATAACATTTTTGGATCATGTCTTGTATTTTAGACTTAATTATGTTTAATTAAACATGATTAATTATTTATTTATTTATACTATTATATGCCTATTTTATAAATATTTTTCTTATAAAATAGAAATAGCTACATGTTTGAAAATCTTAATTACCATTGGTTGGATCATGGTGTAGCTCATAATCATTTATTTATACATTTATAATTATTGTATTTATTTTCAATAATTAGTTACGATAATTAATTACGTCATTTTATCTTAATTAGTCAAACATAATTTTTATCTAAATATTTAATTGGTAATAATTATATTACCTAAACCGTAGTTGTAAACTTTGGTATATTATTATACAACTTTTATATTAATCTAATTTATCATAAAACTCTAATTCCCCAAATCGACATAGCAAACCCTAATGCCTTAGACCCTAGATACCTTAGACTTTTCAGACTTTTTCCTTATTATTATTATTACACATTATAGGTTGAATTCCTCGGAATTCCCATTACGTAGCTCACGACCGCTTAAGTGGATTTTGATCGCCTTCGCAAACTGTGAGTATATCTTTCCCCTTTTTACCGTTTTACTACTTTGGGGTGACTCATGTACCTATATATTAATCAAGTTTCAATTTCTTATACTTAATGCAATTCTCATGTGTGTTTGCTTTATGTTAATTGGTGTGTCTATGACTTGTCAAAATCATTAACCGCTGGGCGGCCTAGCTTTTCAATGAATAGTACTATGGTATACCCCCTTGAGCCTCTGTTAAGAGAATCTTGGTCATTGTCTTGTTAATTCATTATTCAGTTGGTTAGTCATGTGTTAGTCATTATTCTCAGGTTTGGTTTTGAACGGATGTTACTTATTAAATAATTGCAAATGGTACCGCACATGAATTGCTAAACACTTTTCTACTATATTTATTTAAACAGGGTATGCTCACCAATACAATTTTATTATTGACCAAATGATTTTGTACATGTTTCAGGTTGTTTTGAGATGCATCCTTTAAGCTTTCGGATTTATATTTAGATTTTGACTCATTGTATTTCAATTTAGTTGAGAGTTAGTATCATTGTATTTCGTTTCAATGTAATAAATTATTTAATCAATGTATACAAATTTACACTTTAGTCCATGAGCTATTGAACAATCGTCACTACGTGACACCTCGATGTTTCCGCCATCGGTTGGGGTGTTACATTAACTTTCTTATAGACCCGGCAGAGGGGAGGTCCACTTTACGTCTGGCTGACCTGCTAATGTTTGGTTGGGAAGGTGGGAAACACGCATGTGTGGACCTTACGGGTGTGTCACCTTTAGCGGGATTTAGGGAGAGTGGGTTCGTGGCGGGGCAAGCGGTACTTAGAGTAGAGTCAAACAAGGTGGCAATGCCCGCTAAAGCGTGCGAGGATAACCAACATGCTTTTGTCTCTTTGGCTTTTGACACTTTTGGTTCATTGGCACCGGAAACGATCAGGTTTCTGACGAGAGTCCAGCGGGTGGTCCACAACAACTTCTCGACTCCCCAGGGCGCGAGGATTTGTTTTCTCTAGATTAGGGTTCTCTATCCAGAGGGGGTGACAGCGCAGCTTGTTGCCCGCCTGCCTGCTATTCTTATGTAATTTGCCCCTTTTGTTGAAACGCAAATAATTTTTAAGTAAAAAAAATAGGTTTATTATATGAAAAAACAAATTATCTTTTGAAATATATATGTGATAATATTATTTATATTTTGTACACTGTGAAGTATATATATGAAACTAGCTTATACTCCGGGAGCGTCTCGGGTTGAGAAATCTAATTAAAGTGAATAAATTTAGAACTATCTAAACTGGAAAAAATAGCATCTATGTATCAACTTACATTAGATACTTTAAAAAAAATATACCAAAAGATCCATTTCGCCTTACAACATCAACACCTAAAACAGAATATTAAGATCCCAAGCACTTCAAGGGGACAGAGAACGTTTAGCACTAATACATTCAGTCAAAGGTCTTTAACTGCATACAATAAGATTTGAACTATTTCAGAATATGGCAGAAAAAGAAAACATAGCAATTACCTATTGAAGAGGGTCCCGGGTTGAAATATCTAATATGACATAATAAAATATTTAATATGACAATTTAATTAATGACTTGCCAATATATGAGTAATGAATATTATTATTATTATTATTATTATTATTATTATTATTATTTTAAACAAATCTCTGGCATAAGTTATCATATTCTAATATAAAAAAATGGTAATTGGATCGGGTATCACCTAATCCCAGGCTCGACCCAAACCCACATTTTTTTTAAACTAATTTCAAACCTGACACAATACCTGTCGGGTTACAAAAAATAGTCGTTTTTTTTCTCCGTTTTTTATATAGCACTATGGTAGTCGTTGGAAAGATAATAAAACGCTCGTTAATTTGGTGTAATTTTTTCTTTAAAAAAATTCGTTTATAAAAGATATTAACGTTTAAAAGTTATGAGAGGAAACATGAGAGAGAAAAAAATAAAGTTGTTTATTTACATTTAGTAGATTAGGTATTTAGGGTTAGGATCAAATACACAAGACATTTTTTCTAAGAAGGGTGAGAAGGATTGTGATCCATTGATCATATATTTGAAGGGTTGAGATTAATTTGTTTGAAAAGAATAAATAATAAATTAGAGGAAGGGTATAAAAGGAAAACCACATTTGTTGACTTTCTCTCTCCACATGCAATGCACATGTCAATTCCCCCCATCATTTTAAAACGTCTATAACTTGTCTTTCTGCTCGTTCATTGTGTTATAGTATGCATGTGTGCTTTATAAATATGTTATTTATGTTTTTTTAGTCTACACATGATTTAACTTTGTCCATTGCGTTTTTAGTATGCTTTTAATTGTGTTTTACGCAAATGAGTTTTGTATTTAGGTGTACATTGTGTTTTATTATGTTGTTCATTGTGTAGAGTCTATTATTCATTGTGTTTTAGTCTTCTGTTCATTGTGTCTTTTATATGTCGTCCATTGTGTTTTACACATTTGGGTTTTTAACTTTTTTTTTCCAAAAGTATTCATTGTATTTTAGTCTTCTGTTCATCGTGTCTTTCGTATGTCATCCAGTGTGTCTTACGCAACTGGATTTTCAACTCTTTTTTTTTTTCAAAAGTATTCATTGTGTTTTAGTCTTCTATTCATTCTGTCTTTAGTATGTCGTCCATTGTGTTTTACTAGACTCTTGATTGTGTTTTATACCCTATATTTAATTGGTGTTCATTGTGTTTTACATTCCATTGTGTCTTACGCAAGTGGGTTTTGAATTTTTTTTTCAAAAGTATAGCAATATGGTACTCATATTAAAGATAAAAAGACGCTCAATTTTATGGTATAATTTTTTTTTTAAAAAAACGGATGACGTATAAAAAAGTTACGGGCATTTAAAAATGAAGGTGGAAATGGCATGTGACTT
Organism: Ambrosia trifida; assembly: GCA_028751855.1. NCBI lineage: Eukaryota > Viridiplantae > Streptophyta > Magnoliopsida > Asterales > Asteraceae > Ambrosia > Ambrosia trifida. Next base: position 202,041,765 of record CM054122.1, on the reverse strand, counting down.
GCATGTGCATATGTTTTTGACAAAATTACCCCTCCCACTTGTTAATCCTTTGGACACATGTCATTTTTTAGTGGCTTCTCACCCTTCTCATTTTTTGTAGCCTTTGTAGAATAACCCAACACTAGGTATTTAATAGATTATGTTAAATCATATTTAAACCATATTTATTCCTTTTTTTAATTGGTCTAGAGTTGTCACATCACATCCTATGTGGCATCTCTCAAAAGAGAGATTGCATAATATTATGACACTAGTTTTTATCCCGGGAGCGTCCCGGGTTAAAATATCTAATATGACATAATAAAATATATTATTATTATTATTTTAAACAAATCTCTGCCATAAGTTATCATATTCAAATATTAAAAAAACGAATCTCTGCGCCGAGGTATAAATCCAGTGCCATTACAAATGGATTCGAAAGTTTGTAATCGATCATTCTAAAAAGAACTAACATGAAATAAGAAAAAAAAGTTAATTATTGAAATATCGAACGCATTAGTCTAAGGGTTATGTGATGCGTTAAAAAATTCATTGGTATATGATCGGGTATATAGTTCGGGTATTTGGGTATGTTGTTTCGGGTAATCGGGTCGGTTATCACCTAATCCCAGACCCGACCCAAACCCACAACTTTTTTGAACTAATCCCAAACCCGACACAATACCTGTCGGGTTACAAAAAATAGTCATTTTTTTTCTACGTTTTTATATAGCACTATGGTACTCGTTGAAAAGATAATAAAACACTCGTTAATTTGGTGTAATTGTTTTCTTTAAAAAATCTCGTATATAAAAGATATTAACGTTTAAAAGTTATGGGAGGAAACATGAGAGAAAAATAATAAAGTTTTAATATTTAGATTTAGTAGATTAGGGTATGTGTAGTGGTGGAGTGTTATGTAGGGGTTATGTGATTAAAATATTAAAAAGTAATAAAAAGGGGGTTATGTGGGGGTTATGGAAAAAGAGGTGTAGTGGGAAGGGGGGTTATGTGGGGGTTATAAATGAGTGGGTAATCATTGCTTTTTATTGTTTTTTATTTAAATAAGAATATTAAATAGTTTAAATTATTTTTCATTAAATATATAAAACTTAGAAATACTTAAAAAAAATTACAAATACTAAAAAACAACAAATAATTAAAAAAAATTACAAATACTAAAAAACAACAAATACTTAAAAAAAAGTTACAAATACTTAAAAAAACTAGTCGTCGTCGTCGTCTCCTTCTTGGTTTTCTCCTTCTTCTTCTTCTTCTTCTCCTTGTTCTTCATAAAATTCATCATCTTCTTCTTCTTCTTCTTCCTGGCTCTGATGAATCGGGCGAATCGACCATGCTTCCTCCACCAAATCCGCCTTCAACGCGTTATGTATATCCTTGGAACGCAACATGGCACTGTTTTGGAATCTCTCCTGCTGTGTCGCTTGCGTCCCTGGAACATTTTCTTCTGCTACATAATTTGGGCATATTGCCTTTCCTTCGTCTTCAAGTATCATATTATGCATTATGATACAAGCATACATCACCATTCTAATCCTTTCTTTTTCCCACATACGACAAGGATTTCTTACAAAATGCCATCGTGCTTGAAGACAGGCAAAACACCTCTCAACGTCCTTTCTTGCAGACTCATGAACTCTTTTAAAATATTGCCTTTTTTCATCTTGTGTCTGACTAAACGTTTTGACAAGCATTGAATACTCCGGATATATACCATCCGCCAAGTAGTATCCATGCTCGTAGTAATTATTATTTGCATAAAACCCACATTTCGGTATTGTTCCGCCAATGTAAGACTCTAACAATGGCGAAAACTGAAAAGTATTTATGTCGTTCATACACCCGGCTAGACCAAAGAAGGCCGACCAAACCCACATGTCTTGTGAGGCAACTGCTTGTAAAACCAACGTTGGTCCCTTTTGGTCACCGCGTGTATGTTGCCCTCGCCATGCGGTTGGACAAGCATACCATCGCCATTGACGACAATCTATACTACCAATCATACCGGGTAATCCATGTTTTTGAATATGCGCTTCATATAGTTGTTGAAGGTCGCTCCATGTCGGGTTTCTCAAGTATCTTTTTCCATATAATTGGCATATACCTAAAAAAATCAAATGTATATATAAAAAATATGTACGTACTATATGTATATATAAAAAAATCAAATGTATATTTGTAAATACCGTAGCAGAAATACTCCAAAGTATCGCGTGTGGTTTTCTCCGCCATCTTCAAATACTCATCATTGATATCATATGTGTTCCCGTATGCGAGCACACGTATTGCGGAAGTCACCTTTTGAATTGCGGTGAATCCTAAACACCCTCTAGCGTCGGGTTTTTGCTTAAAGTAGTCATAGTTGTTCTCTAAATCTCCGGTGATGCGCAAAAATAAGTTTTTACGCATCCGAAATCTTCATCTAAACAAATCAGGGCCGTAAACTGGACGGCATTGAAATAGTCATTCATCAAACGCTCATTGGCGGCTACACGGTCTCGCTCTATATATTGCCTAGACAATATCGGCCGTGGGACGGAAGTACCTACAGCTTCAACCGCGCTAGAAAATAGTGTAAACGCACTCGAAACGGCCTCGTCCACTTCCGCGCCGTCATCTTTAAAAAACCGATGATATAGATCGATAAACGAGTAATCGGAGTGAGGAGGGGACGACATTTTGATGATTTGTTTGTGTGTCGAATTTGTTTGAGGGTTTTATAGTTTGTATGTGTGTATTGTATGTGTGCTTCATATGTGTGTAGTATATGGATATCATGTATATATATAGAGATGAATTTTTTTTTTTAAATTCATTTGACCGTTCAACGGTCATATCGTTTTCCAAGAAACCACAACGCTCGTTATGTACAAAGCAGAAATGGCCTAAAACGCCCCCATAGCGCCTGGGGGGCGGTGTTCCCGGCGCTATGGGAGGCTAAAACGCCCCACAACGGGCCACTACACATACTCTTAGCTATTTAATTGATTAGGTTAAATCATATTTATTTCTTTTTTTTAATTGGTTTAGAGTATGACATGCAGGATTAATCCCTTTGCAATATATATATATATATATATATGTCATAAAAAATGCTTTGGTTTATTATATATATACCCGGGAGCGTCCCTGGTTAAGAAATTTAATATGATATCAATTTTACATATGAAATAGACTGATGTATAACTCTAATATTAATATCTAACCTAAAACAAATTAACAATGTAGAACTCCAATGCTAACACCTAACCTAAAAAAATGTAGAACTTTAATGTAACTCTAATATTAACACATATCCTAAAGACTAAACAAATGTACAACTCTAACATACTAATATTGATACTTAACTTAAAACAACGTATAACTCTATTAACCTATTTGGCTCTAGCTGAAAAAAAATTAATATTTACTGATTTAAACATAATTAGTGAGTTGTCTATACATAATTACTGATTTACCTGAACACTTTGTGTTTTTTTCCTGTATGAACAAAACCTCACAAAAAATTTCTACGTTTTTTATATAGCACTATGGTACTCGTTGGAAAGATAATAAAACGCTCGTTAATTTGGTGTAATTTTTTTTCTTTAAAAAATCTCGTATATTAAAGATATTAACGTTTAAAAATTATGGGAGAAAACATGAGGGTGAAAAATCCAATTTTGTTTTTAAATTATTTTTTTCCTAAAATATCTCAATGTCATATGGGATGACACATGACACACTCAAAGAAAAGAATGCCTCTTTAAATATCATGTCATTAAAATGACTTTGGTTTATTATATGTATAGATAGATATAGATATAGATTATATAAAAGTTATAAATAAATTTTAAATAATAATTATAATAGTAAAAAATATATTTGAAAATCCCGATGGATGTTTTTAACATAATTAAAGGGTATACCTGATACTTGACGGGTAATTACCCGGCAATGCCCAACGAATATTAGGCCAAATTTAGAACATGATTTTATAGCCGGGTTTGAATATGCGATTAACAATATCCAACCCGAAACCTACCACTTTTCCTCCCTAATTTCGATTCACCCACTATTTATTTTGGCCGTTGATATTTTAGGGTTGATTTGCTTCGGATTGTTACATTTATTTCTAGTATTGTGAAGACGAGAGTGAAGGGTAATTATGGAAATACAATGAAAAAAAGTACAGGGACAAAGAGGAAACTCAGGGGGCATTTAAGTCATCGTTCAGAATAATATAGGTCATGTCCCTCTCTCTCTCTCTCTCTCTCTCTCTCTCTCTCTCTCTCTCTCTCTCGTAACAAACATCCCGAATTCTCATCCGACGGTCAAAACTTTCTCTCTCCAAATCTCTACGGCCTACGATACACCACACGCTCTCTCTCTCTCTCTCTCTGATCAATATATATCCATACCCACAGTAATATGGCGTCATTTACGTTGCTTCTCATTTATAATTCTTCAAACGCGTGAGTGTGTGTGTGTGTGTTTTGTGAGTGTGCAGTTTTGATTTCATGTTCCTTTAATTTGTCACCTGCTTTTATGAAGATATCATCAAGCGCCTTTGTCACTATAACTAACCCTAGTTTCTGAATCTTAAACAAGGTACGCAGTTTACATGCCCTTTTGTTTGTTTCATCTTGATGTTATTAAGCAATTCATATAAAATGATTCGTCTTGTCGGTTGGTTCCTATTTGTGTATGCAGGTTTATTAGGCTTTCTTTCTAGAAGATTAATATAAGATCACTGTGAGGTTTTTAACTACTTTCAAAACATAGAGGTGAGACTTAATTTTTTTTTTTTTTTTTTTTTTTTTTTTTTTTGTATGTATAAATTTTGTTAATTTGTCTCATCTTTTTATTTCTAACAAATTTGTTTATTTATTTATTTATTTATTTTACTGATCCATTTTCAAGATATTAGAAAACAAAAATTCTACGCCACTTGTTTTCTCTGCAGTATTTTGTATCCATGTTGATGTATCATATATCCGATCCAGATTCAAGCTAAAATCGATTTTTTGTCTCACTTCTAACCTATTTATTTAGTTTTTTTTTTTTTTTTTTTTTTTTTTGTGTGCTTTAATTTTATCTTCTGCTGAAAATATATTTTGCTGAATATGATACAAATTAACGTTTAAGTTGTATAAATGTATAATTAATTAATATTCGTTTCCCTGATTTCTCACATGAACATGTCTCTAACTTTAGTCAATAAATTTAGTCTCAATCATTAATTTTATTGTATATTCATTTACTTCATAATCTATGTGCAGTGGTTCTAAAATATGTATGCAGTTGTGAAGGTGAAGGATCAAAAGATGTCATCAAACTCTCCGTGTGCAGCGTGCAAGTTTTTACGTCGAAAATGCACACAAGAATGCGTGTTTGCACCTTACTTTCCACCAGACCAGCCACAAAAGTTTGCAAATGTGCACAAAGTCTATGGAGCAAGCAACGTAGCAAAACTCCTCAATGATCTCCCTGCCACACAACGAGAAGACGCGGTTAATTCGTTGGCTTACGAAGCCGATGCAAGGCTTCGAGATCCAGTTTATGGTTGTGTTGGCTTGATATCGGTTCTACAACACCGGTTAAAGCAGGTTCAAAAGGATCTAGAACATGCTAAACGTGAATTGGCTAACTACATTGGGCCATCTGCAATGCTTCCGATTTTTAATCAAGGGTTTGTCCAACAATCGGTTATACCTTTTAATAACATGCAGAATGAGCCGGGTTTGTGCTTGACCGGGTCTAGAGGTTTTAGAGATGTTCAACAGAATATGAATATTGGTGGTACGGGTGACCGGGAGACAGAATTGTTAAGGAACTATGACCAGGATGTTTTAGGGTTTAATGGCGGGTATGATGCAGTTTCGGCCGCGGTGCATGTGACTGGTAGTGAGTTTAGTCACACTACCACAGCTGTCACCACGGCCACAACCATGTCGCCTTGCTTATCATTGGGTGGCTCTTATGATAATAATAATAATAATGTATATCAGATTCCACGTCAGCCTCATCATCTCCAGCACCTTCAGCTATTTCTCCAGCAACAACCACTGCCGCCACAGGGAGCCGAGTAGTCCGGCTGGTGCGAGCGTTGGACCTTCTTGTTTTTTTGTCTTGTTTTATTTATATTTGCCACTCTAGTTTAAATCGAATGTTAGTTTTAGATGAATGATCAACTGAGTCTTTTTCTCTACTTAATTGTTGAATTTGGTTATGAGTTATTTGATTAATTTTGTTCTTTGATTTCATGTTAACCGTATTACCAAATGGTTTAAGAGGATGAAAATCCATGCATTTCCCCCATATGATTTTTTACTTGTTTTTTCCAAGCTTGGATATATTATATATATATACAATTACCAACTTGGGTAACCTCTATTCATCACCACCATTTCTCACCTTTTCACAATCAAACACATACCTTTTCACAATCCAACTTAATTATATATTGGTTCACCTCCAACCATCACCACCATTTCCCACCTTTTCACAACCCAAACTTAATTATTTTATATACACACATAAAGCAACCATACTCCATTTGCATCACCCCAGTCCCCAAACACTTCTTTACCTATTAAAACGTCCCCGTAATCCCATTTATTTATGTTACAAACTACTATTTAGGATTTTCTATTTTTTGTCGACATATTAATTATATTCAATGCCACCATCTTCATTGTCACATAGTAACCGTCAACCATAAACCACAACTTCACCGCCGCGATATTCACTCACGTACGCATTTTTTTCCATTTGGTTGAATTTAATTGATTCATTCAATCGTTTATATACTAAATTTATTGACAGATATTTTATTACTCATCTTTGCAGAATACACCTAATCCTTTATTCAATTGAAATATCATGGTGATACTAAATTCTAAATTCAAATATGTTAATGGATTTATGAGAAAATGATTTGAATTAGTTTTTCATCTTTCTCAAGAAAATCTAAGCGATAGGAGTATTTATTTGTAAATAGTGATGATTGAACGGTATTTGTTTCGTTCCAAATGGAACTTTTTTTTTCTGAAACCAAAATCGTATATATCTCATTCATGATCGCAGTATCCTAATTTGAAATTCATATGTCATATGGTTCGTAGTATCCTAATTGGAAATTTGTATGTATATAAGTATCCTACTTTGAATTTTTTTATGTCACTAGTACAGAATTGCTTTGAAAATGCGGTGAAAAAACTTTAGAGGTGCAGTGCTAGAACACCATCAATACATATCGCACCAACAAATATTATGTTTGGTGATGCGGCTCCTAAAGACAGCATCATTTAATGACAATAACCGCACCTGGCAATCGAAAATTTAATAGCACCCACAATGTTTTTTCACCCAATTTTTGTTTTAAATTCCCAGAAATTCATTTAAATTTCCTGTAGTTAGCAATAATACAAACATATATATGGCAAGTCACAAATAACATACAAAATAATAACTAATATTAATTAAACACGTTTTTGAATAAATACATGTTTTAAGAATGAAACACAAACGTATACCATACACATTTTCCGAATGTAACACAAATATACAACCCAAAAATATTGACCCGTCCACTTCATACACTTTGCAACCCGAACCGAAATCTTCAAAACTTGTAACCCGATCCGTAGAAAGAGACTAACAAAAAATAACAGGGCACTAATTAAGCAAATGAAGCTTAAAACATATATAACTAATACTTCTAATACACTTTAGAGGGTGGAATTTGCGCTAACCTTGAGATGCTTTTAACAATTTCATTATGGGTCATCCGCAACTACACCGGTCTCCAAATCGGATACCTGCGTTGTTACTATACTTCATACCGAACTTTCCCGATGCATTCAAGATCCGATTGATCTTGATTTTGTTGTATCCGTTTGTTTCCAAAGCCTTTCACTCCATGAAAGTTGTGTCTAGAGTTTAGACCCAAGGAATACCGCGATACAAAATCCTAATAATCAAGGTAAAGATAAAAAGAGGTTTTTAGAATTAAAGCACGTGTAAGTTTGAAACTGAGGTAGAAAGTAATAGATAGCCTATTGTTATCAATGAAGTCACATGAAGCTTACGCCTGTTGCATGATTTGGGTAGAGGATATGTTTAATGGCAATTGTTGACATGATAAAAATAAACAGAGGAAAAGCTTACCTTTCCTTGAATTTCATACCTGCCAAAAAATGGATCAAAGCATAGGACAAATAAAATGTTTAGGGGTTTTACAATAACCGGATAATTCGACTTCAGTGCGCTTTGGTTGGGCTCTAAAACCGATCCTGGCCTGCACACCCTCATTTCACAAACATGTTAACATGTTTTGAATTGCTATAATGGTAATATAACAATAGATATTAAAGTACCTTTCAAATGAAATTTGTTTTTAGTCCATCACCCAAACAAAATTTAAGCCCTATGTGCTTGCTTGACTATCTAGTCCTTTTTAGAACACTGTCAACAATAACAAAAGCAGGACACTTGATGTCAAAAATAATCTGAAATTCACAAATTACCAAGACATTTTCCATACCAAAAAATTATACATACCATAAGTTCATTACGAACTTGATCCAACTTCATTTCCTGACAGCAAAGCTACAGCATCCCTATTTCAAAAGCAGCATACACGTGAAATCTACAAAATAAAGTACTAAAAATTATAAATAAAACAGTCCAACATGCATAAGTTCGGGGTTACCAACCGAATATCGGTGTACGGTGCCCCAATGATCTGTCAGCGACAGTAAAAAAGGTCTCTAACAACGGCTTTTGGTTGATTAGGCGGAAGATAGTATCGGAGAAAGATAGTCACACCCGACGACATAGATGGCCGGGATATACGATGACGGTTCGACAGTAATAAAGGCCTGACAACGACAGACACATCCTAAACCTACCAAACAAACACACAAACAACATATACACACGCAACGCAAGCTAAAGGCTACAACAAATGTCCATACTTATCAGTTTAAAATGAGTCTGCAATATATGAAATCATATATGCTTAATTCCAAAGTTACTTGTGAATTAAAAAGCATAATTATATTGATTACTTCATATGCAGAAAAGATTATGGACTCTTTATACAAATTTAAATTTGTGGAATTCAATGTATAAACTTACATAAAAAAATTGGGTTAGATACAGAGGGAGGACTATTTTAGATACAGTGGAAACTTTCCACTGCTCTTTAGGAAATTTGCTTTAACAATTTAATTATTAGATCTAACATCATCTGTTTACCACTTAACTCGTCGATCAAAACACAACTGTTTTACAGACCGACGAAAACTAAAGCCTAGACTCCAACAATAAACCAAATCACGAATGTAACAACTTAGAAATTAACATGAACATCATCACATACAAAAACAAATTAACAAACAACAAAATGTAAACGATAATGATTAAAAAAAACCTTACTTGAAGATGAAGAATCACCTGTAAAAAAACGACACCAAGGATCAGAAACTAATACCAAGCAAAAAGAGTAAGAGAGCTTAGAAAGTTGTACAAAATTAAATAGTGAATCTCTGTGAACTAAGTTGCAAAATTATATAGGGTGTAATATTTGAACTTTCAATAAACAAACTGAAGGTAGAACAACATCAACTCTGTTTTTTTTATAGGTTAACCTCAAGTGAAATGGTCAAATGGTAGAACAACAATTGTTCCTCTTACACTGATAAGGGTTTGTAGCCGCCGGTTAGGTAATTAGGGTTACACTGGTTAGGTGAGGAGAGGGTTGTAACTGGTTAGTTAGGGTTCGTGGGGTAGAGGTTGTTGTCGGTTGGTTAGGGTTCGAGAGAAGAGGATTAACTGCGTGTGTATTGTGTAATGAAGAATAATGGTAAAATGGTGTGTATAGTATCAAAAGTTTTGGCCAAAAATTTTTTGGGGGGAAAGATGGTGCCCAGTTTTGGTGAAATGAGGGAGGTGAAGGATTGTGAGGCTTTTAAAATGTGACAGCATCATCAAAAGATTATACATAGAATCATTAAATGGGACAGGACAATTGTTATGTTTATATTATGCTTCTAGCACCAACAATTAAAATCAAACACCACCATTAAATCACCATTGAACAAAAGGTGCTGTTGGATCAATAACCGCATCACTAAAAAAACATATGTAGCACCAACAATTCACTTGTGTAGTAGTGTGTATAACATACTTAAGTGGTCAAAATACATAATGTACAACTAAATGTCACGTACCAACTTTATTTATTAGCGCCATGTCTTATCTATACTACACTATATTATAAAGCATGAAGGAAGGATTCCAACCAAATTTAAGTAATTACAACATATAATGCATATGGTATAACAACTTAATAAAAGTAGTAAAGGGGTAGAGTTGTCTTTTTATAAAGTATTTACGAACGTGACCCACAAAATTTAAAAACAAAACTTCTCTTTTTCCAACCTTACACTACTATATGTTAATCAAAATTTATACGCATATCGAAGCTTGATCATTGTGCCAAGCCTTCGTGGTGAGTCTATGATGTAATTCTTTGTCTCATGTAAGAGGCAACAAGACAATATGACACGTGCCCTACCATTGTTTGCATTTATCATTACATATTTATTTTTGTTGTTGCTTTGTTTTTAGTAATGTTGTACTCCCGCCGCAACGCGCAGACACCTTACTAGTGTCAATAATTATGTAACATATTATGGTTAATTTGGTATGTGTCTAAACTGAATTTGGTATTCGAATGAACAATGTTTTAATTTGGATTAATAAATTATATTCTAGCTTATACTAGAGGCTTATTGGTTTGAGATTAGCATATGAGAAAGTATGGCCGATCAACATCCCGCTGCAACGTGCGGGTAAGCGTCAACTCGTTATTACATAAATATTAAAAGGTTAATTAATTTTATTCGGTCTCCATTTTGGTTTTGAAAAGAAAATCTTAGGGTCTAGTTGGTAGCCTAGGCTCTGAACTATTCAGCTCTGAATGATTCAACATTCAGATTGTTTGTTTCAACCTAAAAAATACTCTTAATGAAATGATTAAGAGCTGAATCATTCAGACTTGGTGTATAGCTGAATCATTCAGCACTTAATCATTCAGAGCCTCTTAACCATTTAGACCTCTTAATGATTCAGCGCTTAACCAACCAAACAACCCTACCCTACGAGTAAAGTGTTAACATGTACACAAGCTTTTTGTGTTTGTTCTGTATGAAAGAATGTTCATATATATACTGTTGCTTCTAAAACGTTCATATATATACTGTTGCTTTTAAAACTAATGTCATTCTCACAGTGTAAAATAAAGAGATGGGATGGAGTAAAACAAACAGATTAAAAGTCTCCAATACTCTATTTACAATAAGAATTTGGTTTTATATATGTAATCACAATATATTATTTTTTTTCCATATATATATAATAGTCTTACTTTACGGAAATTAAATCCTACTGTGTATATACGTAACTATAAAATATAGTTCCAAAATACATTCGAGCTTGAGCGCTTGTTTTAAGAAAACGTACAATAGGGCTCGATCGATCTTTTACATTAAATTTAACGCAATATAATGACGAGCTTTTTTTATATATATAACACGTCGAGTTTCTATATATGATATTAACCTGACGCCACACAAACTTTTTTTAATGCAAATACTCATCTCATTCTTTTACTCTTGTCTCGTAAACTATTGTAAAAGAAAAAAAAAAGAGTTTTGGAGTCGTATGAACGAGACCGTAGGTAAATATATTAGTGTACGTAGTTGTTAAGTTTTTGTTACTTTTCATAGGTTTTTCTATATTATAATTTTATGTAACTTTTGTAAGACTGTATTCCACACATCAAATGTTATTCGTATATTTTTGGGGAATTGGATTTTAATAACCCAAACTATTTGAAATCAACTAAAAAATTGGCCATATATAACCTGAACTATTGACTTATTGAAATCTAGCACCCAACTAACTGACGTCGTTAGTTGTGTTGCTGATGTTGCACGCTGACGTGACACGCTGATGTGTGCACACGTGGATTGACACGTCAGTATGCCATATCAGCAAATCTTGTCATGTCAGCGAACCCACTAACGGTGTTAATTAGTGATTTAACCGTTAGTGGGTGTTAGATTCCAATAAGTCAATCGTTCAGGCTATATGTAGCCAATTTTTTAGTTGTGGGTGCTAATGGCCAATTTTAAATAGTTCAGGTTATTAAAATTCAATTCTCCTATATTCTTTATAAAACTAGAGATGAGAAAGAAAGGCTGCCTCTCGAACATAAGTTGTTTACTAATTACATGTACTTTAAGATCCCACATCATATATATCTCGTTGTCTTTAGTTATTTCTTTGCTAACAGAGAATTTATCTTGCTTTATCAACTGGATTCACCCGATTAGTTATAAAATATTAAAATATATGAAATAAAGTATGCTTAGTTAGTAAAAAAAAAAAAGTAAATACATTAGTTATGAAACTCATTTCAAAATTCAGACGGTTTATTTCTCAAACATGTATTGCATGTAATATAATTTAAGGTAGCGTTTGGTGTGGTAAAATAGAAGCCAATATGGAATGAATCATTACAAGGTAATGAAAGAATGTATGTTTGGATAATCAATGAAATGGAATCATCTATTCAATAAAACATTTCATTTCCTCAAAACCATTCCATCCACCCTTCATATTTTTTTTTCTCCATTCCATCTCCTTTTCACCCTCCATTAACAACACCAAAACCCATCACCCACCACCACAACCCACCATCATCGCCACCATCCGCCACCACCCACCACCACCGTCACCACCCACCACCATCGTCACCATCCATCCCGCCACCACCACCAACCATCGCCAGCTACTACCTTCACCCACCCACCACCATTGTCACACCCCACCACCGCGGCCGCCACCCACTACCTTCACCCACCCACCACCATCGCCATCCACTACCACCCACCACCGGCGCCAACACCCATCACCGTCACCCACCTACCATCGTCGCCATCAATTACCACCCACGACCGTCGATGCCACTCACGACTGTCACCACTCACCATCACCGCCACTAACCACCACCGTCACCCACCCATCATCGCCGCCACCACCTGCCACCAATATCACCTCCACCCACCACTGCAGTTGTCACCAACCACTAGCACCCGCCGCCGCCACATATTACCACCCACCAACACCACCACTCACCACCCACCAACACCGCCATTCACCACCAATTTTATTAATTCGTCATTTCCTGCCTACCAAACAACATAAAGTAACACTTTGTTTTATCCCCACATAGCAACCAAACAAGTAGGGTTGTTCAAATCGCTCGCCCTCGTTTGGAATTTTCTCGGAAAATGCTCGCTCGATTTTCTACTCGGTTCGGTTTGTAAATGAGCCAAGAACGAGCAAAGGTCCGCTCGGCTCGGTTCGGTTCGGCTCGATATAATTTTTATTAATTTATTATATATATATATATACATAATTATATATATACATATTAATTACAATTATATTTATAGTTTTGTACATAGTATCACTCTATTGAGTTTGACTCAATATATGCACATATATAATTATATTTATAGTTACTAGCCTAGTCAACCTAATGAAAACTTAACACTAAATTTAATTGTAAAACCCTAATCGTGAAAAGACATGCTTGATTGTCTCATTCTTGGACAACCGGACCTCGGACTTAGTGTCATCTTCGGACGGTCAAACCTCAATCATCATTAGGCAGCGAAAAGATTAAAGAAAACATCATAAATTTATGGTTGTCCGAAAAACTCCACTCTCATCGCTCGCTCGGTTTCTGGATCGGTTGTAAACGAGCCGATCGGCTCAGTTCGGTTTGTAAATGAGCCAAGCACGAGCAAAGGTCTGCTCGGTTCGGCTCAACTCGTGAACTACCTACAAACAAAACATGAAATGGTAATGATCCATTCCATTATCTTGTGCATTCCATTATCTCGTACATTTCATTCCTTTATCTATTCAATTACTCCCTAGCAAACAGAACCTAATTTAACATATATAACGTCCTAGTTGTATACTGGTTTGTTTGTAATAGTGTAAGTAGGATGAAACAAAAATAAATAAATAAATAAATAAAGTACTAAAGAAACTTATATATTACAACAAAGTTGGAGATAAAGCTTAGGTTTTGACTTTTGAGTTCGGACTTAAAAGCATACATACTTTTACAAAGCCTTTTAAGTAAAAAAAAAATAAATACTGACTTAAAAGAAACTCGTTTTCTCTACAATTATCAAAGTAATTTAATAACTTTCAAAAAAAAAAAAAATCAAAGTAATTTAATAAAATTAAAATAAGACGTAGAAAGTGTATGAACTTTTTTATAAGACTGTGACATATGATTAGCAATAAGTAAGAAAGACCGGTGAATGTGTAGAAAAAAGAGAGGGAAAAAATGCGTAATTAATGCAAAAGAAAGGGTAGCTAATTGGAATTATTGTCTTTTTCACAGGCATGAATATGATGCGTCATAGTCAGTAATCATAACCATAACCTGTACGTATGCTTATGCTTCTATTTCTGTTGATAAATTGGTAGTTGGAATGAAATTAAACCCACCTCTTTCCTTGCTTCTGTTTCGGGTTAAATTATTCTCTTATGTCATTCAAATACATTTATTATTCAATAACTTTTCAAAATTCTCTTTTTTCTCATTCTTAGTTATATCGCGAAAGATTTCATAAAATAAATCCTACCAAGATGCTAGGATGCAAAAGAAGATAAGAAAACACCCATGTCATTTAGGCAATTATATACCAAGGGGCCTTTGGTCTAGTGTTATCAAGATCTGATAAGATTTTGTTTTTCAGGTGATAAGGGTTCAAATCTCATTGGTGACAAAGATATGCTGTTTCGCTCGATTTTTAATCCATAAGAATGTCTCTCTGCCTTTATTTCATCGATGGCCTTTGCTGGGTGAGTGTTGCAACTGTTAAATACTTTGCCATAAACTTGTTTTACAAGTGAATAGTGATCATCTATGTGTTAGTGACAGATCACAAAGTTTACACTTACTACAAAAACATATGAATTTAGTTTCAACCATTATGTCACATTGTAACGGGCTTGGTTATGATCATTAATAGACGATACACCCAGCTGTTAAATAAATCTAAGTACATCAACAACCTCTACTGCATTGGCGAAGGTTAGTGAGGGTCAGGGGGTGCCCCGGCCCCACCATTATTTCGCTAAGTGGTGGAAGTTTGCGATTTTGTAGGTAATTTTTATATGGATTAAGTCTGGCCCTATCGATTTGATCTTCCGGCCCTTACCGATACCAAAATATTGAGTCAGCTGGCCCCGCCAATTTGATCTTCAAGTTTCGCCACTGTTGTACTGACCACCGACCTTCGTCTAGTTTGTGATGAAACAAGAAACTCGATCACACATAAACAAAAAAATTGTCTGTTATATATCTTATACTACCTTCACACAAAATTTAAAAAAAAAAAGTATAATAAATTTAAGTAACTGTAAAATATAACATCCGATAAAAATTATAAAACCTATAGAAGTATTACATATTAGCCTATGACATTGACATGGGCGTGAAAAAACCTTTGATTTGTTTTTCATACAAATACAACTTGAATATGCTACTGTTTTATTGCTTGTCCTCTTTATCACTGTTAAGAGTAAAACAATACTAATTTCCTTCCGATTTTACCGTCCATAAATAAAATATTATATATTTTTTTTTCAAACAAAAAAACAAAGGAGTATTATTTTTGCAAAGTCAAACAGAGACAGAAAATGAGAGGTTTGGATCTGACAATTCTAGAGGGGACTCACTGATACGTGCTGTCCTTTTGCATTGTGACCAGAAGTTTTATAATCAAAATAGTTTTTGGCTAGCTAGGTATAAAACTTAGGTACTCATGTCACTATAAATTCTTTAAAATAAGTAAATAACCTTTCACGTACATAGTTCACATATACTAAGAGTCTAACGTTCATTTGATACATATTTAATGACAAGTAACATGTCGTAATAAATTGTACTTCAGCTTTACACTGAGATATCAATTTAAACACTTTTTTAGTTTGCATTGTAACATACTAATATGTAACCATAACTTGCGTAGTAGTTTTGATTAGGGGTGACCACACTTCGGTTAAGTTGTGAGCTTTTACTAGAGAAGAGATTGGTATCGTCAACGACTGACCCATGATTTCTTATTCAATTGGGTCCCGTTTTTCGCTGTTAGGATTTTTCACCAACCAACATCATATTTTTAAGGTCAATCACCGTTCACGTCAAGGTGATGAACATAATAAAATACATTAAGGTGTTGCTTGTTTTTTCAATAGGAAATGTCTGCAGTTTGCGACCACATCTGCAGGAGAAGAGACGGACAAAAAGTCTGCAGTCTGCAAAAACAAGACTGTTTGTTTGTTAACGTCTGCAGACTGCTGAAATAAACTGAAATTTAAATAAACTGATTCTTTACAACAGTCTGGTGGTGGACGGTGGTGGTGGGCGGTGGACAGTGCTGCTGGTGAACCGTGGCGGTGGTGGTGGACCATGGTGGTGGATCGTGGTAGTGGTGGACCGTCATGGTGGTGGTGGTGGACCATGGTGGTGGTGGTGGGTGAGGAGAAGAGGAGAGGAGAAGACCTTTGAAGACCTTGGAACAAGTCTGCACCAAGAAGATGTCAGGAAGACATTTTTTAGTGAAATGTCTTCCAAAAAACAAACAATCTGCAGACCCCAAACATCTGCGCGGCGTACACAAAAGAGGTCAGAAGTGCTTCTGAGCAAAAAACAAACAGCCCTAAGAGTATGTGGACCCAATTTTTAAAACACACAATGAAAGTACAATGTCATTCGAAAGAGTTAATGACCAAAATCGTCCCTAAGGTTTTGCCATTTTTGCCAAATCCATCAAAAATAGTTTTTTTTTGTTTTTTTTTTTGTTTTTTTTTTTTACAACTGGATCATTCAGGTTTACGTTTTGTTGCCAAAAGCATCCCTGACACTAACCTAGTTAAATTATGTCATTAAGTTTGGGGGTATTTGTGTCTTTGTTAGTACATGTATCTTAGATGTCCCTAGCTTAGTATAAATGACTGTTTATTGTTTTGTACGTGTTTGAATGTGTTTTGTATGTTAAAGGGCATGTTTTGAAACTTGCACACAACTAGGTCTTAAAGGCATGACTAGCTTAGCTAGTCATGTGGGC
Source organism: Ambrosia trifida (assembly GCA_028751855.1). Lineage (NCBI taxonomy): Eukaryota > Viridiplantae > Streptophyta > Magnoliopsida > Asterales > Asteraceae > Ambrosia > Ambrosia trifida. The sequence goes on along the minus strand of CM054122.1, from coordinate 202,024,549 downwards.
ATAAAGACGACTAACTTGCTAATCGTCCCGCCTAGTCGTGTGGTGAAAGCTAGTCACCCCTAGGGCGTGGGCCGACTAGCAACATGTATATGTGTGAATTATGAGCCTACACTATATTGATAATATTCACTATATGAACGACAGATTTGCAAATTAGTTTCTATCCATCTAGGATTTAGATGGAACGACAAGGTTTTCAAGGCAGATCATTGCACAAGATGGTTGCGGATATAAAGGAGACATCTTTTTGCTGGATTTTACAAAAATTAAGGGACACGTAGTTTGTAATTTATTAGTATCCAGTTTCGGATGGATGCGATCTTTATGTTGCTGTAATCTGCTCCTAAACATCTTGCCATAGAGGTTGTGATTTGAAGCTATAAAAGTTTTGTTTGCCATTCAAAAATAAATCTAGGATTTAGATTAAAAACAAAACCATTGGCTGCAAAAGAAGATACCAACTTAGTAAAAATCAATCGTTTAGGCCTCTTATACTTTGTTAAACACCATTTAATTATTCTATATATATATATTTTTTTGAACGGTGACTTTTTAAACTGGTGTAGCAGAGATCATCACACCCGCCTAATCGGCAGGCCCTGACCACCCACGCGTCCAGACTATGTTCTCTGAACCGGGTCCACGCTGGTACGGTGGGGGCTGCGGCGTTCGCCCGGAAACCGTACTGCCTCCACACGAGTTAACCTCGCTGAAGTAACAGCCGGATGAATATATTTGCCTTTTATAAAAAGAAAAGATAATAATTATTTTAGGCCTCTTAAACATTAGAGCCCAATCCCATTTACATTTTAGTTGTTTTAGCCCGCTACCCTTAGTAAAATTTAAACCCATTTTAATTGGTTGACCCAATAGTGTCTTTTAAACCCAAGTAAAATGACTTTGTACTACATGGACCTTTTATCCTATTCGCATCGGGCGAAATGTTCTTTTCAAGATTCTTGAAATGTCCTTGTTGTTGAACACCGTAATGCAGACGTGTATATGCATAATGACATAAATATTAACATGTGTGAATATGTAATAAAAGTTATTAGGATAATACATATTTCATATTTGAGTGTGAAACTTTGAATGCATGGTATACTTGAGATCCAGCTAACCAGCTTCCGTTGACAATATACATCATCGTGGTTTAAAAAATCACGAGCACGTGAAGACCTGTTAACTGTCACGTGCTTGGGGAAGTGGTGAATGGAGCTACGCGTAAAGCATGTAGGTGATTTATAAATGATTTGACTTTGTTAATTAACTATAACTTATTATATTACTTTTCAAAAATATTTAAACCTTGCAACTTCAAAGTCACTTGAGCAACTTTGCCTAGACTAATCAAATCCTATATTGCCATGTCAAATCCACATCTAAAAGTTGTTAGGATCGGAGAACACACACGCACACACGAACACAAGATTTACGTGGTTCGGTCTAAACTGACCTACGTCCACGGGGGCAACTGGGGTATTCTTTTATTGAGTGATACAAAGATTACAAGTACAAGAGATATATTTATAGCGTTTAACCTAATTATGAGCCTATAAATATATCTCTTGTACTTGTAATCTTTGTATCACTCAATAAAAGAATACCCCAGTTGCCCCCGTGGACGTAGGTCAGTTTAGACCGAACCACGTAAATATTGTGTTCGTGTGTGCGTGTGTGTTCTCTTCTTTTACGCATGCCCTCCGCCGACCCGACACACCTGCCGGCGGAGGCGATCTTCTCAAGCCCTAGGCTCTGATACCAGTTGTTAGGATTCGATCTCTCGATCAACACACCAAACACAAACAAACTGCAAGAGATAAAAATAAACGAACACGAGAACACAAGGATTTACGTGGTTCGGTCGGCTGACCTACGTCCACGGGCTGCAACCAGGATATTTTATTATTGCTTTCTGCCTCACTCGTAATGAGGAATTACAAGTACAAGATAATCTATTTATAATACAAGATTAGGGTTTACTACTTAATCCCCAAGAAAACTAATAATGGGCTAATTAAATAAAACGGGCCAGGTCTTCAATTTAATTGGTCTGCCACTTATTGTCTTCTAATCTGAGCCCAAATCAAGTCTCCACAAACCCAACAAAAGCATTAAATTTTGTGTTTGCTGAAAGGTTACTTATTGCCAAGCTACTTCGATTTTGAGGGTTGCCAAAAAGGTGGTGACAGTGTTGTTGTGTGGCAACCCTAACTTTTTTTTTTTTTTTTTTTTTTTTTTTTTTTGAACGGCAAATTTCACTCCTTGTGGGACTTGAACCCATGACCTCCCCTTAGGTGTTCCTAGAAGCTTTGCTTCTACCATTAGGCCACCACCCCAATGGCTGGCAACCCTAACTTAGTAGCCCTTTTCCATGGAGTTCCCCGTCTCGTTACTCTCACTGTCATTTATGAATAAATAACGAGCATTCAATGATGAAAGAGAATAGTTCATATTAAAATTGTAAGATTGGAAGAAAAGAAAGATAGTTAAAGGTAAATTATACCACTAATAAGTGATTTTATTATTTGTGAAAGTATGACATTTGGATACTAATCAGTAAAACAAATGTAATATAATAAAGGTTTGATAAATAGGGTTAGATCAAATACATTGTGAGAAAAATAGGAAGGGTATCAAACGGACTTCGATTAAACTCATTTACGCGACATTGGAACCGTCTGATTGAACCCTACGATCTTAGTTTTTAGGTTTTCACATTTTTAAATTTTTAGTTGTAGTTTGTATAATTTACGTTATATCATTATGTCTTTTATGTAGCATTGTGTCATTTTCTTATTTTCATCACTGTGTCAATTTTGCGATTCATTTTGTTTTTTTATTCAGCATTGTGTTATACTTTTCGACATTGTGTTATGCTTTTCGACATTGTGTTATATTTGGTATGTCAACTTTTTATTTGCATATATTTGGATGTTGACGACTATAATTGTCAACAGATATTCCATATATCAGTTATGTAACCTTCAACATGAATTGCATCTTTACTGTCGATCTCCTAATGTATTGTTGACACATACTTGGCTAGTAGTGTTCACTTGCCACAGTTGACACTTGTTATCATTGTTACATTTACCATTGATAATAAATTACAATCAGTGATTAGTTTCCAAGCAACTGTTGATTATTAAGCTACTAATGTGAGGCCCAAACCGGGGAGTCTTGAATAGGGCGTTGCACTAATGCACTCTTAAACCCTCAGGTTGCTAAATGCCTGAAATTACAACAACCTTGAACATGTATGTACTCTATATATCCTAACTTGTATGTATATATATAATTTCTCTTTGGTTACTAAATCCAATAATACTAAAATTACATCCGTGATATATAGGCTCGCTATGTGTTGGGTTGTGGTTATATGGTATAGAATGGAGCCCCTATGGGCTCCATTGCATCACGTCTGCGCCACGTAGACATGGGCTTCATTCAATAACACTCATGCAATGTAATAACGTCCCTTAGATTAAAAAAAATAATAAAAATAAAATAACATTGATTGGTTGTGACAAATTAAGGCCCCCCACCTGATTCGCTCATTACTGCTCGTTATTCACGTCCAGTCAATAGCACCTCTTATAATGACGCTCATGTAATGGAACACTTTTTACGCCTCAAAAAGGGCTAAGCTTCAGCGAAAGAGATTAGGCCTCGGGCATTACACTACTAGAAAAATGATATTTTGCTACAAAATTTTCTTACGGAAAAAATTGCGTCACAAATTTTAACAAAGTTACTACTCATTTGTGACGAAAAAAATCTATAATTTTTTTTAGCAAATTTGTGACACAATATATCTACAAATTCATAGGAAATTGCGTAGAAAATGTATCACAAATTTCCTACACCATGTTTTCGTCACAAATGCGTTGAAAATTGTGTTACAAATGTGTAGTAATTGGTTTGCGACGAGGGTTTTTCTAACATCAAGGTTTTGTTGAAAATGCGTCACAAATCAAGAAAATGCAAGATCTGTGACGAGTTTTCAACAAAACCTTGATGTTAGAAAAACCCTCGTCGTAAACTAATTACTACACATTTGTAACACAATTTCCAACGCATTTGTGACGAAAACATGGTGTAGGAAATTTGTGACGCATTTCCTACGCAATTTCCTAAGAATTTGTAGATATATTGTGTCACAAATTTGCTAAAAAAATTGTAGATTTTTTTTCGTCACAAATGAGTAGCAACTTTGTTAAACTTTGTGACGCATTTTTTTCCGTAAGAAAATTTTGTAGCAAAATGCGACTTTTCTAGTAGTGTTATTGGTGCGATTTTGGAAGTGAATCCATACCATACATCCTCAAAAACAAAATCGGGTTGGCGCCTAATATAAGTGGTTCCAAAACCAATAGACAGAAAGCTTCCCGTTGTCTTCGCGCCTTGCATGTGCATTTCCAATAAGCCCTAACTCATCACCTCTCTCTTAATTAATTCTTCAGCTTAAAGTCATCTAAACAAAACTAAAAGCATTTATGGCTGATCCGTTCTCTACTGCGACATTCCAGGGTTTCACCGACGAACCAAAACACCTACATCACTCAAGCACATATGGTTTTCCAAGTGCCACAATAATTTATATTGTAGTCAACTAGATCTTACAATTTCATTAATATTATGAGCTGCTATATATGACTCCTTTATACCGATCATTAATTGTCGGCGGGGTTTCAGATCTCGAATTTTCGAAATCGATTCCATGTTACCCCCCATGTTTCTGCCATTGTCTTCGTGTATAAATTGTTCAATGGGCTTGTTTTCGATCATCACTCTCTCATCTCATCTTCTTGGTCTTGTTCTTTTCCCCGTTTCGATTTCGGGGAGTTTCATTTCGTCCTGTTCCTTTTTTCAGTTATGTAAGTATTTAATGTCACTTTATCATAATGCATGGGAAGTCATGCATGTTTGATACGTATTGTGTAATTACTAATTAGTTATATAGATTATAAGTTGTGAAAATAGGTTGCATGGAATTAGTGTTTAGCTTATAGTTTCTGATGATTGAATTTTCTTGATCCATGCTTTAATGGAACAGTTATTAGATTCTTTGAAGGGTGTCAACCGACAACATGAACAAGACCATCTTCCTAACGTTTTATCTTGGATTTCTGGCTTGGTTGTGTGTCTTCTGTGTGAAGGCTGAAGATCCATACAGATTTTTTACTTTTGAGGTTACTTATGGACAAATTTCACCTCTTGGAGTTCCTCAAAGGGTAATATTAATAATAATCAACATAATTCTAGTTATTCCAATATGCAAAATGATGTTGACAACTTAATTATTAACTCTTCTTGTTTACAATCATTATAGGGCATACTTATTAACGGGCAATTCCCTGGCCCAACCATGGACTGCGTCACCAACGACAATGTAATTGTTAATGTCATTAATAAGCTAGACGAGCCGTTTCTTATCACATGGTGAGTGTTAGTTTTGTTTTTAACTTGTTGGGCTATATGGTCAATAACTTTTTTATATTTGAGTACTTATGTAACCCCTTAACAATTGCGAAACAGGAATGGCATCAAGCAGAGAAAATCCTCATGGCAAGATGGAGTGTTGGGGACAAACTGCCCAATTCCGCCAAACGCAAACTGGACATACCACATGCAGATGAAAGATCAAATTGGATCCTACTCTTACTTCCCTTCAACCAAGATGCATAGAGCTTCTGGTGGTTTTGGCGCAATTAATGTCAGAGCAAGGGCTGTGATTTTCGTCCCTTATCTTAAACCAGTTGAAGAATTCACTTTACTCATCAGTGACTGGTGGAAATCTGATCACAAGGTTTTTTAATTGCCTCCTTGTTCTTGTGACATACATAAAAGGTTTATTGTAGATGAAAAATAGTTAATGGAGTCTTTTTTCAGGTTCTATCTCAAATTCTGGACTCTGGGAAACCACTTCCTATGGCTGATGGTCTTCTTATCAATGGGCGTCCGTCTTCAACTTCTTTTACCGTTAAAGGAGGTATTAAATATATATCTACTTATGTGTTTATGCGTAAAATAAATTAAATATATGGCTCTGTTGAATTTATATGACATTGGTTCTTTGCTTGTGTTTCAGGTCAATTATACATGTTTAGGGTGTCGAATGTGGCTTTGACTACTTCAATTAACTTTAGGATCCAAGGCCATACACTGACATTGGTAGAGACTGAAGGATCACATACTTTGCAAGAAGCGTATGAATCATTCGACCTTCATGTCGGCCAATCTGCTTCTTTTTTGGTCAAACTTAACGCTCCGATAAAAGACTATTTCATTGTCGCTTCAACTCGTTTCACCAAGCCCACTCTTAATGCTACTGGAATCCTGCATTATGATGGCTCCCAAACTAAAGCTTCTTTGCCACTTCCTGATGGTCCTACCTATCATATCCACTGGTCAATGAAGCAGGCGAGAACAATCAGGTATACCATTTTATGGATTTCCATCACATTTGAATCGGTTTCAATTTTTATGGTCCGAGATAAAAATTTAATTACCTTTATTTAATTTTATTTTTGTTCTTTTAAGATGGAACTTGACAGCAAATGCAGCTAGACCTAACCCTCAAGGTTCATATCATTATGGAACAATCCCAGTAACAAGAACAATTGTGCTGGCTAATTCGGAAGCAAATATTAATGGCAAGCTTAGGTATGCTGTGAATCAGGTGTCCTATGTCAACCCAAAAACTCCCTTGAAGATTGCTGATTTCTATAACATTTCTGGAGTCTTTCATGTAAATTCACTCAAAGATACTCCCCCTTCATTCCCTCCAATTCTCGGTGTATCAGTTCTTGGGTTCACTCTTCATGATTATGCTGAAATTGTCTTCCAAAACAATGAGAACACCATTCAGTCTTGGCATCTTGATGGTTCAGACTTTTGGACAGTTGGGTAAGCTTCTTTTTTTTTTTAAGCCTTTCTCTTGGCTTTTTAAAAACCAACTGATCTCACTTGATAACAAATAACAATTTTCAATTTATAGGTTTGGTTCGGGTGTGTGGAACTCGACACTTAGGAGGAGATTCTACAATCTGAATGATGCTACAACAAGACACACTGTGCAGGTAACATTGCTTTTAAGGAGCATTTCAATTTTTGATTTTTCTATATAAAAATAGAATCTTAAACAAATAATTTGTAAATTCTTGGCAGGTGTATCCGAAATCATGGAGTTCAATATTGGTTTCTCTGGATAACAAGGGCATGTGGAATCTGAGGTCTGCGATTTGGCCAAGGCGATACCTGGGACAAGAGTTATATATTCGCGTATGGAATGATGAAAATAGTTATCGCACTGAATATGACATCCCAGAAAATTCATTAAGATGCGGTTTGGCACCATTGAAGTAGAAAATATTGAATTATTGTTGGATGTAGCTTTGTTTTCTTTTCTTTTTTCTTTATAACTTTCCATTTTTAGGCGGTTACGAGGGTGTAACCGTGTTAAAGAAGAGGAAAGAACTTGATTCAGTAACCTTAGTAATGTTTACAATTATTATTGTGTAATACCCTCTGCCTTTTAATCTCAATATCTATAATGATCAATGGTTGACTACTTGGTGTTGAATATTTGCATGAGCTGTTTGTTGGATATAACTCAACTTCAACTTGAACATTTATACAAGTCAAAGAGCTCGAGCCAAATCAAGTCGAGTTCTTAACCCACTTATTTATACGAACCAATAGTCGAGCCATGAGCCAGCTCTTTAGAAACATGTTTGTTTCATCAATTAAGGGAGTAGAAATAGATTATGATCAAGGCTGACTGCTTTAGATTGATTTTGAGTAACGTAACTAGGTGGAGTTTAATCGCATCGACTCCTACCTTGTAGCGATTATTCCGCCGCTAAAGAGGATTTTTACAACACTCATAACAAAGGTAGAATAGTTAAAAGAGTGAAGTTGAAGAGGTCAAACTTTAAAAGGTCATATATTAATTAATCTGAGTAGTGGAGGGGGTATGCCCCCAAAACAAAAACGCAAATACAAACAAAAACAAAAGCAACACCTCTTTGGTGTGGTGATAAAGGTGTTAGGGTTTTACAAAAGAGGTTAGGAATTCAAGCCTCGTAAGAGGTGAAAAAAATAACCCGTATAACTGCGAAGTTTGTCAACTTAAAGAATTGGTAATTTCTTGAGTCAATTAAGATATTTAATTGATTGTTCGTTGTTAACTTACCTTCTATGTTTATAAATTCCACTTTTGTTAAAAAAAAATTGTTTTTGTGCATGATGTGGAGTACTTTTTATTCATCCCTATTTGTTCATTTAGTTACGGGTCAACTTTAGTTGTATACCTAAATTATTAAAATTAAGGTCTGTCCTATTATCGGTTAAACTGCAATCTTGTTGGTATGTTATATTGAAATTAAAGGTGGCAGTTGGAAGTTATTTGGTTTATTATTTAAATAAATACTTGGTAAAATTAACTTAGTTGAATCAAGATCATGTTTTTTTACCTTGGATATATAGAATGTCCATTTGTTCATATCTTTAAAAGTAAAAATATTTGGACTCTAAAGATAGAACCTGGATATGACTTACATATGTAATTTCAAAAGGCTCCAAGTGAATGTCTTTGGGCCGCACCAGCCCTAAAGCTCTGTGAAAGAAAATTGTGTTGCTTGCAAGGATTTTGCGCATATCATCATCATACTCACTTAATCCCACTAATAACAAAAGCTAAGATAGGGTCTAATGAGGGTAAGATTTAGACAGCCTTACCTCTACCCGTGGGAATAGAGAGACTGCTTCCAGTGAGACCCCCGGCTTGATAGTCGTTTTGTATCAAGCCTTGGACATAAGACACATAATGCTTAGCAATCGAGACACACCCGATTTGTGCATGTACCCCCTTGTCTTTTGGCTATCAACACCACCACATGATGCATGATTAACTGTAACATCGCGTGATTTATACTTTTCTTGTATTTTAATTTCTATACTTAACACATTTTAAGTTCGCCTCTATCCGCTTCTTTTTTCCTACCAATTCATGACGAGTCGCCATTATAATTTACCTTATTCAATTTAGGAGTTATAACAAGAAACTTATTTAGTTAAGATCTTAATATATACTTATTATTAATAAAAAAAATATATACATATACATTTAATAATAAAAAAAATAATATGAAAAAAAATGGCATTGACTTTATGTGAAAAAGAAATGCCATTTCAAAAAAAAAAATGCCGTACATATATTTTCATTTCATATAATTATGAGTTTATTTATTTTATATTCATTAAATACCCAACCCCTTCACCCCAACTATAAATACACCACTTCTACCCATTCTAACACGTGCTCATTCCTAAATCCTCTCTAAACCTCTCAATTCTTCAAAGAAATCCCAAGTGTGGAAGTCCACTTCTAAGTGAGTTTTCTCATAAACTCCAACTTTATTATTCTTTCTTCACTTCTTTTCTTCTTCTAACCCCTTGGGGAAACCTCTAGGACCTTGCTCTTGTTTACTATGGCAAATGAAGACGAGTAGGACACCAAAATGAGACCTCAAAGGTGGTTCATCTTCTATTGTTTTTATGCACTAGAAGGTTAGTTGAAGTGATACCAACCAAGTTCACCAATAACTTAATATGGACTTGTGCTATGGTTAATGGTTGACAAAGGAAAGCCAAGGCTCCTCCAAACTAAGTCACCATACACTACTTTAACCTTATAGTTATATTATGTAAATACTAAAATATATACTTTCAAAACTCTACTAATCTAATAACTTGGAAGGTTTGTGGATACATCCCTACCTTACCAATACTTGACTCTCTTGACCATCCGAATCACCTTTATGGTGGTTTGTGTTTTGGTTAGCCTTAAAGGCACTACTTGACTCTCATGACCATCCGAATCACCTTTATGGTGGTTTGTGTTTTGGTTCGCCTAAAAGGCTTGCTTGACTCTCTTGAATCTAATAATCCAACTCTTGAACCTAAAACGCTTTGCTTTCTAATTCTAGTTATTCGGAGCTAAAATCTTCAATTCTCAAGACCCGTTTTTGGGAACTAAATAACACACCCTAAGGTGAGTTCATACTTGTCCCCCCTTTATCCTTTATTCTTTGGGGCTCAACATGTATCACTATCAAAACTCAAACGATTTTAAACTCTACAATCTATTATGCTTAGTCTAAAGTCTATCATATTCTAAATTCTATCATGCACAATCTAAAGTCTATTATATGCTTGTACGCTATGCTATGTAGAATTATTTACTCTAACACACAAATGTTCATATAGTTGACAACCCACCTTGCATGTATAGCGCTATAGGATTGGCTATCCGCCCCCTACATGGGTCATGTTAAGCAAAATTCTTCGTGGCTAGTCGCCGTTTGTATGGTTCTCTTGCATATGCCTATAAGCAAAACTTTATTATACTATGTATGTATGTCAAAACTAGTATGCTCACCAATGCTTTATGTGTTGACAGATATTTTATACATGTTGCAGGAAATATTTGTTGCAGGACATTTCAAGAAAAATACTTAGGATTGGACATAGAAACTCACTCTAGTTCAAGTTGTCATATTCTTGTTGTTGTGTTTTTCGTTATTTAAACTACTTGTATTTCTATTTTTAGACAATAAATGAAATTATATCTTTAAACTATATTGTCACAAAATCTAGTGTCATGAAGTCTTGAACAATCTACCACTAAGTCTCACCTCGATGATTTCGCCATCGGTTGGGGTGTGACAGATTGGTATCAGAGCCATGACTATAGGGATCTAGGAAAAATTGTCATGTTTGACCTAGACTATAGTTAAGAACCTTTTTGACCATTCCTTTTATCATGCTTAATATACTTGTTCTCCCTATCTTGCTTCTACTCAATTCTCTTGGTCCTTAAAATTACCTTCCTGTTTGTGGATTACTCTACACTCGAAGACGCTCGTATAATACAAACGAAAGGAAATCACTAAAATAGGCGTGAAACCCTCACTTTGGTGATAACTTTCAATCCGCGTAAATTCTTTGTATTTTTGAAACTACACCAAGATAGGAGTTATATCCTCACCTTGGTGGAAATTTCACAATTCTCATTCTAGTGGACACTTACCAATTGAAGGTTAGAATTAATTTTCTTACCACATTGGACAAAGTGTACAAACCACACTCAAAGAAACGACCTCGCTAAGATAGGAGTGAAATCCACAACTTAGCGACTAGTTTCAATCCTTGATATTTTTTTTAAATCTCGCCAAAGTCTCAAATTTACTAATGACAAGAAACATGTAGTAACTGGAAGGGTGAATACCGTTAACCGAAAGTTTCGGCGAGAGTATTTCCACCTATTAGGCCAAAGCATGTTTCCAAACTCAAAGGTAAATTCGAATCACTTTGATTAGTCTTAGTTCCGTTCCGAAACACTCCAATTGTTTTATTTAAAACAAGCCTCTTTTTTATGCTAATACTACTTTCAATGTTGTTTTCATGCTATGTTTTCATTATATATTCGATTTACTTGAAATTGTACCTTATCCTCTCGCCCTCGATCTCAAGACTCACGCTTCAAGCTACTCTTGCAATCTCCAAACAATAATAATATTCGCAAACCAACATAAATCAAAACTCCTTTATGTTAACTAAGTGCATTATACTTGCTTATACATACGTATTATGCTATTTGAACAATGTGAAACTTGCGTCCTATACGTGTAACTAGAACTTGCATATTAAATCTATGAGAACAACTTGAGCTTACATATTTTGTTTATCTAAATTTGCATTAATCCCACCGATCTAATCTTACCCACAAGCTTTTCATTGTTAACCAAAATCCTAGTAACTTATTTCCTAAATTCAAAAGTCACCTTGTTTAAAAACGCTTAGGCAAATTTTCTTATGATTCTCGTAGATGTCTTCCCGTCTCAACAACATCGATCTCAACCAACTGGCGAGCCTTATTGCCCAAGAACTAGTCAAGATTCTCCCTAACCTAGAAACACCAACAAACCCAATTCCAAACCCCGACGATACCATCCAGGACAGCACAAACCATGTAGATACTAAACCTTCTACCCATACCCCTACCAAACAAACGAGAAAGGGTAACCGAAAACGCAAAACCCTCAAACGAAACCACATGTCGACAACTCCTGAGACTCCAAATTCCAACAAAAAGCAGTACCGTGGAACCTTTCCGCTATGCGACAGTTGTAAATATCACCATCCCACTCACACACAATGCCGCATATGCGCCGACTGTGGTACATATGGTCATTTAGCCAAAACATGTCGCCGTACCACTAAACCAGGACCCGAAAAACCTACTAGTACTACCTCATTCACTAAAGCCAATGGATGGATATGCTCCGAGTGCAACAATCCGACCCATGGACGCAACCAGTGTCCAAGACTTGCCATGGTGATCTACGATGCTGGAAGACCTACTCACCACACTAAAGAAGATTGATTTATCTTTTCTTTTAAAAAAATGAGAATTTCTTTATGTAATGTTTTCAAGAAATTGTTCGGATTTGAAATTTTCTTTTATGAATTAAGACATACTATTGTTATCTTAGGTTACAATCGTAATTATCGGCAAAATTCAAACATCGCAAAACCCTTTTCTCCTCGCGTGCAATCTTTTTCAAATTTTTGAACAAAGTTCTTCCTACTATTCCTAAGAGGATGCCTATTCTTATATAAAATCCTCACTTTCAACCTTCAAACCTCTAACAAATGTGTGTCAAGTGGGTATAACAAACGAGATTTTAAATGATAAAAGTGTTAAAAATAAATTTTGTTTTCAGGACGCCTAATGTCGTCCATAACAAAAGAATTTTTTTTAGCAAACAGGACTTATGAGCAAAGACACGCTAAATCAGACAACCTACTTCTTTATAATCTCAAAACCCTTTTCTCTTGAAATCATATCACGAGTCAAAATATTCAACAACGCCAAACTAAAATTGTCAATAAGCTATTTTCCTCACTTAATAAAATGGATTTTTTTCATAAATCAAACGACCATCTTCGATAAAACTTTACACTAAATTTTTCCCCACTTCAATTAAATCCATTTTTCTTTAACATCCAACGGACTAAATTCTTCTACCATCAAACTTGACCCTTAGTCTTGAAAAAACTAAAATTGCTCGCGTACCCATAAAACTTAATTTGTAATAAACCCGAATTCTATGTTGCCCACAGTCAAAACATTTTACGCATTTTCATTAGGAATCCAACAGTCTATGCTTTTGTTTGATTTTATACATCTGAACGTAACCACATTTGCACAAGTCTACACCATTATGTCATGACACCATGCATCTACGCCAAAAACGCATATGGTTAACAACATCAAAAAAAAAACTTGCTTAATGCCTTTTCACATTATGTGTTTGCATGTCACGTTGCTTGCTATGTTTATAACATCAAAACTGTTTAATGTCTTAGCCTATTGTCTTTTCCTTTGTGTATAATTATTTTGTGTCCACTAGAGACCCACACATAACTAAGACAAATTATGTGGACCATACGACAATTGGACTAATTACGGGTGCACACGTAATTACAAAAATTGGGCGTATGGAAAACATAACAAGTCCCAGTGTGTATAACCTATCATGACTTGAATAACAACACGGATGAGGTATGATAACGGCATGGTGGATACGCCGCCGGTACATCCTATACATAAATGTCCTGTCATACTACCAAAAGTAGAGTTATTCATGCCATGAGAAGTTTTGGGTGTCGAGTTTAAATTTTGACCAACACTTACGTTATTTATCTTTTGCAATACAGTTTATGTTATAATTTACTAGTCTAATTACACTTGCATCATTTGTCTTTTATGCATATCATAACCTTGTTTTGAACCACACTCTCTACTATGCAACATCATCCTTGCTATGAATAATCTATACTTGCAATCTCCATCGAACTTCATTCCTTCCTCGTGCTTTCCTTGCTTAATCAGCAATCCTCTCATTATCAAGAATCTATTCCTAAATTCCGTAAGCTCTGGCCTTAATCTTTAAAAGCATTTATACATGTAAAACAAGATTCATCTATCACTTTATATATTTCCTTGAATAATTATGTACTGAATTTCAAAACTAAATAACTACTATTTATTTCGCCAAAAAGCTGTTTTCCAAATAGTCCAATTTCTCGTTTATTTAATCACTTCTAAAAAGTTTTTCCTAACAAAATTTTCGACCTTGTGCAAACCAAATATCTATTACTAAATACTGTTCATTCCCACATCTAGTCACTCATTATGTTCACATTTTTAATATTCCACCCAATTACCCAAGGACACCTCTTTTACAAGCCAACAAATTCTACTATTTCATATATGATATACCGTATAAATACTTATTTTCTCAAAATTTCTATATGTTATACAAATATACTTACCTACCTTCAATATTCACTATTTCATACCGTATAAATACTTACTTTCCTAAAATTCTTACTATTTTTTTTATACACGTTATACTTACCTACCTTCACAAGATTTTTTTTCTATTTTCATGTATGTTATACTGTATATATATTTACTTTTCCAAAACTTGTTGCATCAACTCCATATACAAACCTATTTATACGTACCCCTTACTTCAGTATTTACAAAATGCTTATGTCAGTTAAGTTCTCAAATTTCTACGTACAACCTTAGGTAAATTTTGAAAAGTACTTCTCTTACGAGCATAATTATCGCACAAGTGACTAGATACCGTATTCGCTTTAAACATAATAAACTAACAAGCTTTGTTCTCGTATCAAACCACTTACCTATTTTTCAAAAGGTTGACTCTTAATTAAATTTCGAGACGAAATTTTCTATAGTAGGGGAGACTGTAACATCGCGTGATTTATACTTTTCTTGTATTTTAATTTCTATACTTAACACATTTTAAGTTCGCCTCTATCCGCTTCTTTTTTCCTACCAATTCATGACGAGTCGTCATTATAATTTACCTTATTCAATTTAGGAGTTATAACAAGAAACTTATTTAGTTAAGATCTTAATATATACTTATTATTAATAAAAAAATATATACATATACATTTAATAATAAAAAAAATATGAAAAAAATGGCATTGACTTTATGTGAAAAAGAAATGCCATTTCAAAAAAAAAATATGCCGTACATATATTTTCATTTCATATAATTATGAGTTTATTTATTTTATATTTACCACTTAATTAACTTTTAACCACCCTAATTAATTCATTAAATACACAACCCCTTCACCCCAACTATAAATACACCACTTCTACCCATTCTAACACTTGCTCATTCCTAAATCCTCTCTAAACCTCTCAATTCTTCAAAGAAATCCCAAGTGTGGAAGTCCACTTCTAAGTGAGTTTTCTCATAAACTCCAACTTTATTATTCTTTCCTCACTTCTTTTCTTCTTCTAACCCCTTGGGGAAACCTCTAGGACCTTGCTCTTGTTTACTATGGCAAATGAAGACGAGTAGGACACCAAAATGAGACCTCAAAGGTGGTTCATCTTCTATTGTTTTTATGCACTAGAAGGTTAGTTGAAGTGATACCAACCAAGTTCACCAATAACTTAATATGGACTTGTGCTATGGTTAATGGTTGACAAAGGAAAGCCAAGGCTCCTCCAAACTAAGTCACCATACACTACTTTAACCTTATAGTTATATTATGTAAATACTAAAATATATACTTTCAAAACTCTACTAATCTAATAACTTGGAAGGTTTGTGGATACATCCCTACCTTACCAATACTTGACTCTCTTGACCATCCGAATCACCTTTATGGTGGTTTGTGTTTTGGTTAGCCTTAAAGGCACTACTTGACTCTCATGACCATCCGAATCACCTTTATGGTGGTTTGTGTTTTGGTTCGCCTAAAAGGCTTGCTTGACTCTCTTGAATCTAATAATCCAACTCTTGAACCTAAAACGCTTTGCTTTCTAATTCTAGTTATTCGGAGCTAAAATCTTCAATTCTCAAGACCCGTTTTTGGGAACTAAATAACACACCCTAAGGTGAGTTCATACTTGTCCCCCCTTTATCCTTTATTCTTTGGGGCTCAACATGTATCACTATCAAAACTCAAACGATTTTAAACTCTACAATCTATTATGCTTAGTCTAAAGTCTATCATATTCTAAATTCTATCATGCGCAATCTAAAGTCTATTATATGCTTGTACGCTATGCTATGTAGAATTATTTACTCTAACACACAAATGTTCATATAGTTGACAACCCACCTTGCATGTATAGCGCTATAGGATTGGCTATCCGCCCCCTACATGGGTCATGTTAAGCAAAATTCTTCGTGGCTAGTCGCCGTTTGTATGGTTCTCTTGCATATGCCTATAAGCAAAACTTTATTATACTATGTATGTATGTCAAAACTAGTATGCTCACCAATGCTTTATGTGTTGACAGATATTTTATACATGTTGCAGGAAATATTTGTTGCAGGACATTTCAAGAAAAATACTTAGGATTGGACATAGAAACTCACTCTAGTTCAAGTTGTCATATTCTTGTTGTTGTGTTTTTCGTTATTTAAACTACTTGTATTTCTATTTTTAGACAATAAATGAAATTATATCTTTAAACTATATTGTCACAAAATCTAGTGTCATGAAGTCTTGAACAATCTACCACTAAGTCTCACCTCGATGATTCCGCCATCGGTTGGGGTGTGACATTAACCGTCCGTCATTTTTAACGCTATTTTTCACGAAATTAGTAAAATAACGTTAAAATTAGTGCAACTTTACTTTTGCGCATATGTTTGACTATATTGCAAAGGCAGTTACGATTTAAGAACAAAACGCATCACCTGTATTTATAAAAAAGCAAATGCCAAACCCATGTCATCAACTATACCTATTTTGTCATTCTCCCTTTTTATCCTCGTGTGAAAACAAACACAACATGCATGAGTATTGAATCTTCAAATCTCTACCATTATTCCTTAGATCAATAATGGAGGATCCTTTCTATGATAAGAATCCTTTTTATTTAATATTTTCTCAGCCGGTTAACTTACAAAGCCTCCTAAGCATACAAAGCGTACCAAGCTAGGCTCCAACACCTGCCTCATTCACCTTTCTCGTCACCATCCCACCTGCAACATCATCATCAACCTCCAATCGACAACAATCGAACATCAACCACCCTCTGCACCCCCCTCGCTTAACCACCTTCAGTATTCGTGGTTCACCACACACAACAGTTCACCACCACAATAACCAACACCTTCACCATCATAAATGTTTCAGTCTCATTTATCCATTTCCAGACATCAATCTACGGCAAATCCAATTGGATCAAAGGTCACACCTCACCATCTTTACTCAAAGGTAATGAACAAAATTACGCTTCTTCTTTCAAAAAATGCACATGCTTTAAAATGGGCATATGTTCAAAATTACGCATGTACAAAATCATATTAAGCATGCTTTATAATTACGCACGGTTGCGAGAATCATAAAAGTTACGCACATAATTACGCACGTTATAACCATAGTTGTGCACCCTATAGTATCCTTTGTACGCTTTATACGTTAAGAGCAGGGCCGTCTCCAAAAACGGCGAAAAAATTTTGAGCCTCGGGCGAAAAAAATTTGGGCCCAAAATTTTGTAAAGTGGAACAAATTAAAAAAAAAATTGAATATGGTGCTAGAGCCAAGACTTGAAGTGAATTTGGGCCCAAAATTTTATTCCGAAACTCGGGCTCCCCCCTCCTTGACATTTTACCATGGAGGTGGGAGAACCAGTGACATATGCCAAATATGAAACAAAACTAAACAACAAGAAAGCTACACTTCGCTTCGCTTCGCTTCTTTCATCGGAAAAGTTCGCTACGTGGGAGCCGTATTTTTGCCACCCATTTTCCCCATTGGCGTTGCCTAACCCCTCTATATAGCTTCACCACAGCCCGTTTGTCACGCGTGTGATGATCATGACACGTCTCATTATCATCCGGATTAAAAGAAATCATGTGTTGATTCTTTAATGATTGAGATTTAGAGTTTGCGATCAAGAGAAAATGGAAACACAAACTTGGATTCATGTTTGATCTTCTTAAGTGGTTGAACTAGATTGCATGTTTGATCTTCTTAAGTGGTTATTAACATGTTCCATTTTTTTCTGTGTTAGAATAGCAAAAAAAAGGTTATTTATTGACCCATTGTTGCTTTTGTTATTAGGAAATTGGAAGATTTATGCAGCATGCTTGTTGATGTTTATAGCACGCATGCTAACTTATTGAGATAGTTAGTAAAAGTGTCATTCTCAAAGAAAAAAGATACATATATGAAGATCCATGATAAGTGCTGACGGAGGAAATAAAATGGAGCAGCAAAAAACTCAAAACCAAATTACATGTAACATGGGATTCGAACTCAAAATCTCAATGATAGAAAAGAGGCATGCAAACCAGTAAGCTATGTCATTGTTTTGGTTATTATTTTGCTTTAGCTATTATATATAATACTATATAGAAACGATTTTTTAAGCTTTCGGGCCCTCGGGATTATCGGGCCTTGGGCCGTCGACCACCCCGCCCTCCCTCAGGGCCGGGCCTGGTTAAGAGTGCTTTGTAATTATTTTTCTCCAACTGACCATGACATATGCTGGATTTATACATTTTCTTTTCTCTTATATGACACTAATTAAATATATCTGAAAGAGAATTATGGAACTCGAGTGGTCATTGTAGCTTTCAACCACAAGTCCACAACTTTGATTCTATTAGATTACAAATTAAAATTTTCGATTATTCCGAAGAAAACACATGATACTACATTTTACATATACGTATAAAATCAATATTAAATCATACAATAATCCACAATACAAAAACACATCAGCAATTGATGGTTGATCGGTAGCTAAAGACCTAGATCCCGAAGTTCCTTGAGACCCATGGGAGACACGTATTTTGGGTCACCTTGGAGCAATTGTTTGGCAATGATCACGTTCGCAGCTTCGCTAGGGTGATAAGGATCCCAGAACACATGTTTATCTCTGTCCTCACACAAACTTGAAGTCGGACCACACGGAATAATCCCTGCATACTGTCCTCCATTCCCACAACATGCTTTGCTTGCAGTTTTAAATCCTACAATATATTCAACAAACAAAACTTCAGTTAGCATATTGAAAATACCCAAAGGACTTATAGCTTAACGATATAAAGACGTGTATTAAAGGTAAAAAGGTGTTTGTCCTTAGCTGGCTAAGGGTTCTAGTCCATGGTGGAAATTGGTGCACATTTACTACTAGGTTTAAAGCGTGTCTGAGTTAGCCGTTTTAGAAAACAATCACGTGGATATGATGGATCGATTTTGTTCTCACCGTATTTATCATAGTTAGTGATGAGCTCCATGACTAAGTCATATACATTGGCATGAACAAAAGTAGCTCCGGGCAGATTATCATTCAGTTCTGCAACCAAATCCTTCAATTTCGCATTGTATTGAAGCGCTAGTTTATTAGGCAACGCAACACATTCGTTCTCATTCAATTGATTAATCGTCCTCTGATAAGGAATGCATCCGATCGGCCCCACGTTTCCTATGATGAATTTTCGTGCATCCAATTGATAAAGTCTCTGCAATTAACATTAGTTTACTATGAAGTTATGTTGTTGTAACCGTACAGAAAATATCATTCATCAATATTGTTTGGAAAAACTATAGAAATCGTCCTTTATGTTTACCTCTTTTTTCAGTGGATGTCCTTTTAACTTCAAAATTGATGAAAATCGTCCTATATGTTCTAAAATCTTTCATCTTTTGTCCTTTTAGGACTAACTTGGTTAGTTTTTCTAGTTAAGTTATGCACGTAAAGGTCACATGAAGGCATAATTGACATTTCACCTTGTGTCTTTATTTTCCTCCTTTTAAATCACATCCCTGATACACGAAACCCCTTATTCGACCAAATTAGGGTTCATAAATCAGTCTCACGTCCTCAATCGAGCAATGGTGGGCAGGCCAGTCTTCTGTGAATGTGGTAAACAAGCAATCATTCTCACATCCTGGACTAATAGGAACCCAGGTTGTTGGTTCTATGCATGTCTTGATCTGGTAATTGACGACTCCAATTTTTAAATTTACATAAATTGAATACTGATCCAATGTTGTATGTTTAAATTAGGGTTCGAGATGTCAATTATGCCCTCACGTGACATAACTTAACCAGAAAAACTAACCACGTTAGGTCTAAAGGACAAAAGCTGAAAATTTTAGAATATATAGAACGATTTTCATCAATTTTGAAGTTAAAGTACATCCATTGAAAAAAAAGGTAAACATAATGGTAATTTTTCCATATTGTTTTAACTCTCTCTTTGATATATTACTATCAGTTCCTAGTTTTGTGATAATAAATTGTGCGTGAGACTTACAGTAAGTTGCGATCGAACGTGACTAATGAGATCATCGACAAAACCATCGGGGCTCTCTGAAACCCGAGCTCCAATCGAGAGAACAGGAAGCAAATAGTTGTTAAGGAAGTCGTTAGATCCAATCGTGATTGAGAAGATCGCTTTCTTCATGATGTGTTCCCTCGCTTTCGATGCACCTAGAAGTTTATCTATCTGTTTTCTCGTGATGTTGAAGTAATCTATCTGGATGTCCATTGATAATCTGTTCACCTGTATAAACACATACACATTAGCATTACCATAAACAAAAACTATGTTGTGAATTTAGTAGCTTAACAACTTACAAATATTTGCCCGGTAGCGTTCATAATCCCTCCACCTCCAGACGCGTAATTTACACCGTATAATATAGCTTCTCCGGTGGTATTTGGATCCAAAAACGGCATCGCGTAGTGTTTTTGCCCTAGTTCCTCTCCTACAAACAAAGCATTACATCAATTGAGTCAATTTAATTTATATTCACAAACTATAAGTGCACATACTTCTGGTGGTTAAGTGGTTCACTTTTAAATAATAGGTCTAGAGTTTAAATCCGGTACAAGTTGTGGTGTATTTATCTTATAAGAAGAGTAAATATCAAATACGAAGTGTTTTTCGGTAAGAACTGTGAGAATTAAAGAGGGTAAAATTTATTTTTTTTTAGTATTTTTTTTTTCCATGTGCTTAAACATACTTTCTAGATGAATAATACAAAAAAAAAAAAAAAATTAGTGTAATTACGTCATTAAAGTAAATACATTAGTTTACACTAGAGTAATTATATAATTACTCTACACGTAATTACTCTACACCAATTTTTTATTTTTTTTTTAGTTTTCAATACTATAATACATGTTTAACAATATGGGAAAAAAATTTCGAAAATTAAAAAAAATTACCCTCATTTGATTCTCACAGTTCTTATCAAAAAAACAGTTTGCACAGGATCTTTCCCCTATCTTATAAAATCTAGGAACAGCTAGTAAAAAATTAAAAGGAGTGGCTAGAATTAAGGATCATACCGACAATGTCTCCAATAGTTCTACCATTGGTATACCGACCGGTAGGTTTTCCACCAGACGGTTTAAAATCAATTCCATTAGGTTTGATGTTAGCTTTAGATAAGGTGGGCAAAAAGTTATTATTTCCGGCATCCACCAACGAATCGCCGAAGATATACGAAGCTCCCGAGGCACCGTCTCCGTCGCTACCATCAGCAACAGCAGTTGTTGCTGATGTTAAAGCAATTAACAAAACTAAGGCTAATACTGAGTTATGGTTAGCTGCATGAACATGCTGCTTAGAATCCATTAATGATGGTATAATATTAGAGGTTTCAAGTTGTAAGTTAATGAAGTGGGAATGAAGGGAAGGGAGAGGGTGTGTTAGATTTATATTTGTGGGTTAATGAGGTCAAAATAGATGAGTGTTTGGTGAGACCTGAAGGAGGTTGTTGATCAACCATTGGAGTCATCAATGTCTTTACCTGTATTGACTAACTAGAATGCCAGGTTTTTGGACGTCGAGGTGTTGGGGTTTGAAGCAATTTATACGTATTATTATTGTGGCTATGGTGGGGAAATATTGTGTATATGATTTTCTTCATTTGTTTAAAATTGATGAAGCATGCATTGGTACATGACACGTGGATATTATTTTGCAGGATACAAACTTCCACCTTCCTCAAGTGCTAGAACATGCTACTTGCTACTAGGGATGAGCATACGGTCCCGAAAACCGATCCCGAACCGAAAAATACCGATCCCGTACCGAACCGATACCGAACCGACGGTTTTCGGTATCGGTATCGGTATCGGTACCCACATTTAGAGGTTTTCGGTTTCGGTATTATCGGTATCGGTACGGGATCGGTATGGTATCGGTATTTTAAGGTAAAATACCGATACCACACCGGTACCGTACCGATACCGAACCGATACCGATACCGTACCGATATAATCGGTATCGGTATCGGTATTGGTTTTTTGGACTTTTCGGTATCGGTATTGTCGGGATCGGTATCGGTTCGGTACCGATACCGTCCCGAGCTCATCCCTACTTGCTACAAGCCGTTCATCATTTTACAATCTTTATTCTAGACATAAAGCCCAAATTGCACCAATGGTCAAAGACATAAAGCCCAAAACCAAATGGTCCAAATGCATCCATAATTCCAATTTCCATACGAACGATTTTTATTCAAATTAAACGAAATTCAGTTCCTAAACTTGTTTGGCTCTCCTTATTTCCACCTCCGACTTATAACTTTTCCAAAAAATTAGTAAGTTAAAAAAAGTGTTTGGATAATGAAAAAGGACTTAATCATTTAACTTTTTATTTGCATATGATAAGTTGTTTTGGAAAAGTAAGGAAGACGTGACTTTTGAACCTCCTTATAACTTATTGATGGTTATTTACGTACATGTCTTTCTTATATCCTTATACCTTGGGTCAAGATCCTGTACAAAGTGTTTTTTTTTTTTTTTTTTTTTTTTGTGTGAGAAGCGTGAGAAGGTGTTTTGGCTATTGGATCATCTTAATCTATGGTGTGGATTAAGTGAGTGGCATTTTGGTAATTAGTGTTATATTATTTATAATAAAATACATGTCTGAGGGCTACGCCCCACTTACGGTGTGCGCATATAATGTATATATGTGTGGCCCTCAGGGGGCAAAAGTAAAGTTGCACTAGTTTTAATGTTATTTTACTAATTTCGTGAAAAACGACAGACGGTTAATCATGCATCATGTGGTGGCGTTGATAGCCAAAAGATAAAGGGGTACATGCACTGATCGGGTTTGTCCCGATTGCTAAGTGGTTTGTGCATTATGTCCAAGGCTTGATACCAAACCACATCGAGCCGGGGGGTCTCACTGGAAGCAGCCTCTCTATTCTTAGGGGTAGAGGTAAGGCTGTCTACATCTTACCCTCCTCAGACCCTACCTTAGCTTTGCTATAGGTGGGATTAACTGAGTATGATGATGATGATGACATGTCTAAGGGCTATTATGGTAATTTAAACACCCACGTTTACTAACCATCTGATTAAAACTGTATCTATCCCTAAAATCTCGCACGATCATTCACTCTAAATGTATGTATAGTTGTGTTTTAAAGTACATTCTAGTATTTTTTTTTTTTTTTTTAATGTGTTACTTATTGTGTATGATGAAAATAAAACATACTGGATTATGAAGAAGATGGTAATAAAACACACGGGTCTGTTAAAACATAAAGTTGAGAATATGATGATAAAACACAATGTTATGGTTTTATGGGTTAATGGGTTTATGTTGAATATAAAACACACTGCTTGTTGAATATAAAACACTGTTTGTAATAAGAAAAAAAATTGGTTGTTAAAATTTGTTTTGGGATTTAATAGTATTAAACACATTGTGTAAGATGAAGATAAAACACAAAATTTGGGTAAAACATCATACCTTGTATAAAAAATAATTAAAAATCTACCTTAAACGTAAAACACCACACGTTGAATGATCGATGTAAATGACTATGAATTTCAATTCGTGAATGCTGATTCTTTATAAAAGCATTCAGTAAAAATCGGTTTAATCACAACAAAAATCCATATT
This sequence comes from Ambrosia trifida, assembly GCA_028751855.1. NCBI lineage: Eukaryota > Viridiplantae > Streptophyta > Magnoliopsida > Asterales > Asteraceae > Ambrosia > Ambrosia trifida. Next base: position 202,000,523 of record CM054122.1, on the reverse strand, counting down.
ATTACTCATAATTAAGAAGGTAATTAATTAGACAATTATCTACTAAAAATAAGATTATGAATACAAATTACAAAGATGACCTTTTAATTAAAATAATTAGTTGCCACGTGTCACTCTTAGATAGGTTCTCACACTTCTCACATAAGTGGTATGTTTGGCAAAACTAGCTGGATGCTGGTTGCTGGAAGCTTTTTAAATATATTTTGGTGTTTGGCAGAGTAGCTGGAGCTTTTAATAAAATGTATAAAATGACCAAAATGAGCATAATTAAAAGCTTGTAAGGAAGGTTTTTATTTTGTTTTTAAAATAGAATGGGTATTTATGTCATTTACTAATTAAAAGCTTGTAGCTAGTAGCTTTCACTATAGAGCTTTTTCTTCTAACTTAAAAGCTTCCAGCTCTTCAACCAAACAAGACTTTTTATTGAGTAAGAGTTTTTTCTTAAAAGCTTGAAGCTCCTAAAAGCTCTTAAAAGCTTCGTGCCAAACATACCCAAAATGGGTTTTGTACAAGAACCTAAACCTATATCTTCCCTCCTTATACCCTTTTTGGTCATTTTACTTAAATAAGTTAAACCAAACATTTTTTTTACAAAATAACTGATCAACTTATTGTTTTCCCTACCACATAAGCTAATCCAAACACTTTTCTATAAATTCATTTTTAAAAAGTCATAAGTTAATAAGTCATTTTAACCAAAAGTTCTTTTTGACTTAAATAAGTTTATCCAAACATGCCCTTAATCTAGTAGAGGTATTCTGAATTTTTTTTTTTTTTATGTTTTTCCAAAAAAAAAAAAAACAACGTAGATTCAAACATTCGAATTCAAAATAATTCTCGGGTGGATACAAATTAATAACAAACGTATTTTTTTAATGGCAAATTAAGATCACTAACGGGCCACTGGAGTATCATCGGGTTACCAGTAGAACCACCCGATCATATCCATCTTTACTATACAATAATGTCTATACACTAATTCAGAAGGAAACCTAATAAATCTAGGAAACCCCTCTTACAGAAATCAAACCCAGTACCAAATATTTCATAAGCCTTATAACACATCTAGAACATTGGACACTAAACTCTATAATTAATCCAATATTTTGTATAAAATTCTTATATCGTAGTTGCAAGTGCACATAAATAGTCAATCTAAGGTCTTTCCTACTTACAAAACCTTAATTGGATAGGGCATGAAAACTTGAAAGACAACTAATTCTTAGTCCTCACTAGACTATCCTTATAGTTTTAGTCAACATCGATCGGTTGATCTATCAAAAGCTTCTCTCAAGTATATTGTAAACCAGAATTCCATGATAGTTAAATTAGACTGGAACGTAGTTTTGTGTATTAAATGGACAATTTCCATAAACTTATAATAGTTTTATATTATGAACAAAGGTAGTGTACACTGTACAAAACTTACTTTCAAATTATGATGATTAAGCTCACTGAGGGATCTAGAAAATAAAATAAGAGGTAATATTTTATAAAAATTATTTTAAGGGGTAACAAAAAAAAATTTAGGAGTAACATTTCATAAAAATGCCTTAAAAATAAATTTTTTTCACTTCGCCAGGAAAATCGAGTGGTAACAGATATCCCCCTGCTTCTATGTTGCATCCGCCCCTGATTACGTTATGTATCTTAAAAAGGGTTAAAATGGTCGTTTCTAGTTTCTACTTGATTATTAAAATCTGGATATTTTGAAATTACAGGGTAAATAGCAAGATATAAATCTAATTACATTAACAAATCCTTACCGATTAATTTATTATCAAGCTATAATAAACAAAAATAAATTTGTTAAATATAGGCAAGTTGGATTTTAATTAATCTAAACTATGACAAATTGGTCGATAATAATTCATACTAACATTTTGACGTACAATTATCCCAATTTTTATTTTCGTTGTCAAGAGCAATCTCATTAGCATAATTATCATATATTTACATCTGGTTCCGCTCGCAGTGATGATTGTGGACGAAATAGGAAAAGATACAAGCGACATAGAGTGAAAATCAAGTGTAAATCTATGACAATTATGCTTAATGAGATTGTCCTTGACAACAAAAACAAAAGTTGGGATTATTGAAAGCCAAAATGTTAGTGCACTTATTGTAAGCCATTTAATTATAGTTTAAATTATTAAAATCAAATTTGCGTAAAATACTTAATAATATTCTTGAAAATATAAATAAAAGAAAACTTGAGAGTAGGTAGCCTCCGAAGATAAAAGGCAATGCACCATCAAGAAGCTTCCTCCACCCGAAGTCCCGAAAATAAATAAAAGCTTACAATTAACTGTCAACTTCCGACTTTAACTTTAAAAAAAGAAGCAAGTGCTTTTTCTTCCTTAGTGTAACCACTTCCTTTGGGCATTATTGTGATCAACATGCATGGGTTGCAATAATTAAACTATTATTGTAACATGCAATACTTTGATTAAAATAGTATACCGTAAGAAAATCAAATATTGATGTAAATTCACTAACCAACACAAGTGCATTGTTAGAATTGCTATTTGCAATAGTAAACATATTCTTTTTCTCTTGGATCATTCCAAAAATTAATGTTATTATCTTTTAACAATAATGACTCACATATCTTTACTCTCTACTTTAAACAGGACATGTCATGACTCATGAGTATTAGTAGACTAAAAGTTTGTAAAGAGTTTTTAGAACATGAAGTTAATAATGATACAAATCTTCACGAAAACATGTTTAAAAGCCACTCACTTGATAACAAATAAATAAATAAATAAATAAATAAATAAATAAATAAAGGATAAATTACATTTTTTTTCATATATGTTTATACATTTTCTTCAGTGGATTTTCTTTTAACTTTAAATTGACTTGATTCATTCTTTATGTTAAAAAACCTTACTATCATATGTCATTTAGCACTAACCAAGTTTATATTTAATGTAAGGGGGGACCAATGACAAAGCTTGACCCGAAACTTCGGAGGGTCAGAAGTAATTGGGGGGGTCGAAACTGTATTTTTTTTTAAAATCAAATCAAATTTATTAACCACGAAATAAACCAAGTTACATCTGGATAATGGGTAAGCGAGCAACAAGCTGCGCCGCTATCCCCTTTTGAATCGCAAAGCCTATTCTACTAAATACAAACTTTTGGTTCCTCGGGCTTTGCGAATCACTGTGGACCACCTTCTGCACCCGCTCCAAAAAACGAACTGCCTCAGGGGCTAAGGATCCAAAAGTATCGAAGGCAAACGGAATGAACACATGTTGATTCTCTAGACATGCTGCCTCGTGCTTAGCAACCTTCCTAGCTTCCGCCTTCAAAACCGCCTGTCCCGGAACGAAACCACTATCTCTCAGCCCTACCAGTGGGGACACCCCAGTGAGGTCAACACACGCGTGCTTACCCCCCGCCCAGCCAAACACAAGGACGTCCGCAGGACGCAGGGTAGATCTTCCCTCTCGTGGGTCAGTCAGAAAATTAACAGGGGCTTCTTTCTTGGCTGAGATCCCGGCGCGCCTAAGCACATCCCATAAAACATCTCTAACCCAGTCATGACGATACTTGAACCCCGGCAATTCCTTACAGTGAAGGGCATGCTCGCCAAATCTATCCAAACAGGCTTTTTTACAAATGGGGCAAGAGTCGTCTGGCGGGAAAAGGGGAATCATGAGCCGGTATTTAAGGATGGCTCTGTATTCAACTGCTGACATCCGTTGCCCAAGACCTTCAATGGGCGCAACAGTCAAAAAATCTTGGGCATGAGCCCCCTTGAGACAAGCCAAAACTGCCTTTTGACGCGGGGTCATATCGAACCGCTCCTCCATATCCTGTGCGTGTTTACCATAAAGAGCACTCGCCAAAGTTTGTTGAGGTTTCTTGGGGGCGGTCTCCTTATCAGTAAAACCGCCTATATCAAGGTCTGGGAGAGTTGTTCCAATATTACCAAGCGCAAGGGAGTAGTCAGGATCCACCCCCATAACACCAGCACTTCGCAAGATGTGGTCCTGCAGTTTCCACGATTGGGCCCTGGACGCTACAAAAGCATATGCGGAGACGTCCTCCGCCGATATAAGCCCTAAGCCCCCGCAACGCATAGGGAATGAAGCCAACCTCCACTGGAGGTCCCCAAAATGCGGTCCTCCGCTGACAACAATGTCTTCAACAGCCTCTCGCAGACCTGCATCAAAGATAGACACAGCCTCTTTGACATGTTCTGGTTGACAAGTCCGGAGCCCAAACACTAGTTTAGCAACCCCCATGCACGAGCGCAACAGAAGGAGCTCACTTTGGGGGTCCCTTAAATCCGACAGCCGTTTCATAAGATCAACTGCCCGAAGAGCTCGTCTAGATGCCAAAGACTGAATAAACCTTGCATCCCGACTAACCCCCCCCCCCCCCCCCCCCCCCCCCGAGGAGTTTAACCCCCCCTACGGGCCTGCTAATCTCGCTAGGGAATAAACCCGACACTTTCTTCGCACCATTGCATGACGGCCAAAAAATCTCCGTTTTCCGAATATTAAGCCTAAGCCCAAGAGATGCCCCCTCTGAACGGATAATGTCTAGCGCCCTAGAAACTTCCTCTGCCTTACCAATGATAGTGCCATCGTCCAAGTACCAGGCATGGAAGAGCAATGAGCAGGCACCCTGCACACGGAGGATCAGCGGATGAAGAACCAGCGCAAAGAGAAGGGGGCCGAGAGGGTCCCCTTGCTGCACCCCTGTGGTAGCCCCAATATGGGTATCCCCCACATATAATCTGGCGGGCTGCGCATATAAAAATTGGACCCACGGGAAGATAGATGGGCATCTGCAACTAACTTCCCTGAGAAGTGTCGTACGGTCCACCTCGTTAAAGGCGTTAGAAAAATCAACAGTGAGCATAGCCAGGGACCCGTCAGAATGGAACGCGCTCAGAAACCTGTTAGCACTGTGCAGCACCGCTTCTGCCCCATTAGGGACCCCAACCCCAAACTGAAAATCCCCCAGATAGGTTGCCATCTCTTTACCCACTTTACGCATAGCGACTTTTGACACCAATCTTCTCCAAATGGCCCCCACCGCAATGGGCCTAATCCCGTTGTCAGGCTTTAATAGGGGGGGTCAACGGCGCCGAGGCACAGTGTTGGAACTAAAATGCAACAGTCGAAAATTTATTGTATTTAATTCCTTTTGACCGATTATATGTGGTTTTTGCAATTTTTTACTTTTAAACGGTCATATTTTATGTGACCATTTTTATCAAATGTGTATATAAACACATTTCAATCCCACGGTTTAGTATAAAAACTTAGAAATTATATCCATAATTTTGAAAAAATGAGTGAAGTTAACATAGAAGATGATCAAGTTATCATTCCCCCGTTTGAAGTGCACCCGATTTTACCCTCAAACGATAGTAGCCTTGAGTTTCTCACGGACTTTGCAAAGCAGGCTGCAGAGCAAGACATAGCTACATCTAAAAAAAGATACGTGCCACGTGATCGCAAGGGAGGCCATGCTTGGTTAATAACCGACTATTTTGCTGAAGTACCAAAATACACCGACACACAGTTTAAACTAAGGTATCGCATGTCGAGACGTCTATTTCTGAAAATTGTAGCAGATGTTGAAGCAAACTTCGAATGGTTTAGAGAGAGCATGGACGGTCGGTTTAGAAAGAGTTTTACGCCCAGGCAAAAAGTATCTTCAGCAATGAAACAACTCGCAACAGGTAATCCTCCAGACGAATACGATGAGTATTTATGTATGTCTGAGAGGACGTCGCGCGAATGTTTACAATTTTTTTTACAATGCCGTCATTAAATTATACGGGGCTGAGTATTTATGACGACCAACAAGTCACGACATTGCATGTTTGTACGAAGCACACGAAGAAAGACATCACCTTCCCGGCATGATCGGTAGCATTGATTGCACGCATTTAGTATGGCGAGCATGTCCTAGGGAATTACGAGGACAATATATGAGAGGCGATCACCAATGCCCTACGATCATGCTAGAAGCGGTTGCTTCACAAGATATGTGGTTTTGGCATGGATTTTTTGCCCCCCTCCCCCCCGGGTTCACTCAATGACATAAATGTCCTCCAACAATCCCCAGTTTTTCTTACCCAACGAAACGGAACGGCGTTGCAGTGTCCATTTACCTTAAATGGCCACTTATATAAATGTGGATATTATCTTACCGATGGCATCTACCCAACCTGGTCTACGTTTGTGAAAGCGTTTCGATATCTGACCGACCCTAAGGAAAAGAAATTTGTTAAGGCGCAACATGCGGCAAGGAAGGATGTTGAGCGAGCGTTCGGAGCATTAAAGGGGAAATGGAGAATTACCGCACGACCCTTGAGGCTGACGACCGTTGCTAAGTGTAGCGTCATCGTCTATACGTGCATAATATTGCACAACATGATCATTAAAGACGAGGGGCGTGCGATATCACCGGTCCACATACGCGATCCCCCTATCCAACCGTTCTTCGACGAACAAGCCCTTGCGGAGTTGACAGACTCCGATACGCATTTCTGACTTCGAAATGATCTCGTGGAACATCTAGACTCACTTGATCTACCGCACCTCGAAGTGAACACCTCCGACTCCGAATAGTTTTTCTTTTATTTAGTGTGGTTGCATTTCTATGTTTTACTTACTTTTAATATTGTAATTTTAATTTTAATGTAACGGTTTATTTTTTTTAAGTTTTAAAAACGGTTCTTTAACTTCAAACGGTATTTTTTTTTAAAAAGGTAATTAAAAAAAAGAAAACTAAAAAATAAAGATTTCAGTGAAGTGAATCATTTAAGTGCTGCCTCTAAAAAAGTGATTCAGTGAAGTAAACCAGTGAAGCGATGTGGCAGTGCATGATTGGTTAAAATAAGTGAAAGAAAACTTAAGTCATAGTAGCACCCATTCCCCCTAATATGGTATCAAGTGGACCCCACATAGGGCAAAACAATCATCTAACCTCATTATTCATTCCCCCTCATTTAATATATAAAAAGAAATAACTAAAATAAAAATATCAATCTCCTCTCTCTCTCTCTCTCTCTCTCTCTCTCTCTCTCTCCACCACTGTGCAGCCAACACCGCCGCCGCCTAAAACCAATACCACTTGGAAACCAATGCGATATATTCCCACCACCCACCCTACCCTTATCTCTCTAATCACTGCACCACCACACCTGACCCCCCACCACCACCAGATCTATTGTTTTAGTATAGATTGAGAACGAAGGTTAAAGAAGTGAAGAAACAACAAGTGTTAATTACCTTGGCAATAGGCGATTATGGTTATGAACTCATGGTTGCTGCAGGAACTATCCTTTGCACACACTCGTGGACGAGAACCAACCTACAAGAAAGGAGCAATAGGGTCGTACGAAGGGAGGCGACTGCTATGTAGTCGAGAATGATTCCAACGTACAGACACAAAAAATGGTGTTGGCTTATGAATGTAACATAACATGTCCATAGGGGTGACCTCCTTTATATAGGACATGCATGGGTCCAACATCACTAACTCTTAACCACGATGTGGACTTGGGTTCGGGTTAAGGGTTTGCCTACCTTCGGCCCAATAAATTAGTACAAAAGCATGTGGTAATAAATGCTAATGTGAGAGAGAGAATACCTCCATGTCAAAGAACCACGTGGCGCAACTGGAGTGGATGCATGTGTGACACCCGCCAGATTTCCAGGTTAAGATCCGTACACACTCTCACCATTTTGTCAATTCCAGTTATGCATTATATATTTTATTACAATACATGTGTTACCCAGAGTCTAGCAAGACCTATGATAACTCAGGTGTCCATTCCAATGACCCGTATACCCATGCAAACCCGGACATTCATGAAAGAATTTTGTGAATACTCATCACATGAAATCATGGAATTTCACCATTCATTGATTGAACTCTCTAGATATAAATACCATGAGTTAATAAGACAAATCAACATATGTTCAAACATGAATTAACACATGAAATTGTATGGGTTTAACACCACGTTGTTATCAATTAACAATCCATGCACATAGTGCCAATGATTTAACACAATATTCATGAACATCATATCCTCGTGAATTGACGAATTTTAATGGATTCATCACCTAATCGCGAAATATTCGGCCATATCTATATATATATATACATGTGTGTGAGGTTTAATCTCAATCAACGTAACATAACCCCATACCAATCAATATATGAATGTATATATACATGTACACACATGGACAAGCATGCTAATCAAATTCCAAGAGCACAAGTGTGTGTATATATATATGGGGTGGTTCAATAGAGAACTCATTTTAGGGAGAGAACTCGAGAACTCCTAACTAAATGCAAAAAAATAATAATAAAAAAATCATAACTCAAAATTTAAGTAAAAAAAATAAAAATCTAGTTCGGAGCTTCTCTTTCCCACGTCATACCCATTCAGAAAAAAAATAAAAAAAACCCACCTAAAAAGGCTACTGCCCATGTGTAGTATAACCCAAAGCCTAAACCCCCACCCCCAACTTACCCCCACCCAAAAACCTAATTCCACCCCACCCACCCCCACCCCCACCCCCACCCTCACTAAAAAACTTAAATCGCTTACCTAAAAACCTAAACCACCCATCCACCCCCCACTCAAAAACCTAAACCCACCCCACCCACCGCCTACCAAAAAACCTAAGCCCCACCCACCACAACCAAAAACCTAACCCCCACCAAAAAACCTAACCCCCAACCCAAAAACCTAAACCCACACTACCCACCCCCACCTCACCCCCAAAAACCTAAACCTTACAAGCTAAACTTAAAAAAAACTAACCCTAAAAGCTAAGCTAAACCCTAAACCTAACCGGTCATTTACTACACAAGTGCATTAGAAGTCGCATATTTTGTTTATTTTATTTTTTTCTGAGTTCTCAATTGAAATTTCCCCTATATATATATATAATATATATATATATATATATATATATATATATAGAGAGAGAGAGAGACATGTATGAGTATTAGAATCAAATAAATACGTTCCCACTCACATATACATACCTACGGCCACACATACATATCCAAACACAATCCAAAATCCCAAGACAAAGCTCATCGCTTAGAATGGAATATGAGCCACCCTATATCCTCAACTTGCACAAGTCAACTGAGCAAAATATCCAAGTTTTCTTTCCCAATATTTTTGTGTAACATTACGCATTTAATAATTATACGTTACCAATAATTTGGATTTAAACGACTAGTTTTTAGCATTTTATACATATATATATATATATTTATATAAACAAAGATTTACAATAATAATAATAATAATAATAATAACAATAATAATTTTAACATAAACGAGATTATTTGAATTTTGATTGTTTACCCAAACCATCCCAGCCCAAACCCTTATAATTCCCAGCCCAAAATCCCATAACTGAAGCCCACAACCAAGCCCAAAACCCCCTTGACCGGTTTAATTAAAAAGAAAAAGATATGCTTCAGACGGGTATCGAACCCGAGTCACCACACACACAAGCACACCACGAACCACCTGGGCCACGCCCCTTTATTGATTTATACCCAACTTAAATTATATAAAAGCCATGACTAGGCTGTCTGGCCTTCTTCAACAAACAGCAGCAGATATGGTAATAACTTACCATATTTTGAACGCGTTGACCAATCTAATCAACGATTTTAAACGCGTGTTAATCCTGAAATGGAATAGAACCATGATTGCCGGCCTAATGTCCATCAATTACCCGAACAATTTCAATCAATTAGACCAAAATTGATTGATATCACGCGTTTGTTTAAAAACCTAGTCAAACTTACCAATTTATCGAACCAAACGATTTCCCTATAAATTGATCATCCTCAAAGCAGTACAACTCGTCAATTATCACTTCTCAACCTCCAATCTTCTTCAAATCAATCTGTTTATTATCATTTGATCGTGGGTTTGACTTTAAGGTTGACCATCCAATCGAGTATCGAAACAACATTGTAAGATTAATTATTTCTGTGGTTTATGTTCATCGGCATCCACACATCAATAGCCCTATGATTAATTAGGCTATTGATGTGTGAATCAATGTATTGCAGGATATAGGGTTCGAAGTCTTGAAATGGGGATGAACTCAGTTTCACATAGTGTATATAATTATTCTTAACCGGGTTTCATCACAACCACTGGTCTAGGCCAAGTGGTTGTGACTATGGCCTATAACCCCTGGATCCCGAGTTCGAGTCCCGCTCTGACCATTTTTATTCTTTCTTTTCTATTTTTTTTGAAAACAAACAACTATATATATATATTAAATCTTTTTAATCTTTTAAATTCTTTTTAAAATATCAAAACTATTTTATAAATTCTAAAAAAATTACATTTGTTTAATCTGAGATAAAAGTTTTATTTGTAATTTTTATTTTTCAGAAATTCATTTATTTAGTATTTATAATAATTAAATCATTTTTATACTATTTTATTTATAAAAATCCATTTATATATCAAAACAATTTTATTAAATTCTCCAAAATTTATCCTGACTTTTTATAAAGTCAAACTTTACTGAAATAATTTTTAATTCAGTAAAATCATTTATTTTATATTTTTAATCAATTTTTGTTAGATTTAATCATAATTAAATCATAATAAATCCAATTTTCATCATTTTTGCACCAAAATTTTATACAAATTATTTTTAACCATTTAGAACAGAAATATGATTTTTAATATAATAATTCTTTAATTTTTGTATTTTTGAAAATTAAAGTTAAATTTTGGCTATTTATAATAAATAGATTTAATAATCTATTTTAAAGAAAGTAATTTTATAAAAATTATTTTTACACTTTAAACACATTCTTGTAACCATCTTAAGTTTAAATTTCATAAAAAGATTTTTGGTTATTTATTTACTAAATTTCTCTCAATTGGCGAACATTTTTAATATTAATCAAACGAGCAATTATCCCCAATTCGAAGCCCTATAACTTATACATTTGTAGACTTGATAGACTTAGACATATTTATTACCTTATTATAGGGTGATATTTGACATATTTGGGCAACACATTATTTTTCAAGGAATAACATTTTACCAAGGTGAGTTTACATAGCCCCTTTTTCTCTATTTTCACTATTTTTGGGGTGAAACATGTTTAAACATTTTATACTATCATTTACTCATATTTACTTGTGATTCAATTACAACATCATTCTATCATTTGACTGTAACAAAAAGACACAGTACAATCATTAACAATGATCAAGCCGCCTGTTTAGATTATAGCGCTATAGGTCTGACAAACCCATCCCCCGCATAGACTCAGGGATGATCGATAACAGTAATAACATTTAACTAACTTGCGAGTTAGTCATCAGTCGACACAAGGTTTGGTTGTACAAAGACGCATTGCTACATGTTGGTATCATACTCTATCATCATACAACCCTGAGTGTTGTACAAAATATTGTTATCAATTATTTCCCAAAAACCTATGTAATTCTCACCAACTTTTGTTGACCCAAACATTTTCAACTTAACATGTTTCAGATCCTACTTGCTTGAAGAATTGCTTGAAGATACGTGCATAGTTTATTCAATTTGATGTACGAATTCTTGTAGAACAATTGTATGTAATTTATTTAAATCAATTAATGAAACTTATTATTCTCCATGAGCTACTGAACAATCATCAATACGTGGCACCCCGATGTTTCCGCCATCGGTTGGGGTGTTACAGATTGGTATCAGAGCCATGGTTATAGGGAATTAGGTTATTAGAGAAATAATCTAGTCTATAACCATAGGATTTAACCAGTACTTGCTTCTTTTGTTTGCTATTCTCTATCTCCCTCCTACTTCATATCCCTACTCTCATCCCTACAAGAAGGTTGCTCTCCATCACTGGATTCACTCTTAGACTTATAAGGCAAAATCCTCAGGTTTAACCTGAAACACCTTGAGATCTCGTCGAAGTTCTAGATTTTAATAACGAACACGTGCAATCTGGAAGGGTGAACGCCTGTATTCTGAGTCTTCTGTCTAGGCTGGCATTGCGCATATATCCCAATCAGACGAGGGACCCGGATGCCTACCTGGGAATTCTCGGGATGAGTGTTCACTTATAGGCTAAAGCACGTCTTCATATGTTATTAGAATTTAAAATCTTTGATAAGTCAACGTTTTCGTTTATCCATTTTAATTAATGAATAAATGATTACATTCCTTATATAATCTCACCTATTTCACTGTGTCTCTTACAGATCATGCCTCCACGTCGCAGCACTCGCAACAACAATGGTGAGAACCACGAAGAAGGTGGTGATAACCATAACCATGACCAAGTTCCTAACCACAACAACAATGGTGTTGATGCCCAATTGGCTGCAATCATTTCTCAACAAATGGCGCAGCAAATCGCAACTCTGGTTCCCAACTTACTCGCTCAGGTCATCCAACTAAACGGCAACGGGAATGGTCACGGTAACGGGAACGGCAATGGCAATGGTAATGGACCCCCAGCCTGCACCCTTAAGCATTTCAACTCTTGTAACCCTCCAAAGTTTAGTGGTGAAGAAGGGGCTACAGGACTCCTCCAATGGTTTGAGGGTATTGAGAATACCTTCATCAACAATGAGTGCCCCAACAACTTCAAGGTCCGTTATGCCATGAGTGTTCTTCACAAACGAGCACTCACTTGGTGGAATGAAGAAAAGCGTACTCGTGGGGCCGAAGTTGCTCTTGCTATGACATGGGACCAAGTCAAGGAGGTCATGAAGGAAGAGTTTTGTCCTCGCAATGAAGTTAAGAAGCTTGAGGATGAGTTCCACACCTTAGCTCAAGATAGTGGGGAAAACCTTGCCTACAACACCCGCTTTCATGAGCTTAGCTTATTGTTGCCTCACAAAGTCACTCCCCTGCCGGTAGCCATCGAGAAGTACATCGGTGGTCTGCCCATGCAGATCCAGGATACGGTGTGGGGAAGGAATCCTGCCACCTTGGAGGAAGCCAAACGTTTAGCAGCTACCTTAACTGATAATCACGTAAAGAACGGGACCTTAGTTCGGAAAGGCAATAAAACAAGTATTGTAGCCGCAGTAACCACTGAGAACCAGAAACGTAAGACCAGGGATCCTGATGCAAACCTCACTCCACAAGCTTCTAAGAAGAAACCTTATACAGGAAACCACCCATTATGTAATACCTGCAACCGACATCATCCCACTGCTTCAGCATGTCGCATATGCACCAATTGTGGAAGGTATGGCCATCTGGTCAACACGTGTCGTGAGACCCCAAATCCAAATGCCAACCAACCCACCAACCCTGCTCAAGCTGCTAACCTTAACCAATACAACTATGGTCAATGCTATGAATGTGGAGACCCAAATCACTTCCGTAACCGATGCCCTAAACTGAACAGAGATCAAGACCCTCCAGCTACTTAAAGCCCTACCATTTGAATAATGTCTACTTTCTCTTTAATTCCATGTATTGCACTTTTGATTCAAATAATAAATTCAAGTATTATCATAACCTCTGTGTGCATGCTTGTTTGTATATGAACTAATTGCTATATCTATAATCATACTTACTTGTACAACAATTAGTTAACTACCAAACAACCAGCTTAACGATTAGCAGAGGTCATCATGTCATTCCAACAGTCGGGAGAGGCCCTACCACCTGAACGACTGGCGGAGACTATCAGACCCGCTTAACAATCGGTAAAGTCATAAAAGGACGCAAAACCCTAATGTAAGGTAAATTGGTAATTACGGTCCGGGACGTAATCATGAATTTACAGGTACGTTAAGGTAGTGTGAAATTTTATCAAGGTTCCCGGTGGTTGACCAATTGTAAATCTAGTGTTTCTCTTAACTTCGGGACGAAGTTCCTAAAAGTAGGGGAGACTGTAACATTACGCATTTAATAATTATACGTTACCAATAATTTGGATTTAAACGACTAGTTTTTAGCATTTTATACATATATATATATATATATATATATATATATTTATATAAACAAAGATTTACAATAATAATAATAATAATAATAATAACAATAATAATTTTAACATAAACGAGATTATTTGAATTTTGATTGTTTACCCAAACCATCCCAGCCCAAACCCTTATAATTCCCAGCCCAAAATCCCATAACTGAAGCCCACAACCAAGCCCAAAACCCCCTTGACCGGTTTAATTAAAAAGAAAAAGATATGCTTCAGACGGGTATCGAACCCGAGTCACCACACACACAAGCACACCACGAACCACCTGGGCCACGCCCCTTTATTGATTTATACCCAACTTAAATTATATAAAAGCCATGACTAGGCTGTCTGGCCTTCTTCAACAAACAGCAGCAGATATGGTAATAACTTACCATATTTTGAACGCGTTGACCAATCTAATCAACGATTTTAAACGCGTGTTAATCCTGAAATGGAATAGAACCATGATTGCCGGCCTAATGTCCATCAATTACCCGAACAATTTCAATCAATTAGACCAAAATTGATTGATATCACGCGTTTGTTTAAAAACCTAGTCAAACTTACCAATTTATCGAACCAAACGATTTCCCTATAAATTGATCATCCTCAAAGCAGTACAACTCGTCAATTATCACTTCTCAACCTCCAATCTTCTTCAAATCAATCTGTTTATTATCATTTGATCGTGGGTTTGACTTTAAGGTTGACCATCCAATCGAGTATCGAAACAACATTGTAAGATTAATTATTTCTGTGGTTTATGTTCATCGGCATCCACACATCAATAGCCCTATGATTAATTAGGCTATTGATGTGTGAATCAATGTATTGCAGGATCTAGGGTTCGAAGTCTTGAAATGGGGATGAACTCAGTTTCACATAGTGTATATAATTATTCTTAACCGGGTTTCATCACAACCACTGGTCTAGGCCAAGTGGTTGTGACTATGGCCTATAACCCCTGGATCCCGAGTTCGAGTCCCGCTCTGACCATTTTTATTCTTTCTTTTCTATTTTTTTTGAAAACAAACAACTATATATATATATATTAAATCTTTTTAATCTTTTAAATTCTTTTTAAAATATCAAAACTATTTTATAAATTCTAAAAAAATTACATTTGTTTAATCTGAGATAAAAGTTTTATTTGTAATTTTTATTTTTCAGAAATTCATTTATTTAGTATTTATAATAATTAAATCATTTTTATACTATTTTATTTATAAAAATCCATTTATATATCAAAACAATTTTATTAAATTCTCCAAAATTTATCCTGACTTTTTATAAAGTCAAACTTTACTGAAATAATTTTTAATTCAGTAAAATCATTTATTTTATATTTTTAATCAATTTTTGTTAGATTTAATCATAATTAAATCATAATAAATCCAATTTTCATCATTTTTGCACCAAAATTTTATACAAATTATTTTTAACCATTTAGAACAGAAATATGATTTTTAATATAATAATTCTTTAATTTTTGTATTTTTGAAAATTAAAGTTAAATTTTGGCTATTTATAATAAATAGATTTAATAATCTATTTTAAAGAAAGTAATTTTATAAAAATTATTTTTACACTTTAAACACATTCTTGTAACCATCTTAAGTTTAAATTTCATAAAAAGATTTTTGGTTATTTATTTACTAAATTTCTCTCAATTGGCGAACATTTTTAATATTAATCAAACGAGCAATTATCCCCAATTCGAAGCCCTATAACTTATACATTTGTAGACTTGATAGACTTAGACATATTTATTACCTTATTATAGGGTGATATTTGACATATTTGGGCAACACATTATTTTTCAAGGAATAACATTTTACCAAGGTGAGTTTACATAGCCCCTTTTCTCTATTTTCACTATTTTTGGGGTGAAACATGTTTAAACATTTTATACTATCATTTACTCATATTTACTTGTGATTCAATTACAACATCATTCTATCATTTGACTGTAACAAAAAGACACAGTACAATCATTAACAATGATCAAGCCGCCTGTTTAGATTATAGCGCTATAGGTCTGACAAACCCATCCCCCGCATAGACTCAGGGATGATCGATAACAGTAATAACATTTAACTAACTTGCGAGTTAGTCATCAGTCGACACAAGGTTTGGTTGTACAAAGACGCATTGCTACATGTTGGTATCATACTCTATCATCATACAACCCTGAGTGTTGTACAAAATATTGTTATCAATTATTTCCCAAAAACCTATGTAATTCTCACCAACTTTTGTTGACCCAAACATTTTCAACTTAACATGTTTCAGATCCTACTTGCTTGAAGAATTGCTTGAAGATACGTGCATAGTTTATTCAATTTGATGTACGAATTCTTGTAGAACAATTGTATGTAATTTATTTAAATCAATTAATGAAACTTATTATTCTCCATGAGCTACTGAACAATCATCAATACGTGGCACCCCGATGTTTCCGCCATCGGTTGGGGTGTTACATTTTGGCTCATACATTCCCAAGAAAGGATGTGTGTGTTTGATGTTGGACATTTCCTAGCTTATACTAAACACACACATCATATATATATATATATATATATACACACACACACGGTTACACACGCACACACACATAATTGTATTTTGTTAAATAATTCGCCTATATACCTACATACATACAATCAAATACATACACACACTTACAAACTACTCACCAATCTTACCCAATACTCACTCAAATCTAGATGATACACCAACATGGATCTTAGACTTTTCCATAATGCTTTCCAATACATTTTGACCTTCCTAATGTGTCCATGCACCTTCCCTAGATCGACTAGTGTACCACCCTACATAAACCATCAAAATCTAGGTCAAACACTTAGATGGAAATGGAAAAACAAATTATGGAACACTAGAAATCATGTGTTGACTTACCTTATCTAATAGCCAATCCAACCCCTTTCTTTCCCTCTCTCTCGTATATATAACCGGTTCAAGGGAAGGGCACACCCACACAACATATCAACACATCACAACTCTCCTTTCCTCTTTGTATTACGTTCGACCGAGAACCCAAACCCCATACCCGAGACAAATCACTATCGCTAACCCCCAACCAAGTCATATCCAAGTTCAAAACAAAGTTGGGGAGGCTACATTATGGAGAATAGACTCAATCTCGACCTATTTTCTTTGTTCTAATCGGATTTCAGTTGGTAAGTCCACTTATGTTCATTTTTTTCGAATATAGTTGATACCATTCGATACATGTTCACCCGGCCCTTTGATATACACGTACACGCCATAAGACACGAGCACACCATGAAAACAATCGACGCAAGACACTTAGATATGATAACAAGCACCTATATACATACACGTATACACATTCACCTATAACATGCATACCACACGTAAAGGCTTAAATGTGGACCTCTATATACTCGTATACACCACACGAATGTGTGTACGTGGGTATATTGCCGAGTAAAGGCCACAAGAGTCGTTTTTTAAACTTGAACATGTAACATGTATGAAATGGTGTTTCTGTAAACATATGTTAAAGACCTGAAAACATACGTTAAATAGGCTTAGATACAAAGCTGTTAGGAAAACGTGTATTAATAACCAAGGAATGTGTGCTAGCAATGGTAAAACATGTGCACATAACATTTTTACATGAAAATGCCTAAAACATATGATAATATGCCATAATTTGTGCAAATATTTAACCCACATATCATATGATAACGTATGGAAAACCAAGACACTAGTTTTGTCACAAATGGTTAATCACAGTCATAAATAACCACAACAAACAAATTTTTCCAACACACAAAGTGTGTGACACGTATGGACAACCGTACATAAACACACAGTCCATCAAAGTGCAAGTCAGGTGAGCAATTGCATGGTAGACAGTACAATATATAGACTTAAGTTGTCCTTATGTGAATCTAAGGCACCACAATCCAGACATTTCCACATCGGATACAGTCCAGTTTAGCAGTCAGACATATTGTGAGTTCTCACAGCCCCATTTTACTGTTTTCATGCTTTTTGGGGAAAAACATGCGTACAAGTTCAATTACATTTTTGACTATTATGTGATCATGAGAGAAAAAGGTTCAGAGTACTCATAAGCCCTCGTTTCATACATTTTATTGTAACTATTAGCTATGGACTTAGCCATGAAACACCGGAATAGATCTATTGGGTTGACACCCCCACTTTTGGTGTCGCTCTAACCGGATGACAAATATCAAAAGAGTGCTTGTATTTCAAATTACATTCATTGTCTTTAGTGTATAATGGGCGACACACAACATTCGTCAAGGTTTGGTTACGGGCTCATGACAGTCACATAATGATTATTGTCTTAGCTAGGCAATGATCCAGTCACCCATGGTTTACATAGAACTCAAAAACCCGTAACCTCACCAACTTAATTGTTGACATATTTAATTTGCATGTTTTTTCATGCAATTAATTGAGCATCATGGAACTTGGACTCGCGCACGAGCATCTCGGGGATATCATGAACCTTGTTTTGAATAAATAATTTTAGACATGTCATTTTAACTATGGTTCTTAAGACAATATTTTAGTTGTTTAGTTAAACAATGTCATCTTTAAATATATCTCTTATTTTATAAAATCGATGCTTGCCTAACTTGTGTGCTGAAAACCTTTCGAAGTTACATCTCGTGTTTCCGCCTTGGCGGGGTGTGACAGCATATGAGTTCTTTTTCTGACGAGCGACATAGTTGACCTGCGGGGGCGTCTGACGTGACGTCTGACCAGTTGCAGGGCGACGTGTAATGTACAGTACCTCTTGAAGGCATTGTACACGGCATGGCTTTAGCATGTGTAGCATGGAAGTTTTCACGTCGTTGTACCTGGCAGTGTGGTCGTCCTCCGATTGGCTGAGCATGCGCCAGGATATGACCGGATTTTCCGTACATCCTTGTACTTGCATACGATGTTGCCTATTTGTCCCGCGCATATGTTCACGCGCATTGAATGTAACGTTGGTGTCGTTCTTTTGCGCTGCAAGTAGGTTACGCAGCATAATGCTCTTGCGCATGGAAGAATCCATGCAGGTTTGGCACCTTGAGCTGTTTTATGGGATAGGGTAATCCTCGTTCACGTGAGGATTTGGGACCCTATCCTTTCAAGAGGGTTTCAGATATGGGAAAAAGGGTTTCAGATACGGAGGATTGGAGAGTTGAGAAGGGTGACGCTAATGATCGAAGATTGACTAAGAAGTGAGGTGAGGGGTTACGGTAATGGTGCTGGTGGTGCGTAGTGGCGGTGTTGGTTATGGTAGTGGTGGTGGTGTGTAGTGGCGTCGGTAATGGTCTAGTGTGGTGGCTACCATAATGGTGGTGGTGGTGGTGGGTTGATGGAGGATGTGGTTTTCAACTCTAGGCAGAGATAGGAAGATTCAGATTTAGAGGATGAGAATTTTTTGTTTAAGTTTTGGTTTTTGGTTTAAATTTTGTAAAAATACCTTATAAAGATACTTTAAATAAATAGAGAAAATGATTGTTATGCCCTCATGTGGGGTTCATGTGACATCATTTAACGTTGAAAATAAATATGGTTAGTGATAAAGACCAAACGATGCAATTTTTAAAACGTAACTGATGAATCTCATCAATTTTAAAGTTAAAATGCATCCACTGAATATATATATATATATATATATATATATATATATATATATATATATATATATATATATAAAGAACGAAAACTGTAATTTATCCAAAAATTTATAAACCTTTAACTACTAGATATTAATAATATGTCAATATTACACGTTTCACTACATTAACAACACATGTTCTAAACCAAACAACTGAAGAAAGAAGAATGGATGACAAATGACCAACATTAGAATTATTGTGATGACAAAGAAAGATGATGTTGTGATACAAACGCTAAACATAAATACTCATATGTTATATCCTACATTTTAGTACATCAAAAGTCAAAAGCAAATTTTCATGTCAAAGAATTAGAGAAAGTGAAGAAGTGGAGGACCATGTCCTTGGGACAATCCACCCAATATGAGAAAAGACCGCAGATGTATGATGGTTAATTCATGTGATGGATTTTGAACTATTAAATACAGGGTTGCAAGTCAGAGGGCCTAGAAATTGTTTTTCAATAGTTATGTTTTTAATTGGCATTTGACTTAGGACAGGTCAAACAATAAATACTCTAAATATATGTTTATGAAGAATCATTAAAAAAAACATTTTTACACACAAATTTCAACAAACAAAGACCTAAAATATTTATGAACATGCAAGAGAAAGGATAGGTACCTGATAAAGAATAACAACTCAGCTCGACGACCTTTAAGATCTTTAAACTCATCAACTACGGATATCAAATTGCACCGTTTCTTCTTGCTCGAATTCTTTCAGACTGGGTTTTGTATACAATCAGAGTTCAAATTGCACCAGACGCACGACGGCAGGGATCTAGTTATCAAGCTAGGTTTTGTAAACTCATCAAGAGAAAGGATAAGTACCCGAATAAGAGGGGGTTCCATTTTCCGACATGGGTCCCATTAACAAAAAAAATCATGTCTTGACTCTTGATCACGTGCAACAGTCAAAAAAATAAGATAACACGCGTAATTTAAAATTAAAGCATGTGAATATACACTGTATAAAATAAAACATGTGTAAATTATCTTTGATATGTAGTAATAATTTTAAAAGGTAATGCGTGATTTCAGTGGGAAAGCATACGTTATTTGTTTATTCAAGGAAATCATGCATGATTTCAGTGAGAAAGCATGAATAATTATGAGCGTCGAAAGTCTTGAAAGTCATGGGACCCTAAAGGGGTAGACTTAATATGTATAAAATTTCCAAACAGAATATTAGTAAATTTACACTACTATGCAAAAAACGGGGCGAGGGGGGGGGGGGGAGGCACACCCTGGCCTCTTCAATCCTTCTCGGGTGTTTATACATCCGTGATTAGCAGTCTTAATATTTGTTTGATTAAAGCATGCGTTATTTTGGTCTTCATGGTTTTACACATGCGTTATTTCTGATTTTCTGGTTTTGATCATGCATCTTTTTTTAGTGAAGCATGCCTTGTTTTTCGTTTTGAAAGCAGAGCATGTTTTTTGTTATTTTCTCTATCTAATTAATGAGAATATGGCAGTTCAAATTTGAATTCAATTGAAAATTAATTTTGCAATTACGTAAATTTTTGTTTCGATCGTAAACCTAATAAACGAGAACTGAGCGACGCAATTTGAATTCAATTGAAATTTGATTTTACAGTGGGACGATTATGCCCTTGCGTATGTTTTAACGGTTTTTATTTCGATTAATAATTACGATCATGCCACCATGTAGAATATCGAACAAACCTAATCGATAACCAATATCCTTTTCCTACGTTTAGCTCGTTAAGAAGCTTTGTATGTTAACCTTAGCATAAAAGACTAAACATAAGGTATTAGGGATTGATGCATTTGGTTTTAGTAGTTTAAAAAGATGTCAAATTCCCCGGTGTCAAAAACTTGATGTGTCAATCCTAAAACATTGATTTGGGGGAAACGACTGATTTTTACTAAACCTTTTTACAAAGTTTTAAATTTATAAAGTAAACGATAGTTACTTTGAATCTAAAACCAACACATAGGCAGAGAACCTGACGTGTATAGTATAGCTTGCTAGGGTAAATACCGAGTATCGTATTCCAAGAGAACACACTTTTCCCTACTCAACCATTCATCAGATAACTGATCGGGTTTTAAAAGAAAAATAAAATGGAGGGTTCTTAAAAGAAAATAGTTTTAAAAAGGTTTTGAGTTTGATAAAATAAAAGGATAAAATAGTAGAGTAGACTAATATGCACATCTCGGGGCCCTCCGTATAAATAGTTAAGTTTATTATTAAGATTAATAATTTAAATTAATTAAATGTGAGGAAGACGAGAGTGGTCTTGAAGTGTTGACTCCTTGATAGATAAGTGGGACCACTACTGAGTAGAATGCACAACCTCTCGATGTGCGTCTGCATGAAGGTACTCCGCCAGGGCCTCGCATATAGCGGGCTCCTTAAACCGCGGTCAAGCCTCTGGTCCTCAAACTTATCTTCTCCTTGAATTGGGGGCTTAACTTCCGTCCTGGAACATCGTACACCTCCCTTAGCTCCCGCGTTCCATACCGAATAATCTCTCCTTAGGGTCAATCCCGGCAACCTCGTATCCTCTAAGTAGGTTAACGATCATGAAAACTGAAGGATCTCTCTTACAGTTGACTCAGGCGACTCATATCCCCATTGGTTAATGGATTTATACTGACGAGAACTAGAAATAGAATCCTTAGTTTATTTATCTTTAAAGTGACACTTAATATTTAGTGATCAATTAAATATAAAGTTGGTTTAATGAATGATAACTTAATAAACCCAACCTATAACTTCCCGAGCTGAATGAAACCTTTGATAAAAGTGGAACATAATCCTAAAGGTGTGCAATCCGAAGATCACTAGTGCACCCGTAGGGAATCCGCCCCAAGAAGATCATTCAGTCATCTGGGAAGTACCAGAAATGTGTCACTCAGATCTAGTCCACTTCAGAAGCCATTGCTTAGAACCCGGTTTGGATATCAGAAGGCCGAAGGATCTGTCTCACTACCGGTTTCCTTGCCTTGGATCTAGCTCGGGACTACCAGAAGCTGATTTAACCTCTAGTTAATTAAATAAGTTAAGGTTGATTTAATTATTAAGTTAATCATCATTTAAATCTGCCACTCGATAAACAAACAAGGATTAGAAAGAAGATAACACAACAAATAACGAAAAATAAACTACTAATAATAATAATAAAAGTCTACAAATCGAAGCGGGTTCGGGAATATTAGAAAGATACAACCATAATAATTGATCAACACATGAACATGGCTGCTCATAGACAAGCTCTCCATTTCCAAGTGATATGTATCTAGCATGATCCTCACGACCCTCGATGTTTTATTGCATAAGCTACTCTACAATCTCATGCTTGGACGAGTTGATCAAGGTAGGACGAGGCCTTGATCAACTCGGCCTAACCTTGGTGGGTGTGTTAGGATGGCCCTAAGGTCTCCCAAAGGACCCCAAGATCTCTGCAAGACTCCTGGAAGTCGACCCAAGAAAGGCTCAAGTCAAGGTGGAATGGGATGACCAAATGGTGGGGGTTAGCTTGCTATTTATAGAGCTCCAGGGCCAGCACGGGCGTGCCAAGGGGTGGCATGGGCGTGCCTGGTCACTCCCGGACTGGTTTTATCACTGTTTAAGTCCCGGGATGGTCTTCAAACATACAGGGAACATGCTGCAAGTCTCGTATCCTCAGGAATCTCCAGTTTTTGCTTTTTTTTGCCTGGAAATCCTCTGTTTCAGGCTTGGAGCTCCAGTTTCCTGTGAAATACAAATAAGAACGAATTAAGCACAAAATATCAATAATATAAGCCTAATTCTACCCTATTATGAGACTGTTTATGCCTGTTTTATCTGTTAATTATGTGAGTTATCAGGGATCTTTATATAATAATAATAATAATAATAATAATAATAATAATAATGGAAATAAAAGGCAAACAGTGATCTCTACTTATTTAAGAAGAAGACGGTGAAAAAGACTACCACTTAGGGGTGTTTGGGTTGCATTTTGAAATGGATTTTTAGATTATTGCGTTTTGAAAACGCAAATAATCAGTTTTTAATGTTTGGGGTTGAGTTTTGAAATGAATTTTTAGGCTACCAAAACACAAGAATCTAAAATCACCTCCATCCATGTTTTTCCAAAACGCAGAAACTCTTGAAAAATCTAGATATCTCCTTAAATTAATATAAATCTTTGTATTCATGTAATGGTACTAAACATGCACTACAAGAATTCGAAGCATTAGCGACGACGTTTGTCGTCTCTAATAATGTCAAAAATCGTCGCTAATAGTATTAGCGACGACATGTCGTCGCTAATGTGTCGTCGCTACTAGTTAGTCGCTATTGCCTACTCTTTCGTCTCTAATGCTTTTGTCGTCGCTAAAGCCTTAACGTCGCTAATAGTATTAGCGACGATGTTTTCTGTCGCTATTGACCACCTTTTCGTATTTGTGTAAGTCACTTTTAGCGACGACATGTCGTCGCTAAAGCCTTGATTTATTTTTCCAGGTTTTTTTCAGCTTTTTCAGCCCAGTTTTTTTCAGTTTCGCACCTGCGCATTCCTGTTTTAAACCCGCTCATTTCTAGTTTCACGACACAACGAAACAAACATAAACTTAAATATTTTACGTCACAATCCAAACGAACATAAACATAAATAGTTAACATCCTAATAAGTCACAATCCATATCGTTTCAACCACAAATTGTTGTTTTACATCAACTCCGCATCATCGCCGATTTCATCATCGGCATCTTCATTTGGAACCTTGGTGGAGTCTAAACTTGGGTTCGAAGCCAAATATCTAGCAAGTTCCTCGCGAAACTCCGCATTTTCAAAGAAACTTTTAAAATAACCCTATTAAAATATCAAAATAAACCAAATTAACATAATACCAACATTAACCAAACTATCAAACATTAACCTATTCACAAAGTACCAACATTATAAATCTAAATTTACCAAACTACCAACCTAACGTGCATTCGTCGATCCTTATATAAGTTCTTAAACTAAAATAAGATACTTTACCTTCGGATATTGTCGAGTTTGCGACTCCTCACCAAAGACACATGGCGCTTTACTAGAAGAAGGTTTTGGCCCAAGACCCTTAATGTGTCCGCGTCTTTTTCCCATCACATTCTCGAAGATCGCAACATCATTCGGCCGTGAGGAACTACTACTACCTTCTTTACCAAAACCTTCTTCATCAAAGTCTTCATTTGAAGCCGCATACTCTGCCACCAATGCATTCTGTATTTATAAAGATTATTTATTAGATTTATATATATATATATATATATATATATATATATATATATATTTGGTAACTACACATTAAACAAATACTTACATATTCTTTTTCGGCTTGCGGGCTATCAAAATTTCCAGCTTTATCGGTGTGGGTTTTATAAAAAAGTTTCTAGTCGGGTCATATCCTGAAAACATTAAAACTTAAATTAGACACTAAATGAACACCACTATATATATATATCGATATATAAAACATAACCTCTTTGAAAGCTCGGCTAGCGTAGGAGCTCGTTCCACCTTGGTAATTGTATTTCAGTTTCTCGCGACATTTTGCGTTGGTTAAGGACCGTTTGAAATGGCTTACAGTTTTCTGCCAGTTCTCATCAGGCATGTCAGCAGGGACGGTGGCCCTTGCTCTATCGACATCTTCGTATCCTCCCGCATTTTTAAACATGGTCTTAGCTTTGTTCTTACAATCGCTGAAACGCCTTTGTAGCAGCTGTTGTAGTCCACCCTTAATATCCTTAGCGTGTGCATCCTTTTCAACTTGTGCAAAATCGAACTTATCCTACATATATACACAAATAAATAATACAATTGTAGTTAACAAAAAGTGAATCAAGAAAAAACATATAAAATATACTTATAAATATATAATTTACCTTCAAGTTTTCCTCCAAACCATTCTTATAAGCCTTGTCAACATTTCTCCAACCTTCTCTATCAAAAGGTATGTTTCGCCACATATAAATACCCGCCTCACGGGTAAATAAGTCGCATTTTTTTCCAACCGGATGAAATG
Source organism: Ambrosia trifida (assembly GCA_028751855.1). Lineage (NCBI taxonomy): Eukaryota > Viridiplantae > Streptophyta > Magnoliopsida > Asterales > Asteraceae > Ambrosia > Ambrosia trifida. Next base: position 201,974,798 of record CM054122.1, on the reverse strand, counting down.
TAACCTCTTTGTCAAAGTCAATGGTCAAAGGCTTCCCCTTTCTTCTCTTCAACTCTCTATCGAGTTGATAGTTTTTAGCCTTTCCCCTAGTATTCTTCCGAGGAACAACTGCAATTATATTTAAAAACTATTAGTCACAATATTTTATAATAAATGAAAACATAATAGTAAAAATCTGATTTTAATAAAACTTACGATCCTGCCGATGGTTCCCATTCCAGTCGAAACCACCCCCACCAGGTGGTTCATCCCCAGCCCCATCCCCTCCATGTCCCATGCCCATCACGTCGGCCATAACATAAACAACTACAAACCATAAAGAAAACATGTCCTGAAAAGTTACAAATTAATATAAATAACACATGTATCTCATTGATAAACAAGCACAACCCATAAAGAAAACATGTCCTGTAAAGTTACAAATACAAATAATAATTAGAACAAACAATGTCTCTCAAATACAGATTAATAAATATTACAATACTTTTTCTTTTAATCAGACTCCCCGTCAGATCCTCGCCTCTAATATGAATATGTCGTATAAATATTTTGTATAATTGACACAATATCAGCATACTTAACCCACTATAGATATTACAAGTCAAATTATGACACTTTTTTAAAGACAAAGTATCAACCTACTTAACCCACTAATAGATACTACAAGTCAAATTATGACTAAAACTTTTGCCATTTCTTCACAAATTATATCATGGTCCAATATGTATGTACTCTTTTCTTCTTTACAAAGCAAAGCTCCTATTTGTGAATGCTCTTTACACCATATTCTTATGTTTAAAAAGTTAAATCAGAGTGTTTTATTCCATAATTGCGTTGAGTGCTTTTGCTTTATTTACATAATTAAACAACACACAAACCTCTTTTGTGTTCTTCCATTTCCCAATCATCTTTCACTTGAATCTTTAATCAAGATTCATGCATATTTCACTTCGAGGTGTTTGTCTAATTTGTCACAAGCAAACTAGAAGTAAACATGGCTCTACTCAGTCCACTGAAGAGATCAAAACCAACCCATCACAAGTTCGAAAATCGCACGAAAATAAGATCAAAGCCGCTATCCAACAAGCATCCGAATATGGTTCGCTTGTCGAGCCCCAAAGTATGGATGGTTCAGACACTACAGACATCGAAAACACGGGTTTAGAAAGATCAAGATCACTAGCAAGACTAGAAGCTCAAAAAGAGTTTCTAAAAGCAACTTCTTTAGCTGCAAATACTACATTCGAAACTGCAGACTCTATCCATGATCTTGATGAAGCTTTGTCTAAGTTTCTAACCATGTATCCTAAATACAAGTCAACTGAAAAGATTGATGAGTTAAGGGTTACTGAGTATGCCCATTTGGCAGACAATGATTCCAAGGTTTGTCTTGATTATTGCGGATTCGGGTTGTTTTCATTTCTTCAAGTTGTGCAATATTGGGAATCATGTTCCATTAGTTTATCTCAAATAACTGCAAATTTGAGAATACATGCATTATATGGTGCTTTGGATACAAGTAAAGTTGAACATGATATCAAAAACAGGATCATGGATTACTTAAAACTACCTAAAAATGAATATGGTCTTGTGTTTACAGTTAGTCGCGGTTCGGCTTTCAAACTTCTAGCCGAAGCGTACCCTTTTAACACCAACACAAACCTACTAACCATGTTTGATCACGAAAGCCAGTCAGTCGATTGGATGGCTCAGACCGCGAAACAGAAAGGCGCAAAGGCTCACAGCGCGTGGTTTAAATGGCCTACACTTAAACCATGTTCGACCCATTTAAGGAAACAGATTTTACATAAGAAAAAATGTAAAAAAGATTCATCTAAGGGTCTGTTTGTGTTTCCGGTTCAGTCAAGAGTTACTGGTGCTAAGTATTCTTATCAGTGGATGTCATTTGCTCAACAAAACAATTGGCATGTGTTGCTTGATGCAGGTGCATTGGGTCCTTTAGACATGGATTCGCTCGGGTTATCTCTGTTTCGGCCCGATTTCATCATCACTTCTTTTTATAGAGTTTTTCGGTATGACCCGACTGGATTCGGATGCCTTTTTATCAAGAAAAGTGTGATTAAAATCCTTCAAAAGCAAGCTAGTCATACTAGCTCCGGTATAGTGAAGATTGATTCAGTGTTTCCGCGACAGTTGAGAGATTCGATGGGCCGAGTCTCTCAACTGTCTGGGACAGGAGATGATGAAGATGTAGGAAAGGATGAAAGTGTCCCTGAAGCCCATACCGGGATCCAGTTGCCTGCTTTTTCGGGTGTGATCAATCCTTCGCTAGTGAGGGATGTATACGAAAGCGAATCAGAACATGATGAGAGTCCGAATCTGGAAGGAACCGAGATCTTTTCTGTCATGAAAAGTCCTGTTTTAATGCGAAACGAATCGCCTGAAGACACAATGTGGATCGATGTGGGACAGAGTCCATTAGACTCACATCAAGTGAACCCCAAAACAACTATACCACCACCCTTTTGGTTTACGCGCAACAGACACAACAACAACAACAACAAATTCGATTCGCAGCCTTGTGAAAGCGAAAATGTTATTAAAACTCAAGAACACAGTCCAGAAATACAGGAAGAGCCAGAAATCGAAAGTCATGTTATACTAAGAGAAACAGAAGATGATTTTAGTCTAATCGATGATTTCGAAGATCAAGAAGGTTACATCAGTAATGAAGAATCCGAAAACAGTGAACCCGAGATAACATGCAGGCATCTTGACCATGTAAACATGTTGGGCCTAAGTAAAACCACATCCAGGCTTCGGTTCTTGATCAATTGGCTAGTAACATCTATGCTCCAACTGAGAATACCGGGTTCAAACACTGAAGATGCAGTCCCACTTGTATATATTTATGGTCCAAAAATAAAATACGAAAGGGGCGCGTCGCTAGCTTTTAACGTTAGGGACAGAACCACAGGACTTATTAGTCCGGAAATAGTTCAAAAGATGGGTGAAGCAAATGGGATTTGTCTTGGCATTGGTATACTTAGTCACGTAAAGATTATACAAAACACGAAGCAGAATCATAAGGCTATGGATCTTGCGGTTTGTAGACCGATGGACGACAAGAACCATAAGCTAGAAGGTTTTGTTAGAGCTGAAGTGGTCACTGCTTCACTTGGTTTTTTGACTAACTTTGAGGATGTTTATAAATTGTGGGCTTTTGTAGCAAAGTTTCTTAATCCATCTTTTGTTAGAGAGTATGGTATGGGCCTTGATCAACTCTCATGAAAGTTGAAGAACTGTGAAGCAGATTATTAATGGAAAGTTTGCGTTTGTGTATTATATAGACTAGATAATTGCCCGCGTTACACGCGGTTCACCAACGTACAATTATTTTGAGGGGTAAAACATATAAAAAATGTAGCAGAAATATTTTATTAAGATTTAAAAGCAACGAATACACATTTATTCAAATATCGCTGAAAATTTCCTTAGAAACAACATTTTTACGTTTAATAAATATATATATATATATTAAACGTAATACCTTGGCTTGATGTTTTTGGCCGTTAACATGTTGTGCATATTGGGCATCATCCAAACATTGGACGTCACAGAGTTGACAATAATTAACTGGTTGTAGAACTGCACCGTTGTACACCATGTGAGACAACCTAATATCCATGACTACCTATAAAGAGCAAACCGATTTTTGTCAGTATCTTCAAATATTTTTTTTTTAAATTTTCATAAACGAAAATCGGCCATAATTGTTACATAGAAACTTTACAAATTAAAAAAGAAGCCGATAAAAAAAAACAACAAACACAATCGAAAATAATATGTGTATTTTAGAACATAAAACCTACTGTATAATCGAAAAAAGCAGAAAAAAAAACAACAATACAAATAAAGTAAAAATATAAAGCGGATGTTAAAAAAAAAGATATAGAAAAAAAAATCGATGGTTACAAAATAATACCTTATTACAAAAAAAAAATCGACGGTTACAAAAGCCGTTCAAAAAAAGCGATGGTTACAAAATGTGGTCAAAGAGAAGTAAATGCGTATTTATATAGATCTTAGTTATTCTATATATTTTTGTTAACTTCATATTTTTAGTAATAATTAATTATAATATAATTATGGCAATCATATTTTCGGAAAGTTATTAAAAACCTCCAATTTTCGGAAAATTATTAACTTTATATTTTTAGTAAGATTAATTATAATGTAAATTTAATATAATTAACCATAAAGTACCGTTTTTTAACATATTGCAAAAAAATAAAAAAAATATATAAAGTAACCGTATAAAAAATAATTATAAAAAATAAATCCAGGGTTGCACTAAGTTGCCATTTTTTAACATATTGCGAAAAATAAATAAAAAAAATAAAGAAACCGTACAAAAAAAATTATAAAAAAATAAATCGAGGGTTGCGAATTAATACCTTATTTGAGTATCCAATGTATTTGATTATAGATAATAATATGGTTAAAGAGAAGTATAAATGCATATTTATATAGATATTAGTTATTCAATATATTTTTGTTAACTTCATATTTTTAGTAACAATTAATTATAATATAATTATGGCAATCATATTTTCGGAAACTTATTAAAACACCTCCATTTTTCGGCAAATTATTAAAGTTAATATAATTAACTTTATATTTTTAGTAACATTAATTATAATATAAATTTAATATAATTAACCATAAGTTGCCGTTTTTTAAGATATTACGAAAAAAAAATCAAAATATATAAAGAAACCGTATACAAAAATAAAATTGTAAAAAATAAATCGAGGGTTGCACTAAATTGCCGTTTTTTAACATATTGCGAAAAAAAAATATATAAAGAAACAGTACAAAAAAAAATTATAAAAAATAAATGGAGGGTTGCAAATTAATAAAACGTTATTTGAGTATCCAATGTATTTGATTATAGATAAGAATATGGTTAAAGAGAAGTATAAATGCATATTTATATAGATATTAGTTATTGAATATATTTTTGTTAACTTCATATTTTTAGTAACAATTAATTATAATATAATTATGGCAATCATATTTTCGGAAACTTATTAAAACACCTCTAATTTTCTAGTCAAAAAACTTATTTAATATGGTTAATTACTTACCATGATTAAAGGAATTTCAGGATTTGAATTTTTTGGTGTAATTACAATTCAAATTTTTCGAAAATTTGAATTTATGGAGATGTAGCATTTATTATTTTTAGCAAGTGTGTAATTACAAAGAATTTTTATTTAAAAATGTTTATTACTAAGCTTAAATACTTACCATTATTAAAGAAATAAGATTGACTAATATTATGAAAGAAGAAAGTTATTAATGTGATATTTTTGTTAACTTCATATTTTTAGTAACAATTAATTATAATATAATTATGGCAATCATATTTTCGGAAACTTATTAAAACACCTCTAATTTTCTAGTAAAAAAACTTATTTAATATGGTTAATTACTTACCATGATTAAAGGAATTTCAGGATTTGAATTTTTTGGTGTAATTACAATTCAATTTTTTCGAAAATTTGAATTTATGGAGATGTAGCGTTTTTTATTTTTAGCAAGTGTGTAATTACAAAGAATTTTTATTTAAAAATGTTTATTACTAAGCTTAAATACTTACCATTATTAAAGAAATAAGATTGACTAATATTATGAAAGAAGAAAGTTATTAATGTAATATAAAAATAATTTTGATTAAAAGGAGACAATTTTTGTATTGTTATCCCGTATGATATGTTATCAATATCGAGCCACCTATCCATGCCATAGAACATTAACCTGAAAATCAAATGAAATTACGAAATCATACACACTCGAACTCAATGAGCATACTGTAAATTATACATACACATTCGAATTTACAAAAATAAAAATAAATTGGGAGATGAACGAACCAGTAGAATGACTCAAACTTATACATCCTTTTGTAGTTTATTTGATTGTGCCTGCACCATAACATATAATATTATAAAATACAAAGCTTAATTAATTAGAATAAACTCATAAAGGCATGGCTCTTAACCACCGCACCATGGTCACCACTGCTATTACCGTCACCTGTCACAGCCAAACAATCGAAAATTTAGCGACCGGTTTGCGACTAAAATAAAAAATAATCCCAATATAGAAACCCACCCAAATTAATTATAAATATCCGTAGCAAATACATAAAAAAACATAAATTGCAGCCACTTGTTTTTAATCGCAAAACGTTATTTGCAAAGGATTTGAAAGCGAAAATGTTGTCGTAATGTAAATAACCGGTTTTTTTAGTAGTAAAATAGAATGAGAATAATTGCAAACTAAACTTAATAAAATATTATTTTCTAAATTATCATTAAAAACTCTAATATATATTATTTGATGATACCTACCTGGTATCTCTCCGATCAAGTTGGCTTTTGGCATGATAAAAATCCGTAGCTTTTTCAATTGAAAGAAACTCTGGGGAACTCTTGATGGTGTGAAGGCATTAAAGCCGATGTATAACTCTTCAAGATCCTTCAAATAACCGATTTCCTTCGGAAAGCTACCGTTAAACTGGTTCATCTGTAGCTGCAGCGATGAAAGCTTCGATAACCTTGATATATTCACCGGAATATCCCCATTAAAGTTATTATTATAGAGACTAAGGTACCGAATATCCATTGATAACCGCGATATATCATCAGGGAGCCGCCCAACAAAGAAGTTTTTTGAGAGATCAAGGTACTGGAGATTGGTGCAGTTGTAGAGACCAGTAGGAAATGATCCGGTGATGTAATTGTAGTTTAAATCAAGATGTGTTAAATTTTTGAGGTCACAAATGAAAGGCGGAACGGTTCCGGTTATGTTTTGATCGATTATAATGATGCCGGTTATGGTGGTTGTGGTGCATGTGATCTCTGGCCATGTGCATGGGTTGGAGGATTGGTTCCAGTGGTTGAGGGATGGTGGGTTGGAGGATTATTGTGTATTTAGGAAGATAATATGCTTGACCAATTTTTACCAAAATAATCATTGAATTGCATAATTTAATTTGCTAAATGATTTTCGAATTAGGGTTCTATTGTTTTAGGAAAGTTAATTAATATTGGTAAATGATTATTGACCAAAATTAATTGAATGATTTTTGATTTTTAGAAAAATGAAAAATTTTATAAATTCCCACAATGAGACACTTGGCACAATATGATTGGCTACACAATTGAGGATGAATGTGGGAGTGCCAAGTGTCCTCATGGACTTTCGTTTATTAGATGTATAGATTACGAAATAAGGCAGAGTTTTGTTTTAACAATTTAAATTATTATTTCTTCTTACAAAGTTTATAATTGGCATTTCACTCTTCATCCTAAATGGTTTCTGCGTTTCATACATCATCCGATATCACATTTTCAAGACGTTAATCTTGAATTAAGAGATAAAGATAAGTCGAGTTATAGATAATTATGGTGAATTATTTATTGTGTCTTTTATATAATTATTAGGGATAATTATTGGTTAAACTAGATAGGTTTATCTAGTTGATTTATTTTATTATTTAAAATAGAGTTAGAGTTGGGTTAGAATTAGTATGTTATTAGTATAAATAGATGGTTAGATCTATTGTATTTGATGTGCTTTGGTTGATAATAAAAAGAGTCGAACGAGTTCGTTCAATCTCTTGTGTTTTATCTTCGATCAAAGGGCCTGATTTTCCAACACATTTTAGAAATATAACATTCACATTCTGAGGCATGTGAGTCAAGTCAAGGTGTGTGAATATAAGTAAAAGAAAATAAAAACAATAAATAAATAGTTAAAGTCACTTAAAGTTTGACTTTTTGACTTCGTTGTTCTCCAAATTTCAAATAAGGAAATCACGAAAATAGCCTTTTGATTGGAGTCTTTATGAAAATGGCTTCCTCCTGTCTCTTTGGAGAGACTGGCCATCAAGTTCGAGGCACCCAAGGCGTCTCCGGTGAGGTTTCCCGTAGGGACCAATACAAAACCAACACCTCATCACACACACTCTCTCTCTCTCTCTCTCTCTCCTCTCTCCTCACTCTCTCTCTCTCTCTCTCTCTCTCTCTCTCTCTGTAAGACCCTAGCCCGTAAACACGCAATTAGTGTTTAAATCCACGAGTTTAGACCTTATTTAAAACCACTCCCGATTAAAACTTTAACGTTTATGAAAAACTTAATCATTTAGATCAAATACATTTCTCATTACCACTCTTTTTACATTTTAATTATTGAAACACATACTAAGATTTCACGGTTTTTAACATGAGTCTCTTGAATCTATTGCGGAAGCTTGATAAGTGCTCGGGTGTGTTTGGTTCTTCTCGCGACTTGATCCTTGCTCCGGGACTTCCATCACATGTTTACCTAGCACCATTACACAAAGAATGGTTAGTGGATTGTCAATAATACATTTAAAATAGTGTGAGAGTCGTTACACGTCGAAACGGAACGAACCAAGCCAAACGACCCCATATCAGGAGAACAAACTGCTGCACTTTTTGCGCAACAGCTGTTTGGATCGCTTTTACCCCTTCTTAGACCCATAATCTGACTTCGACTTTCAAATAAGAAATGTTCTTCGTTCAGAGACCTTTCCAGGCATATAAAGAATACCTCCTAACGATTTTTCTATGAATTTTTGAAAATCAGTCTGTCCAACTGAACGGTTGTTCGCCCATGCGAACGCCCGTTCACTTGGACACGAACATTTCTAAACCTTCTAAAATGACCAAACGGTCGTTCACTGCTGCTGCTGCATGTTTGGTGATTTTAAAGCATGGGAATCATGTCGCAAATGCATTTGATGATTCCCAAAGCCTGAACATCGACTTGTCGACTAAATAAACCTTTGTTTGACTAAAAATATAGCCCGGTTCATAGTTTTGAATGTTTATGCCGATTTTTACCCAAAACAATCCATTAAGGCCTTGGATTACACAAGGCCTCATTTGACCACACAGAATGCATCCCGTTTATGTTGTCAATTCATTAGACACTTGATCAACTGAAGCGTTTGTCCGATTAGTTTCATTATGATACAGTTTCTAAGATTTAGCTTTTAGAAATCCTTTAATTCCGAAAATGCCCTTTATAGCTAAATCTTTCAATTTAGCCATTCATGGCGATACTTCTTGTTTCAAATCCAATGTTTTCGACTCAATGACTTGTTTAAAAACCTTTAAGTCCTTCAGGACTTAGATTTCCACCATTTCTCAAGATTTCTCCTATTTAGTTGATTCTAAGCGCATTAGTGCGCCTTATACCTAGTTATGGAAATAACTTACCTAGTAGGCACCCACACTTCATGTGGGTAGTTTTAGTACCCATGCTACCTCGCCCGAAGGCATTTATCTAGCTACAGACTTACCGGTTGGCGATGACTCACACCTTGCACCCATATTGATTACTTAGGCATCGAATGCCCAAATTTTCAAGTGTCCTCCTGCATACATTCTAGATCGACCACATTAGTCTCTTGGGACTCAATGGTGATACATTTACCATTTGACCCGTTATCAGCAAGATTCTTAAAGTTTAGATAACCAACTTTTAATGTCGGGTTCGAAGGGCAAGAGAATCACCAATTTGACCCGTTAAGACTCATGATTCATATACCTATGACCTTCCAAGCTTTAACTATGGGTAAGCTACAATCCCACTCGACCCATTTACTTAACTTACATAACTTCCTTATTCATGTGATTTTCTTATCCAAAACTTGGGTTTAGACACTTCTTACCACCTAGCTTTATTGGTTGACCCAATTGATTATTTCCATCATTTGATCAACACTCTATGACTCATTTATTACTATAAATCTTGTTTTGACATGAATTCGCATAAATTACCCGATTTTATAGGTTTCGCCCCTCGAGTTCATACCTTTGTTCCACATCAAAGTTTAAACACTTAAATCAATACAAGAGTTGTATTTGTAGTCTAGTAGTGTAAGTATTACTTACCTCGCATCCGTTCTTGTTTCCATAAGTATCTGCCTTGCATCCGTTTGACCCGTTTGCATCCCTAGTTCTTGTACCTAACTTAGGGACATGTCAAACGTATTTATTAGAATACATAACATGGAACTGCTTCACTATCCATACACCATGTATTCATTACCAATTATAGCTAAATCCATAGCTATTTCCTTACATAGAATGTATAATTAACTTGGCTTATTACAAACCAGCATTACATACAATTGATTGCTCTTACATGATTCTAACTTCATAGTTTCACTAGTTCTCATCTAATTGACATTTTATCGAACATTTGGTGTGCACCCACCAATTCAATTGATTTTCATGAGTTTAAGTTTAGCCAAAGCTACTTATTTAACAAATCATCATCATATCATGTTGTCTAGACTCTTTAGCCTGATTTTCTCATTATAACAACTCCTAAGAGTTATCATAACTACTAACCATATTGGTATCCACCTAGAGGTAGAAACCAAAATTTTACATATTTTACATAAGCATATGATCAAAATCAATTACACATATTAAGTGTGATTTGTAACCGGATTATACATGTTTAAGGCTCTCCGAGACTAGGGCAACTGATGTGTCGTAAAACACATCTATTCTCTTATGTATTTTTTGTTATAATTGAGTCTTTTGTATATAGTTTTTAGTAGTTTTAGGCGTGTATTCGTTTGTTGGCCTATTTTTGTCATTGTATAGTTTTTTTATTAATTTTTAGTACTTATTTATTTATTTTATATTTTGGTAGGTGTTCGTGTGGACGTTGGAGCGTAAACGAGGAACTTTGGTTAAGCCAAGAACACCCGAGTCTAAAGCACGAAGTTATAATACTATATATAAATAATAGTATAATAATAATAATATAAAAATAAAAAAAACAAAAAAAAAAAACAAACGTGAATTGAGAATTCACGGCCCAAATCAAAAGGGTTTTTTTCCTATTTATTTTTATCAAGAAGAACGGCGAACTGGAGATTGAAAGGCGGCGATATTATAAAAAAAAGGGGAAGACATATCATTAATTCCATTCATTCGCACAGCAAAAGACAAAACCGGCCAAATACGGTGACGAGCGAAAGAGCACGGAAGGAGAAAAGGCCACGGGCACGTTAAAGATCAAGAGCCAACGAGCCTTGGGTTAGGTTTAGTTTTCGCTCTATATTTTTATAGACATGATGAAATGGTTTTTATAAACTTTGAATTTATGTTTCTAAATATTATGAGTAGCTAGACTTTTATGGTTGCTTAGGTTTATGAACTAGACACGTAATTTGCAGTTTTTAATGATTCTTGGTTTTTAATTTTGATGTGTAGGATTACATGACTTTAATTTTATTGTTGGATTTGATATATGTGTGTTGGTGTTAATTTTATTTGAAGTTTGTTTATTGGTTTTGTGGAGCTAGGCATGTAGAGATACCCCCTAGGTCTTGAAATCAATCTAGTTCGTCAACTTAGGTTAGCGTGCTAGTATTTGGAGTTGGAGTACGACACAAGTATAACAAACTAATATAATAAATTAACTAAGACGTGCAGTCCATTCTTGAGGGTGAGAAATCTAACTCAAGATTGCTAGGTGACTAACTAGGCATTGTTCGGTAGTTGGCAAGCGCTAGGGCGGGAGTCGCTACTTGTCCGTGTTTAGAGTTTTCCTAGGTTTTCTTCAGTAGAGTTTAAGTCTGCTTCATAGTTTGAGGGTTTTAATCCAGGAGAGGTTTTAATCTGATTTCTGTGGGATTTTGGTACGCTAGGGCGATCCAAATCCATCTTAGCATTTCTACACTTGTCCCGCCTTAAGTCTAGTGAGCTATCCTTGACAGGAGGTTTATTAGGTAAGAATAGGGTCTCAAGTTAATTACCAGATTCAGGATTTATTGCTAGTGTCTAGGGATTTTACCTAAGTAACCAGCCTTCTTCCTATCTGATTTCTCCAGTTCCTTAAGTTCGTATTAGTTGCCGAGTTAAGTTAAGTTGTTTCTATTTAGTTTAATTAAGTTTGTAATTAATAGTTTAAAATACCCCCATTTAAGTATATATTTATTTAGGCTAGTATTCGGTATAGGTTGTGATCTAGAGTTGCATTCGCGTCTTTGGGTTCGATACTCGGTCTTATCTGTTTACTGCTTTGCGACCGGTACACTTGCCGTGCGTGTGTAGTTTTTAGGTGAGTCGTTTTAATTAGAACTTGTGTCATTTATATTTATACATTTACACACATCAAGTTTTTGGCGCCGTTGCCGGGGACGCAATTGGCATTCTGGATAACTTCCCAAACCGTTTGTCTAGTCTTTTAATTTGTAAATAGTTTTTGTTTTTTTCCTGTAATTATTATTTTTTATTTTTTATTTGTTTTTATTCGTAATATATATTTTTTTTTTAACATGTGTGAGATCTGTGGAGGGCCCCATTTTACTATAAAATGCTCAAATTCATCGGGGTATTCCGCAGATTACTATGCTAACACGTATTTGCAGCCGCAGCCATATCAGTCATACCAGCCTTCACATCCACAGGCTAACCGGTGGTTTAACCCTGCAACATCTGAGTCACTAGATAGAATAAAAAGTCGGCCCGATCGTCTACAAGCTAAGATGTATGAGGAAAGGCATGGTGGGAGCTCGTCAGAGTATCCACCTAGCCAACATTTTCATCAACATCCCGATTATCGGGATGTCTCGTCTCACACTAGACCCGATTTTGCCGCCTTACTTGCTAAACAACAGCTCATGCTCGAGGATATCGATTCTTTGCTATCTAAGCGCACCGAATCTTTGAGGGAACAAGATGCGGCACTTAAAAGGCTAGAGGCTCAGGTGGATGAACTGAAGACTATAATGGACGTTGAAGTCCCACCTCCAGTTCAGCAGGTTAATTTCACATATGATGACCCAGACGAGATGGTAACACTTAGATTACCTGATTGTATTAGTCCCGTTGCTGAAACTGTTTGTCCTTACTCATCTGATTCTGTGCATGATTTAACTGACCCATATGATTCTTTACACTTGTCTTGTGAGGATGAGATTTTGCAGGATTCAGAGTTAGAGCCAGAGACCATAATGGACGCCTTAGTCCCACCTTTGGTTCAGCAGGATGAGCAGCCTTGCCAGATCTCTAGTTCAACAGCATACCCTTGGGAGGCAGATGTCTGGAGTGATGGTGAGGAGATAGAAAGGATAGCCTGGGACGCGCATAGGAAAGCCATGATGGAGAAGATAGGGGAGGCTGAGGAAGATATGGATTTTTCAGAATCCACAGGCTGGCTGTTTGAGGAAGAAGTGGTGGAAGAGGAAGACACCACTGACCTGCTTGAAGAAGCAGCTGATGGGGAAGCAGATTTTGGTGACGAGTTAGTTGATTTGTCAGCTCCAGAAGTGGACAAAGATTTTGACCAAGTGTCACCAAACAAGGAATATGAGAAAGAAGCAGTGGTGGAAGAAGAAGAACACCACAGCCGGCCCGTGCAGGCATTGGATATTACATTGCTACTAGTGCCACCACCATGGCCACCACCACGGGAGAAGGCGAAGAGGCACCTGGACCGACACAGGGTGAGGGTCAGGAGTTGTAGAGATAACAAGTCCCCTCATTACATGCCAAGAATCAGGTTTGGTCCAGGTAAGTTTAAATATTGGTGGCCCGACCCATTTAAATTCGATAAAATATTTTTAAATTCCACTAATGTAATTTTTCTAAATAATATGGACCGGGTGGAATTAAATGGGTTGGATCGGGTCCAGATAAAAGAGAAGCCCCCTGATTAAGTTTAAGTGTGGGGAGGCTCTGTAGAGTTTGTAAATTTATATTTATACCTATTTTTTTTCTAGCTTTTCATTTTTTTTTTATTTGTGGTCGTTCTTTGGTAGTAGTTCATAGGATTTTATCTTTCTATTATATCTTTGTTTTTTGTGTCTTTGAGTCAGTTAGCAGGTTTGTGTGTTTGCTTAGGTAGAGGAAATTTCACAATGAGCGGATCCCATGTATTATCTTTATATATATTTTATAAGTGGGAGTTTTGGTAAAGGTTTGGGTAATAAGAGATTTTTTCTTAAAAAAAAAAAAATTAATTAACTTTCTCTGAAAAAAGATTTTTCACGTAATGTGAGGAGTCTGGGCTGACCTGTTCGCCTCATGCGACCAGCTATTACCCCGGAAAGTTATATTTTTTTTCTCTTGCAACGCGTGTTGTGATCACCAGTGTCCTTCACGTTGAGCGAGAACCATAATATTTTTTTTTCTCTACCCATTTGGTTCTACCACCATTCACCGCCATTTTGCCAGGCAGGTACGTCTTCTTGTTTGTTGTTATATTATGAGTCTAAGTTAGTAGTTTGAGTCTTTTTATTTTTGTGTGGTTCGGTATTATGCTCGGGTTTTGTTTGTTTCATTTTGTGCAGGTTTGGATTGTACCGCTCGTACTCAATCTCCATTCGGGCGATTCTGGAGCTGTACGTTATACTGAAGCAACCCGAGAGTTTACCATTGTGTCAGAGCCGATCGCAACCAAAATGCTATACGATCGAGCTGGATTGGACTAGAGTTTTTGGAGCTTACGCATTAATTAACCAGCTAAGTATTTTCCAATTTGCCCTCGTCTTTTTATTTTTGTATTTGGAATTTTTTTTTTTTATTATTTTTTGTTTTGAGTCGTTTTCTATTCCTACATTGAGGGCAATGTAGAGTTTAAGTGTGGGGATGGGAAACTGTCGTTAAGTCTGTATATAAAGTCATTTTAAGTCAAAAAAAAAAAAAAAAAAAAAAAAAGTCCCTGATTTTGAAGTTTGCATTATATAAAATATGGAAAATGATAGGTAAAGTTAGGTGTCCGGTTTTCAAATAGTATGTATAATAAGAGATTAAAATTGATTGAAAACGTGTCTGATTTGGGATATGTGGGTAGGCTCGGCCGGTAGAAAGGTTTCCTTTGAAAAGTAATAAATTAATTATGTTAGGCTATTTTGTGGGTTCTCATCTAGGAGAAACGGGGAGACCGAAACCGCCAAAAATAGTATAAGAAGCACCGTTATAAATAGAAAACCGTTAGAATTTCTAATCACTTAAAAAAAATTAGAAATCAAAGCAAAAATGCTGAAGCTTAAGGTGCCTGGCCACTGGGATAGCGACTTGGATTGGTCACACCCTCTGAGTTAAGTATGCTGAGATGAAAAAAAAAATGCTGAAGCTTAAGGTGCCTGGCCACTGGGATAGCGACTTGGATTGGTCACACCCTCTGAGTTAAGTATGAAAAAAAAAAGTGATTTTAAATTCTCTTGGTTTTCTACATAAGACGGTTGGGAAATGGTCAATTGGTCGTTCCTTTAGCTTCATAAGCTTGAGGCGGGATTAGGAGGAACTGTGGCTTCCTTCGAGTGAGACCCTAGATAGACTAATCAACATGAACTTAACATAAATAAAAAGGGGCTTGGAAACCGGTGTGGGTTTAAGAGGATCAATATATCTGCAATCGCAATCAATACGTTAATAGATTATTAATTAAGTAACCTATGTTTTGAAACTGGATGTAAACCTAACTGTGATTCCATAGCATAATTCTTTTTCAGGGACGAAAAAGAGTCAAGTGTGGGGATGTTTGATGTGTCGTAAAACACATCTATTCTCTTATGTATGTTTTGTTATAATTGAGTCTTTTGTATATAGTTTTTAGTAGTTTTAGGCGTGTATTCGTTTGTTGGCCTATTTTTGTCATTGTATAGTTTTTTTATTAATTTTTAGTACTTATTTATTTATTTTATATTTTGGTAGGTGTTCGTGTGGACGTTGGAGCGTAAACGAAGAACTTTGGTTAAGCCAAGAACACCCGAGTCTAAAGCACGAAGTTATAATACTATATATAAATAATAGTATAATAATAATAATATAAAAATAAAATAAAACAAAAAAAAAACAAACGTGAATTGAGAATTCACGGCCCAAATCAAAAGGGTTTTTTTCCTATTTATTTTTATCAAGAAGAACGGCGAACTGGAGATTGAAAGGCGGCGATATTATAAAAAAAAAGGGGAAGACATATCATTAATTCCATTCATTCGCACAGCAAAAGACAAAACCGGCCAAATACGGTGACGAGCGAAAGAGCACGGAAGGAGAAAAGGCCACGGGCACGTTAAAGATCAAGAGCCAACGAGCCTTGGGTTAGGTTTAGTTTTCGCTCTATATTTTTATAGACATGATGAAATTGTTTTTTATAAACTTTGAATTTATGTTTCTAAATATTATGAGTAGCTAGACTTTTATGGTTGCTTAGGTTTATGAACTAGACACGTAATTTGCAGTTTTTAATGATTCTTGGTTTTTAATTTTGATGTGTAGGATTACATGACTTTAATTTTATTGTTGGATTTGATATATGTGTGTTGGTGTTAATTTTATTTGAAGTTTGTTTATTGGTTTTGTGGAGCTAGGCATGTAGAGATACCCCCTAGGTCTTGAAATCAATCTAGTTCGTCAACTTAGGTTAGCGTGCTAGTATTTGGAGTTGGAGTACGACACAAGTATAACAAACTAATATAATAAATTAACTAAGACGTGCAGTCCATTCTTGAGGGTGAGAAATCTAACTCGAGATTGCTAGGTGACTAACTAGGCATTGTTCGGTAGTTGGCAAGCGCTAGGGCGGGAGTCGCTACTTGTCCGTGTTTAGAGTTTTCCTAGGTTTTCTTCAGTAGAGTTTAAGTCTGCTTCATAGTTTGAGGGTTTTAATCCAGGAGAGGTTTTAATCTGATTTCTGTAGGATTTTGGTACGCTAGGGCGATCCAAATCCATCTTAGCATTTCTACACTTGTCCCGCCTTAAGTCTAGTGAGCTATCCTTGACAGGAGGTTTATTAGGTAAGAATAGGGTCTCAAGTTAATTACCAGATTCAGGATTTATTGCTAGTGTCTAGGGATTTTACCTAAGTAACCAGCCTTCTTCCTATCTGATTTCTCCAGTTCCTTAAGTTCGTATTAGTTGCCGAGTTAAGTTAAGTTGTTTCTATTTAGTTTAATTAAGTTTGTAATTAATAGTTTAAAATACCCCCATTTAAGTATATATTTATTTAGGCTAGTATTCGGTATAGGTTGTGATCTAGAGTTGCATTCGCGTCTTTGGGTTCGATACTCGGTCTTATCTGTTTACTGCTTTGCGACCGGTACACTTGCCGTGCGTGTGTAGTTTTTAGGTGAGTCGTTTTAATTAGAACTTGTGTTATTTATATTTATACATTTACACACATCAGCAACACATATTAACCATCAATTCCACGTTTTTATCAAAACCCTAGATTTTCATAAGAATAAAAAGTGAATATAACATCAATTTCTACCAAATAAAAGGTACATTGATGTTCTTTAGGCCCTAGATGACCCGTTTCTTGATTATGCACTGAAAAACCCCTTGATTTGACTTGGAGGGTGTTTGGGATTGAGTTTCAAAACAACTTATTGACTTATTATTGGCTTTTCCAAAAAGCCAATAAGTCAATAAGCTGTTTGTGTAACCCAAAAGCATTTTTTGTTTTGACTTTTGGCTTTTGGCTTTTAAGGGTGGAAAAACTGTTTTTGAGAAGTTAGAAATCCTGGCTTTTGGCTTTTGACTTTTGGAAAAAAAAATTACAAATCTACCACCCATACAACCAATATTCACAATAAGTTAAGCGAAACACTTATAAAAACAACAATTTATTGACTTTTTGACATTTCTCATCCCAAAAGCTAATCCAAACACTTATTTTAAAACTCTTTTTTTTAAAAAGTCATAAGCCAATAAACACTTTTGACCAAAAACACTTTTGCATTTCCAAACTCAATCCCAAACACCATCTTGGATTGCATAAGATTTGTGAGTTGTTGGTGGAATGTGTGTGTTTTGGGTGTGGAGATCCTCTTCTCCTGATGAATGTCGATCCACCCCTTATTTACAAAATATACCCCCATCTTAACTTTAGCCAATTGACACCTTTTGTCCCTCAAGTCAAGTTCCAAGTTTATTAGAGTAAATGACTACTGGGTTAGTCTCGTGTATTGGGTTTTAGTCTCATTAAAATAATAAAGATTACGGGGTTACATTCCTATCAAGACAAAACCCCGTTTTATTTACTGATAGAAGGTTGGCTCTTTTAGTTAATTCGTTTATTATTTGTTAACAATGCCAAATGGCATGATTAAGCGTAACTGATCTTCGGGGTGTTACACTCTCTCCCTTTCTCTCTCCTCTACCTCTCCTCATTTAAAGTCAAAAAAACGTCTCGTTTCTTCCGAGACGTCAACACCAAAGCAAACAAGTGACCATCAGTTGCAAAGCCGGTAGTTAATAAACAATGAAGGATAAACCAAAACGTCAAGGCAAGGATGAAGCTGTAATCTGATTCCATGATTCTGCAGAATAAATGTTTGCTTTGTTTTTAAGCAGTTTCTCTGACTATGAATAATAATAATAATAATAATAATAATAATAATAATAATAATAATAATTTTGTTCTGTGTTTTTGTTCAATAATCGGCTACCGA
Source organism: Ambrosia trifida (assembly GCA_028751855.1). Classification (NCBI taxonomy): domain Eukaryota; kingdom Viridiplantae; phylum Streptophyta; class Magnoliopsida; order Asterales; family Asteraceae; genus Ambrosia; species Ambrosia trifida. The sequence goes on along the minus strand of CM054122.1, from coordinate 201,956,311 downwards.
TGAAGCTTCTGCTTCTGGAATAAGTACTGCGTGTGATCAAAGGCTGTGTGTGAAGAAACAGTGAAGAAACAATGGTACCCGCCCGTTGAATAATAATAATAATAATAATACTGATGGTCATCACTGGATCTTAACACTGCAAAGCCGGAGATGTCACCGGAAAAAAACACAGAGTGAGACGTCACCGGAGATGTCTGGCATGTGGGAGAGACACGTGTCGTCACCTAACTTGTCCAAACCAGAAACGTCTCGGAAGACGCCTTGGGTGCCTCGAACTTGATGACCCATCTCTCAAAAGAGAAAGGAGGGAGTCATTTTTGTAAAGAGTCCAATCAAACGGCTATTTTCGTGATTTTCCTTGTAAATTGGTACCTATTTAGTTTTTGAGTTTTTTGCCAAAATGGTTGGTTTTTCCAAAACTTTTGTGCTTTTGGTGTTTGTCAGATTTCGTTTTAGAAAACTAGGACTTCCGGAATCTAAGATTGCAGAAGTGGTGATGTGTATAAGTGACTTGGCAAGGGACGATCGATGTGTACAAGAGTGTTGTTTGGCTGTGACAAAGCTGATGATGTGGCGCGATTACAAAGCACTTCCGCAATCTTAGATTGCGGAAGTTGCTTTCCAAAGTTTGTTTTGTAATTCGTCATTGCGGAAGTCTGTATATGTTTTTATTTACTGCCATGGGCTAGGACTAGATGTGTGTATATATATATATATATATATATATAGAGAGAGAGAGAGAGAGGTTAGTTTATTAAAATGAAGAGAAGCGAAGTGTTATTATTAAAAATAGAACGTAAAAATTTAATCGTTCCGGAATCCAACATCTACACATACATTACCACTTTAAATCATTTACCCTATTAGTTAATATGGCATCTCTAAACCCCGGTCCTTGCAATAATCCACTTCTTTGGGCTCAACCACAACATTGTACTGCGAAGCTGTTTGAAGGAAATGGCGAAGAGGGTTTATTGGATTGCAGACGGGGTGACCAACCATTTTGGCATGCCATTGGCGACCATCCGTTAGATCCACGCATTCAAGAATTGGTGCGGATCGCTGGTTTTAGTGGAGTTCTTGAGTGCGGATACCGCAAAATTGACCGGGGGCTAATATCTGCCCTTGTTGAAAGATGGCGTCCTGAGACCCACACGTTTCACCTAAGAATTGGTGAGGCCACTGTGACGTTACAGGATGTTAACGTCCTAATGGGTCTGCGGGTCAATGGTGCAGCGGTCTCAGGACCGCAATTCAGCATAAGAGATGATGCGGAGCGGGTAGAGTATGTCGAAGACATGTTGGGTGTGGAAAGTGAGCCCCGCAATTTCCGCGGAAACACTTTGGAATCCAGCATAATTGTAGAAAAAATAAAGGCTTCGTTACCCGCTGACGCCAATGAGGGTGAGATCACACGACGCGCACGATGTGTGATCTTAATTATTTTGTCATTTTGTATGTTTCCCGACACAAGCCAAAGTTTTGTGTCGTTGTCATTTTTACCACATTTGTTGAATCTTCATCAATGTGGGAGGTTGAGTTGGGGGAGTGCTGTGTTAGCATGGTTGTATCGCAACTTATGCAAAGCAGCAGTAAGGACCACAACCACGGTTGCAGGTCCTATGTTTTTGTTACAACTGTGGGCCTGGACCAGAATCCGGGTATTATCCCCCAAAATTAAACCCCAGTTCCCAGCTGGAGTTCCATTTGGTGTCCTGTAAGTATTCTGTGATGCCTACATAATATTTAGTAAAACTTGTTAATTTAACTAATTATTGTTTTTATAATTATATTTATAGTTGGCGTGTGAGACATGACTTTACGGAGACCGCGTCACACTCCTTACGCCAAATTCGTTCAGAGTTACAAAATCTTCATGAGGAGTCGGTAAGAGTTAATCTACATTGTGTTACTGGTTAAATTGGTACCATGTGTTTATAATAATATTTTTTTGTGAACAAGTTTATTTGGCGACCATATGAAGAAGCGTTTGCGTCTTTGTCGGATTACTGCAAAGACGGGGAGGATTCATGGTGTTGTGAGTCATACATTGTGTGGATGCATATAGTTGAATACCACTCACCCTCGAGGGTCCTTAGACAGTTCGGGTTCTGTCAATTGAGACATCAGGATCCTCCCCTTACCCCTGAAGTCCACCAAAAATTGCATGAAATGAAGCATACCGGGAGAAGACGCACAAACTGGACACATGACCATGCCGACTATATCTCTTCCTGGGAAAATCGCAGAGCCAATAGGGTGGATGGGGAACGGACGATAGTTCCTTCCGTGTCTCCAGATTACATGACTTGGTATTTGGAAAACACGGTTGGATACGTCACCAACCCGATGAATAATCCGGTACCACAAACCGGATCCCGAGATCATGGGTCGATTACCGCACTACTGGTTTGTATATCACTTTAATAATTATGCATTACCTTATAATGCAACAAAATATTTTAATATTTGTTTTTTTAATATTATTGCAGCTGGAAGGGTATACCGAGATACATCGTCTAGCGGCTCGGTATATGGCAAGCGCTCCTGAAGAACTCAGAGACATTCAAAACACTGCCAGCGCAGTGTTGTCTTCAATTCGCGAAGGAGATCGCGTGAATTATCCTTCATGTCTTCAATTCGCGAAGCGGAGACGTGTTGATTATGACGAAGCAGGGCCGTCAACACTTCCAGATACTCCCTTGTATGAAGATGTGGACTTTGCTGAGTTATCAAGGCTGCTTTATGATGATGATGATGATGATGATGATGATGATGAGAGTGTTAGTTTTTCAGTGGCTATTTCATTCACATCCCTGTTAGGAGGGGTCATTCCACAACACTCTAGGGGGGTCATACCTACTCCTCACGAGTCTATTACGTGTACCCCCCCCCCACCCCCTTATAACACTCAGGAAGCTTCGTCCACTCGAGTTGTTTAAAGTGAACAACCACATCGGAATATGGGTCGACCCCTATGTGGTGCCGGTGGTAGATATTGTAATCTACCTAGTTGTGGTGGTCCTGGTTTTTGTATTAATCATGCATGAAATTGTATTATGTTGAATTGCAAACTTATGAAATGGAAATGAAAATTGAAATGGAACACGCAAATGTAACAAACGAGTACTAAGGTTAACCGATAACATACAATATCAAAGCAACACAAAATACTACTACTACAAACTAGCATAGATAAAACAGATCATAAGAAATCACTGTTGACGGAATTGGCAGCTCTTTTTGTTGTGCCCGGTCAACTTACAAATGCTACATTAAAAAAGTTATCATTAAAATATACACTTATATATATTTGAAAAAACATTCATATATATACCATCACTTGGGCAATCCCAGCGTCATCTCTGAAACCCGATTGCGATACCGGGATGGACATTGGATTCGTCATGTATCCCACGGTTCTTTCTAAGTACCATTCCATATAACCGGGATACACGGAAGGAAATGGCGTTTCTTTCCCGCCCACTATTCTATTTTTGCGGTCATTCCACGACTGCACATACTCGCTATGAAAGTTTGCAAACCAAGATTCGTATGGTCTGCCAGAACAGGTTTTTTTGTGCAGTTCGGTGTGGACTTGGGGGGTAAAGGGTGGTCCCTCAGGAATCCATTAACGTAATCCAAATTGTCTCATGACCCTACTAGCTTGGTGGTATTCCACCACCTGAAACCACACAAGAAAGCAATCCGAACGCCAACAATCACTCCCCTCTGTGCAACTTTGAGGCAATATCCCTATGTATTGTGCATAAGGTCTCCAAATAAACTGTTGCAAAAAAATTTAATAAGAATCTCTATTAGTCTCATAATGTATTTTACTTGTAACACAACATCAACGGTCTCATACCTGTTCAGCATGTAAATTTTGTAGTTGTGATCGTATATGTCTTAACGATCGCGAGGCAACCTCCTTTAATCCGTGCTTACCTTTCCAGCTGTAAAAAATAATTAAAAAAAATGACTTAGTTTATTTAACAAATAATTATTTTATATAATATAAGGGTAATGGATAAAATACATACATAGCACCATAAGGTTTTCCAGGCATCAACCGGGTTGAACACTTGGGGGATAGTACACTGATTCGTGTCCAGACCCACAACTGGAGTATAATCATAGGTCCTCCAATTGTTTTATCAGTGGAGACTACGGCTTTACACATATTTCTGTACAAACAAGCCAATGCATCACTCCCCCAACTATATTGACCACATCTTTCTAACGATTCAAGGTGCCTTAAAAATGACAATGATGTGAAACCGTTAGAAGAGTCAGCAAACAATGTGTTACCCACAATAATCAAGACCACACAACGTGCTTGTTGTGTAACATGTTGTGTAATCTGATTCATATCTGCCCCCAGTGGCGAAGCTTGGTTCGTCAATTAGCGGGGGCCGGACTCAATTTTTTTCAAACGGTAGTGGCAAATCAGCGGGGGCCGGACTTAACCCGGACTAAATTTACCTACGAAAATCGCAAATTTTCACTACTGCGCCAAAAAACAGGGGGGGCCATGGCCACCCCTGGCCCTCACAAAGCTTCGTCCCTATCTGCCCCTTCAGGCATAACTTCTTTTACTTTGTTTAAAAGGTATCTTGTTTTAATAGAATTTCCACTCAACATTCCCTCCTCCGCCTCTATGCCTAACAAACCCCCAACTAGCTGTAATCGATCTTGGGATGATAATTTTTCCTCTGGTCCTCCCAATGGGGAACCGTTGACTCGCAATCTCAAGAGCACGTTCACGTCCTCTAAAGTCACCGTCATTTCACCAAACGATAGGTGAAACGAGTGAGTTTCTGGACGCCATCTTTCTACCAACGCGGTTATCAAACCACAGTCATAAAGCAGGTATCCAACATCAAGAACCCCACCAAAGCCTGCCATTCTAACCATCTCTTCAACATTGGGGTTTAACGAATTTTTTTTAATGGCTGAAAACAATGCCTGGTCGCCCCGCCTAATATCAAGCTCTGTGGCATGGCCAACATCATCTTCGAACAGATAAGCCGAACGATGTTGTGGCTGCAGCCATAGAAGCTCATTGTTTCTTGGACCCGGGTGTAAATGTGCCATTTTTTTAGATATGATGCTTGTAAAATTATCTTCTTTAGAAGCTCTTTGTGTTATGAGTTTAGTGATTTTGATATTTAGTATGTATGTATGTCTAAGAAATGAAGAACCGTTCGTTCCATATATATATTCAAATGCATGCAATTGATTAGATGTTACTATGCCATATTCATATTTCTTTCCCTCTCACATTTACATTTACAATGCAATTGATTTGATAGTGTGTAAGAGTTAAAGACAAAAAACATGCACAACTTTAAAATAACTCCCGCAATCTAACATCCAACACCCGCAATCTCAGATTGCGAGTCTTCCAAGGTGGCAGTCGTCCTCGTCCACAGTCAGCCAGCTCATCCAAGTCAGCATGACGCATAACGACTCCCGCAATCTTAAATTGCGGGTCTTCCAAAAGCCAAAAACGTTTTCTGACAACTACCTTTGCCACAAAAGTTTTGGAAAAACCAACCATTTTGGCAAAAAAAAAAAAAAAAAAAAAAAAAAACTCTTTAGTTTTTACTTTTTAGTCTCTTCGCTTACCTCAAGTCCTCAAATACTATTCGGTATTCAGTTCGTGTTCCACAAAAACAATGATACCGTGACAACGGTTCAATAGCAATACCTCTGCCCCTGATTCCCATATCTTGATCACGCTGCTGCAGAGAGAGTGACGTTATGAAATCCCACCGCCGTTCGATTTCGCCGGAGAATCCATTCAACTTTTATAAAATCATTCTCTCCGACGAAACTCAATCCACAGGCATTGTAAGTTCACATTCTCTTTTCACCATACCTTTGTTTGTAACACTTTTATTTTGGGCTTATTTAGGATTCGCTACGTCTATTCAAGCTGTAAAAAGTGTCAGAAAATAGGCTTTTCAACCTTCAAATTTTTATTTGATTTTTATTTCTGTAAAAACAGAGGTTGCCGGAGAAGTTTACACAGGAGTATGGAAAGTATCTGTCTGAGACACTAACACTGAAGGTGCCAAACGGTGACGTTTGGCACGTTGATTTACACAAGTCAGGAGATGAGTTTTGGCTTAAAAATGGGTGGGGGGAATTTGCAGAGCGTTACGGTTTAGGGTTTTCGAACTTGATGATGTTTAGCTATGAAGGGTTGTCGACATTTGTTGTGATTATATTTAATGCGAGTGCATCAGAGGTTGAATACCCTCAGCACACAGCTGATCATCGCACAAGTTCCGTAAAACGGGGTAAGAGGAAATGTACAGTTTCTGATGATGAATCGAAGACTACAGTTGATGATGATGATGATAATGATGACGATGACGACGACAATGATGTCTTTTCGTCTTCGTTAAGGATGGAAGATCAAGAACACGGGATCAAGATTGATGGTTTGTTGAATATATACTTAATATTTGTGTCCGTTTGGTTAATATTTGTTTTCCGTAGAATAGGTTTCCCCATACGAAAAGGGGTGGCGGTGCAGCTTATTGCCCGTCTGCCTGCTCTTTTGATGTAAAAAAAACTAAGGTGAATATATATTTGTTTTATGTTTGGTTAATTTGTTGTTTTAATTTGATTTATTTTTTTTATGAAGGTGAATGTTCAACTAAAGCTAAGAGCGTAGAGGAAGGAAGACAGGTGGTTGAAGAAGCTAACGATGATTTCAATCATGAGGAACCCTTCATGATTTATATAAATAAGTCACATCTTACTAACCGCGGAGTGGTAACTTCATCTTTGTTCGTTTTATGTAGTGTTTTTCATAACTCGACTAGTTGAACTGGTGAACCGGACAAATAAACGGTTCAATTGAGTCTATTTGAACGGGCTGGTTACTAGTCAGACCTGGAATTACCTGGACTGATTTTTTTTTTCTTGTTTCAAAATATATTTTACTGATTGTTTACTACTTCATGCTTTATATTTTGTTTACTTAAAGTAGTAATAAATAGAAAGATTTTGTTTTTGAGATGGTGATATGTTTATGTGGTTCGACTAAGCTTAGTGATCCGACTAGTGACCCAATATGGCTGACAGTTGAAGGACCTATCTGTTTATGAAAATATTTGCAATACATTATCTTTATAAAGTAGTAAAACAGTCACTAGTTGAGTCACTTTTTTCGGATGCAGTTTCTACCAGTGGAGATCAAAAGGAAGCTGTTGGGGGGTGACAAGGACAACAAATGTTTGCTTATGCTAAAGAATGATGGAAAGCTGAAGGCATGGGAGGTTGTTGCAGAGGGTGGTTATTTGGGGAATGCGGAATGGCTGAAGTTTGTTGAAGACAATGGTGTTAAGGTTGGGGATATATGTGCTCTTGAACCGATTCACAGGGACAAAAATATTCTAGGTGTTACCGTCTTTAAATCTAGTTCTTAAGTTGTTTTCTTTTTAATCAAAATCACTACTTTTTGTATCAACAGTTAAGTACTCAACTTGTTTGATAAAGATTATCACTTTTTGTATAGACTATTATGTAATCTACTTGTTTGATCATGTTGTATTTAGTCAAACATTAACATACAATGAATCATTCCTGAATGATAATCCACCACTGTTGACTCTGCATCAGGTTTTTGGGGTGTCATATCTTACCCGTTTCGTTTTATAAATAAGTCGGGTTCAGGTTGACCTGTTTAGTTACATGGGCCGGGCAACTAACTTGTTTGACCCGTTAAACTCAGTTTTTACAACCTGGTTAATACGTTTACAACTTGATTACTACCAATCAACCTGTTTGACATGCTTAGATAAGAGCTAAATGAGTCGTGCTCGGGCTACATTATTTCCATGTGTGTGTGGATTTGAGTTGATGTTTTTTACATGAATAAAAAACAGGTCGTGTTAGGATTGAACAATTCAACTCGCAAACAGTCCAACATGAAACCAGTCAACCCAACACGATATTCAGTGTCAAAGTGCAATGCTTCAAAATACATGTCTGGTGAATGTGGTGGGACTACAAGAGTAGCTGTTCTAATTGCAGGTAAGAAGTTAAGATTTTGGTCACTTTCGGCCATTTTATGTACTAAAACACCAATGTTTTTTTTCTGTATATTTCTTAGGGATTATTGTTGGAGCTTCTTTAGTGTCTTCGATCGTGCTTATTTGTTACTGCATCAGAAAACGAATAAACTTAAGAAAACAAAAGAGTGCAGAACGTCTGCTTTCAGAAGCTAGAGGGGGCTTAAATGTACCATTCTTCCCCTACAAAGAAATCTCACGGGCAACAGACAGTTTCTCTGAGAAACAAATGCTAGGTGTAGGAGCGTCTTTTAGGATGGTGCATTGAAGAAGGCGAACAAATCCTCGTGTATGAATTCATGCCAAATGGTACCTTATCTCAGCATCTGCAAAGAGAAAGAGGAAATGGTCTTTCATGGACAGTGCGGCTAACCATTTCAACTGAAACTGCACAGGCAATCGCTTATCTTCATTCTGCTATGAACCCGCCGATTTATCATAGAGACATAAAATCAAGCAACATACTTTTAGATTATATTATAGTTCAAAAGTTGCAGGCTTTTTTGGTCTTTCTAGACTCGGGATGCTTGATGAGTCGCATATCTCGACTGCACCTCAAGGGACACCTGGCTATGTGGACCCACAGTACCATCAAAACTTCCATCTTTCTGATAAAAGTGATGTTTATAGCTTCGGCGTTGTTCTTGTAGAGATAATCAAAGCTTTAAAAGTGACTTGTCAAGGCGTAACAGTGAAGTCAACTTGGCTGCTCTTGCAGTTGACAAGATTTGGAAAGGTCGTGTAGATGAAATCATAGATCCGTTTTTGGAACCAAACAGGGATGCATGGACAACTTCCTCGATCCACAAAGTAGCTGAGCTGGCGTTTCGATGCTTAGCTTTCCATGGGGATGTGAGACCTTCAGTGACTGAAGTTGCAGATGAGTTGGAACATATTAGAATCCGTGGTTGGGCCTCAACGGATAGTTATACAGCCAAAGATAAAGATAGCTCGCCTGTGACGGTGCAGGCAGGGTGGGCAAGTGAGCAGAACTCACCCTCAACCAGCAGTTTGGGCCTCAACGAATGTAGAAACAGGTGCAATGTGTTGCAGAGTAGTGTGCAAAAACTGCAGGAACTTTGGGTGGGGAAGTTGTGGTGAGCATCTGAAGTTGGTGTATGACTGTATGGTGCTATAGAAATGGGTAAGCATTGTATGCGTCGTTCGTGGCCTGGGGTTGTACTTGCTTCATCTGAGACGGCTTCGGCTACTTCTGCTGCAGCCACTACTGCAGGTAGTTTATTTGTTAGAATAAAAGAACACCACAGCCTGAATGGTTTCTAAATCTTATGGTATTGATGATTATAACAAAAGTTTTATACTTGAATACTGGCAGGATAGATTTATGGTTATGCGCAATGTTGGAAGACAATATCTTTCGTGTGTTGGTGTGTGTTTTATCATATGTTGAAAGCAAATAAGCCCTTGCCTATAATCACCCAAGCAAATAAGCCTTTGCCTATAATCACCTAAACAAATAAGCCCTTGCACGAGTCCTTTTAAGCTTAAGGTATGTTTAGGTGATTATAGGCAAGGGCTTATTTGCTTACAACATAATGAGAGCCAGTCCCTATATAAACCCCTACTATAGATAGTACTATGACTAGACTACTACATATAATGTAATAACCGCAACATCTAGAGGCCCAAAGTCTAGAGGCCTAAGTGTTTTCAACAAAAACATGAGTAAGTCCATTAAAGCCCAGAACAATATTTTGTTTTCCTTTTCCAATTATATCTCACTCACTAAGAGGAGTCCAGGCTATTGTTTTGTAAGTGGATAAGACCACTCGGTACGGGGACCGGCAAGGGGCCGGCGATGCCAAGCCGGGCCGGGCTACACCGCCCCCCTGGCGCGGCAACGGCAAAGCCGGCACCCCTTTGCCGTTGATGCCGGGGCTGCTGGTGCATTGGGACGCGTGAAAAGTGGGGGGACGTGCCATTTGACCGTTGCATTATGACCGTTTAAAAAAAAAAAAAAAAAAAAAAAAGAATTTTTTTTCAAAACTCTATTTAAACCCACTCATTTTATACCATTTTCAACACAAATCCAACCCCACTTTTTATACCAACCCTTATTTTATATAAAAAATACTTTATACTTTATTCAATGGATCCCAACCAAAACAACCCAAACCCGAATCAACCACCACAATATAACCAAAACAACCCGAATCCAAACCCGTTCACGATGCCAATGGATCCATCTTGGGCTACTTTTGCGGGTTTTCAACAAACTCCCAACCCTTTCACCCAATATCCTCAAATGCACCAAAGCCCTACTACCTTTAACCAATTCCATAATTTGCCCTACTACCTTTAACCAATTCCATAATTTGCAAATGCCAATGGATCCATCTTGGGCTACTTTTGCGGGTTTTCAGCAAGACTTCGGAGTCGGGCGATTATAGCGTGGGAGGCGGGTCGACCGGTCATTGTCAAATAAATATAAACGATGACCCAGACCCAGAGTTCGAGGATACTCCCGTTCAAGAGGAGCCACGACCCATAGGGAGGGACAGAGCAAAAAAACAAGCGGCGGCTGCAAAAAAACAAGCCGCGTCAGGGAGCGGGAGCGGGTCAATGTTGGACGGTTTGGTCGCTGAATTGGCATCCTTCAAAAATACTTTTAGTGAAAGTCAAGCGGAGAAGAAGAAATTGAAGGAACGGGAAGTCGAAGAAAAGCTTCGTTTGAAGCAAAAGAGGGTGGAGGAAAGCATTCGCCAAAAGAACGAGGATAGGCAAATAGAAGAATGGCGAATAATGACGGCAAACATCAACGACTACCCCGAAGAAGACCGTCCCGTTTTGTTGAAGATGAAGGAGAGCATCGCAAAAAAATATAATCAGTAGTTTATGTTTTTTTTTTATTTAAGTGTTTGTTTTTATTTGAAAATTGTACTTTTTTTTATTTAGGTGTATTTTTTTTTTTAATTTAAGTGTTTGTTTTTAATTTAAATACATCTTCACATTTTATATTAATATGATAATATTATTTAATTAAAAAAAAAGAAAAAAAAATGAAATAGCATTAAATGTTGTTGGGCCTCCTCCACACCCCTAGGAGCATCATCCTAAGGATGCTCCTACCCCACGCTGACGTGGCAGGTGAGGTGGAGGCAAGACATGGATGTTGGGCCTCCTCCACACCTAATGGTCTAATGGATTACCCAATATGTTCACTTCAAACATTTGTTTGATTAATTGTCAAGTAATTATGATATGGCATCATTTATCTTAGAAGAGGGTTTTAGTGCAATACGTATCAAGAAACTTAATCAATTGCTTCGGACTTTTATTAATGATGAAAATGAATAAGAAAGGCTTTGGCTATTTGGACACCCAAGGAATCTAATTTGACACCCTACTCATGCATCATATAGAGCTATACGATGAATATAGGGTACAAAAAGCTGAAACACTGACTCCAAGGCACGTACAGCCTGCAACCTCGTACTTATATGCCTCGTATAAAGCTATACGAGGCATATAGGGTTAACTTTTTTAATTTTTTCATACTTAGGGTTTTGTGGAATATGTGGGCCTGATATTTCAAATATTGGGCTATACGAGGGCAATACGAGGTTTTTTTTTTTTTTTTTTTTTTTTTTTTTTTTTTTTTGAACGTGCAATAACAGTCTGATACATATCAGTCTGAATTTTTAACGTATAATTTTATAAGTTGAATTGACTCTTCTTAACACCAACAACCACATGATTAAAAGTCATGAAGTTGCTAATCTCAATCTCCACTATATTCCCTGGCAAAAAGATAATCATCTTCACCCCTTGAATTGACTGTTCTTAATACGTTAATATCAGTCTAAATTTATTATGTATATTTTTAGAAGTTGAATTGACTCTTCTTAATACGTCAATATCAGTCTGAATTTATTACGTATATTTTTCGAAGTTGAATTGAGTCTTCTTAATACGTCACTAACAGTCTTAATTTTTAACGTATAATTTTCGAAGTTGGGTTTGTTTTTTAAACATTGTTTCTATTTTTTAAATAGTTTTGATTTGTAGCTATTGTATATACATCACAAAGATATATAACTTAAGTTGATTTGTAACTGAATAACTGATCAAGAACTATTAACAACAGTAAATAAACATCACAAACATAAATATCTGAACTGAATATATACATATCAACTAACAAGTTCATACAATAGAAGTCATAATAGTACTGAATACATTCAAAATAACTGAAGCATAGAAAATAAAAAACTAATGATCTACATCATCTGCCTCACGTGGCGCTGGTGGTGGTCGTGGTGCTGGTGGGGGTTTGACCGGTAATCATGCTTGCTGTCTCCTCTCTGCCTCCGACTCAGCCAGCCACGTCATCCAGTCTAGAATAGCGTCGTGACCACGGCGCATCTCCTCCTGATCGCGACGCAGATCACGAATACTGCGCTCCATACGACGCATCCTCTCTACAACATCAAGAGGGGCACCCCGGTAAACGTGAGCCGGGTACTGAGGTGGCTCTCGAGGCGCCGGCTCATCCTCTACCTCTGGCTCTAGATCAACCTCAAACGGACCATCCACGTCCTCCACCATATCCCCCTCAACATCCCAAGGGTAAGGTGGGATGACCTCCGGTAACTCCACCGGCACAAAAAGCTCTCCCTCGGCGTTCTTAAAACGCCGACCCATCCCAGCGAACTTGCGCGTAACGCGCATGCCAATGATCGTCCTACGATCCAACTGAGATGGCTGGAGCGGAGGACGCAAGTGGGGGTCACCATCGGGCAGAAGCCCCAAGTGACGAGCGAGGATGGTGACATACGCACCACCGTATAAATCTCCCCGCTGCTGACGGTGTATGGCGGAGGAAAACCACTCCGCCATACAACGCGCGAGCGCGCACGGCCTCCGATATAATAGACAGTAAAGATAAAAGAGGTCCATCCTCGTGCACCACTCGCGGGAGGACTGGCGTGGCTGGATCGACGTAGCGATCAACCGGTGCATATATCGGTGGAGGGGGTCACAAATGGCGGTCACCCTGCCCTTGTCCTTCTGAAACCGGCGACCAGGAGCTATGACCGCCCAAAAACCAAGCAACGTAGGCCTAGACGTCTCGCGTATAGCATCTCGATATAACGCGGTATCCGTCTCAGGCTCCGTGTAAAACCCCAAACGGCACGCGAACGAGCGTAGGGACATCCTGAACGTCTGCCCCGCAAGCCGGAATGTGATCTCGAAGAAAGGATCCTCGGGATCATCGTCCTCCTCTGGTCGATCTGCTGGTCGTGGGGTGAAAGTAAAGGAAGACAAGAACTCCACGGTCAGCTCCCGAAACGTCGGAGTATGGGCACCATCAAACATACGGCTCCAGGGCGTATCAACGCCGATGATATCACGTGCCCGGGCCAGCTCACCAAACTCTTCCAACGCAGTATAAGAAACGGACTTGTGAGACGCGACCTGCATTATGTTAATAACAATAACAATAATAACAATAATAACAATAATAAATAATAAAGAATAAATAATAATAATAATAAATAATAAAGAATAAATAATAATAATAATAATAATAATAATAATAATACCTGCATCCTCCTAAGCTTCTGACAGCGGTGCCACGCCTTGCTGTGTAACACCCCAAAGTCTCGAAGTGATTACGTCACCTTACGTGTCTCTTAAACGGGTCGGGTCGGACCTGACCACCCGGTTATCCAAATTAATTATTCAAGTTCGAATCTCGCAGGCAAACCGTTTCAACCGAATATATAAATAATAATTATCGAATTATTATTATAGCGGTTAAACGCTCTTTATCTGTTATTAACCCGCCGTCAAACGACTTTTGTTTAGTCGTTATAATTATTACCAGTTATCGCGAGTCTCAGTATTTATCCCCATAGCCAAACACCCTCTATTTAATTTATTCTATAAAAACCCCTCTCTGCCCTCATCTCGTAACTCTCTCTCTGCACATCACATATACACACACATATGAGTGTGAGATGAACCCAGCCGGACCATCATCACTCCGACCGCCGGAACCGGCCGCCGCCGGCCTCCTTCACTACCGCCATCTTTCCGGACACCACACACAGACGCAGCAAGGGCTGGATAGCCATGGCAGCGCCGCTGCCTCCGTGCTTCCATCACCCCTGCCGCTGTCTTCTGTCTCCGGTCACCCTCTCCGACTGCCGCCGCCTCCATCTCCGGTAAGACCACTACCTCACCCTCCTTCTCTTCTGACCCGATTAACAAGCAGCAACCCATCATCGGACCATCCCTATGCTCTGTTGAGTTCAGTTATAAACAGATAACCTTTCCCTTCACTCCTCCGTTACAGATAATAACCCGGACAGTCACCCGAGCCGGTGACTGTCATCCGATATATCATCGTGTTTCAGCAGCCGACCACGCAACTAATCCCTTGTTTTAATGATACCGATAAACCATCACCCGAATCCTTCTGTTATTCTTAACCAATTGTTCGGTTATTGGTATTAACCGTGGTGTATTGTTATACGCAGGCAAAGACTGAGGTTTGGCCAACCTTCGCTCGAGCTCCGTTAATAATCCGGCAAGTATCCGGATCTGTTCCAAGTTCATATGTATGAAGTTATATGGAAGGGATTGGATATTATTAACAAACTGAGTCAGCTCCGGGTCATAACCGATGTACTTCCGGCAAGTGCTTCGGTTACCAAACCCATTAGATTATCCGTAATCAAAGGGCCGATTGCCTTTGGTTATGTTTCGATAAGAATTCGGTGAGTATCCGGTTATAATTCTTATAAGTATAATTCTATTGATTTATTGGTTATACAATCTAATAATCGGTTATTAATATAATGGTTATGATTGTGCGAGGTACCAATAATCAAGTCGGAGAATACGAGTCATCGCCGAGTTGACTCAGTGACTCGGTCAACACCCGGAATAGAACCCGGTCCATTGACTAGACGAGGAGTATTATTAATTATACGAATATATATATATAATACGAATAACGTACGGACTTGATAATAATAATAAGAGACTAATAATTATATATAGAATATATACGTTTATATATAAGATTCGATATATAAAACGATATACTAAGCTCGGGTAAGAATGTCTAGAGTTCTTTTAGGTTCGCGTGCCAAGCTGTAAAGGCCAGCTTTGTTTCTTTTCGCCTAGATTGACCAAACCCCGAGTTTAGGACTATCTAATATATACCGGATTCCATATATATAAATTGTATATATGATATATATCCTAAGTATTACAATCTAACAAGTCCCACGCGTAAACCGTATCAATATATATATATATGAAATATAATTGTAATAGGAAGATTAGCTGAAGATTTAACGCAAACAAGTGAGTATCGTGAACTCCCCACTTTTACAGTTTTATTAAGTGTTTTCGGGGAAATACATGTCACTTATAAGAAAACATAATGCTTTACATAAAAGAATAACGATTTATAGAAGTTATAGAAAGGGGCAATAGAAACAACGAGGACAGTACTGGACGGTATCGCCATTTCCTTTCTTGTCTAACTAGAGGACAAGAACCAGTTTACCCGAGTAGAGGGTAAAATAATCATATATTATCACAAGCAGAGTGATACCATAGAAAGGAATGGCAACTTATAGAATATAATCGAAATAATAGACATATAATCGAATTAATAGAATATCTAGTTCCCCTCCAGAATATAGAATTGTAAAGCATGTTTATAAAAGATATTTATAAAAGAATTATAAATAAACGAACTGGCCATTCACTTTATAAAATACGCGACCTCACCAACTTTATGTTGACAGAAACTATTTTTGACATGTGTTCAGGTAACCCAACAGAATGATGACGTGGATCCTGAAAGACTAGAGACTGTTATTATCCGAATTCCGCTGCGTAGCTCCGATTACCCGACCCGACGGCCCGGCCACGTCAGCCAGGGTCGTTACATGTGGTATCAGAGCCGCACTAATAACAGTTTTGAAGTCTTTAGTCCGGGATCTACCAGAATATTTTTTTTTCTAAAAAGAAATGTCGCTTAGAGAAATATTTAGGATGTTAGGATTAGTAAAGAAAAAAAAAAAATCAGGCTATTAAACTTTTGGGTACCTAAAATGTCAAACCATTATAAAGTTGGTGAGAACCATAACCGTATACTAGAAATCAGAATGAATCCACTACAGGATATTACTAGAATGATTATGTGGGATAAATTGACAATTATGTACACAGTTGTGAATTTATATGCACATTTAATTTCTGGGAAATCTTACAGGATATTAAGGCTACAAGAAATGAGAATATATACAGAACGGAAACCAGATATATTAATAGAAATCATAAAATAAATCTTGATATAAATAAGAAATGACGAAGTTATAAAAAGTATATATATGTGGATATAGAAAAATATATAGAATATAAAACATAAACTATTCATCTTAATTCAAGAAAACTTCGTATAAGTTTATTGAATTATTCCAGTCTCAGTAATCATTCAGATCGTTAACCTCACGGTTATTTCGATAATTATAAACAGGATACGAATATACGCTCCAACTTGAACATTCCTATGCTCGAGTTTTCCAGAAATATTATTTTTACACCATAATTCCGAAAATTTTTATAAAATTTGATATACTAGAAACATATAAATATCGTGTTTTTAAAGAATTTTCTTCGATTATTTAAGATTAAATATATTCCGCGATTATTTAAAAGGTATTAAATCTTTTCAGTATAACTACGAAGTTTATTGATTTTATACTTAGCCATTATGATTTTTATACTAAACCAGTATTTCAATTTTTAGTAAAAATGTATATAAATATCCCTCCGTTTAAAATTTTAAATAAACGATTTAGTTAATTTATAAAATTAAGAAAAATCCGTTAATATCATAACTTATTTTTATTTAAGTAGTGATAATTTTTGAAAAACCCCAGAATCTATCTCAGGTTTATCCAAAATTTATCCGTTTAACCTTAAAGTTTTGACCTCAATATTTTGAGAAATCTATTTATTTTATCAATCTAAAATAAGAAATGTGTTTAGTAAAAATTTTAAAGAATTCCGATATTATGAAAAACTTTTACCGTAACTCTTTCTAAATAATTATTATTTTCAAGAAAAGAAATATCAATACGAAACCCGAACCAGTATTATTATTATAAATTTTTCCTAAAGATTTTATCTGAAAACCCACGGCTATATTATTTTGCTCGAACCCATTTTACTTGGTAGTCGTATCATTTTTGAAAACGAATATTATTACGAAACTCGAATCGGTATTGGTATTATAAGTTATTTCTAAAAGTTTTTATACAAAAGAACCACGACCGTATTATTTTACCAAATCGTATTAAACTCCACCTTTGGTGTCCTTTTTGTGAAAATCTTTAATCAAATTTATATCATAAGTCACGATTTTGTAATTATATTCGATTATATAATTTCTTTGATATTTTATCTCGATATAGTGATAAGTTTTATATATTACGATTAATAATATAAATCCATCTTTGTGTATAGATAAAAATTTCCGATAAGTATTATAATCGATTCCTCCCAAAAGTTAAATAATATTTTGAACGGAAATATCATTATCCTGAATTCATGCGACGAAATTATTTGAATTCTAAAGAAATCGAATTCCTATTCGCTCGACTATACGGAAATATAACTATCATCTTGATTCCACGACTCGAATAAGTCAAAGGTATTAAGCAAGATTGGATTGGTTATGACACGAACAAATTCTTGAATGATTGACAGTCTACTTCGTTAGACTTATATCAATATGTTTCTCTCCAGAATATATAATTTCGAAAATATGAGAAAATAAAAGAACAGAATATAGAATAATATGGGAAGGACACATACCTATTGTGATTAAAATAAACGAATACTGGAATGTTAGGTGAGGTGAAATAGTAATTATGATCATGACATAATTATGAATGTCACAGGCACAGGAACATTCGGGTAGGAATTTATCAAGATCACGGTTTGTCTGTGTAACGAACATATTAAAAGAAATAATAAAGGTAAGAAATATGAATCTGAATTATCAGCATATCGTATGTGGAGAATACGACCACAAAACTGGCAATCTAGTTGAAATTCCTTCGTGAATACAACTAAGAAAATATTTGCAGAATATAAACCATCGATTGGTTAAATTCTATGAATCAGTTTACTGACTTTGATTGCCAACCAAAGATAGTGTATGTTCCCTGTGCAATTCCCGGGACAAATGATATCTGGACCCTTACAGAAGGTATATCCGGACATTTGCCGCCAAGTCACAGGAATTCTTTGTAAGAATATTGACACTATGAAAGAATCTTCTCAGTCACTTCTGTATAAAAACTCGCGTGAGTTATTGTACGATTGAATTGGTAAAAACGGTTAAGTGTTACCAAGTTGAAATTCATAAATAAGAAGTGATGAAAGAATTGTTAAATTTTTAAAATATAACGGATATAAAATATATATGGATTCAGAAACCGGAATGGTAGAATCCACTGAAATATCAAATATATTAAGAAATGATTAAATACCAAGCGGAAACGTGTAGAGATTCGCAAGGTATGATCGACGTGAAAACGAAAAATGAATAGGAATTATGCTCATTTTTCCAGTGAAACTCTTCGGCCAAGGAATGACGAATTTCCTGTCCCGAATTAAAGGTCGTGAGAGATAATTCAAGAAATCATTGTTTTGGCAAGAATTATCTATATGAATATTCCGATGAAATAAGCTTTGCTTATAATAAGTTGGATTAAGAAGATATGATATATTGCCTATATATATAAGTCTATCGGAACATGTTTCCAGACACCAATAATATAAACTTTAATCGAATTTATATATAAGAAAGAATTATTCCAAGCAAACGTACATTATAGAAATACTGAATTTATAGTGTGTGCTATAGATATTATCAGTATTTGCTTGGATATAAAAGAATATAAATGAATAAATAAAAGAATATAAATCGAGAAATAAAAAGAATTATCAATCGAAAAGACATCCGATATGTCTGAAAAATAGAAAGGCATCCGATATGCCGAGAAATATAATTATCAGAATAAGAATATAAACATTAAAAGAAATTATCCAGATAAAGATATAAGTCGTACGAAAACGACTAGAAATATTATAAAGAAATATTTTACCGAGAGCGTATCGAATCCCGAACTAGAAATAAGAAAGAATTTTACAGAAATAGTTAATGCGATAAGTATAGTAATCCGGAATGATAATCATGATTTTGAGAAAGACTAAATGATGCATTGTTCTCAGAATTTTAAAGTCAAAAGGATCGTAACGACAACTGTTACCAGTAGATTCCGAGACTATAAAGAGAAACTTACATATATTGACTGTAGAATTGTGAAAGACCTCGTTCACGATAATACTGAGAAAAGTCGATTAATATGTATCAGACACAATGCAGTTAATCATCAATGAAATAGTCAGTAAGACTATTATAAGATGAATTAAGAGAAATCTCAATCATCAATGAATTAGTCTTTTCCGGTACCTTTAAGAATTCAGAGAAGATACATCTAGTAATCTGAGAAACCTCCTAAGTATATCCACGAATAGAGATCAACCATATAGATAGAACTTAAAGGATAGAATTTATAAGAATTAACCCGATAGTTACCAAGTTATCCCTACTCTTCAAGAATCGGAATTACAATGATGGTAAATTCTAAAGTTCGAATAAAAGAAATAGTAGCTCGGATCCCGTTCAAATCATAATAACGAAGGGACTTCCGTATCTATCTCTTGAGAACTGTCTAGAATCCATCATTGTAAACGAATCCGAATATCAAACTCTGAAATCATAGTATCAATACGAGAACCTTTAATAACCATATCGAAATAATACAGATAATCCATGTATCTGAATTAATATGACTATAGCAAGAAAGGTTAAAACGTAATTAGAAATATGATCAAGATGTAGTCGTACAGATTGACATTTCTAATATTGGATTGATACCAGATCGATTTCCTCGCAAACCGTGAGAACCAATCATGTCCCGATGACAAATATTTCGGTTCTAACTATAACGTCCTTATAGATTAAGAATATAAAGGACAAGATCATTCAAATTTCGGGGACGAAATTTCCTAAGGGGGGGAGATTGTAACACCCCAAAGTCTCGAAGTGATTACGTCACCTTACGTGTCTCTTAAACGGGTCGGGTCGGACCTGACCACCCGGTTATCCAAATTAATTATTCAAGTTCGAATCTCGCAGGCAAACCGTTTCAACCGAATATATAAATAATAATTATCGAATTATTATTATAGCGGTTAAACGCTCTTTATCTGTTATTAACCCGCCGTCAAACGACTTTTGTTTAGTCGTTATAATTATTACCAGTTATCGCGAGTCTCAGTATTTATCCCCATAGCCAAACACCCTCTATTTAATTTATTCTATAAAAACCCCTCTCTGCCCTCATCTCGTAACTCTCTCTCTGCACATCACATATACACACACATATGAGTGTGAGATGAACCCAGCCGGACCATCATCACTCCGACCGCCGGAACCGGCCGCCGCCGGCCTCCTTCACTACCGCCATCTTTCCGGACACCACACACAGACGCAGCAAGGGCTGGATAGCCATGGCAGCGCCGCTGCCTCCGTGCTTCCATCACCCCTGCCGCTGTCTTCTGTCTCCGGTCACCCTCTCCGACTGCCGCCGCCTCCATCTCCGGTAAGACCACTACCTCACCCTCCTTCTCTTCTGACCCGATTAACAAGCAGCAACCCATCATCGGACCATCCCTATGCTCTGTTGAGTTCAGTTATAAACAGATAACCTTTCCCTTCACTCCTCCGTTACAGATAATAACCCGGACAGTCACCCGAGCCGGTGACTGTCATCCGATATATCATCGTGTTTCAGCAGCCGACCACGCAACTAATCCCTTGTTTTAATGATACCGATAAACCATCACCCGAATCCTTCTGTTATTCTTAATCAATTGTTCGGTTATTGGTATTAACCGTGGTGTATTGTTATACGCAGGCAAAGACTGAGGTTTGGCCAACCTTCGCTCGAGCTCCGTTAATAATCCGGCAAGTATCCGGATCTGTTCCAAGTTCATATGTATGAAGTTATATGGAAGGGATTGGATATTATTAACAAACTGAGTCAGCTCCGGGTCATAACCGATGTACTTCCGGCAAGTGCTTCGGTTACCAAACCCATTAGATTATCCGTAATCAAAGGGCCGATTGCCTTTGGTTATGTTTCGATAAGAATTCGGTGAGTATCCGGTTATAATTCTTATAAGTATAATTCTATTGATTTATTGGTTATACAATCTAATAATCGGTTATTAATATAATGGTTATGATTGTGCGAGGTACCAATAATCAAGTCGGAGAATACGAGTCATCGCCGAGTTGACTCAGTGACTCGGTCAACACCCGGAATAGAACCCGGTCCATTGACTAGACGAGGAGTATTATTAATTATACGAATATATATATATAATACGAATAACGTACGGACTTGATAATAATAATAAGAGACTAATAATTATATATAGAATATATACGTTTATATATAAGATTCGATATATAAAACGATATACTAAGCTCGGGTAAGAATGTCTAGAGTTCTTTTAGGTTCGCGTGCCAAGCTGTAAAGGCCAGCTTTGTTTCTTTTCGCCTAGATTGACCAAACCCCGAGTTTAGGACTATCTAATATATACCGGATTCCATATATATAAATTGTATATATGATATATATCCTAAGTATTACAATCTAACAAGTCCCACGCGTAAACCGTATCAATATATATATATGAAATATAATTGTAATAGGAAGATTAGCTGAAGATTTAACGCAAACAAGTGAGTATCGTGAACTCCCCACTTTTACAGTTTTATTAAGTGTTTTCGGGGAAATACATGTCACTTATAAGAAAACATAATGCTTTACATAAAAGAATAACGATTTATAGAAGTTATAGAAAGGGGCAATAGAAACAACGAGGACAGTACTGGACGGTATCGCCATTTCCTTTCTTGTCTAACTAGAGGACAAGAACCAGTTTACCCGAGTAGAGGGTAAAATAATCATATATTATCACAAGCAGAGTGATACCATAGAAAGGAATGGCAACTTATAGAATATAATCGAAATAATAGACATATAATCGAATTAATAGAATATCTAGTTCCCCTCCAGAATATAGAATTGTAAAGCATGTTTATAAAAGATATTTATAAAAGAATTATAAATAAACGAACTGGCCATTCACTTTATAAAATACGCGACCTCACCAACTTTATGTTGACAGAAACTATTTTTGACATGTGTTCAGGTAACCCAACAGAATGATGACGTGGATCCTGAAAGACTAGAGACTGTTATTATCCGAATTCCGCTGCGTAGCTCTGATTACCTGACCCGACGGCCCGGCCACGTCAGCCAGGGTCGTTACATGCTGCCAGCAGGAAACTCCAAGTACGGGTGACCCAGAAGTGGGTCAACCTATCGTGGTGGTGGCGGTGGTGGTCCTCCTCCCTCCTCCCCGTCAAAGTCCGCGTCCTCGCCATCAAATATATCCGCCATACTACGTAATTTTAAAAAAAATAATGTTATTTTTTTAAAAATAATGTTATTTTAAAAAAATAATGTTATTTTTTAAAAAATAATGTTATTTTTAAAAATATGGTATTTATAAAAAATAATGTTATTTTTAAAAATAAATATTTTTTAATAAAAAATTTGCATATATATTATTATTGTTATTATTAAAGTAAAAGATTAATAAAATTAAAAAAAAAATAAAACTATGAATGAATATGCATCGTATTGCCCTGTATGATGCATATTCATTCATCTTCAATAAAGAAACCCAGATCTGTTCATCTTCATCAGCCCCAAATTCAAGTTTCATGAATGATTATGCCTCGTATTGCCCTGTATGAGGCATATTCATTCATCAAATCCACATGAATCCCATCTAAGTTCCCCAATTCAGCCCCAAATTCAAGCCCAACTAATCTAACCTAGATCAATTAATCAATAAATCTAACCAATACGTGTGAAAAAATAAAGAAAACATACCTTAATACACTGATGATCCACCAACGTTCGTGTTTGAGGGTGTGTTTGATCGTTTGTGTGTGTGTTTGTGTTTGTGTGTGTGTTTGTGTGGTTCGTATGGCAGATCTGAGACTCGTATTGGGGCTGATATGAGTCTTGATACGATTCGTATAGAGCAATACGAATCATATAAGGGTCCAGTATTGGTTGCCAGCCCAGTATCAACCCAATACTAGGCCTGTTATATGTCTAGTATTGGGCTATACGAAGCATACTTAGGTTTTCCTTTTTAATAAAAAATACTAATTTTGCTTTAAAAATTATAAAAAAATATATAAAAAATAATAATAATAATCAATAATCAATAATCAATAATAAAAAATAAATAAATAAGGGTAATCAATTTTAAATAAATAATAATAATAATAATAATCAATAATAATAATACTAATAATATTAATAATAATCAATAATAAAAAATAAATAAATAAATAATAATAATAATAATCAATAATAAAAAATAAATAAATAATAATAATAATAATAATCAAAAAATAAATAATAATAATAGTAATAATAATAATAATAATCAATAATCAATAATAATAATAATACTAATAATAATAAACAATAATCAATATTAATAATACAAATAAATAATAATAATATTTTTTAAAGTTAGTTTAATATATTTAAAAATTTATAAAAGATAAAAAAGAAAAACACCTATGGGTGTAGACAAGTCCAACTCTATAGAAACAAAGCAAACATCTTTAAAACCTAACAAAAGAAGCTAAACAAAACCAAAAAACCGAAAACGCATCGTGTCGGTGACAAAAACTGAGAATTTTTGTCACATTGGGTTGAGAATAATAAAACTAATTTTCTGTAATTTTTTTATATTTTTTTAAGTTAGTTTAATATATTTAAAAATTTATAAAAGATAAAAAAGAAAAAGGAAAAAACAAAGGTATTCTTCGTATAGCCCAATATGAGTCATATAATGGGCCACGTATTGGGTTGATACTAGGCTTGTCACCAATACTGGACCCTTATCTGCCTAGTATCAACCCAATACGTGGCCCATTATATGACTCATATTAGGCTATACGAAGAATACCTTTGTTTTTTCCTTTTTCTTTTTTATCTTTTATAAATTTTTAAATATATTAAACTAACTTAGAAAAATATAAAAAAATTACAGAAAATTAGTTTTATTATTCTCAACCCAATGTGACAAAAATTCTAAGTTTTTGTCACCGACACGATGCGTTTTCGGTTTTTTGGTTTTGTTTAGCTTCTTTTGTTAGGTTTTAAAGATGTTTGCTTTGTTTCTATAGAGTTGGACTTGTCTACACCCCATAGGTGTTTTTCTTTTTTATCTTTTATAAATTTTTAAATATATTAAACTAACTTTAAAAAATATTATTATTATTTATTTTTTTTATTATTGATTATTATTAATATTATTAGTATTATTATTGATTATTATTAATATTATTAGTATTATTATTATTGATTATTATTACTATTATTATTATTGATTATTGATTATTATTGATTATTATTAATATTATTAGTATTATTATTATTATTGATTATTGATTATTATTAATATTATTAGTATTATTATTATTGATTATTATTAATATTATTAGTATTATTATTATTGATTATTATTAATATTATTACTATTATTATTATTGATTATTGATTATTATTATTATTATTATTTATTTATTTTTTATTATTAATATTATTAGTATTATTATTATTGATTATTATTAATATTATTAGTAATATTATTATTGATTATTGATTATTATTATTATTACTATTATTTATTTATTTTTATTATTAATATTATTAGTATTATTATTATTGATTATTATTAATATTATTACTATTATTATTATTGATTATTGATTATTATTATTACTATTATTATTATTGATTATTGATTATTATTATTATCATTTATTTATTTTTTATTATTAATATTATTAGTATTATTATTATTGATTATTATTAATATTATTAGTATTATTATTTATTTATTTTTTATTATTGATTATTATTATTATTATTATTTTTTATTATTGATTATTATTAATATTATTAGTATTATTATTATTGATTATTATTAATATTATTACTATTATTATTATTGATTATTGATTATTATTAGTTGTTGATGTATTGTAAAATACATCTATTTCCAGTGTAAAATTTGTATAGTTTTCGAGTCGCTTAGATAGTGTTTTTATTAGTTTTAGGCTTGTACCGGTCTATTTTATTTATTTTAGGTCTTTATACATTTTTATTTGTTTTGAGTTTTTTTTAGTACTTATTTATTTATTTTATATTTTGGTAGGTGTTTGTGTGGACGTTGGAGCGTAAACGAGCAACTTTGATCAAGTCAAGAACACCCGAGTCTAAAGCACGATGTCATAATACTATATATATTAATAGTATATTAGATATAATAATAATAATAATAATAATAATAATAATAATAATAATAATTAAATAAATAAATAAAAGAAAAAAAAAGAATGTGACATTCTTTTGGGTTACGGTTTCAAAGCCCAAAGAAAAACAAAATAGGGCTCTTGTAGCTGGAGGAGGGATTATATCTTGGGAGCAATATTACTTTACGAGAAAAAAGGCCAAGAATATTATTAAGGGGGCGGCGCACATATTTTAGGGGTAGAGCACATTGGACATCGAAGGAAGCAACTTCTTGGCAGAAGAGACAACAGAGCACAACAGGATCAAATATTATTAGGGAGGCAGGCCAGGGACCAAAGGTTTTAAGCCAGCGATTATTCGGGTGTCAATCATTCGGTGTTTTCGTTCCTTTATTATCTTTGTTCTATATAATGATTGTTGAATTTTTAATTGGCTTTGTTTTTCTTTTCAAGATGATTTGTGGCTAAAACTTTAATAGCTACCTAGGCCAAGACAAATAACTATGTTTTGATTTGTTTTTATTTTCTATGGTTTTTGGAACGTGTTTTGGATTTATGATTCAGTAAAGATTTTGATTTCTCTAGATCTGGTGTATGTGCGTATCTATTATTTTTTAATTGTCACTTATTCACTCCACTTGCACTTTTGTGAATGTCTTTCATGTATGAGTGCTAGTTAGGTTGCAGACTCTGTGTAGCAACTAGTTTATGGTCAATAGTCGCGAATTTACCATAGGAGTGATATTTGGTGGTTAGAAGATTTTAGGTATTCTTCCAAGTTCAATAGCTGTGAGGTGAGGGCTTGTTGGTATGTCTAGGTTGTTAGATTGCTAGGTTAGAGGCGTTGTGAGAAGATCTGCCTAGTTTCCCTTTCAACTCTTGCGTATCAAGTTAGATCTAGGCTTCAATAATTACCCCTTGCACCTAGTGTAGTGAGGCTTTCGCGCTGTGAGGTAGATTGTCTAGCGGGTACTCAATCATAAGAGTTAGATAACCTGTGAGGGTTTGTACTCCAACCGGTAGTTTAACAGCACAAAAATATTCTAGGGTTTCCCCTTGAGAAGTGTCGAGGGTGTCTAGTTTATTCTTGATGTTTAGTATTTTAAGATCCCGGTTCCAATTCAGTTCCATAACCATAGAAGCTCATCAGGCATAGTTAGGAGTCTGGTCTAGGTAGTGTCTTGTCATCATCTGAATTCGGCTCAGCTAAGTTCGTGTCTCTAGTTCACTTTAGTAAATTTTAGTTAACCTTTATTTTATTGCAATTTATTTTTCAGTAAAACCCCCCTTTAAAATAATAAATTAATTTAATAGATATTTAGGATAAGTAATCGAGTCTAGTTTTCGTTTTCCATTAGAGTCTCGTGGGTTCGATATCCGGACTTACTTTAGCTATACTAGAGTCGATAGGTTCACTTGCCTGTCAGTAGTTTAGTTTTAGAGAGTCTAGAGTATTACTAGGTGTCTAGTTTTAGGTTTAATTTAGTTATTTTTATTAAACTACTTTTAGCACATCAAGTTTTTGGCGCCGTTGCCGGGGACTCTTGGCGATTGCGTTAACTAGCTTTGATTACACTTATCTGCTACATCTGTGCTACTTGTGTTTTGTGTTGAGTCTGTCTTTTTGTATAGTGAGTCATAGGAGTCTAATTGTTTTTGTATTTTAATTTCTTTCGAGTCTGTAAATATGTTTGAAATTTGTGGAGGACCCTATTTTACCGTTAGATTTCCACAAAATGCGGGGTCCTCTGCACATTATTGTGCTAATTCCTTTGTGCAGCCGCAGCCATATTATTCACAGGGTTTTCCTACAAATTATTATGATGACTCGTATCAGCAGCCACATTATAATCAGTATCCTGATCAATTTTCTGGAAGCACTTCTTGTGAGGATAGTGGTAATGATTGGAGTGAAATCAAAAGTCTGTTGACATTATTAGTTGCGAAAGATGCCAATACCCAGAAAATGTTAGCAGAGCACGACACCATCCTGAAAAACCGACAGGCTGCTATTCTAGATCTTCAACGAACACTAGAAGACATAGCTAGGAGATTAGATGAAGAAGAAGAGAAAGAAAAGGTTCAGCAAGAGCAGCCGCCGAAAGTCGGTTATACATATGATGAGGAGGGCAACTACCTCGGGTACATGAACGCTCGAGGGGAGTTGTTCCCAACGTTTCCAGAAGAAGGGAAGGAGCCGATCGTGGAATACGCAGATGAGTCAGATGAAGAGATCATCCCAATCACGGAGACGAAAATGGACATTGAAGTCCCACCTCCGGTGCCACAGGTTACTATATATGATTTTTGGAGTGACTCTGATGAAGAGGACGACGAGGAAGAATGGGCGGCGTATCAGAGGTCGTTAGTGAAGAGAGAAGTGATTGATGACGAAGTGGAATTGGGAGATTCCATAGGTATGATGTTTGGTGCAGAGGAAGACAATGAGGTGAGTGAAAAGTTATTGTCTGAGGAGGATGAATTTTTAGATATGGAGTTAGAGGGTTTACCTGCTTATGAAGAAGTAGGGGAGTTTGATCCTGATGGGGATATTGCATACCTGGACGCCCTACTCGAAGGTGAACCGACAGACATGACTGAACCTGCACCAGAAGAAAGAACTAAGTGTGGGGATCATCCCATGGAAATGGTGGAAGAAGAAGCGCACCATAGCTGGCCCGTGGTATTAGTAATAGATGGAACTTCAAAATCAACAACACCACGGGAGAGGGCAAGGAAGAGAAAAAGAAAGGATCGGAATCGGAATCGGAAGAGGATCAACGGCTGGCACGAGTTGGAGAAGAAGAAGCCAGTGAATGTCAAGCACGACCAGTCTATTTGCTACATGCCACGCATCCGGTTAATTCCAGGTAAGTTTAAGTTTTGGTGGTCTGACCCGTTAAGAACTGTTAAATTATTTTTCAATTCCACAAGTAAATATTTAATTGTTAATAAGAGTCGAGTGGAATTAAACGGGTTAGATAGGGTCCAGATAAAAGAGAAGCCCCCTGATTAAGTTTAAGTGTGGGGAGGCTCTGTAGATTTGTAAATTTATATTTATACTTATTTTTTCTAGCTTTTCATTTTTTTTAATTTGTGATCCGTCGTTTGGTAGTGGTTCATAGGTTTTTATCTTTCTATTTTATCTTTGTTTTTGTGTCTTTGAGTCTGTTTGCGTGTTTGCTTAGGTAGAGGAAATTTCACATGAGCGGATCCCATGTATTGTCTTTATATATATTTTTTGAGTGGGAGGTTTGGTAAAGGTTTGGGTAATAAGAGAATTTTTCTTGAAAAAAAAAAATTAATTAACTTTCTGTGAAAAAAGACTTTTCACGTAACGCGAGGAGTCTGGGCTAACCTGTTCGCCTCATGCGACCAGCTATTACCCCAGAAAGTTATATTTTTTTTCGCTTGCAACGCGTGTTGTGATCACCAGTGTCCTTCACGTTGAGCGAGAACTAAAGTTTTTTTTCTTCTACCTATTTGGTTCTACCAGCATTCACCGCCATTCTGCCAAGCAGGTACGTCTTCTTGTTTGTTGTTGTATTATGAGTCTAAGTTAGTGGTTTGAGTCTTTTTATTTTTTTGTGGTTCGGTATTATGCTCGGGTGTTGTTTGTTTCGTTTTGCGCAGGTTTGGATTGCACCACCCGTACTCAATCTCCATTCGGGTGATTCTGAAGCTGTTATCATTTATCAAGGCAAACCCGAGAGTTTATCATTGTGTCAGAGTCGATCGCGAATGAAATGCTATACGATCGAGCTGGATTGGACTAGAGTTTTTGGAGCTTACGCGTTAATAAACCAGCTAAGTCCTTTCCAATTTTCCCTTTTCTTTTTATTTTTGTATTCGGAATTTATTTTTTGTTTTGAGTCGTTTTCTATTCCTACATTGAGGGCAATGTAGAGTTTAAGTGTGGGGATGGGAAACTGTCGTTTGGTTTGTATATAGAGTCGTTTTGAGTAAAAAAAAAATTAAAAAAAAATGAAAAGATTAAAAAAAAAAAAAAAGTCCCTGATTTTGAAGTTTGCATTATATAAAATATGGAAAATGATAGGTAAAGTTAGGTGTCCGGTTTTCAAATAGTATGTATAATAAGAGATTTAAAATTGATTGAAAACGTGTCTGATTTGGGATATGTGGGTAGGCTCGACCGGTAGAAAGGTTTCCTTTGAAAAGTAATAAATTAATTATGTTAGGCTATTTTGTGGGTTCTCATCTAGGAGAAACGGGGAGACCGAAACCGCCAAAAATAGTATAAGAAGCACCGTTATAAGTAGAAAAACGTTAGAATTTCTAATCACTAAAAAAAATTAGAAATCAAAGCAAAAATGCTGAAGCTTAAGGTGCCTGGTCACTGGGATAGCGACTTGGATTGGCTACACCCTCTAAGTTAAGTATGCTGAGATGAAAAAAAAAATTGCTGAAGCTTAAGGTGTCTGGTCACTGGGATAGCGACTTGGATTGGTCACACCCTCTGAGTTAAGTATGCAAAAAAAAAAAAAAAAGTGATTTTAAATTCTCTTGGTTTTCTACATAAGACGGTTGGGAAATGGTCAATTGGTCGTTCCTTTAGCTTCATAAGCTTGAGGCGGGATTAGGAGGAACTGTGGCTTCCTTCGAGTGAGACCCTAGATAGACTAATCAACATGAACTTAACGTAAATAAAAAGGGGCTTGGAAACCGGTGTGGGTTTAAGAGGATCAATATACCTGCAATCGCAATCAACACGTTAGTAGATTATTAATTAAGTAACCTATGTTTTGAAACTGGATGTAAACCTAACTGTGATTCCATAGCATAATTCTTTTCCAGGGACGAAAAAGAGATAAGTGTGGGGATATTTGATGTATTGTAAAATACATCTATTTCCAGTGTAAAATTTGTATAGTTTTCGAGTCGCTTAGATAGTGTTTTTATTAGTTTTAGGCTTGTACCGGTCTATTTTATTTATTTTAGGTCTTTATACATTTTTATTTGTTTTGAGTTTTTTTTAGTACTTATTTATTTATTTTATATTTTGGTAGGTGTTCGTGTGGACGTTGGAGCGTAAACGAGCAACTTTGATCAAGTCAAGAACACCCGAGTCTAAAGCACGATGTCATAATACTATATATATTAATAGTATATTAGATATAATAATAATAATAATAATAATAATAATAATAATAATAATTAAATAAATAAATAAAAGAAAAAAAAAGAATGTGACATTCTTTTGGGTTACGGTTTCAAAGCCCAAAGAAAAACAAAATAGGGCTCTTGTAGCTGGAGGAGGGATTATATCTTGGGAGCAATATTACTTTACGAGAAAAAAGGCCAAGAATATTATTAAGGGGGCGGCGCACATATTTTAGGGGTAGAGCACATTGGACATCGAAGGAAGCAACTTCTTGGCAGAAGAGACAACAGAGCACAACAGGATCAAATATTATTAGGGAGGCAGGCCAGGGACCAAAGGTTTTAAGCCAGCGATTATTCGGGTGTCAATCATTCGGTGTTTTCGTTCCTTTATTATCTTTGTTCTATATAATGATTGTTGAATTTTTAATTGGCTTTGTTTTTCTTTTCAAGATGATTTGTGGCTAAAACTTTAATAGCTACCTAGGCCAAGACAAATAACTATGTTTTGATTTGTTTTTATTTTCTATGGTTTTTGGAACGTGTTTTGGATTTATGATTCAGTAAAGATTTTGATTTCTCTAGATCTGGTGTATGTGCGTATCTATTATTTTTTAATTGTCACTTATTCACTCCACTTGCACTTTTGTGAATGTCTTTCATGTATGAGTGCTAGTTAGGTTGCAGACTCTGTGTAGCAACTAGTTTATGGTCAATAGTCGCGAATTTACCATAGGAGTGATATTTGGTGGTTAGAAGATTTTAGGTATTCTTCCAAGTTCAATAGCTGTGAGGTGAGGGCTTGTTGGTATGTCTAGGTTGTTAGATTGCTAGGTTAGAGGCGTTGTGAGAAGATCTGCCTAGTTTCCCTTTCAACTCTTGCGTATCAAGTTAGATCTAGGCTTCAATAATTACCCCTTGCACCTAGTGTAGTGAGGCTTTCGCGCTGTGAGGTAGATTGTCTAGCGGGTACTCGATCATAAGAGTTAGATAACCTGTGAGGGTTTGTACTCCAACCGGTAGTTTAACAGCACAAAAATATTCTAGGGTTTCCCCTTGAGAAGTGTCGAGGGTGTCTAGTTTATTCTTGATGTTTAGTATTTTAAGATCCCGGTTCCAATTCAGTTCCATAACCATAGAAGCTCATCAGGCATAGTTAGGAGTCTGGTCTAGGTAGTGTCTTGTCATCATCTGAATTCGGCTCAGCTAAGTTCGTGTCTCTAGTTCACTTTAGTAAATTTTAGTTAACCTTTATTTTATTGCAATTTATTTTTCAGTAAAACCCCCCTTTAAAATAATAAATTAATTTAATAGATATTTAGGATAAGTAATCGAGTCTAGTTTTCGTTTTCCATTAGAGTCTCGTGGGTTCGATATCCGGACTTACTTTAGCTATACTAGAGTCGATAGGTTCACTTGCCTGTCAGTAGTTTAGTTTTAGAGAGTCTAGAGTATTACTAGGTGTCTAGTTTTAGGTTTAATTTAGTTATTTTTATTAAACTACTTTTAGCACATCAGTTGTATTCACAAATGCAAATAAAAAACGTAAACTAAAACCAAAATGAGTTTTATAACACATAGGAGGCGGTTCTACATACAAAATTACCGACGTAGCGGTCAACCTTAATAACTAAGACCAACCTCCTATTTATAACACATAGGAGGCGGTTCTGCATACAAAATTACCGACGTAGCGGTCAACCTTAATAACTAAGACCAACCTCCTATTTATAACACATAGGAGGCGGTTCTACATACAAAATTTGAACCTGATCCAGAGCTCTTATTAGGGTCGTTTTGACTTTTATTTCCTCCCCATCGAGGTTCATCTGCAGTTTGAACCTGATCCGGAGCTCTTATTAGCGTCGTTTCGACCTTTATTTCCTCCCCATCGAGGTTCATCTGCAGCGACACGCTGCATAAAGCGAAAAAGGACAACCTGCCTGCACGTCGTTTTCGACTATAGTAGGAAAGTCATCAAATGTTGCGGTATCCGATGGATCATCATCATCTCGACACGATGCATAAAGCGAAAAAGGACAACCTGCCTCCACTTCGTTTTCGACTAAATATGGAAAGTCATCAAAAGTTGCGATTGTTGGATCCGGGGGATCATCATCATCTCGAACTTCAATCGTCATTGCTACAATAATAAATACATAATAAATACATAATAAATAATAATAACAATAAATAATAATAAGAATAATAATAACAATAAATAATAATAACAATAATAATAACAATAATAATAATAATAATAAAAATATTTTCGGATAATAATAATATTTTCGGATAATAATAATAATAATAATAATAATAATAAAAATATTTTCGGATAATAATAATAATAATAATAATAATAATAATAATAATAAATAAATAAATAATACTAATAACAATAATAACAATAATAATAATAATAAAAATATTTTCGGATAATAATAATATTTTCGGAGAATAATAATAATAATAATAATAATAATAACAATAATAACAATAATAACAATAATAACAATAATAAGAAATAATAATAATAATAATAATAATAATAATAATAAAAACAATAAAAAAAACGATTCGGGTATCCCTCGTATTGGCTTGTATGAGGCATATTGATAGTCAAAATTTTATAAAAAATCCAAAAACAAAACAAGAAAACCGGTTTATCAAAACTAATCAACAAACAATATCAACAATATCAACAATCTATCCTAATATTGATGAAATTAGCTAAAAATCACATACCTTAGGTCCAGGCAATGAATCGGGTGTGTTTGAAGCGGGTCGGGTCAGCTCTGTTTGACTCGGGTGTGTTTGATTCGGGTCGGGTCGATCTGTGGGTGAGAGGTTTTGTCTGAATGTGTTGACTCGTATGAGACCAACAGCCTGTGTAACACCCCAACCGATGGCGGAAACATCGGGGTGCCACGTATTGATGATTGTTTCAGTAGCACATGGTATAATTTAAATTTTAAATAATTTATTCATAACATAAATATCCAACATAAAGTGATTGTCTAGAAATTCAAATACATGATATCAAAATAAAGCAATAACTTCTAATAGCTTCAAACAAAAGCTTCATGTTAAATCCTCAAGCATACTCAAGCCTCAGCTTCATTGTTACCTGAAACATGTTAATTTTGAAAATATTTTTGGGTCAACAAAAGTTGGTGAGAATTACATAGGTTTTTGATAATTGAATAAAGATGTTGTGCAATTCATGTGTCATGTCAATCTAGTCCATATATGAGAACATACTAGAAATAAATCGAGTGCATAATCAACCCTGGTGACTGTTATAATATGATACATCCCATACGCTCATGGTTCATTTGAATATGTTATACGATAACAAACACCCACGCTACCTTTGTAGGAGGCACGTATCCGGGTGGGATTGTCAGTCCAATAGATCTATCAATGTATACCGTCGGCTTGTACGGAGTTAATGATTATGCTAGAATGGTGCTTACTCTAATCATGCTCAAGACATAATGCAACATAGAAAACACATAGACACATTGATGATTGAATTGCATAAATGATGTTATAACATGTTTCACCCAAAAAATGGTGATAAATAAAAAGGGGCTATGTAAAACTCACCTTAGCAAAATGTTATCTCTTGAAAATAGTGTGTTGCCCAAACGTGTCAAGTATCACCCTATAATAAGGTAATAAATATGTCTAAGTCAATCTAGTCTGTATATGTTCTAGGGCTTCGAATTGGGGATAATTGCTCGTTTGATTAATATTGAAAATATTAGACAATAAAGAGAAATTTAGTAAATAATAACCAAAAGTCTTTTTATAAATTTTGAATTTAGAATGTTCACAATAATGTGTTTGAAGTATAAAAATAATTTTTATAAAATTATTTTCTTTAAAATAGATTTTTAAATCTATTTATTACAAATTGCCAAAATTTAACTTTAATATTTAAAAATACTAAAATTAAAGAACTATTATTTTAAAAATCATATTTCTGTTCTAAATATTTAAAAATAAATTGTATAAAATTTTGGTGCAAAAATAATAAAAATTGAATTTATTATGATTTAATTATGATTAAAACTGACAAAAATTGATTAAAAATATAAAATAAATGATTTTTCTGATTTAAAAATCATTTCAGTAAAGTTTAACATTGTACAAACTCAAGATAATTTTTGTAGGAATTTATAAAGTTGTTTTGATATTTTAATGGATTTTTGTAAATATAATAGTATAAAATTGATTTAATTATTATAAATATTAAATAAATGAATTTCAGAAAACTAAAAATTGTAGATAAATCTTTTACATCAGATTTGATAAATATAATTTTTTTAGAATTTATAAAAAGGTTTTAATATTTATAAATGAATTTACAAGATTTAAAGATAATATATAAGTATAATTGGTTTGTTTAAAAAAATGAAAAAGAAGTGGAAAAGGGCGCCCATGCCGGGACTCGAACCCGGGTGCCCTTGGTTACAAGCATTGATCACAACCACTTGGCATAGGCCTGTGGTTGTGATTTAACCCTGTTTAGATAAAATAAATATGCTATATCAAATCAGTTTTATCCCCAATTCATCAACCACGAACCCTAGATCTGCAATAGTTTGATTCACTCATCAATAGCCCAATTAATCATGGGGCTATTGATGAGTGATGGCCGATATACAAAACCCACAGAAAAGATTGGACTTACAAGTCTGTTTCGTGTTCGATTGCTTGGTCAAGCTTAAAAGTCAAATAGCGAGTCAAGAACAAGAACAAAGTGAATTGAAGAAGATTGGGGGTTGAGAAGAGTTTATTGGCGAGTTGTGAAGACTCGCAGAGGTTCAATTTATAGTGTTGATCGATGGATTGAAGAAATGGTAAGGTTGACCAAGGTGTTAATGTAATACGCGTAAATGGGTTTAATTGGTATCAATTAATTGTTAATAGACGTGTATTCTGGTCATAGATGGCCGGTAATCAAGAGTTCTTACCATAATTGCATAATTGATTGCTAAATCAAAGGATAAAAAAAAATTATAAAAACCTGCTGCTGCTGCTGTTTCGCGAAGAAAGGAAAAGGAAAAAGGAAAAGTGAAGTGGGGTTATATATTTTAGTTGTTGGGATTAAATCAAAACAAGGGTCTGGCCCAGGTGGTAAACGCGTATGTGTGTGTGTGGAAGGTCTCCGGTTCGAGACCCGGCTGGGACCTGGTTTTTCTTTCTTTTTTTTTTAACAGCAAATGAGGGAGTTGGGCTGGGCTGTTGGTTGGGCCGGCTCCTTGGGCTCAGCAGGCCCAGCTCCGAATTTATAAGGAAAGGGAAAGGGTGGTTTGGGTTTGGGTTTGGGCTTAGACTAACAACAAAATCAACTACTAATTTTTGTTGTTTCCACAATATTGTTATTATGTATTATTATTATTATTATTATTATACACACATATATATATATACTATATATAAGTTGTGTGGTCGGGAAAAATAAAACTTAGGCACGTTATGAAAATATTAAAATTTGAAAATTTGGCGATGTTACAGCCTGCGTATTGGGGATAATATGGACAAAGGTATGCCTCGTATAGACCTATACGAGGCATATAATGATCAAATCTCGAGGCAAGTGGTTGACAGTTGGATCTGATGGGATATGGACAGACATATGTCTCGTATTGGTCTCTACGATGAGCTATACGAGGGCAGCATATGCAACGTATTGAACAATACTTGACATATAAGGGTCTCGTATAGGGTTCAAGCCTCATATCAGCCTAAATGTTGACTGGACATATGCAACGTATTGATCAATACGCTACATATAGGGGTCTCGTATAGGGTTCAAGCCTCATATCAGCCTAAATGTTGACTGGAGTATGCCTCGTATAGGTCTATACGAGGAATATTGTCACTTTTTTTTTTTCAGCTAGTAACTATTAAAATACATAATTTTTTTTAGTATACATAAAATTATGTCACTTTTTTTTTTCAGCTAGTAACTATTAAGATACATAATTTTTTTTAGTATACATAAAATTATGTCACTTTTTTTTTTCAGCTATTAACTATTAAAATACATAATTTTTTTTAGTATACATAAGTTATAAAAAATTGAAAATTAACTAATAAAACACATAAAATGAATAAAAAGTAATTTTATTCATTCATATAATATTTTTAGAAGTTTACATTTATTCACCACTCAAAGATTGTAATTAACCAACATCCTCAATTGAAGGATTTTCCGGTTTCTTAGCTTTAAGCGCTTTATACCATTCAATCTGTTCCGTGTACAATTCTTCCCATTCCCGCGCTGCGTCACATCAGCAAAGACTCCACATGGGGTTTGGTGCTGGCATGGGATAGTATCCTGATAGTACTACGTTGATAAAATGGTTTCCATTAAATACAATTGTTATAAATTGACGAGGGCCCTTCACTTGATTTGGACCAACCAATAATGGCAAAAAAGTCTGACTTTGCGCAGCGCTTAACAGGTGAACGATAACTCCCAATGCGTTAGAAATTAGGAGTCCTGCATGAGGCATCTCCATCCAATTCGATTCGGGTGCTCTTCCTACCCCAATAAAGGTTGTTCTATGCAGTTGCCGCTCATATTCTCCGTACGTATAGAATCTTTCAAATATCTCTGTCCAAATATCTTTGTGGGTTTGAAGTTCATTTATAATTAGTTGCCGAATAAACATATACTGGCTCTGCTCCAACCCTAAACCCACAGCTATCGCTCTATAGCCACAATGACCATCAGGCTTGACATCCTTTATCCGGGATATATATGGGTAAAAAATTTCTGGAATATGTTCCTTATATGTTCTGACAACGTTCATTGATTCAGGTTCTTGGATCAAGGGAAACCCATGATCAACAGGTGACTCTGCTTTTTTACCGCGTCGCATTGCAGACTTCTTGGATTTTACTATGGAAGCTGTTTCTTTAGATTCCTGTGACGATACATATGAGCTGTGTCGGGCTTTATCAAAATCGCCCGGTGACGATAGACCGTAGGAGCTGTGTCGAGGATCATCGAACTTGTGCGGTGAAGACGGAACATAGGAGCTGTGCCGGGAAGGATCGTACCTGAATTATAATAAATAATAATAATAATAATAATAATAATAATAATAATAATCATCATCATCATCATCATCATCATCATGCTCGTAACACAATACCTAGTGCTTTCCGATAATGCAAATGATGCGTCTCCAGCACTGTGAGCTTTATCTTTTTCTTGTTTCTTCCTCCTTTGTTCTTGAACCTTCAATGTTGGTCGGCCACGGGTATTTTGTTGTACAATCGGGGGCTTTTTGTTACGTTTTAGTGGGTTCAAGACCGTCATAATCTTTGCCAACATGCTTTTTTTCACCTGTGGGGGTTGAGACATAATTTTCTTTTTTACCTCATCTAATCCTTCTTCCACGTTAATATCATCTTCTATTATCTTTGTTGCTCTAAAATCAAGCTTCCGCCAGAATTGGTCTATTGAGTCGAGCGCAATCTTTTGACCTATTAAAGATGATTAAACAAGGCTATGTCAAAAATTTAGTTGTATACACACAATAAGTAAAAATGATTAGTACGTATACCTTTATTTATATATCTTTCGAGGCGACATGCGCATACTAACCCACAGCTCGTGTATAGTTGGCAACCACATGTTGAATCAAATGTCCTCAAGTTTTGTAACCGATAAAATTCGTTTTCAATGAGGTTAAGAGCATGGATGGAAACATTAAGGCGTAGTTCATCAAGGAAGGCTAGTCGCTTATGGTCGTTCATTATTTTGTTTCTGCTTTCTTCAAAACATTTCCTTATATGGGATTCCTGCTTTACTACAACATCATCGATATACCCTACTATTCTTGTCAAGCTACTGTTCGGGCTTGGAAGATATCTCTTTAAATCAGCATGATGGCTCTCTACTCTATTTGTTGTAGTTTGGTGAAAATTTATTGATCTATTGGTCCAGGCAGATACAAATTTCTCATGGTATTGGTCCAGCCATTCATTAAACAAATAATCAAAAACATCTGCAAAATATATAATAATTAGAATGGACACCCTTAAATCTATTCAGACACCCTAAACAAAAATAGTAAAAACTTACGCTTCCTTCCATGTCTAACAAGTGCTTTATAAATGTTGTTCATGTTATATTCGTATATTTGAGTTGTGGGAGACTCGCATAACGTAGACCATGAACGTGCAAATTCCTCCCAATCAGGGTGTGTAAATGATTTCTTGCAGCGTTTTGAAATATTCTGATAAATGTGATACCTGCAAAGAAATTTGTTTGCGTTTGGGAAAACTTTGTCAGCCGCGTTCATAAGCGCCCGGTCTCTGTCAGTTATAATAACACGCGGCTCCATACAATCTTCCAACATAGACTTAAGATGCTCAAGGACCCATATGAAGTTTTCTTCACGTTCCTTATAAACAATGGCATTAGCGGCACAAAATGACTGGTTTGTGGACGTCAAACCGACAACTTGCAGTAACGGTAAACGGTACATGTTGGTCTTGTAGGTTGCGTCGATCAACAATACATGCGGGAACGCCCGCCACATTTTGAAAGATACAGGATGAACAAAAAAAATGTCCTCAACCGTATTTTTTAAAGGATCCTCCCGAGTGTAATACGTGTATTTTTTCTCAACCAGCAGGTTTTCCAGTTCCTGCATGGGTGATCCACCTCGTTTCTTTATAGCACTAATCTTTTGACACGCATTGTGTATATCTTTCAAAACACACATGCTCTCCGGGAAGTGTCCCTTTACGGTTTTCCAGATTTTACGCGGCTCCATCTCCTGCGCCCACAGCTCCTCCACCAAATTTAATTGTTCGGGAGACAATCTTCTTGCATACGCGTGGCCCTCCAGATATTCAGCAGGACCATGGTTATGTTCGGCATTCCTCACCTGTACCCTCCAAGCGTCACGTTTCCCGTCATATAACCCGATCACTAGAAAAGGGCAACCAATTTTTTGGCTGCCTGTTTTCCTCTCGGTGGCTATACTCTTGTGCTCACGACCACGGTTGCACACTAGCCAAACCTTCACGTCCATATTATCAACTTTTTTGGATCGTCGGGTCACAATGACGTAACCGTTATCTTTTCCCATTTTCTTAACCCACGTAACCAAATCTTTTCGGGAAACGAAATCTTGTTCAGTTTCATACGAAACTTGCGAACACCGTGGTTGCTCGTCTGAAACATGCGAGTTGTGGGGTTGCTCTTCTCGAACTTGCGGGTTTTGTCTCGGGTCGTACGAAGAGTACTGCGGTACGTACACATACTCACCATCGTGCTTGTAGTGCTGGTAGGTTTCCCCTACGTATGAATGTTCAACATTGGGTTCATAGAACGGCTCGTTCAGGTCTGGCAACAATGGTTTTTTGTAACCAGACACAACCTCTTGTGAATAAGGAATACCCGCTGCTTCAGAATTAGGAATACCTGTCGTCTCGTGAGAATTAGGAATACCGGATTCATCAAAAATATTAGCCCACCATGCCATTTTGGAGAAAAAAATAGCCCACCATAAAATTGACGTTTGAAAAATGAAGAAGAAAGGAAAGTTTGAAAAATGAAGAAGAAAGGAAGGGAAGAAGAAGAAAAGAAAGAAAATAATCAACTTTAGGTGTATATGACTCGTATTGGTCTATATGGGGAATATAGGGTACGAGTGGCAGCTACTTTATGTTACATCGTACCGGACATCGTACTAATATTACTCGTATTGGTCTATACGAGGGATATGAGGCCAATAATTGGCCTGCCATGTTGACTGAAAAGGACACACGTGAACCCTATATGCATCGTATTGGTCAATACGAGGAATATAGGGTTTTTTTCTTTGTCAGAATGTTGTCTGATTGGGGGACAATAAAGCGTATATGCCTCGTATAGAGCTATACGAGGCATACCTAGGGTGTCCAAATAATTATTTGGGTGTCCAAATAGTATCACCCATAAGGAATTACAAGGAATTGAAAAGAAAACGAATTAACCCAAATGATTGCATCTGATCAGCTTATAAAGCCCTAATCCCCAATCCAGTCGTTAACTGGTAGTTAACACTTTCGAATGGACACAATTAACCCCTCAGTTTTTCAGACTTGAACATTTTTAGCCGAAACTTATTATAAAGGAAACAAACTTTCTGAAACGTCATAACTGGCCCTTGTACTTTATCTTGCAACAACTAATCCATCTTTGATTATTGTTGACCGGCCAATTTTGACTTTATTACTAACAATCTCCACCTTAAAGCCACAAATTGGCTTTAACCCAAATCCAAATACCTCACACAGAAATCAAACTTGGTTCCAGAAATCAAATTGGCTTCAACATATCAACAGGATTATGATCAGTATCAACCCATTGAACTTCAACCTCTTTAGAGTTGACTATATCTCTAATAAAGAACAACTTCACCTTCACATGCTTAGTCCTCTCATGAAACATGCTGTTTTTAGATAATTGTACTGCACTTGAATTATCACAAAACACAATGGCACCTTGATCTTTCAACCCCAAATCCTGCACAAAACCTTTTAACCAAATGGACTCTTTTACCCCTTCTGTAAGAGCTATAAACTCAGCTTCTGTGGATGACAATGCAACAACATGTTGCAATTGTGCTTTCCAACTCACAACATTCCCAAGTACCATAAAAACATAACCAGAAATTGATCTGCCATTATCCAAATCTTTGGCATAATCAGCATCAACAAATCATGTGACCATTTTACCCCTGCAATCATCATTCTTCTTAAACACAAGACCAACATCCTGTGTACCTTTTAGGTACCTGGGAATCCATTTGACTGCTTCCCAGTGACTCTTAGCAGGATCAGAGATAAACCTGCTAACCAACCCAACTGCATATGCCAAGTCAGGCCTTGTGCATACCATCAAGTACATAAGACTTCCCACAACATTAGCATAAGGGACCTTTTCCATGTACTTCTTTTGAGCTTCGGTCTTAGGTGATCCTTCTTTAGTCAACTTGAAATGAGGAGCTAGAGGTGTTTTAACATCCTTACAATCATTCATGCCATAATTGTTTAACACCTTCTTAGCATAAGAACTCTGAGATAACTTCAACTGTCTTGAACTTCTGTCCCTAACAATTTCCATTCCAAAATCTTTCTAGCTTCACCTAGATCCTTCATTTCAAATTCCTTCATTAGCAGTCTCTTTCTAGCATCAATTTCTCCCTTATCTTTGCAGGCTAAGAGCATATCATCTACATATAACAACAAGTAGACAAAACTGTCCTTCTCATATTCTCTATGATAGACACAGCTATCATATAAACTTCTTGTGAACCCATTACCTACCATGTAATCATCAAACCTTTTGTACCACTGTCTTGGAGACTGTTTCAAGCCATATAATGACTTATTCAATAAACAAGCCTTGTCTTCCTGCCGTTTAACTTCATACCCCTTAGGTTGCACCAAGTATATCTATTCTTCTAAATTTCCATGAAGAAAAGCAGTTTTGACATCAAGTTGCTCCAACTCTAAGTCAAGTACTGTAGCAACTAATGACAAAATCACCCTTATGGAAGTATGTTTGACTACAGGAGAAAATATCTCATTGTAGTCAATCCCAACCCTTTGAGTAAACCCCTTGGCAACCAATCTAGCCTTGTACCTTGGACCTTCACCTAGTTTGACACCTTCCTTTACTTTGTAGATCCATTTACATGACACAAGCTTCTGATCTTTAGGCTTATCTACCAAAATCCAAGTACCATTCTTGTACAAAGATTCTATTTCTTCATCCATTGCCCTGCTCCACCTTTCTTTTTCAACAGAGCACGTGGCTTCTTTATAGGTTAATGGTTCATAGATGCTTTCATTCTCTGCAATCATAAAAGCAACTGCAGAGATGTCTTCATTATCTCTAAATCTCAAGGGTTTCACAGTCTGTCTTCTAACTCTATCTCTGGTTAAACAATAATCATTGACTGCCTCATTATCACCTGAGCTACTTTCTTCAGATTGCTCTGTCACATCTTCTTCATCCACTGGTGGCTCCACCTCAACCTGAACCTTCTCTTTTTCACTACTCACCTTTTCAGTTTTATTCCCAAACAAATCTTTATACAACACATCTTCTTTGCACTTCACATTTCTGCTCACTATTATCTTTGGACTAACATTATCAACCCTCCAAAGTCTATAGCCTTTAACTCCTTATGTGTATCCCATAAAAATACACTTTTGTGCTCTTGGGTTCAACTTATTATCACTAACATGAGAGTACACTAGAGAACCAAAAACTTTCAGGTCTTCATATTCAGGCTTAACACTAGTCCACATCTCCATAGGTGTCTTCATATCTATTGCAGATGAAGGACACCTATTGATGAGATAGGCTGCTGTTAACACAGCTTCACCCCAAAACTTCTTAGGTAACCCTGTTGTGACCAACATACATCTTACCCTTTCCAATAATGTTCTATTCATTCTTTCAACTAAGCCATTTTGTTGAGGAGTTCCTGGTATAGTCAAGTGTCAAGCTATACCATTCTCTTTAAAAAATTCATTAAACTCCCCTAAACAAAACTCCAACCCATTATCTGTTCTTATTTTCTTTATCTTTCTATTGGTTTGGTTTTCAACCAAAACATTCCATTCCCTGAACTTCTTAAAAGTATCACTTTTACTCTTAATGACATAAACCCATACCCTTCTTGAATAATCATCAATAATAGAAAGAAAATACCTGCCCCCTCCCATGGTTTCTGTTCTTGCAGACCCGCATAGATCATAATGCACATAATCCGAGATACCCATGGTTATATGCTTTCCTTTACTGAACTTAACTCTCTTCTGCTTCCCCGTGATACAGGCCTCACAGAAACTTATGTCACAATTTTTCAAATCACCAATAACTTGTTGTTTCTTTAACTCAACACGTCCTTGTTGACTGATATGGCCTAATCTTTTATGCCATGTTAGGGCATCATTATCTCCTTCTTCAACAGCCATGGCAGCGAGTCCAGAGCCAACAACATCACCATTCAACAGGTAGATATTGTTATCTGTCCTGGTTCCACTCAACATCATCATAGAACCTTTAATTACCTTAGCCTTGCCATCTCTCAAACTGACATGGTAACCATTCTTTTCTAAGGTACCAAGTGACAATAAACTTCTCTTAAGACTAGGAATATACTTGACATCTTTAAGATCAACCTCCATTCCACTTTCAGTTCTAATAGTGACTGTACCATAGCCTTCTACCTGGAAGGGTCTATCATCTCCCAGTTTCACTGATCCCATATTCTTTACCATCTTCAACTCTTTAAAGAACTCCTTGATAGGAGTCATATGAAAAGAGCCTCTTGAATCCATCACCCACTTCATCTTAATTCCATTCACTGTTACAACAAGAACATCACTTCCTTCACTTGTTACAACAAGAACATCAGCACTGTCATATCCATCTGACTGATCATCAGACACATAATGACTATTTTGCTCTTTTGAACCTCCATGATCAGATTTCTTCTTCTTTAATTCAGGGCAATCTCTTTTCAGATGTTTTTAGGAATTACACAGGAAACATCTTCTCTTGAATTTACTTCTTGTCATAGACCTTGAATTCTTCTGATTATTACTTCTTTGATCTGGCCTTCCTCTTACAAATAAACCATCTCCACCTTCTTCATTTGGATCTGATCTCTTCTTCAATTCCCTAGAATTAGGTGCAGACAACACTTCATCCATTGACAATGTTTCTCTTTCACACATCAATGTTTCAACAAAGTATTCAAAACTTGATGGTAAAGATGTCAAGAAAATAATGGCCTGATCTTCATCTTCTAAATTTACTTCAATATTTTCAAGATCCAATATCAACTTATTAAATTCATCAGTATGATCCTCAAGACTCTTACCAGATGCTATATGGAACGTATACAACCTCTTCTTAAGATACAATATGTTGGCAAAAGACTTAGTCATGTACAAGACTCTAACT
The DNA here is from genome assembly GCA_028751855.1 of Ambrosia trifida. Lineage (NCBI taxonomy): Eukaryota > Viridiplantae > Streptophyta > Magnoliopsida > Asterales > Asteraceae > Ambrosia > Ambrosia trifida. Next base: position 201,911,544 of record CM054122.1, on the reverse strand, counting down.
TTGCCCACACACCTGCTGCAGAGGCTTCTTTAGACACCTCTCTCAATACTCTATCACCAAGACTCAATATTATTGCATTATGAGCCTTCTCTATAATATCTTTCTTCTCTTTATCAGTTAAACCAACAGGCATGTTATTCTCCCCCAACAAAGCATCATTGATCCCTTGATGAACCAATAATGCCCTCATCTTAACTCTCCAGAGACTAAAATCATTCTTTCCATCAAACTTCTCTATCTCGAACTTAGTTGACACCATTCTTGATCTTCAATCGCGGATAACAATAACCAATTTCACAGAATTGAGCAACGAGGCTCTGATACCAATTGTTAAAGAATAGACTATGAAATTGTATCAAGAAACGTAATCAAATGCTTCGTACTTTTATTAATGATGAAAACGAATAAGGAATTAGAAGGAATTAGAAGGAATTGAAAAGAAAACGAATTAACCCTAATGATTGCATCTGATCAGCTTATAAAGCCATAATCCCCAATCCAGCCATTATCTGGTAATTAACACTTTCAAATGGACACAATTAACCCCTCAGCTTTTCAGACTTGAACATTTTTAGCCGAAAATTATTACAAAGGAAACAAACTTTCTGAAACGACATAACTGTCCCTTGTACGTTCTCTTGCAACAACTAATTCATCTTTGACTATTGTTGACCGGCTAATTTTGACTTTATTAATAACATGGTTACCGCCATAACAAAACACTTTATGAAGACTCAATCTTATACCTATTAGACTCAATCCTATAGATAGTTAGATTATTTAATGTGTAATTGGGAGTTTGTGTAAGTGTCTAATCGTAATCAAGTCGATCATGCATTATATAACCTAATCAAGAATGGGGTGGCGGAGTAGCTTGTTACCTGCCTACCTGTTATCCTTATGTAATTTGTCCATTTTATTGAAATAAATTCTAGTAAAAAATCAAGAAAACAATAACGATAACAAAAATGATAGCTATAAGATGTTTCAAGATTTTTTTTCTGGCATCAAGCTTATGATTATGGTTATGACTTAAGAGTGTTTGATCAAGTTTTTAGTAATTTTCTAGACTAGTAACTTGGAGACCTTATTCCAAACTTGTGTGTTCATTGTTTTACCTCTATTACTATTCGATCGGGGCTTGAGACCGAACAACTAAATATTAATAAATAAACCAAACTTTATCTACAACTTGTTTTTATTATCATGAACCCGTTTGAATTTCAAACTCTTCTTTTATTTTTTCAGAACTATCGGCTGATCACAACCTCATATTGATAATGTGTATGGAATATCGATTGTAGACATGTACACAAAGTGTGTTCATCTAAATCCACGTCATTAATCTGACACGTATGAATATAACTTCTTTGAGTATCTTTTTTCTAAAATGCCCAAAAAGAATCAAGATTTGTTGGATCGACCAACCA